>JAQFVV010006451.1:0-665000 GCA_028023455.1 Epiperipatus broadwayi | reverse complement strand
AAAAAATCATTAATTGTAAAATACAATAAATCATGAAAAGCATTAAATTATTCTATTCACTTTACAATGTTCAGATGAGGAGCCTCTCTTTCGTAAGCTTTATATTTTGACCTAAACATTATTTTTTTCATTTTTTGTAAAATATTTATAAATTTTATTAATAAATTACAATATCTATTAATTTTGTTGTTTTTTTAAAAAAAATCTGATAATGTTGAAAGACAAGCACCCATTTTCAGATGGCTTCCGTAATCCAATTAATTCATTACATAAACATTCAGTACCTGCCACTAATATATATAGGGGAATTATCATTATTTTTGAATATCCCAAACAATATATTCATTCGCAATAAATTCCATCAAATGAAAAACTAAAAATAATATCCATACATATTTATCTTCGCATATATTTATTATTTATAATACATTATATATCTGCATTATTATTAAAATATTTAAAATATATTCAATATTTTCTATATGTTATTTTTAAATTATGATGCTTTTAATTTTGTATATTATCGGAAAAAAAAGTATTAAATTACTACTTTTTAAAATAATAATTTAAAATGTATGTTTAAAATTATTAATTTAATAATATTTTTATTATAAATGAATATACTTATAAATAATATTGCCAGAAAAATTAACAAATATCTATTATTCTTTTTAATATTTTTATATTTTAATTTAAAAATGACATACAAATATCAACATACAGTTAATTTAAAAATTTAGTCCCAGAATCATTACTTACTTTGGGGTGTACTCCTCCTATGTATAAAGCTTATAAACAATTCAAAACAAAGCAAAACTCCTCATACAGTAGTGCTATCTTGTGCTAACAAGAGCAATCAATGGATGCCAGAGGTCATGTGCATAAAATCCTATTAGTGCTCTACCCATCCAATATCCACAGACTCAGTTTCTGGCTTGTGGCCTTCATCAGTGAGGAGCCTTGGATATTGGATGAGTAGGCACTAGATAGGGATTTTATGCACAAGCCTTCTGGCATCCATTGATTGCTCTTGTTAGCACAAGATGGCACTACTGTATGGAGAGTTTTGCTTTGTTTTGAATTGTTTATAAGCTTTATACATAAGAAAATTACACCCTAAAGTAAATAATGATTCTGGAACTAAATTACATATTTTAACTGTATGTTGATATTTGTATATCATTTTTAAATTAAAATATAAAATATTAAAAGAATAATAGATATTTGTTAATTTTTCTAGCAATATTATTTATAAATATATTCATTTATAATAAAAATATTATTAAATTAATAATTTTAAACATACATTTTTAAATTATTATTTTTTAAAAAGTAGTAATTTAATACTTTTTTTTTACATTAATGTACAAAATTAAAAGCATCATAATTTAAAATAACATATAGAAAATATTGAATATATTTTAAATATTTTAATATATGCAGATATATAATGTATTATAAATAATAAATATATGCGAATAAATGTATGGATATTATTTTTAGTTTTTCATTTGATGGAATTTATTACGAATGAATATATTGTTTGGGATATTCAAAAATAATGATAATTATATATATATATATTAGTGGCAGTTAATGAATGTTTATGTAATGGATAATTGGATTACAGTTGCATCTGAAGTAGATTGCTTGTCTTTCAACATTATCAGATTTTTTTTAAAAAAAAGCAATGTAAAATTATTAGATGTGTAATTTACTTGTAAAATTTTATAAATATAATGCAAAAAGAATAAAAAAAATGTGGACAGTTAGGTCAAAATATAAAAAAGTCTACTGCAGGAAAAGGGGCTCCCTATCTGTTTATTGTAAAGTGAATAGAATAATTTAATGCTTTTCATGATTTTCTGCATGACACAATTAATGATTATACTAACACAATTACTCTCTATTAAAATTTTATATATTTTATTCTAAAATGTTTAATCAAGATTTCTTTAAAATTTAAAATGAATTTGTTAAATCAAATTTATATGATTTTGTTGAAAAAAATTATTTTGTTTTCTTTGTAAACATTTTATTTTAATGTGTTAGCTTCATCTATAATAAAAAATACTTCATAAGACCTGCTATAGAAATAAAAATTGCCTATATTTGTGCTATAGGGTTTCAATAAAATCTTTAGTAATCTGGTATAACAATTGTCAGATCATGAGAATTTGAGTGGTTTTTAATTTTACTTTAACCGCTAAGAGACAATATAGATATACTTATTTACTGATTAACATTAGATAATTAACAGGATTACCTAGAGAAATTAATTACTTGAAAGAAAAAAAGTTCTAAGCTGAAAAAAAAAATGTGTTACATGAATCAGATTTGAATTCAGATGAGGGCAGCTATGTTTATTTTATATTTTCCTTTTGTTTTTGTCAGGGCACATATGTGATGTACAGCTTTTCCACAAGCATATTTTCTTTTTGTTTCAAATTTAAAATTTATATCAACATAAAAACAGAAATAAAAGTAACTACGTAAAATTTATTTATTAATATTAAAATATACAAGTAAATATTAACTATAGCTAGCTTATGGTTATATACATTACTTCCACTAGCTTATATAAAAAGTATATATTATTGAAGTTGAGGAACATGTATTAAGTTAGTTATAGGTAATATTTATTTGTAAATTTATTATTGATATATTCAATTTTATAAATTTACTATAGCTTTCTTTTTTATTGCATATAAATAATAATTGGTACTATTGTATTAAAATTGTGACAAACTCTCCACATAGTATCATGTTAGTATTAAAATTACAATGCATTGTCTATCTATCTATCTATCTATCTATCTATCTATCTATCTATCTATCTATCTATCTATCTATCTATCTATCTATCTATCTATCTATCTATCTATCTATCTATCTATCTATCTATCTATCTATCTATCTATCTATCTATCTATCTATCTATCTATCTATCTATCTATCTATCTATCTCATCTATCTATCTATCTATCTATCTATCTATCTATATATCTATCTATCCATCTACCTACCTACCTATCTATCCTACCTATCTACCTACCTACCTACCTACCTACCTACCTACCTACTTACCTATCTATCTATCTATCTATCTATCTATCTATCTATCTATCTATCTATCTATCTATCTATCTATCTATCTATCTATCTATCTATCTATCTATCTATCTATCTATCTATCTATCTATCTATCTATCTATCTATCTATCTATCTATCTATCTATCTATCTATCTATCTATCTATCTATCTATCTATCTATCTATCTATCTATCTATCTATCTATCTATCTATCTATCTATCTATCTATCTATCTATCTATCTATCTATCTATCTATCTATCTATCTATCTCCTATCTATCTATCTATCTATCTATCTATCTATCTATCTATCTATCTATCTATCTATCTATCTATCTATCTATCTATCTATCTATCTATCTATCTATCTATCTATCTATCTATCTATCTATCTATCTATTGCACAGAACACAAGCTATGATCAGATTGGTCGATTTGTACAGCAAGTGGCAAGAATGCATTAAAGTTTTAATATTGTTTCACTTTATTTTAAATCATTGTAATCTGTGATATTGCTCTAATATTTCACTTCACATAAGGCACTGATATATATATATATATATATATATATATATATATATATATATATATATATATAACTCGGGTCTATTATATAACAAATGTCACCTGATTGAAATTACTCTTTGCAGATTTATTGTCTCTGTGAGGCAAATAGCTATGTAATTAAAATATATTTTGCAACATACAATAATCCATTAGGATATTTGCAGTATTTTTACAATAAATGTGCACTCTTCTGTAATACATCGATCCAAGCAATGAAAAATTATGCAAATGTTTTCACTGTTTGTATTCATATGTTTGAAGTGTAAGAGAGATTATGCTGATGTAAATGTTTAAATTGTATAAGTTTTCTGAAGAATCTGAATGAAAAATGATGAAACAAAAAAAGCACAGAGCACATATTTAAGTCTACACCAAAAATTATGTTAAATGTAATAATTTCTAAGTTTAATAATAATGTTTTTTGGAGACCAATAATTGTTTCTAGATGATAGTGATACAATTGCTTTCTAAAGATAATAAGTAGCATAAAGAAGGTAAAAAAATATGCTACTAAAACAGCAATATGTAAGCTAAGGTCATGTGATAAACTATTTAATATTTTATTGGTTTATAATTAAAATAATTAATACCATTTGAAGTATTTTTTAAATTATAAGTTGATCTAGATAAATACATACTAAAAATAATTTAGCAGAAAGGCCTCATAATGCATATTCTAATCAGTTTTAATTTTTTAAAGATATCTAGTTACTAGTGTAGCTAACGTCTTACAATATTGTTAATAGATAGGTGTTTGATTATTTTTAGTTAGAAAGTATCGCTAAAACCTTCATCACCTTGAAAATAACAAGCCCAATGAGTAGTGTCCTTTTTTTTTATTATTAGAAAAGCTGTTTCAAGGTCCTTTCCTATTTAAGGATTTTCCAATGTTTATTCTTTTGATACTGAGCTGTGAATGATCATTTTAGAGCATAGGACATAATAAGAAAGTGGATCCTTTGAAACCATTAACTTGCACGATAAGGTCTCACTTAAGCTTGATATTGCTTAGTATTCTCTATTTATGATATCGATATTACATTATTTTATATCTTTAATTTTTAGAAGAAAAGTGTATATTCTTTATATTAGATATACTTAAAATTTCCATTCCACATACTTTCTTTATACATATAAATAAAGAAATCCTAATAAGTCAAATGATCTTCAAAGTGCATTTTATAATAAACCAGTACACATCACTTGGTCCAGATCAAAATCTCTTACACATCATTATATATTATGTATGTAAGAAATTACAGCCTTAACTCACTGATGAATATTGATTCATCATGCACTGCATCCTGAGGATTTTTTTAAAAAGTTAGATAAATAAATACATTAATATTTAATGATCACATTTTCTATACTAGCACATTAATTGTTGCTAAACAGAGCAAACTCTCCATACAGTATTGCCACCTGTGCTAAACAGAGTAATCAATGGATGCCGGAAGGCTTGTGCATAAAATCCCTATCTAATGCCTACTCATCCAATATCCCCAGACTAGTTTCTGGCTTGTGGCCTTCGTCAGTGAGGAGCTTTGGATCTGAGAGCACTGCATCTAGATCTTAGGATCTAATGCAACCCTCTAGCAAACACCTTTTATCTCTACTTAACTACAAAACTATGAGAATGAAATTGAATATACAAAAAATATTTTCAATCTAAGCTCAAACTCAGTTCAGCACCCATACATTTTGGTGTCTTTGGCTCTTTTACAACCATAGCCACCACTGTTCTATTAGGCAGGATTGGTGTTCAGACCCATATGACTATATAAGCTATTGAGCTTAGATTGAAAATGTTTTTTGTATTTTCAATTTCATTCTCATAGTTTTGTAGTTAAGTCAAGATAAAAGGTGATTGCTAGAGGGTTGCATTAGATCCTAAGATCTAGATGCAGTGCTCTCAGATCCAAAGCTCCTCACTGACGAAGGCCACAAGCCAGAAACTAGTCTGGGGATATTGGATGAGTAGGCATTAGATAGGGATTTTATGCACAAGCCTTCTGGCATCCATTGATTACTCTGTTTAGCACAGGTGGCAATACTGTATGGAGAGTTTTGCTCTGTTTAGCAACAATTAATGTGCTAGTATAGAAAATGTGATCATGTGATGCTTAATGGTTTAACACCAATCCTGCCTAATAGAATAGTGGTGGCTATGGTTGTAAAAGAGCCAAAGACACCAAAATGTATGGGTGCTGAACTGAGTTCAGACCCATATGACTATATAAGCTATTGAGCTTAGATTGAAAATATTTTTTGTATTTTCAATTTCATTCTCATAGTTTTGTAGTTAAGTAGAGATAAAAGGTGGTTGCTAGAGGGTTGCATTAGATCCTAAGATCTAGATGCAGTGCTCTCAGATCCAAAGCTCCTCAATGACGAAGGCCACAAGCCAGAAACTAGTCTGGGGATATTGGATGAGTAGGCATTAGATAGGGATTTTATGCACAAGCCTTCTGGCATCCATTGATTACTCTATTTAGCACAGGTGGCAATACTGTATGGAGAGTTTTGCTCTGTTTAACATTAATATTTAATTGAGGTTTAAAATTATATCTGAGTTATCAATAATAATAAGTAGTAGAAATCATTCATATATTTATTTGAGATATTTGTTGTCAAAATTGTGAATGTAATAATCTTGTCACTTGGAAATCAACATGCAATTACATAAATACTAAAAGTAAAGATTTTCAAAAGTAAAGGATATAAATTTACATTTTGCATCTGTTTATGTTTACATTTGCTTATAGTAAATACTAGAATTATGCTGATTTTTCAATTTAATCTCTCCAGGTATCTTTTAGATAGTAGAGATTATTCAGGAATGTTGCAAAGGTACTTATATATATATATATATATACACCTGGGTCTCATTTTACGCGATAGATAGGTTTCTCAGAAAACACATGCAAATGAAATCACGCAAAAATCGACGTAACTTACATTGAAAAAGGGGGGATGCTGTCTGTGATTTTTCAAAATTCGCATAAAAGCAAAGCACCAACATAAAATTACTTTAAAATTCGCGCAAAAAAAAAATAGGGAAATAAAATATGACTAATAAAAAATTTCAAATTTGGAAAAAATTGATACAAGACAAACTTTTTTTAACTATAATATTTAATTTTATTCAAAATAATATATTTTTATGCATAATTTACAGTACAGTAATTGACATTTTTTATACATGTTTTAATTATTATAGCTATTTGTCAAAAAACATGTTCATTTGCAAACAACTAGTGCCAACTTCATACTCATGTTGTAACAGTGATTTTCTGGTGACAACGTAATTAGTAATTAATCTTTGAGATGATGATTTTATTAATTGTTTATGAAACTAACTACTAAAAATTAAATTCTTATTTTTGTCTTTAATTTTCAATTCGGTTTAAAAATCAAATTTCACATTAATTTCAAGTCGCAGTAAGTAATTTTTAAATTGTTAATTACAATTAAAAATCAGATTTTAATTTTTAATTGTCAAATTTAATTGTGCCCACTGCTACTACTGACCTTTTAAAAATAAACTTGTGGACACTAAATGATTAATAATTGATTACGTTCTTTTTTAAAAAGCAAAAACAGAATGTGATTTAAAATGCAAAATTAACATGTACAATGTTTGAACAAATTTACATTATAATCTAGTAAAATTTAATGTGTGTATACATAAAATGTGGAAATTATGATTTTAATTTCATTATTGCATAAAATCTTACTATTATAAAGCACTGAAAATATTGAAATTACCAAGATGAAAGTCGAATTCCAATAAAGTACTATTACTTTCAATATAACATAAGTGCACAAAATTTATTATTTAAAGTAATAGCGCATTATCGGGGTTCATACACCTGGGTGTATTTTTACGCAGACTTATTTAACACACTTCCGGTGAAACACGAATCGCGTAACTTCAAAATCGTGTTAAATAAGTCCATGTAAAAAGAGACCCGGGTGTATATGATCAATAGATGGAGATTTACCAAAACCTCCAAACAAGCATATTTTGTTTATATAAACATCAAAAGAGTCAGAATTAACTGTCTTTTTCATTGGCTTCACCTTCAGATCAGCTGTTTTCAAGCTAATTTGCTATCATCAGGGCTAGCCCTATCCTTCACTGATGATAGCAAATTAGCTTGAAATCAGCTGATCTGAAGGTGGAGCCAATGAAACAGATAGTTAATTCTGACTCTTTTGACATATATGTAAACAAAATATGCTTGTTCGGAGGTTTTGGTAAAGCTCCATCTATTGATCATAAATGCAAGCGAGAGCAAGTTACATGATTTATAACTTGTTTTTTGTTTTATATATATATAAAGGAATTTTGTAGTAATTCTGATTGTATCCTGAAAATGATTGATAGAATTCTATTAAAATATCAATATATAGTTAGTATTTACAATAAGCAAATGTGCATATAAATGAATCAGAAATATATTCTGCCATATATATAAATATATAAACAGCTATCTGCACCTATTGATAATGTAGTTCAATGCAAATCCAGAACTCTCCTAGTTTGAAAACGATGAGTAGAATCCAGTTGAAATGTTAATACAATTATAATATGTGTAAATAAACAAATGGATATATGAATAAAGTAAAAATATATATTTATATTTGTTTACACACACATGTATATATATATATATATATATATATATATATTACTGCGGGTATTTACAAATATGTCTCATACATATATACAGTGTGTGAAAATGTTTGTTTAATAATTTTTTATGAACTACTTAAAACCATCTATATACACAAGTTACTCAAAAGTAGCTAACAAGACAAAAGGCACTATGTCAAAGTGATATTTCATTATTAGCAATAGCTTGCGTTCATATAACTGGAAAAAAAATGTTCATCTGGATTTAAATTCTAAATTATATCACTTTTATGTGTTAAGATACCAAAAAAAAAAAATCTATGCTAAAATTGTTGGAAGCATTCTTTATATAGTTTAGTCTGGCCTCAGTTTTTAGAATCCCAATTCAAATTTTAATGAGTAGAACATCTCAGTAAAATATACAAATATAATTCTTAAATAATCCACTATCATGTGAAGGCTTTCATTTATTCATCACGTGGTTTTCTCTCTTATATTATTTATTAGTTAAAAATAGTCAGTACCTATTTACCAACCAACACTTAGATGTGTAGCTAAGTTATCGATATGCCTCTCAAATTTTAAGCTTATCTGAAAATTGTCAAATACCTAAAAAGTGTTTTATATGATACATCTGGGTTTGAACCAAATTCCTAGCACTATCATATAGATAGTAATAAATAAAGATTATATATTCTTTTAGATCTACATATTATAATATGATAGAATCATCTTTTACAAAATGTAGAGAAAAATGACGTTATAATTTTTTTTTCCAGTTACAAATAAAGATATAATGAAACATAAACGCAAACAATTAATATATGATTAGAATCTGAAATATAAAGCAAATAACAAAATAAAATTATTGATTGTATGTTTATTAATTAATTAAAATGTCCTTGTTGTGATAACGTATCAATTTTTGATATTTCGAAAGCGAGGTGGGGGTGGGAATAAAATTAATTTCACTTTTAAATTAACTTCAAAATTAATTTTGTCTTAATTTAATTACGATTTCTCATTATTGAATGAAGAAAGAATAAAAAAAAATACTAAGTAAATAATAAAATTATCAAAACTATTTTTTCTTCATCACATTAATATTTGATTTTGTATTTTTTATTTTTACCTGATTAATATATGAAGTGAAATTAGAAATTAAATAAGATTTATTAGAAGAAAAAAAAAGCAATTATAGAGTGTTATATCGGAATGATGGAACTAATATTTTATTGTCAATATTCAAGCTAAATTAATTAAGTTATGTATTTATAAGTAATTATAATGTAATGAAAAATTATTGAATATTTTATAAATAAAAATAGAGAAAAAGATGGAATTAAATTAATTACTATATGCGTATATTAAGAACAGGCAGCTGAGCAGTGGTACAACTTTCTCCTTAAAATTTTTATTCTACTTTTAATTCTAAAATGTGATCTTTAACTAGGCTGTAAATCCTAAGAATATGCGTGAAAATGCGAAGGTAGGGACCTCTACAGGTCTTAACCACAAGCTTGTATATATATATATATACACCAAAATATTTTCCCATTGCTCAAATCCATATGTTAAAATAAATATCAAATTAATTTCTTATGGACAAGAAAAAAATGAACATTTAAAAAATAAGATTGTCAAACTCATTGCAAAGAGTATTACAGATATATAATATATTGTAAATTAAGATGAGAGATGTAGCTAAGAAAAGATTTACTAAATTTAAAAATATTTCAGCAGAACAATTATTACTGACTCATTCTCAAAATGTTAAAATATAAAAACATGTCTTTATATTGCAAGAAATTGGTGCAATAGAGAAATATTAACTGTCATAATAGATATGAAGATTCAGGTGTTCATGTTTCTAGCTTATCTGATGAGGAAAGATTACTTATAAAATGCATCTACAGTGAGAGAAGATGTGTGATTTTTTTCACTTGTGGATGGTTGTGATATGAAAGATTTGAGACTAAAGCTGGGCTGATAAATATTTTTTTAAAATTTAAAAATATTATAGGCATACATTAGAATTTTATTAAATTTAAAGATTAATATCAAATCTTTTTTAATTCAACACTTTCAAAAATAGCTGACAGTTTTGACTAACCAACAAGTCTTTTCATAGTTTCTTCCATTATCCAAAAACCATATGTAAAATGAAACGGAATGTAATAATTTGTAAAACCATGATTAATACTAATTTATGTATTTATTGAAAGTTAAGTGTTATAAATAAATGCTTGATAAAACTATAGTTCTATCTCTAAACATAAAAGAAGAGTACATTACATTTGATAAGCTATGTGGAGCTTGGCCTGACTGAAAAGATCTGATTGATTCAAAATATATTTTAGCAGTCAATATTATATTTTTTTGTTTCATAATGTTTTTAACCATATATTTGAAATGTAAAATCATGGCTCACAAATGAAACAAATTTGATTGTCAAAAATCTTTATGAAGAGAATTATTGAAATTTTTGATCTTTATTAAATTCAAGAACTAACTGTAATAATTTTAATCTAATAAAAATAATTAATGTTTTTGTAAATATACTACATTGATGCATTACACTGGCTTGATATCTATAAGGATTGTCTCATATTAATATATCATGGAAATGAGGTAATCAAAATTAAAAGAATTTTCTACGGTTTTGGATTTGATTGATTCTGATATAACACTAATTTTTATTTTTGCTCTTAGATAGCAGGCATAGTTAAAATATGAAAAATTGGAAATATAATTATAAAAATATAATATATTTTACATTTATTACATTATTAAAATATATATTTTAAAAATATTTAAACTTGCATAATTGAATTACTTTTTTTCATATAATAAGTTCGTCATTGTTATTTTAATGACATGGAAAGTAATTTTTAATAATAAATATGTAAAAAAAATACTGATTTAATTTTATGCAAACACTATTATATACGTATATGAAAAAATAATCTTTTGTTTGAATTTCAATTTTAATTATATTTAATGGAATGCAAATATTTAGTAGTCATTTATACAATTATTGATTAGTGTTTGCTTTGAGTAAGTGCTTATTAAAAGTAAGGAACTTTATAAATAAATAATACAAAAACTCTGTCAGATAGTGAAAATTATTTTTCACGTATAAATCGTAATAAATAGAGCAACCAAAATTCAAAAAATATTAATCACAATGAACAATTTGTCATGCGCTTTAGGTAGAGTATACCTGAATCATGGTGACAGATTGTAACTGAATGGTTAATATTTCAGTGCATGCTCAGTAGAACATTAGTGTTACGCTGATTGATAATGTTTTTAGACTTCACAATGCTTGGTTTGTTGTGAAGTTTAATAAACATTATTAATCAGCATACCATTAGTGTTCCACTGAGCGTGCACTTAAATATTAACCATTCAGTTGCAATATATTGCCATGATTCTGCTATACTGTACCGAAAGCGCTTGGCAAGTTGTTCGTTGTGATTAATATTTTTTGAAATTTTGGTTGCTCTGTTTATCACAATTTATACAGGAACTTTATAAAGTAAATTTACATGTTTATTATATATTCAGATTTAATCAACTTAAAAAATATGTAGGAACATCCATGTAATAACAAGAGGAAAAATACTATTAGTAACTACTAAACAAAATTAATAACTCCAAGGTGAATGATTTGCTCTAGGAACTGCCAATAATTTATATCTGAATTTACTTAGAGATTAAAGATAAATGTTGTTGTTATAATTAAAGCAAATAGTTTATCTTAGGATTGTCAGTTTTAAAATATTATTACCTAGCAACATTATTGCTGAACATTTTACTCTAGATATTACACAAAAATTCCTATTTACTTCAATGTTTACATTTTAAATAATCTTCAAAAATATTCAACATACATATATTAACAATTCATGCTTTACAATGTTCCATTTGGATGAGTAGGCACTAGATAGGGATTTTATGCGCAAGTCTTCCGACATCCATTGATTACTCTGGTTGGCACAGGATGGCACTACTGTATGGAGAGTTTTGCCTTTCATCATAAAAAGGTGTAATAATATTTATGAAATTATTACCTTTACTACTTGACATTATTTTTCTAGTTACCATAATTTCATATAAGTATGTGAATCTCACAATTACTTTTTTGTTAATTTGTTAGGGATTGTGTATATAATATTCCATTAGCTGACTCTGATGATCTCAAAAATCTTAATTGGAATTTAAAAAATTGGGCACAGATTGTATGTTAAGAATTAAAGTATCGTATGAATATTTTACATGTGCGATATAGTATTTGAAGTTTGTCCTGAATGAATTCGTACAGCTGGTGAGTCCAGACCTTTAAATAAATTACTTATGTATGTTTAAACTTATAAATTAAGTTATCATATAATAATCAATTGATGACACACTTTATTACTTTTACAATGCTTTATTATCCACCCTTTGATTTTAACAGTTTCAATTGCCCCTGCAATCTTCTTCAGAACCTTATATCTCCTAATCTCACTGTTACCAATTTTACAATTTTAGAGTTTTGTGTAATAAAAACTTTAGTTATTAAAAAGATACAAATTTTAATTACAAAAAATGCATAATAATCTTAAATATAGTTCCATCTTTTGGGAGCATGAATAGCATTTTGGACATGTATCCAACCTACAGACCATAAATATTGTGAGAATGGCATGGGATTATAGAAAAAGAAAGGCTAAAGAGGTGTGGTACATAGTCAACCATAATAACTTAATTAATAAAAAAGAAAACCATGTAAAATTATTGACAAATGAAACATGTATTATTTCTAATTTGATAGTAAGAAAATCAAGTTCTACATCACATGATTTAGCTATTAGCATGCCCATTGCATTATATTTGTAATACAAGCTTATTAAGTTAAGTCTCCTGATGTTTAACTTCATTTTCTTACTATTGTAGTTTGTCTTTTAAGGGTTTGGTGAAGTTATATTGCTAAGGCTATTAATATATTGAAGCTGGAAATATAGTACATATTTCTGCTTCACCTAGTGCCAATGTTATCAGCACTAGTATGGGTTTAAACCCAATCTTATATTAACTGACATCCATCTCATAATAGGTGGAAGTATATTTTTAATGTTATAATCTTTTATATTTTATTAATTTTATTTTATAATTAAAACTAACCTTTTTATGATAGTTTATTTATTTTGTATTTGTAAAAAATGTATATTGTGTTTATTTTGTTAAATCGAATTGAACCCTGGATTTCTATAAAATGTTACAAATATTTTAAATTCTTTTATTAAAATTCATTTTTCTTCAATTAATCAGTTGGTGACATTTTATATTTATCTTTTAATCAATGTACATTGGAAAGTCAATTATTTCAACAATGTAATATTTGTAGGAAATGTTTTGTAAATTTCTGCTTAAGTTTTTATGTCAAATATGTTTGAAAGTCATTGTACCAAATTCCTAAAATTTTCCTGAATAAAATCTACATTTTTGTTAATCTAAACCTTAAATAGATTTTGTTAGTACAATGACTGATAAACTTAATATGCTTGTTGTTGTTTTTTTTAATTAGCAAATCAACCCTTGGGGCATGTTCATGCAAAGTTATAGATTTTCCCTCCAAAGCAGGCACCAACCTCAGAGGAACAGTTAGAGCGATTGCAATTGGCAGTTGTCACTGTAGATTCAATCATATAGATAAAGATCAGAACACATAAATATTGGAAAATTTGATAAGGATTATTATTGAGTTTTATTGAGAATGGTTCACTGAAGAGTGTGTTTAGATTCAGTACATCATGATTAAAGAATGACTGGCTAAAAAGATCAACCCTTGCTTTCTGGAGCTCTGTCCCACCAGCCCATCCATGCCTTTCCAGTGCTTTAAACATCTAGCCAGAGACTGTCTGTGTTGAAGAAGCCTGAAATGATCTGACTGTATTAACTGCCTGTTTCAAACCATGGAATGCCTACTGATTGATTCTGAGGTAACATCCAATTCGCTGCAAGCCATTGATTCCATTTTACTTGTTTTCCAAATCAATACTAATTTATATTTTATATATCTGTGTGATGTTTATATGGCTTGGTTGAAAATGCGTCTTTTAATTTTATTAAATTTAAAATATATTCTTATAAAATCTTATATTATTTTGATGTGGCAAATTAAATTAATTTTTGTTGGTTTATTTAGAATATTTGATTTACTGAAATTTCCAAGTACAAAATTCAATGAGCTATTAACTTTAAATTCTCTCCCTCTTATTTTTCCAGTCAAAATCATTACAGGAGACTTACTTCCCATAAATTAATTAATAGAAAGCTCATTTAGTTTTGTATATCATATATAAATTTATTTTGAATGATTTATTTTAAAAGTATCTTACTATTGCCTCCCATTTAAAATAGCCCTGTAATTATTTCTGAAAGAATAAAGAATTTTAGTGAGTCAATTAAGTAAAATCTATTACAGTGTTTTATCAGTATATGTTTCATACATATATATTCTTATTTATCAAAAAAATAGTAAAATTTGATGTATAATTTATTAGGCTGCATATTGTCAAACTTATTGAAGTGAGTTTGATATGTAATACCCAGTTTGTTTGTGTTAATTAAAAGACTGCTTTATTTTGCAATCTTCAACGATGAACTATTTAATAATTTACTAATAAATAAAATATTGTAAAGTGTGAAAAACAATTTATATTTTAGTTTTAATTCTTGCCTTTTTCTTTATATTATGTTATGATCCATTCAGTAATGGCCTAAGGCCTCTGGGACTTTCTATTATGTGAGGGAGCCGATTATTTTACTCAGGAATTAAGTTATTAATTTTGTTAGTGATACACTATCTATATATATATATATATATATGTCTAAGGCATTATGTATTTATAGCTACAACCATTCATTTATTATTATTATTTTGCTTTGCTAATTGCCTCTTAGGACCTTCGGAATTTCAAATATGACCAGTCCAATCTTTCACTTTCCCTCAAAGTAGACGTAGTTCATACCAAGGTATTCTTTTCGGGCATTGCCATTAAGATGTGTATGGCAAGTCCAGCACATCAAAAATATTTTATTATTATTCAGAGAAATGCTTTGGCTGGAGGGCCAACATTTCTCTTATCTACCTGTACATATCAGGAATTTCCTTTAGCAAAGCCATCCAGAGTTTCATAACAGACCTTATTTATTTTGTTGTAATCTATAATAGCCTACTGTCTTTTTCATCATTTTATATCTTTATTTAGCAAACCTGAAATGCTCTCTGCCATGATGGCACGTCCTTCACAAACAAATTTCATAATTAATTAAATATGACTGTATAATTGTCAATTATTTATTTAAGAACTATTTTGCTTCCCACACTCATTATATGCAAATGATTTTAAATGTATTAGTGTTTTAAATGCCCATCTTTCATGTCTTGTAATATATATATAAAACAGATTTATTTGTAATATCTTGAAGAGTACTAATAATATTTTATTGCTGATTGGTTTTGGCCGACCAATTAACAAACTTTTACATTGTTTGTCAAAGCCGCATCAAAACAAGTTAAAAAAAATAACCAAGTTGTATAAACAAAGACTACTTATTTTGTACTAAATTCCTCAATAAATTCCTATAATATTGTTAGTTTAAATAAGCTTAGTTTGTCATCACTCCCAATCTCTAAGGTTAATTACTCTATTTATTTAAATATTTCTTTGATTTAAATTCAATTCCTTGTAATGTTGCCATACAGAATTATCATTATTATGGTTCAAACCATTAGTAATTGATCAACTCATATCTGTACTGTTCTGCAATCATCAGAATCCATTAAATCATTGATTTTTCATATAAACCCTTTATTATTTTGAGTCTCTATTTGAACCATGACCTCCAGCTGGGACGGAATAAAACCAAGCACTGCTAGTGTCATCACAAACATTATTCATTAGTCAGAGAGGCAATAGTTTAGGCAAATAGGTTAGGATTCATCCTTGTCCTGACATATGTATCTTGTGCATGGTTGGATTCAAGGTACTTTTGCTTGTATTATTGGTCTTGTTGAATGAATACACAATTTTGACCAGCACAATATGGTGTAGCTGAAAATTATTCTGATCCATTTCAAGTTAGATGTTGGATTTAAAGACATATAGATGTCAGAAAATTTCAGATTTTCTACTTAATAGTTAAGTAGTAGATAAATGCTGGGCTCAAGTTGGTATTTTAGATCTAGTAGCTGAATATCCTCATGCCTCACTGATGAGAACCATTAGCTCGAAACTGGTTTGGGGATTGGAATAATTCTTGATAGAGATTTTAAATGTTTTTTTGAAGCATTTATTAAAAAAGCTTGTTTAGAGGTATTAACATGCTGATTGCATTATATTTCTAATTTTAATAAAGTGCCTACATAATCATCTCACTGTTTAAATAGAGAAGCAGACTTAGTCCATCTTGTGGACCTCACCAAAAGTGTACTCAGCTGTATCTAAGTTGTAAAAAAAACACCACATTTTGCAATTAAAATTATTATTATGAATATAAATAAAAATTATGATCAAATGTATGTCATGCATGTTCATAATTTTATGCATCATGTTGAATAATTATATAATGATTGTGATTACTCATTCCGTTAGTAAGTAGTATTGTTCAGAGTATAAATATTTTCTGGGAATTTAGTTTTTAATATATATAAAAAAGATATTGTTGAAAAACAGTCTATGAACATTTGGAAAAATAAATAATCTACTTTTTATTTTAATACATTATTTATTTCAAAAGCTTTTAAATTATTATTTATAATATTTATTTTCTTGATTAAAGGTGAGGTGTAATAATATAGATTCATTGCTTACCATGTTTGTCTACAATAGATTTATATACTATATACCAATTCATTTTTAATAAAATATTTTTTTATTAATCTAGGTTTGCTACTAATACAGATTTATAATACGTTTATATGCTACTTGCTATAAAAAAATTAGACTAATCCTCAGAAGTAATTTAAATATGGATTCATTAATATGTGCAATATAAGTCTGTTAAAAAAATTATTTTCAAAGTACTGTTATTTATTAAATACTATAGTAGAATATTTTATATTGAAGAATTTATATGAATATTTACAAGAAGTTATCTTCATTCTACTCCAGAGCCATCTATTGTAAAATTGAGAAATCAAAGGACATTACATAGTATAGTGCAATAATAACCTTGTTTCAAACTTATTTCTCAGTTTTACCAATGCAGTTATGCACTTTAAAGCTACTTTTTACTTCTTTAACAATATTCACCAATAGTGAAAAATTTAAAAAAAATAATCTAATGATTTTAAGTCAAGCCATTTCATTTTCATAAATATATAGATCTGATACTAGACCATATTGTATATATTGGAGACCTCAACTATATGCAAATTATAAGATCCTTTGAGCTTGTGGCTAGGATTGTCAATAAAACTATGAATATCATTTAATTTTTATGCTTGTACATATGTTTTCAAAACTTTTTGACCATAGAACCATCTATGGTGAGATTGTTTACAAATTGGAACTAGACGGAATATTATATTTTCAGATTAGTAACTAGGATTCAAAACTAGAAATTATGCACTTATGGATATAGCTGTTATATTTTATACCTTTGATTCCTAAATGTCATGGACAAAAGGATGAGGATTTTATAGTATTATATAATCGGGAATTCATTGATTACTTAAGCTTATAAATAACTGGTTCTGAAAAAAGCATATTTATCAAATGTATGAGAAAACATATGCTATTATTGTTGGTATATATCATTATAAGAAAATAAAACACTATGAGACATTATATAAAAAGCTTTAGTAAACAAATCATTTAGCCATCTTCAATATCTATATTTGGAGAATGTAAACAAAGTACAAATATAAATTATATAACTTTTTCACATTTTCTTATTGTTTTAGATATGTAACATTGAAATGTGAATGATTGACAAGCCACCTTCATGTAACATTTATTGCAAATTATCTTTGAAATTTTTTGTGTCTAGAATTATCTGATTTAAATTAAATACATGAAGTTTATGCAAACAAATATTTTATATTGTGTTTCTGAAGATGTCTACTTTATAGAATTTTAGGGAGAAAATAAACTAGAATTCTATTATTCAATGGTTTAAGTAGTATTATTCTTCATTCTTTTTCTGGTGTAGTTGGCCTAATCAGTCACAGCATAGTAACTTATACCTTTAGATTCTCGAATCTCAAATTTTAAACCAACAAGTTATTCGTATTTGAAAAGTTTAAATAAAGTTTAATATTTTCTATGCATTGTACATTTAATGAAAGTTTTATTATTTTATTTTACATTATTTACAATACCTATTTTTAAATAATCATATCATCATTATTTTTTAACTATTATCAATCCAATACAGGTTGAAGATTTCTATGTTAAATTCAGCTTGTCCAATCACTAGCCTCTTTGCTATATGTTAATTCAACACTCCAACTTCACTTTATTTACTTAATTCTTTTAATGACATCAGTAACACCTGTATGTTATTTTTATTATGTATTTTGCTTTACAGCATTACTACTTTCAATATATATTTCTTCATATTTTTGACTGATCTGATGTCTTTGTATTTCTTATCTGTTCAGTGTTCAACTCTTACAATCACATGAGAATTAATTAAACACGTTTATCAAAGATCTTCTGTTTCAAACATATAGGCTTATTTCTTTTTAAAAGTCAGTTATTTTAACCAGTATTTTATCAATATTTAATTATATGATTAATATTATTATTATGTTTCTATTTGTATTTTTTAGTTAACTTCTAATTCCCAATTACCAATCTTTATTTTTTTCTTTTACAAAAATGTATTGGGTATTACATTACTCTATAATTATATACAGATAGAAATATAAAATAAACTGTAATTAGTTCTGTACAGTGTAGAGGTCTCTCAAACAATTTGGGAAATACACGGAAGAAAATGTCAACCACACATAGAATGTAAACAGATTATCATCCTTGTTTTAACTTTTAGCTAAGAACATCTACTTATTTCATTTAACAATATTAATTAGTAATCCAGGTTAATGAAGTATAGGTTACTTTAACCACCTGATTTCAATTCAAGCCAAAATGGAGCCATGGTATGTAAGCAATCGCTGCTCAGTGAGGCCTTTATTTAAATGAATAGAGTTTCAAAAGTATTAATTTGGTCAAAGTTAAAATTTTTTAGATTTCTCTATGCATTTTCTACCAATTTTTATATGTTGCTAATATTTTATAATAATTCTGTGACATTTATATTGTTTATTCTCAATTTTATTGAAACCCACTTTTAGCGTTATTCTTTTTATATTTCTTTATAAATTAAGATTTACAAAATTTTTATTATTAATGTGAAATTAATTTGCATTAAAATATAATATGAATTTTTCTACAGTACAAACTTTTTCATACTTGCACTTCTACATGTAATACATAAGGTGTTTGAACTCAGACTTTCACATGACCCTCAACCATCCATGCTATCTCATACTGCTGATACACTTGATCACACACATGTTGAAAAAATAAATAATCACCAGTATAGATACTTCATGCTAAATAAAAGCATATAAAATGAATATAAAAATTAATAGCCATTCATTTGTTTTCATTTTGGTTAAATAACTTTTGTGAATATTATCTATATAATAAATTAAAAGGTCAGATTTCATGACCCTAGTACGAAATAAGAAAATATTAAAAGGACAAAAAAATATTTATAAAATTTGAATTATCCATCATTTCATATAAGTTAAAATATTTTATCCAGTTAACAAACACACAATTTGGATAAGTCAGATGAATACCAGATATTGATTGTATAAGAATATGATATAGTCTTCATTACTTATGAGGAAGGTGTTGTAATCATACAATTATTTTTATAATTTTAAAATTGTTAATTTATAAAGTTTTAGTTGGATACATCTTAATTTTTAAGTCCCATTAAGTTAAAAATCAGGTGGAAAATCTTACTCGATATTGAAAATGATTTTGTTTCTGATATCTTATTTAATTTCTAAAAATTGCTATTCGAGAGCATTCTGTACTCAAATGGCATTATAGACAGAAACATTATCTTAATGGAAGCTTAATAAAATATATTTACTTTTATGGAAATTGTATTAACAGTTCATAAACTCCAGCTACAAGGCCTTGTTTATCAGGCATTGAAATAAATGAACAACAATTTTATTACTTAAAAATTTATGAAAAGTTTGAGCAGTGAAAGTGACTGGTAAGTTGTGATCCATGAAAGGTGAGTCCAAAGTCCACTATTCTATCACTTCAAAGAGCAATATCTCATATATTAAACATATGGCAATATCATATTATCCTGGATTGATAATAAATTGAGAGGTTGCCAAACTCTTGCATGTGCCAACTGTTGCTTCTCAGACAGTCAATCAGATGTTAAGACAGCACTCTGACGCACAATCAAGCCACAACACATGGCAGAGTTTTTGATAAGAAAAGGATGGTCCCACCCTTTTTTCTACTTAACTTTTTCTATATATAAGCCAGTCTTAAGCATTTTGGCTTGAAAATATGAAGCTATAAATATGTCTATATATTGCTCACTGAGTCTTAATTTATGATAATACAGTGTGAAACCTTAAGTTTACTATGCCGTAGTTTTCTAGATGTTAATATAAATTAGCAGTAACTTATGTAAATAATATTATTCTATAAATTGCATATTGTTGTTGAATTGGCTGTCTGAGTAGCAACAGTAGGCACATGCAAGAGTTTGGCAACCTCTCAATTTATTACCAATTCAACAACGATATGTGATTTATACAATAATATTATCCTGGATGCGATCTTAAATTTTACAAGGGTTTCCATTTGATTTTGACTTTGTATAGAATGGAAGTTAGGTCTTTTTTTCACTCATATTTTTTTAGTCTGAAAATTATTGAAATATATTTTAACACTCTAACAGTGGACTTATAAATACCCTGTATATTTAAACTATGTATTTCAACATTTTTCCACTGAGATATAGAGAAGGAAACACTGTCTAATTAATTGTCAATGTTTTGATGGTTATTGTAGTTTTTCCTAAAAAAATTTAATAGCTTATTTTTTTTTTGAAAAGTCATATGGTATTAAAAACATTATAAGTGACTTATTGATTTTCAATGTAAGAAATATTTACTTTTCATATCAATTCTTTTATCACTTTGCTAAACCACAAAGGGCAATTCCTTTGCTCTAATATTTTGGAGCTAAGAATAGCTAAGTAGCTACTAACTGATCATTAATTTGATACATAACTAGTCTATAGAATGAATATTCAGAAAATATCCCGCATGTTTTGAAATTATAAACTAGCGAACAAATTTGAACCTTAGGCCGTGAGTATAGCAGGTGAATATGCTAATGATTGTTTCAAATATTAATAAATTGATCAAGTATGATCAATGACAAGCGCTCTTATGATGATCAAGGGTCACAGCTTGAATCTGGCATGCAATTACTTGTTCATCTCAAACGAAAAATAACAGGGGGTGAATTATGTGATTACATCATCCACGTTTTACGCAGAATTACTAAGTTAATCTAGTACAATTACTATCTTTTATATAGCTAAGTTAACTAGAATTAGATATTTTTTAAAAAAGCTTGAAATAAAAAACCAATATATATATAAAAAGCATATACTAATAAAAGTACATTTCATCATTAACTCAAGGTTGAATTTTTTTAGCTATCTAGATTCTGTTTTTTATTTTTTTTTTCAAGAAGGAAAATATTTTAATGGTAGGTTTGTATTCGGTTGACATGCCTACAATTAGCTTTGAGACTGCTTCTGAAGCAACATTTGATCTTATATTTCTTCTTCATGAGTTTTTATCACAAGACATTTTAGCAATTGATTATAAAAAGAGCAAAGATTACAGGCCTCGACAGGTAACTTTTACCTTTTTTTTTTTTATTTAGTCTGTAAAATCAGAAATGAAGAAGATAAGAAAGATTTTCTGGGGGAAAAAAGATTGAAAACTGATGGCATCAATTTTAGATCAATTCTTTGTTAATAATAATAAAAAGGAAAAATAAATTGTTAGTTAAGATAGCATCATACTCCTCTCCATAATTACAATACTTACTTAAATTTTGCTCTGAGAAATTTAGCCTAGTATTAAGATTGGCAAAATCCAAAATTTAAATTCCTATCCTTAAAAAATAAAAAGAGTTTAGATACATGAGTAAACTTTCTGCTCTGTGTAATTCAGCATAATGGCAGTGCAAACTTAAGAGTTAAAAGTTTCTCAGCAGTGTAATTGAAAACAAAATGTGTTTGGTTTTTTTAAAGTCAAATGTTGTTCTTATCTTTAAACGTCCACTCGATGGCTCAAATATTATATGACATTCTCAGTAATAGTCTTTTGCACTGTGATAAAATGACAAACTGAAAAGATAAACATATCTGGATCAATTCTTCATTAACGTAAGAAACATAAATCTCAATCAACCAAAGAAACTGTATGCTTAACAGTTCCTCAAGGTCACATGACCCGGAGAGAGGTTAACCATAGTTATTTTTATACTGGAACTGTTATACATACTCTTCATTACTTAGTTGCTCGAATTGTACTCAGAATTCATGTTTCCAATAAACATCACATGATCACCATTTCTTATGCTTGCATATAACTGTTATTAAACAGGCAAAACTCTCTATAAGTATTGCCACTCAGTGCAAGCCATAGTAATCAATGGATGCCAGAAACTAATCTGGGGATATTGGATGAGTAGGCACTAGATGGGAATTTTTTTCACAAGCCTTCTGGCATTCATTGATTACTCTGGCTTGCACCGAGTGGCAATACATATAAAGAGTTTTGCCTGTTTTAATTCATTTTTCTTGACTGCACTATAAATAAATAAATTCTTTTCATGTGTCATAGCATCAGCTGGGAAGCAGACCCACTAACTTGGGACTACTGCTTGTAAGGCAGCTGTGCTGACCACTCGACCACTAATTCTTGGCATATTCATTGGCTTTAAGATAATGTATTATTCAGGCATCAAATTAGTAAAATATGAGTATTTTCCCCCTTTGTTGGAGTTGAAAATTGATTTAGAAATCAAATCTACTTTTTCCAACGAGTCAAATGCAGAATATATGTAATGGATATTTATTTTAAGAAAGTTTTTTTATTTATGTTAACATACTTTTTAAGATAAATCAATTCAGTATAAATATAGTTCTATCTTTATGTTCTAGTTTTCATTAATAAGGAAAAGTGGGGATTCACAGCATTTCATCATCTGGTATCTAATGATTCTCAAACTTAGAGTAATGAGTATGGGGTGAGAACAAGAAAATTGCTTTAAACCCCATTTAAAGCACAAACAAAATAAGATTTTTTGTTGATAGTTTTACCAGAAGTAAAAGACTAAGAGTCTAAATTTGATTGTTTTGAGATAACAATGTATGGCATAATGCCTGGAAATCTCATGACAATGAGAGCCTAATTTCCAGTACAATATAACTCAAAGCAATAAGTCTCTCAAGAGGTGAAACCTTTTAGAAAATAAAATAATAGGCAGATTCATTATTATATATGAAATTCTGTGATAAGTTTCTATGGTTACTACAGGGATACCAAAGCTGAACAGTGTCACTCAGATTAATTGGCAGATAAACACAAAGCAGTACTTTTACTTATTTATATTATCCAAACTAATGACCAAAGTTTTTTTTTTCTCATATGTCATAGCATCTGCTGGAATGCGAACCCACAACTGTCTGCAACCAACTACTTGCTTGCAAGGCTGCTGTGATGACCTCTTGGCTAATAACACTTGACCAAAGTTTATGCAAGCTAATAGTAAAATGCTCTAAAGTATGTAATTTAAAAAAGACCTGAGACACTTTTCAAAACATTGAAGGATAATTGGCAATCTTTAAAGGTGTAAAAAATAATTTGGGTTAATCTATGCCAGTATTAACAAATAGAATGCTTGACCATTTATTACATTAATGTATGATGTTTGTCAAAGTGTTTTTAAATGATCTGTTTATTATATGAGAGGAGATAAAAATAGATATTTTAACTCACTTTATTCCAGTGTAGTAAACATCTTGGAATAATATAACATGATAGCTTTTATTTTAAACAATATTACTTCAATTATTTAAATAATATATTCAAATTTATATTGAAGTTTTTTGAACTAGGCTAGATATCCATTTACTAACCACTGTTAGATGACTACCTGGACTGGTTATGTAATTTTCTTTTTTGAAAATTAATATTATACATTTTTATATAAAGAAAGTTTTAGATGCCTTTTTTTATATATATATAATATTGTCAAATATTTCTCTTCACTTATAGATATGTTAAAAAACTAATTATCACTGTTATTTATGGCAACAATAAATCTTATTGCAGGTTTTAAAAATAAACATTATAGTTGTAATAATTAATGCATCTGTCAATCATGTCTACGACATGAGAATACAGGTGGAAATTGAAAATATTTTTAAAGTAAACTTGGAATTTGTTTTAGACTATCTGACTCATAAGGAATCCAACTAGTCCTTTTAACATTGAATGCCAATAAAAAAAATAAACCACTGTACTATACTTCAGATCCATTCAATGTAAGATTAGCTAATCAGTGAACACTGTATGGTAATGTGAATCAAGTCTCCAAAGAGATTTTTAGCTATTGTTTATCACCAGTGACATGCATTGTATTTACACACTTATGTACATATGAAGCAGTTATCATTATTTCTTTCTACTATCCAAACTAAAGATTTGAATAGCTCAAATGTATAATACATAGTTCTGGAATAAAACAATATTAGATTACTGTAACTGAAGAAGATATTGATGGCAAAGTGAGAGAATCATTTCATAAATTGTTGATAGATATTTATCAGATTTTAGATAATGCTAAAATTCTGGATGAGTATCACTGCACTGACTATAAAAACAAAAGCTTGGATATGCTATCATCTTCGTCAATGATAATGAATATATTTTACCCTCATCATGTTTTGGAGTCATAGCTTATCTTGATTCATAATAATTACTCTTAATAATTAGCAACATATTTAATCTCCATTTTTTAAAAATGATATAGCCTTCAAAACACTACTACCAATAAATCAAATTAAACCACTAAACATCACATGATCAACATTTCTTATGCTTGCTCAAGCTATTAAAACAGACAAAACTTTCAACAGACCTTCTTGCATCCAGTGATTACTCTGCACTGAGTGTCACTACTGTATGGAGACTTTTACCCATTTAAATCAATTTAAATAACACTATAGTTAATTATTCTGAAAAGCATATGATGTTCATGAACACAAGTAAAGAGTAAGAGCTATGGTTTTATGCAAAGATTAAGAGCTATGGTTTTATGCAATTGGACAAATTTCAAAGTGTTTTTTTCTATTTGAGGAAGTCCTTGAGTAGTGGTATAGTTACTGTGAAGCAAACAAGTGCAGTGTACATAGGATTCTAATATTTAGGAGCTTTTTTGTTATATATCCTTCCCCAATAGGGGCTCAAAAATTCTAACTCTGCTATTGCTTTTAATTCCATCAATCTACTACCTAGCTAGAAAAAGTAAGACATTAGTGTCAGCAATAAAAATTTTAAAACAGGTAAAACTCTCCATACAGTAGTGCCACTCAGTGCCAGCCAGAGTAAGCAATGGATGCCAGAAGGCTTGTGCATAAAATCCCTATCTAGTGCCTACTCATTCAACATCCCCAGACTAGTTTCTGACTTGGGGCCTTCATCAGTGAAGAGCCTTGGATCTGAGAGCACTGCACCTAGATCTTAGGATCTAATGAGTAGGCACTAGATAGTAATTTTATGCCAAAGCTTTCTGGCATCCATTGATTACTCTGGCTGACACTGAGTGGCACTACTGTATGGAGAGTTTTGCCTGTTTTAATAACAATTATGTGCACACATAAGAAATGGGGATTATGTGGTGTTTAGCGGTTTAATAAAAAATTTAAAAAATATAAAAGTTTATTGCTTGATAGGAAATAGAAGTAATGGCAGCACTGTGATCAATGGACCTTGAGCATCAGAGTCCCAACTCTACCACTGTGCAAGAGGACATAAGATACAATAAAATAAATTCATTGGCTTATTAATGAGAAAGTCAAAAAAGACCATGAAATAATAAAGCACAACCACGATTCAGACATTGAGGTTCCAGAATCCACCACTCTGCCACAAGTATTAATAGTAAAATAAATTAATTGGTTTTTGCTCAGGGAGTTCATAAATAGTTTCCTACTGGAACAGAACAAGATCGCGATTCATTATCCTGGATTTCCACGAGTTACCATTCAACTACCATATTAGCTTCAATGCCACTAAAAAGAATAAATTTTAAAAATGTCTGTGCTAATTTATTACATTTTCATACATGTTTTGTGTTACTTTAATTATATAATAAGATTGATTCTTGATAAGCAATTTTCTTTACAATATCCACTCGATAATTGTAAATGGCTTATTAGACATAAGAAATTTTTTTTTGCCTTTAGCACAGAGAATCTGACATTTATTTAAAGTCAGACGTTATACTAATGATTGCCTTTTACAATCAAGATAACTAATTAACCTTTCTCTTTTGTCTAATACATATAGTTACTCTCCTAGGCTTGATGAAATTTGTGACAATTTTTCAAATTTACTCGTGGCATGAAATATTGATTTCTAATTTAGTTGCTTGTTTAATTAAAAGATTTGTAATAATGATAAGTACAGTCGGGATATTACATAGATCAGTAATAATGATAAGTACAATGGGAATATCATAAGCGACGATGATAATTGTTTATAAAAACATCTATATATGTACGTTGTATGTATGTAAGAAAATGATAGAGTTTATTAAATACTATAACCACAAATTTGCTGAAAACTATTTTATATAATACTAATTTTCATGATTATGCTTACATAATAAAAAAAAGAAGCATAATGAATTAGGTAGCTTTTTAAAATTAATATCTAATAATTGTAAGAAGTACATTATTAACAAAAAAAAAATTAAAAATATTAATAAAGCAAGAAGGAGGCGAGAAACAAACGGTATTTGTTTTTGTTTTTTTTACCTTAAAGCGCTAATAAAGATCAAACTTAACTGTTAGTAATTCCTTTATTCTGTTCTTTTTTTTTCATAGGTAATAGCACCGGCCGGGACGCGAACCCACAACCGTCCAACCAACTACTTGCAAGGCGGTTGCGATGACCTCTCGGCTAACAACGCTTGACTTTATTCTGTTCTTTGTCCTCCTATTAATCATAATATTGTTAAGGTATTTGACCAAAAGAAAAATATACAAACTTATTTTAAAATTCCTCCACTTGTGATTGGTCAGTTCTCTAATAAAATAATTAAGAAAACACTTTAATTCACGAATAACTTTCACTATTGCTTGAGACACATCAATACTTTAGGATGTTGAATCTTAGAAATAAATAAACAAAAGTTCATCGATATGCCAACACTTGTTTTTAGGGAGAGACTTTTTATACCTAAGGATCAAAATTTTTAAAGACTTTAAATAACTTGATTCTTTTGGAGATTTCAAACACGATTCTTTTATAAACTAATCGTATGAAATTCTTAATGAATACGATTAATATATATTTCCGTGAACTTTTATTAATTACCTTTTTAATTATAAAAATGTTTATTTTGAAATATAATTTTTTTCTACAGTACAGGCTTTTTTCATACCTGCACTTTTATAGATGTAATACATAGGGGGTTTGAACTCAGAATTTCATACGACCCTCAACCATCCATGCTATCTCATACCGCTGATACACTTGACCACACACATGTCGAAAAGATAAATAATCACCAATATGTGCATTTTGGGCTAATCCAGCACTCATCAATTGGTCCAGATTATCATGTCCACACATATAGGTCAAATACGATTACCCCATTTAGCGTATGTAGTTGAATGAAGTCATTAATCATTCATTTACTGAATATTTAAATATTATTATATTAAATATAAATATCAACTTCTCAGCAGTTGATATTATATAATATATCAAGATTAATATTCCAACATACTCTCAGTTCAAAGCACTAGATGTAACTTTTTTGGAGAAAAGATTGGTTGTCTTTTTTTCTTTACTTCAATTTATATATAGAGAGGCTAAACTTGTGATTTGGAATGAGATTATTTCATTTATTTAATAGACCAATGTTGGAGTATTAATCTTGATGTATTATATATATATATTACATTTTGATTTACAAGTGTCAAAATTTATACATTCACATCTTTGATAACAAATGCTTCAAATATATACATTGATTCTGTAAATCAAAGTGTAATAATTTGGTGTTGATAAATACTAAATAAATGGTGAAGATATGTAAGAGATTGGAAATGGATATCCTGAAAGGTGCTACTTCTGCATTAAATGCCTCTAGTGGGTCATTTGCATTTTTTAGTTATTGTTATTTATATATTTCAAGAGTATGTGATCAAGTGAAAGTCTTCAATATATATATATGAAAAAATTAAAAAACTGAAGTGGAGTTGAGCTGGACATATTGCTAGAAGAGATGATAATTGATGGACAATTGAAATCTTAAACTGAATTCCAAAAGATTGTAAAAGACCCAGAAAGAGACCACATGTGAGATGGATGGATGAAATAAGAAAATGTGCAGGAATGATGTGGAGAAGAGAAGCTAAAGATTGGAGAAGATAGTTTGAACTTGAAGAGACCTTCATCTGCAGTGGATTGATAATGGTTGTATGATGATGATGATGATATATGCATTGATAAAATTAGATGTTTGCACTATCTTTTTTCATCTTTTTCATTTATTGCTAAGGATAAAGATATACCATGGGTTCATTCTTCAAAGGTGGATGACATTTCCCTCAATTGCTGTTAAAAATTAATTATATTACAATCAGGTTTTTATTAATCATCTAGTCATTATTTATTTGACTAATTTTGATAATTTTGAGGTCATTGATGATCAGTTTTTATAATTGTTTGATATCAGTTTGTTAATTAATATTAGATGGATAGCTAAAGTGGATCTCAAAAAAAAAATTGTAAATTTACTTATCTGGAAAAAATTTCCAAAATTAATTTGTAATTGAATCCCAAGTCATAGACACATTTTATTGCCTTTCTTAACAATTTTGATTTTACTCAACTGTCTTACATGAGAAACTTGCATTCAAGGTGAGAATACTTTTGAAATAAATTCATTCTTACCCCATAAAAAAGTAATCAGTGTATTAGTGGATTATTATAGTTTACCACTCATTTTAAGATCATGAGTTCAAATCCCAATAATATCTAGATTATTACTTTCCTCAAATTAGGAATAAAAGATTCTTTAATAAAAATATGCAGAAGAATTCAGATGGCTATGTATAATGTAAGAAGGGTCTTGTAATGCATTAAATAATGCAAATTCTGGAATTCAAACTTGACATTGTTTAGATGGAAAAATATCTCCCAAAAGGCATAATTTTTTTCATCTAACCAACCCTGATCACCAGCCAAAATTGATTAGTACAGGGGTGTTTAGTGATGTGGATTTACCATATGAGTTTTGATATCTGATTATAGAGCAGAGCATGACTTTAAAATAATACAGAGATGTGATTGATTTTAAATACATTCACAAACTCCTACAGTTTCACCAGTTGGAATGTTGGAAATGTATAACCTATGATTATATATTTATATATTCATATAGTTTATATATGGAAATAAAGTTTTTGAAAAGAAGTTTTAAGAGTTTATGAAGTTATTTATAATGTTGGAGAACATATATTTTAAAGAAGAAAGTGATTGTTTAATTTGTTATTGTGATTAATTTTGTACATACCATCTCTATTTAGAAACAAAAGTCTTTAACTTCAGTTTGTTCTCTCAAATGCTATTATATTTATATTTTTGTATAAATGAATTAAATCTACTTTATTGTAAAAGTATGTTACTTTTTAAAAATTCGGAAATAAATGCATCAGATGATACCAAGCAACAATAACAAAAACTTAATACAATGATAAGCGTTATTAGCTGAGAGGTCATCGCAACCGCCTTGCAAGCAAGTAGTTGGTTGCAGATGGTTGTGGGTTCGCGTCCTGGCCGATGCTATGACATATGAAAAAAAAAAAGATAAACTTAAAAATTTTAGTTGTCTTGAAGATGGAAAAAAACATTATTGGATCATAAATTGAAGGATATTTATTTATTTGAAAAACTGAATATGGTACCATAGCAAATAATTTAAAATTGGTGTTTAGATAAAAGTAAAAGATAGAGAACATGATCAGTGTTAAGATAGATTATTGAAATGTATCATATTGACAAATTCTCTTTAGAAAAAATAAAACTCTAATTCAATAAATTTATATTGTATTTATATGTATTTTCATTACTGGCTAGCAAGGCATTTAATTATCTTAATTTTGCTTTAGAAAATACTTTGCTACCTATGTATCTCAGGACATCATTTGTCATTCAAAATGGAATACATTTTGCCATCTATATAATGCTCAAATTTGTAAGTAATTTGAAGTTATATGATCTTTTTTTTTAATACTATAAAATTATAAATAATGAGTATTGCCAATTCCTTATCAAGCTTTGTGATAAATGCTTAGCTAGAGAAAGCATTTAAAATATCTTTATCAGGACCCCCACCCCAAACCTCTGACCATGGTTTCATGCTTTGGCTCTCCTCAGAGAGGTGCTAGGATAGGTTCAGACGCTAGATATATCCTAGCACCTTTCTAAGGAGTGACAAAGCACGAAACCATGGTCAGAGGTTTGGGAGGGGGGTCCTGACAAAAGATATTTTAAATGATTTCTCTAGAGAAGCATCTATCACAAAGCTTGTTGAGGAATTGGTCTCATTGTTTATAACTTACAAGCTTAAGGGAATAGAGTCATGTGATCTATAACTACAAAATTATATCTCTTATATAACTTTCACTACTTGACCCCAACATAATAACATCAAATTTTCATCATCATTTTTCTTGTATAATAGCACACAAATTTGTCTCCCAGTTCTTATATAATCAATATTGGCAGACTTCAGTTTGAAAAATTACTTTTGGAATTTATATTTATTTGGCATATTTTGAAATATAGAATAATAATAGCAATAATAAAAAGTTACGATTGACCTTCAAAACTCTTTTGATACTTAAAGTATTGTTTTGTAAAAACATATTTTCAGAAGTCTATCTTATAAAAGACTTGGCAATAATCAATATAAAATACTACATTCTGCTTTGTGTAATATTGAAACACAAATGGTCTTCTAATCATCCAATCCTAAAATAACAATTACACCAGATGTTTTCCAAAGATTATTCTATTTATAAAAAATAAATAAATAATTAAAATCAATTGTTTCCACAAATTAAATGGAATCACTTAAATAAAAACCTTTACTGGGAATTAAAATTGCCGATCGAATAATCAAAATATTTGGTAGAATGTTAATTTATATTTTAAGATGCAGGCATATTATAAAAAAAGTAGAACGCAGGGGAAAAAAATCATAATAGAAATGAAATCGACGATAAATTACTTCTTAACTATTTAAAGATAAAATTTAATATTTAATGCAAAGCTGAAGGTTAAACCATGACAAAAATATAGAATATTGATAGAAAAAAATACTTAAATATAACTCATACTTATTTGAATTTCTTTCCACAAATTTCTAATCATTTCTGTTTTTTTTTTTTTTTCATATGTCATAGCATCTGCCGGGACGCGAACCCACACCCGTCTGCAACCAACTACTTGCTTGCATGGCGGTTGCGATACCTCTCGGCTAACAACGCAAGACTAATCATTTCTGTTTTTGCTGATAGTTTAAAAAATGATGACTTCTCTATATGCATATGTATAGTAAACCTTTATTACGAAGGATTTTATGTGTGGTTATCACATTTGCCACGATCTAGAGATGAAATAAATCTGGAAGGAATTTGTGATTGTTTCTATATAATGAATGTAACTAAGTATATATAATAAATAAATATTTATTTTAACTTTTCTATCTAAAGGTAAGTCGTGGTAATTTTATAGATAACATTAAAAAATATGAACATCATCGGTGATCATCATCATCATCATCATCATCATCATTTTTTAATGATTTACAAATGTATTCTAGGACCAGAAATTTATATCTCTACAGAACTACTTATGTCATTAAGATGCATAATAAATGCAGTTCATAAACGGGTATTTAATAAAAAAAATAATTATCTTTCATTAATCAGCAGATTTCTAATTTAATTAGCAAAGCTTTATATCGGGGATTTGAACTCAAGTGTTCAAGTACCCGTCAACTATCCACACTAACTTATACCACCGATTCACATGACCACACACATGCAGAAAAAATAAATAATCACCAATATATGTATTTCATGCTAAAACAGCACTCATCAGTTGGTCCAGATTATCAACTCCCACACATCTATATAACGTGGAGGAGATGATAATCTGGACCAACTGATGAGTGCTGGTTTAGCAGAAAATACATATATTGGTGATTATTTATCTCTTCTACATGTTTGTGGTCATGTGTATCAGTGGTATGAGAGTGTGGAAAGTTGACAAGTACTTGAAAGTCTGTGTTCAAATCCCCTATTTTACAATTAGGCTCCAGGTATGTGAAGAGTGCCTGTATTTTAAATATTTAGTAATGCTTTCTTGCACTGCTTTTCTTTTTTTGAAGTGATATCAAAGAGGCTATTGATAATGTGTGGATATTTTGCGTTTTTCCACAAAAAAAGATAAACCATGAGTTAGAGATTTATAAGTATATGAGCTGCTGCAAGTAATGAAGACCACATTACATTTTATTATGAGATTAGTTTTGTCTGATGAATCAGATTAACTGGGACTCGTTACCCTTTTGATAATAACTGCTAATACTAGCATGTAAGCTATTATATCATAACTAGGCTGGTTATAAGCTCATTACCAGAAAAAAATATAAACCTGATTGAAATGTGTAAATATTTGTAATATTTACCTATACCTGGTTTGAATTCTACCTCCTAAGTAAGGTAAAAACATACTATGCATTGATCAATGATTTATTTTTATTCAAATGAACTATTTTTATAATTGTAAAACATCACGTAATAATACAAACAACAGTCTTTTCATTCTGTAACCATGGTTCAAATTTAAGGAATTTTTTTAGATAGATTGTGATTTTAAATATCAAAAAATATTATTGTAATAAAATATTCTGTTTGCCATGAATGAAGAAAACCATGCATCTTTAAAAGCATCTAGTCAGACCAGCAAGAAGACCTGAAGAACAATGGAAAATAATATCACTCAAAATGTTGTGTTATCATACTATTGATTATTTGTGTGTTATTATTTATAATCTTTTATATTTGAAAAGTTTAAATAAAGTTTAAAATTTTCTAGACATTCAACATTTAATGATAGATGAATAAATTAATCCAACTTAAAAATAATATCTTGGTCTTTATCTTATTTTTGCTATTGGTGATTATTTATCTTTTTGACATGTATATGATCAGGTGGGTCAGCAATATGAGATGGCATGAATTGAGGGTTGTGTAAAAGTCTGAGTTCAAATCCCTTATATTACATTATATATATGCAGTTGTGTGTAAGCCTGTACAGTGTATTAATTTACATATTTAAAAACATAGTGTGTTAAAGGTCTGCCCATCCCTTACATATGTATGTAGATGGATTATTCTCCAGTACAATATCAGGGGTCAGAATAGTCAACATGGGTAGAATGACAACCTTGGCACTAACATGGGCTTTGAATGTTCCATCATCAGATTTTCAATGAAGTGGATGGCTGAAGAGTTGTGGGTTGGAATAGTTTGAAGCCTGTCCATTAAAGTATGAAGATTGGTTATCTTAATATAAAGCTGACCACTGATTGTATATATGTGTGAGGATAGTAATCTGGACCAACTGATGATTGCTGGTTTAGCATGAAAGATGTATATTGGTGATTATTTATTTTTTTAACATGGGTATGATCAGGTGGGTCAGCAATATGAGATGGCATGGAGAGTTGAGGGTTGGGTGAAAGTCTGAGTTCGAACCCCTTATATTATAACACATATTTTATATATAGAAAAGGAATTATCTGCACAGTGAGATCATTTTATTGTTAGCTATGTCATTCAGTTTAAAAGAATTTTATGAATAATTGTTTTTTATACAATGATGAATAAGTAAATAGATTACATATATATGGTAAAGCTGATAAAGAAGGAACAAGCTTTTTTATGTATCAATAGATGACAGCATTGTCTAAATTGATTATAGTTTAGATAAAAAAATATGTATTCATATTCATTGCTAGTTTCAGTAATTAAGCTGACAGTGACTACATTAATAAATGTACTATCAAAGAATAATTTGCAATTGTTCATTTATTGATGGCAAAAGTATTTCATGCCTTGAATAGCCAGCCAAAAAGAAAAATCATTTCTTTATGGTTTAAAATGTTGGTCATATTAATCTATTTAAAAATAGCTTTAATAACTAAAGAGTTGAGAAAAAACAGTCCAAATAGCTATATTGAAAAATGAATGCTTTCTATGCTACTAGCTGAAAAGGATAGATAAAATAACAATATGACAAGTGTATTACTGTTAGTGAAAATTATTTTAAGATGTGAATATTTTTTTGGCTTTATATTTTACTTGTTCAATTTTTCCAACCACTTGTAACTTTTTTAGTCATTCATTAGACTGGAGATTATCCACTTAATAAATAATATTTCTATAGTGTAATATACACTACACTCATATGCGAGTTGGGGACTGGTTTCTATCCACTTTTAAAAACTTTGTGGAGAGATGTAATCATAACTATATGACCAGAGATATATGAAATAAGTGAATTATCTCCAACAAGATGCACATTTAATGCTGAAACAGCACTCATCAACTGGCCCAGATAAAAAATCACACATATCTTTATCATTATTTGATATATATATATACATATATATATATATATGGTTAATTATTACAGTCTAATTGATAAGCATCAAACTTAAAACAGGCAAAACTCACTATACGTATTGCCACACACAGCAAACTAGAGTAATCAATGGATGCCAGAAGTCTTGTGCATAAAATCCCCATCTAGTGTCCACTCATCCAATATCCCCAGACTAGTTTTTGGCTTGTGGCCTTCTGCACTTAGATCCTAAGATCTAAGTGCAGTGCTCTCAGATCCAAGGCTCCTCACTGACGAAGACCACAAGCCAGAATCTAATCTGGGGATATTGGATGAGTGGACACTAGATGGGGATTTTATGCACAAGACTTCTGGCATCCATTGATTACTCTAGCTTGCTGTGTGTGGCAATACGTATAGTGAGTTTTGCCTGTTTTAAAACAGTTATACACAAGCATAAAAAGTGGTAATCATGTGATGTTTATTGACTTAAGTAACAAACTTATTGCTCTCACAACTTTGACACAAACTAATTAATAGAAGTATATTTTAATAATTTTCATTAATCTTCATTAAATATTTCTGTAATGTAATTTACACTGCAGGACTATTCGTTAAGTGGATAATCTCTAGTTTAATGAAAGAGTAATATAAAATTATTAATTCACCTCCATCAGGTGATTATCAATTTGATACAAATAAATAATTAAAATTCAGATAAAAAATTGATAAAATTTCCATTATCATTAAGCAGGTTTTTCCATCTGCCATTAAATAGTCTATTCATGCAAAAGATGAACGATTCCCAAGACAACAATCTTTTTTGTTAAATTTTAAAATAAAAGCATTTTTTAAGCATATGTTGTTGAAGAATATTCAAACATTTTAAAGTCTTTTAACAAATTTCTTATTCTCAGTATGTCAAGAAATTATGAGCAAAAGCATTTTTACACTATTTTATAAATTGCTTTAAAATACCAATAATAGCATAAAGTCTTTAGCAGTCTTAATATTACAGTATTGAATATTACTAATAAGAAAAAAAACAATAAAATGTTTTCCATAATATTAATCAATCATGGAGAATATCCTCAAAGTGTACATCTTATACAGAAATAACACCACAATTATTGTTAAATATTTAGATAAAATTTTCATTATGTTTTTGACTTTGTAGATTTTAAACTTTTTTTAGTAATTTCAGTTTAGAATTTCAGTGCCTGGAGAAAATTAGCTGGTATCCTGGGAGACTTAGCTAAAAATAAACTCACCAATTGTATAGACTTTTAATTAAATGTTACATTTTAAGATAGTTATTTATAAAATTAAAATTATTACAATCAAAATAAAATAAAATATTGTATAATAAATTACATTATTCTTAAATAAAACATTATATACTTTTTAAACAGACTTATACAATATTTATAAAAATAAAGTTCCTATAATAGATTTTAAATAAGACATTTCAAAATAAATATTTTAGATTGCAACCAGGAAGTTAAAATTAAATATATATATAATCCAAGTGCACTCACACATATTTACTAATGCTTTCTTTGATTTGATATTTATTACTAATGTTTTCTTTGATTTAAAATTAATAGTTTTTACAAATAAATTAATTATTTATCTTCTTTAATTAACTAAGTAAAACTTATTTAGTGATTAATCTTTATTACAACTGGCATAAAGAAAAATATATTTTTTATTAGCAAATAACTGAAATAAAATGCATTTTTAAAAGCAAGTAATTTAAATACTAATAATAAGTATTAAAGATTCAAATTTAGGTTTGAAGTTTAACTCTAACATTGATTTTTACACACTAGTAGTACTTTATTAAAATAGTTTTGACTCTTAACATTTTTCTAACATTAGCTTGTAAATAAAACTATATATTTTGATGATTTTGACAATCACTATAAAGATCTTCATCCATAATTATCGCACATGAAAAAAGAAAAATGAAGTTGAATTACTCCATGTGTGTGTGTGTTTAATTAAATTAAAAACCAATATATTAATCTTTAACTATGGTTTAAAGCTTATTGGGTTAGAGATAATCTCTAGTTTAATAAATGATTAGTGATAATCATTACTGTATTTATCTAGATTGGATTATGTCAAAGTTGAGAGTAGAGTAAGTTTGATGCTTGTAAATCAATATTCAATAACATAGGAAGAAAATATAGTTGAATGAAAATAAAAACTGTTACTTATTGATTATAACCTATATTAAACAAAGAACCACATGACTCTTTTAGGTTACTTTCAACATCTATATTAGGATCAATAATACACTATTTTTTTTTACTTTAGAGCTATTCATTGGAAACTTGATTTGTAAATAAATACTTGGTCATAAAAGTAACAAATTTTCAGATTTTTTTTTGACTGTGAATTTTTATTCAAAAGAAGCATTGGAGTTGCACATATTCTTTATAGTGTGAAGTTAATACCTGAGATGTAAATTTAAGCTTACACTCAATGGTTTTGGAGTAAAATATGGTAGTGAATTATTGTTTCCAATACAAATAATTATAATCTCATGAATTCATTTAAATTTTTTTGTTAAATATGCTTCCTATTAAAGAGATAAAAATATTATTTTTAAGCATGTGCTCACCTTTTATTTTACAATGGTCATTAGCTTAATAAAACCATTCAAGTTTGAAATTTTTAATTATAAAAATAACTTTTGAATCATGATTCAAACAAATCTATGGCCATAACATGCCCGATATAGTAACCGTTATCTCACAATGCTTTTTCCGTATCACATGGTGTAATATTAAAAAAATATTTTTTTAAGCTTTAAATTATTGTTTCATATAATGTTAGAAATTCTTTTTAATTTAATCGTAGATAGAAAATAAAATTTGTTAGAAAATATTATTTTAAAACAAATCTAATTTTAAATCACAATTTCCAACTTTTTATAAACAAAAATGAAGATTACAAAATAATCTATAGAAGTACTTACACAATCAAATATATATATAAAGTATGTGGAAAAATGATCTGATATAATTATGAAGAAATTATTAACGTTTTTAGCTTTATGATTGGGTTTGAAAGACAAAGAAAAGATTAGATGATACTGTGTTATGTAATGCATTTTTTTTCTGAGCAACAAAAACTAAATAATACGAATTAAAAACATGTCTTTAATAATAATATTTAGAGGGCATAAGTTATTTATATCTATTCACCAAACATGAGAAAAGTGCAAGTAAGTTTTCAAAACATTGTAAGAGACTTCTAAAATGATAATGTATCAGATGGATAGATAAATATGGAAAAGATATTGATTAAAGATATTTGAATTAATTCAGAAAATCTTACATTTTGTATTGGACTGATAATTAATGAAAATGACAATTAATTCTTTTGAGTTGCTTTTTTTAAAATAAAAAAATATTATTTGGCATAGCATGAATGATTTTTATAAACTTTAAATTATTACTTCCTACAGTACGGTATTATATAGTATAACATGATTTTTTTTTTCATATGTCAAACGCGTTGACTGGGAAACGAACCCAGGACAGCTGCTTGGAAGGTGGCTATGCTAACCACTTGGCCACCAACCCTTGACTATATATTTCTCAGTTTTTTTTTTCAATATATATATAATAAAAAAATTTTTGGCTCCCAGATATGGTATATGGCCCAAAATAAAGTTCTTTACTAAGAATAATTTAGATTATGATTATTATGTTAATCCACTTTCTTTTTGTGATTGTGTTCTCTTTGATTCTTCTTGCTGAATCAGTTCTCATTTTTCTCTGATATTGATTGTGGTCTGATCCCACACTCTTCTCTTATTCTGAATACAATGTGAACTCACAATTCTTTCTAATTTTGATTATTGTCATCAAATGCTGATATAAAATTGGGTAGTTTATAATCAGTATCTTTTTGTGTAAAAATAAGTAATAACTTCATTAGCTATATCAATTTTTTTTCCAGATAGTGCAAAATATACATATTTGTGGATCCTGATTTCTGCTTTAAAAAGTACTTAGTACAAAATGTTTTAACATGTTCCAAACCATACCGATTATGGTATTGCGGTTTGCCAAATAATAATATTTTTTATATGCTTGACTACATAAGATATTATATAATGAAATTTGAATTCTAATTATAATCATTTTAAATCCCTGCATTTAAAAAATCAATTAAAAATCAAATTATATTATTAATGCAATTCTATTACTATTAACATTTTATAACTCAAATTATATTTAGTAATTGTTATTGCATTTATGTTCGCATATAAGACTGTTATGCAATAAAAATTAATGATTAAGAAGGATAATTTTTAATGAAAGTCAATATCATATTACTATTTTAAATTTATTAGTTTAAATTAAAAAAAATATATGTATGTTGACGTTGGTTTACAGGCGGTCAATTTTTCATGATACAATAATAATAAAGTTGGTTTAATAAGAAATGATCGCTAATTCTCTAAGTTTTATGTATATGTTAAGTTTTTTGACTACGTTCTGATTTAAGGATTTTGTTAATAAAGTATTAATATATTGCACAGGCTTAAACCTGCATTTATATACGTAATATAGGCAGGATTCAAACTCAGACTTTCACATGACCCACTACTCTCAGTACCATCTCATATTGCTGATCCACCTGATCACACACATGTTGAAAAGATAAATAATCACCAATATACATATTTAATGCTAAACCAGCAATCATCAGTTGGTCTAGATTACTATCCTCACACATATATATAATCAGTGCTCAGCTTTATATTAAGATAGCCAATCTTCATACTTTAATGGACAGGCTTCAAACTATTCCAACTCACAACTCTTCAGCCTTCCATTTCATTGAAAATCTGATGATGGAACATTCAAAGCCCTTGTTAGTGCCAATGTTGTCATCCTACCCATGTTGACATATTAGTCATTCTGACCCCTAATTTAAGTATTATAAATAATATTTATTGCTGTCATTGTTGTCAGTGGTTTTGAAGAATGCTGGCTCAGCTGAAATGCAACCAGGGAATTATTTATCTTTTTGAGATGTTTTTATTTATATGATTGAAGAATGTGTATGGGAATAAAAATTTTAAGTATACCTAAGAAAGGTCTGGTACATGGGTAAAGAGGGATGAGGTAGAATTAATTAAACCATGTGTAGAAATGTAATAATAATAATGATAATAATAATAATAATAATAATAATAATAATAATAATAATAATAATAACAATAATAATAATAATAATAATAATAATAATAATAATAATAATAATAATAATAATAATAATAATAATAATAATAATAATAATAATAATAATAATAATAATAATAATAATAATAATAATAATAATAATAATAATAATAATAATAATAATAATAATAATAATAATAATAATAATAATAATAATAATAATAATAATAATAATAATAATAATAATTTTTAACTGAGTTTACAGTACATTTGAGCTGAAAAGGATATGATAATCTTTAGGATCTTAAAGATAAGATGCAGAAAGTTTGATGCTTGTGATTTGCAATTATAAATAGATAGATGGATATATAAATAGACATATAAATGAATGGAAGAATGGACTTATGGATAAATAGATATATCATGTAAATATGTGAAACAAATCTGGAGAGATGTCAGTTCCAATAATAGTGCATGGAAGGATAAAATGACAAATCATTCTATAACATGCATATAACATAAAAAACCTCCATCATCAGTTGCATGAAATGACATCACTTGTGCATGAAAATACAACAATCAATTATTTTAGTTATTTAATGGTAAATTAACCAAAAATGATGATAAAATGCAAATATTCAATTTCTATAAATTACTCTGTTCCAATATGATTCAAACATCACCCAATCAATGCAGAGTTCATTTACTATGAATAATATGAAATAGGTAGTTGTTATTCTGTGTGATGGTTGGTGTTATTCCAAGACATTTGATGATGAGTGTTTTTGAAATGGATACATATTATCAAGTGATTTGTCAATGTTTTTATGTTGTATAGCAAATAAATAATGAATGTTTCATGCATTATGATTGGAAATGGCATGTTTTTGAAATCATTTCAATCATTTCAAGATATATTTATATGTTTATTATATATTTTTGAAAATCCAAGATTTAATACATTTGTTAATATGTAAGCTATATTGGAATATGTTAATTTGCAGAAAAAATGCAATGCTTAATATATATGCTTTAGTATCTTTATATTCAATTTACCATCACTGTTATTATTTATGCAATTGTAATATTTCTGAGGATGTGTTATTATCATTTTAAGACCACTGATAGTACGTCACATGATCACTGTCTCATACTAGCACATAATTATTATTAAACAAAGCAAAACTCTCCATACAGTAGTGTCATCTTGTGCCAGCAAGAACAATCAATGGATGCCAGAAGGCTTGTGCATAAAATCCCTATCTAGTGTCTACTCATCCAATATCCCCATACTAGTTTCTGGCTTGTGACCATCATCAGTGAGGAGCCTTGGATCTGAGAGCACTGCATCTAGATCTTAGGATCTAATGCAACCCTCCAGCAGCCACCTTTTAACTCTACTTAACTACAAAACTATGAGAATGAAATTGAAAACAGAATAATATTTTCAATGAGCTTAGATTGAAAATATTATTCTGTTTTCAATTTCATTCTCATAGTTTTATAGTTAAGTAGAGTTAAAAGGTGGCTGCTGGAGGGTTGCATTAGATCCTAAGATCTAGGTGCAATGCTCTCAGATCCAAGGTTCCTCATTGATCATGGCCACAAGCCAGAAACTAGTATGGGGATATTGAATGAGTAGGCACTATATAGGGATTTTATGCACAAGCCTTCTGGCATCCATTGATTGCTCTTGTTGGCACAAGATTGGCACTGCTATATGGAGAGTTTTGCTTTGTTTTTTAACCACTGATAGTACAGGTGCTCTTCTTCAACTAGCTATTAATAGCTCCTGCAATATCATAACAGTCATCTATAAACATGTATTATAAATGTGTGTATATGTGTAAGGATAGACATATATGATTGTTACATTAATAATTGGTCAGACAGTTGATTAATAAATGTCTTTCTTATAATTTTAATTTCTCTAAAAATCTATAGATTTTAAGCTTGGTTATGTTTTTACTTGCACGTTTAATATCATTATATTCACACATAAATATTACTATGATAAGAAATATTTTTAAAATCATTTTTTATTGTAAATTAGTATTTCTTTTTTATAAATTGATCCTTTGTGCATTGATTATATATATTCATGTAATAGCATTTAATTTTCAATGAGATCAGTAATACCTGTTTTTCTCTTACCCATACATTGTGTTTTCAATCTCTTCTTGTTACTCCCAACATGCATCTTTCCATACTTCTTTGAGTGGTCTGAAGTCTCTGTATTGCTCTTCTATTAAGTGTCCAATTCTCAGATCCACAAGTAAGACTGAGGTGGAGTTGGGCTGGACATATTGCTAAAAGAGATGATAATAGATGGACAATTGAAATTTTAAACAGGATTCCAAGAGATTGAAAAAGACTCAGAAAGAGACCACATGTGAGATGGATGGATGAAATAAAAAAGTGAGCAGGGGTGATGTGGACAAGAGAAGCTAAAGATAGGAAAAGATGGATTGAACTTGGAGAGACTTTCATCCTGCAGTGGATTGATAATGGTTAATGATGGTGATGAATAGCATTTAATATCTATTACTTTATTCACTTTTTACAATGCAGTATATTCTATTAACTCCTTGATAATGTTTCCTTACAGTTTCAACAGAACCATTAATCTTCATCAGATGTTATAATATTCAAATATATCTATTAATTATATTATATATACATATAAATATATAGTATTATATAAGGTATTACATAATTAATTATATATAGTTATGCATTAAAATGTATTAATTACATGTTCATATATGTTTGAGTGTTGTAGCTTGAAAAAGGCTGCTTGTTTAGTCAAAACTATAAGGAAATGTTATCAAGGAGTGAATAAAATTTACTGCATTGTACAAAGACAATAAAGAAAAGTGTATTAAATAAATTATGGTTTTACTTTTCAAAATCTTTATAGAGCATTTTATGGGGAATATTTTGTAAATTAAACATAAGTGATAAATTAATATAAATAAGCATTAATAACACATTTTTCTATGCATTTTTCATAATTCAAATAGTATTCTTTCAAAAGTAACTGATAGTTTCAACTATTCAATAGACTTCTTCAGAATTTTTTTATCTATTTATAATGATTTTTTTATAGTTGATGAAGTTGGTTTGACAAATAATGCTTCAAAGCTTCTGAAAATGTTAGAATTATCAGGTGAAAAAAAAACAGAAGTAATAATTAATTCTAAAATGACTAAACTACTGTTTAATGGCTTTTAAAATAAGGCAAAAATTGGGACTGACAGTAATCAATTAGAGGTTATCAATTATAAATGTTCATAAAAAAAAAAAGAACTGATAAAATTAATAATAGAATTAACCTTGGGTGTTTGATAAAAATAACTAATTAAAATAATGCTTATATATATATACAGAAAAAAGTTTTATGATAAATATATTCTGCTGTTATTTTCCTGTGAATCTTAAATTTAAAATAACTTTACAAATCAAAATTTACAGAAATTTCAATGCACATTCCAGAATGTAGTAGAGAAAAGTGTGTGTGAATTTAACAAGATGTGATTGAGATTAAAACGCATGATTAATTAACAAAAAACAATACTAATATTGGTAAAAGAATTAAAAGGCTAAAATAGAATTAAATTGGCAATGTTTTTAAGAAAGGTAATAATAAATTTACATCTAAAAATCTCAAAGTGAATTCGAAGAGACTGTAGCAGATTTTAAAAAAATCCATGTGATATAACTGGATAAAATAAGAAAATTGTTAGAGTAAGTGGAGAATGGAAATGCGAAAAAGAGTGCAGATGTTTTCATTTTCAACCAAATCAATAATATTTTTAAATGCTGAAAATGACGCTGTAAAAAGTTTATTAAATTTTACATTTAAACAATTATTACTGAGGTCTTTGACAAATTGTTAAATAAAGAAATGAAATTTTCATTTTTTAGATAAAGTAAAATTGAACTATAATTATTATAATAGTGGCATTTAAAACAAATTAAACACTTATCATTATATATTTTATTCAGCTAATAATATAAGGACAGAATAGAATAAAACATTTACTGAACAACATAAACATCATTTATATGGCCTTCGTGTGAACATATATCAATTCTTAGAATAATGCTAATGCATACCATTCTACCATATATCAAAAAAGAAGTTGCCTTATAGTAAATACGTAAGATTAGATATGACAATAATTCAAGATATATTTATAACATTTAAGACTGACTCAAATCAAGGATCTTCTTGTGGATGTTTAGCCAAAAATGTAAAATGAATAATTATGCCATTAAAAATGACATCCTCTGAAATTTCAAGCCTTTTTATTTCCAGATTCAACCATAAAACATGCTGGGATGTTATTTTTTATGGATGTTACTGGAGAATCATTAACAGACTAAGGATTTACTCATGGTCATTATACTTGTCAACTTTATAAATAAAGTTTATTAAGATCTTCTCTATGCAGAAATAGAAATATATAAACCATAATTCATATAATTAATGATTCTTGACTCTCTACACCTGGTTAGAATCTGTATACATTCCTTTATAACATTTTGTTAATAATTAATACGGCTAAAAATCTATATGATAAATTAAAAATGCATATTATTGTTCTAATGCATGACTATTTTTCAATTATTGCACTGCTCTTTAAAATTTCACATAGTAAAAAAAAACATGTTATGGTGTTTAACTTATCTGCTTACTATGATCATATGAGATTTAAGATTATTCTGCATTGCATGGTGTACATTTATTTTAGAATACAATCAGACACTAAAATCTATCAGGTAGATTATATATAGTTAATCTAATGAATCATCTAGTTTTGGTTGGAAAAAAAAACTTCTAGTTTTAGCTAGAAAATAAATATCCCAAATTAATCTAGAGTGGTCAGATCAGCACTAACAGATTGACTACAAAACAGACAATATTATTATAATAAGTTGCTTTCAGTATGATGAATGTTCTGATTTTATGGGCTCTGAATCCATGGTTTATAAGATAATATATAGCATAAAATATATAAAAAAAGAGTAATAATGAAGATCATTGACCAATCAAAACTGTCCGTTCACTGTTGGAAGGGCAGAGTAATTAAATGTTATGTAGCATTTAAGTGTGTGTTAGTATTATTGGTTTATATTAGTAAAATATATATCTACATAAATTAATCAGTATGAATAAATTAACTCACCTGAATTGTGAAATTAATTTATCAAAGAAAATAGTATTTTCTTAATTTTCTAAAAAAAATCTAAATCAAGAAACTTTCTAATAAAAATTGAATTATCAAAAAAGGAAACAATTGATAATTAGCAGGTTTACTTTAATTTGTACACTTGTTACCATTGTAGGGGGGGGGTTGTAATAAAATAATTGCAATAACTTTTTTTGATAGCTCAGTGGATCACAATATATGTTATATTTCATTCCAAACCCCTTTTGTATCCATAATACATCATATGTAATTGCTTATGTTTGGTTGATAAACTTAGATTAGAATACATTTTATTTATTGAACTGTATGAGTACCATACTTTTAAACACACACACATATATATAACACAGATATTTTGCTATATGTATGATTAAAATTATAAACAAAATTTCAAAAAAATAATAATGAAGTTATTAATAGTAAACTGAGGGGGCATATATATATATATATATTATTAAGAGTTCATTCATTTATTCACTGAAAAATGCAAATTAAAAAAACTTACTATACTATATTTTTAATTTTTAAATAAAAAAATAGTAAAATGTCTGACCTTCACAGTATCTAAATACATTCTATGTAATATTCTTACTTTACAATGTTTTTTTCTTGATTCCAGAAATGCAATAGTAGACTTATTATTAAAAAGCATGACCTCACTAATTGTTTTGATGTTTTTAAGTCAGTATCAACTTTAAGAATGTTTTAAACATGAAATATTGTTCTTCACATTTGAAAGTAATAATAAAAGATGAATAAAATGTATGTATGTTCAACATAAACAGATGAAATTTTATTAATAAACCTGAATATGCATCATGCACTGAAACAGAAAAATGGCTGCTGACTTACTGTAAAATTAATTTATAAATTTTAATTTTTTTTGTTTAAATGTTGTCATGCATGATGGTTGGATGTGGAAGCATGACTGTTAACATATTGTAAAATATATTAAATAATCAAACTTTTTTTGTTTATTTATTTTCATTTTTTGTTTGCTTGTTTACATTTTTTTATATAGCATATAACTGAAGTTGTGTACATTGATGAGCATAGTTTGCAGTTTCATTGTATATGTATGTTGTTGTAATGTTGCATTGTCCTTAAGCAATAACATGTTTACATGTGATTTGCACCAATACAAGAATGTTGTAATCAAAAGCTAAATATCCCTGGAATGAGAAGTTTGACTGAATTTAATATGGATGACATTTCTATGCATAGAGACAGAACTCTCATACAGTAGTGCTACTCAGTGCAAGCCAGAGTAATCAATGGATGCAGGAAGATTTGTGCATAAAATCTTCATACATCAATTAATTTCCATGGTTTACACTGAGTGGCACAACTGTAGACAGAGTTTTGCCTCTGTGAAAACAGCTTGGATAAGTATAAAGAATGGTGATCATTTGGTGTTTGATGATATTTCTAGAGAGCTGATTACTCCAGAGTGCTTCATATTGTCTTGCATTGCTGAGGTATATAACATATAAGCATAAATATTGCTAGATGTAAAACAAAAATTCAGAAAGAATATATCTTATAAATTAAGCTATATGTGTTCTTTATTTTGAGCATAATTTTGTCAATTGGGTTACTTGAATAACACGTGATCTCATGAACTGTGAATCATTCGATTGCTTTTATTATTTTGTAAACCATAATATATATGTGTACACATATGCTTTCAAAAATTAGGCAGTAAATTATGATTAATTTATCCTTCTTAATGAACTTTCTATTCAGCAAATCCACATCTGTTAATCCTTTGATGGACTGATTGTCTTATTTATTTAGCTCAGTAGTAGAAGAGGTTAATTCAGATGGTAAATATTTCCGATTGAGAAAAATCAATAAATCCAATATCAGTCTGGATTGGCTATTATTTTGACGCTCGAGCACCAATAATACAACAAATAATTTTATTCCTCGTTGTGTGAGTGCGTATTTTTAACTCTTAATTTATTTTTCACTTAATCAATACAAAAGTAATTAAAATTAATTTAATTTCAAATTTTTACATCTCTCTTCTGTGTTATAAAACAAAAAAAAATTCATATTGGTCTTTAAACGCATGAAATTAAATATTAATTTAATGTCATTTTCTGTTTTAAACCGCAATAAAAGTTGCTGCCATTTTGAATAAGTCATTAATAACAGCTGTCACATCTTCAAATCAGCTGGCTTCACCTGGAATTTCTCTATCTCTGATTTTTTTTTGTAAATATAACGAATTACTTTGAAAACAACTAATTAATGTTTACTTTTCTGCTTTTAATGTTAACGCATTCTAAAACTGAAGAGTTAAATTCTTCTATTTCAAATCTACTTTTTCATTAGATGACATATTTTATTAAATATATATACGAAGAAGTTGTAATGAGTTTTTACGCTGGGGGTGCCCCCCCGCGGGTCAAAATACAAGCAGTAAGTACTTGGTTTTGAAATGCTATGAATAGGTAAATCTTGAATGGCCAGTAACAAAATAAAATTTAAAATGGGGAAATAAATTTGTATTAACTTAATATGATAGCATTTTGTCACCCAATCAATTAGTGTCATAGGTAGTTGCAAGCTACCTATCCTACCTACCCTTATGGCTTTATGTAAGTTCTCAGTTTGAAGAAGGATTGAAAAAAATATACAGGAGTGTGTTATAACCAAGTATTGACGTCTGGTCATCATCATTATCTATTCTGTTTAGTTCAGTGAACTGATAAGGTAATAGAATTAATGGCATCTATTGCCAATTAATTAAAAAATTGCTCCATTGAATGAAATAACTGCACTCATTTCAGCTTGGATGTTTAAATAGAATATGGTGACCTAAGTAACTGTACATATGACTACAAGAATCACACTCATCACTGGTAGTTTGCTTTTATTATCAATTCTTTATTTTTTCCAATATTTAGAGCTACATTATATCACCTTTACATCATTAAAAGTTTACAGGTATATATAAAAATTCAAAATCTTTGTCAGTCAATGGAAGCAAAATTTTCAGCAACTTTTAGCTTTGATAATTATTAACTTAAGAACATGAGCCAATTTAATTCTTGTTTTGAAATAGAAAGATGGACCTGAATACAAAGATGCAGCAAAAACATCAATGTGATTTTATCACAGCAATATAACTAATGTAATACAATTAATTTTATATAGAGCTTTTATTTTACCTAATTTACCTCCTGGCAATGAATGAGACCTGGATCCCATTTGATATTACATTACAGCCTTGGGGTGGCCTTTGAGTGTTCCATCATCAGATTTTCAATTGGATGGATGGTTGAACAGTTGGAGTGTGGAGTGGATTGAAGCCTATCCATTAAAGTATAATGTTTGGTTATCTTAATATATATCTGAGCACTTATGGCATATATGTGTAGAGATGGTAATCTGGACCAACTGATGATTGCTGGTTTAGCATGAAATACATATATTGGTGATTATTTATCTTTTCAACATATATATGTTCAAGTGTATCAGAGTTATGAGATAGTGTGGAAAATGGTGGGTCATGTAAAAGTCTGTGCACATATACCTTACATATATAAACACAGGTGTATAATAAGCCTGTGTGTTTCAGTTATGACAGCATTAGAAAAATTTTATTCAAAAATGTTCTCTAAAATTTTAAAAATCCAATAGAAAGATCATTAAATCAATCCATATGATCAGTATATTGGAAGTAAGTCTATTATAGAGTCTATAAGATCATATCTTTATTAGATTGTACTAAATGAATAAATGAAGTAAGACATTCTAAAAGTATTTTATACTAAGTTTCAGCATTGCTTTTGGGAAGAAACAGATCCAACTTATGTCATAAAGTTTATCACAAAGACATTTTTAAAAAAGTGTAAATATGTTTGCATTATTTGTGAGACTATGGGTGAAAAAAGAATGTAATTGGAAACTATACATATGAAATTTTCACACACAAAAGTTTGTGGTAGAAGAAGTTAAAAGTTAGCTTCATAAAATATTAAATAAGCATAGTAATAGATCACAATATCTTTATTTGAAGGAATTTGTGTTTCACAGATTGATTTGTACAGTCATTTCACAATTTATACCTACTATATTATTATTGTACTTTATCATATTTTTTTGGAGTTGGAATGATCTTTGACATTTACAAGGAACTATTGATGATGATGATAATGATAACTAACATATATAACAATATGCCGAATATAAAGATAAACCTTAGATTCGGTACCCATAGGTAAATCATATGTGTTCAAAAGCTGTTCCAGTTTACAATCATGGTTTTTGTTATGAATAACGCATCTAAACTCATTTGACAAAATACAAATTAACATGTAATTTTTAATTTCAACACCACCTATCTATAGACATATATTTCTAGAAACAACCTCCATGCTTCATTCAAAATTTAACCTCCAAATAATATATTGAGTATGCTAATACATCAATCACAGGAGTTCATGTTCATATATTAATAAAACAATTTTTTGATACAGAGTTATTTTCACCTTATAGAAACCCATCTCAGGTTTGACTTGTTTCTGAATTTGGCTATCATAATTGAAGATTAGGAATCAAAGCTAAAACTGAAGCACTTATGTATACAGCAACAAGAGACTGGTCATCCTGTATATGGGAACTTTATGCTCTATATCATCTGAAGTCCAATGATTATTCAAACCTACAGTAGATGGCTCTAGTGTAAAATGAAAATACCAGATCTGGAAAATATATGGACAGTCATAAGAGAAATCATGTGATGTTCTTTTTAATATTTCATGACATATCATGCATAGTACTGTCTGAATTTATTAGATTATTCTAATAATAAATATGAAGACATATATTTTTGTAATTCAATTAATATTAAGTTTCTTCTTTTCCGAGTCAAATATGCACAGAAAAGGTAGTTATGTAATATTTACCTTTATTACTGTCTAGCATGCTTTCAGTATATTTTTACTATATTTTATTCATGGCATATATTGTGAGTGAAAATATATCTCCATACCTACCTTTGAACAATAATTAGTAAATGCAACAATTATATATAAATGTTAATTTAATCACTAAATAGAAATGTGGATAGATTTTTACGATGAGTTTAAAAGGACAGCGGTTTTATATTTTTATACATGGATAGACTTTGGACGTTTTTTTTATTATGAAACCAAAAATTTTCTAAACAGGCTCATGATTTTTCAACTTGCCTAACCATCTAATATTGGTTAGTAAAGCAATATTTATTCTACTTTAATTGAATTGAAAGTTATCAAAATTTATCAAAAGAATGTTGATATCTGACTATAAAAAAACACACACATTACTATAGCATGATACAGTTTTCCTTACTGGTTAAAAAGGTTTTATGGAGCTATGGGTTCACTGTTTATGTTTTATTTTATTTATATTTGTTCTAACCTATAATTTGTGAATAATAGTTTTATTAATAATATAAATGTTCAGGCTTTTATGCAGAAAAGGTAATCAAATATTTTATCTAAACTCTTTTATTCATGTTTAGCATGATTTTGATGTATTATCCATCATATTCGTAACTCCTAGTCAATAAATATGCTTGATATCTTTATTCATTATTTAAATTTATTTAAATTTTGTTATTATGTAAATGTCTGCATAATGCCCATTTGTTTGATAGGGGGATGCTAGACTCTTTTGTTTATGGTTAAAATTATCATTAGCTATTGTCCAAGCCTCTTTAATCTTTCATTTTCTGTCTTCCCTTTCAGCACAAATAATTTCACCTTTTGTCAGAAAAAAATTATGGCCTTACTGTTTGTTGCTCATGGTCCTTAAACATAGAGGTATTTGGAGCTTTTCATAGGTCTGTTATACAAATATTTATGTTGAGCCATATCTTTTATACAGTTATGGCAGTATCACTGGACTTTCATAAAATGATTACGAAAATGATTTAAACATAAATATGATTTAGTCAGGCATTATTTTACATAAATAAAATACATATGCATATTATTTGAATATAATGGAAGTCTCGGCTTATCCCATAGCGAAAACATTTTCTGCAGTCAACACTTTTATTATCAAAGAGAACATTTCAATTTTTAACCCATATGGACAAATATCCCTCTGCCACTCCCATCTATTGATTATTCACATTTTTCCATTTAGCAGAGTTGATCTTATTTTAAAAGCAAACAACTATTTACATTTAAAAAAGTTTTTAATATTAAAAAAAATAATAGAATATTAATAGATTTGAGGACAATTATTTATTACTAATATAATGTATGAATTAAAAATTTTAAATAAAAATGGAATGCATGTATAGCTAAATAGAATGACATTTGATAGCATGGTTCAGCTCAGCTGGATACGATGAAATAAAAAAAATTGCTTATAAACAAAGCAAAACTATCCATACAGTGATCATGTGATGCTTTTGCCGAGTTATTGTTTTTAAAAAGGTTTGTTTTTGATATTTTTTGTGGATAATTGTTGTAAACACTTTGCCTTGGTTTTGAGTGGGTTTCCATTGGTTGTAAAGGCTGATTATATATGTTCAATCAATAACTCAATGTACAAAATGGAATGCTTATATCCAACTGCATTCCAGGTAGCAATAAAATCAATTAAAGAATTATATAATGCAATAAGAGAAGTTTGTCTACTAAAAAAGGCAAAACAAAAATCAGGATTACAAATATGGAAATGAGCTGAAAAATAAACATTTTTCATAAGATATGAAATAAAAATCAGAAAAAAAATGTGTTGAGAGGAGAAGATAATATCCAGCTAAATATCCAAAATAGGGTTTTTAGTCAGATAAAAATAGGAAAGCATATTATGGTGAAACCCATGCCAAATTGGCTATGAGATTCCCTCAACATAGTTACATGTACAAATATGCTAAGAAAAACAGACCATGAGCTGATCTCTGGCCATTTCTTTGATCTTTCCACAGCCAATGTTATCTTATCAGAGCATGATGATAGAAAGAAAAAGATTAAGACTTTTTCAATCACCAGGGATGCCAATATCATCAATAAAAAGGAATCCAGCACCCATCTCTAACAAATGGCATCTATAGTTCCTCCCTTCACATTAACATGCAAATTTTCTCAGTATTTTTTCATTTTTATTCCCTTAATATTTATATTCAACATTTCCCATGAATCACAATTCTTCACTTTCTTTATTCTGCTATGATTATTATACCTTGTTATATTGAAAGTACTTACCATCAATAAATCTTTCTTTTTACAGTCATAACCTGTTTTGTTGTTGAATGTTGTATTTACCTTTCATTATATTAGTAATAATAAAATAATGTTCATCATAAGGGAAATAAAAATGGTTTAAATAATAGATAATATCAAAAGAGGAAATTGGATTATTGATGTATATAACAATTTCAGAAAGAGGGAACATTTAACTTAGATAACCAAATTTCAATTCATCTTATTTTTTCTGGTTTCAATGATTTTGGATGTTCTCATTAACCAGATTAAAAGCCAATCCAGATAGTTTTTCTGATGACTGTCTAAGAGTCTAACTTCAAGAATAAAAAAGTCCATATAATCAGAATAAATCAGATGAATGCTTTGGGGGACAAATTAAGGGATAATACCAATATTGGAATATGGTGAGCAGCAGATTAGATCTCAGGTAAAAAGCAATATTATTATAAATATCTAACTAAAGACAGATAATCTCAATCTTCTATTTTGGAAATCATTTAGACTTGGCTAAAATTTATTCTAAAAATGCTAAAACACTTTTTTAATACTGGTATTAATAATGATGGATAATGAATCAAACTAACAAATGGATTCACTTTCAGGAATCAATAAAGAGTTTGAGCATCATGCCATTGTCTTTTGCCCTAAACTCCACAATCAACCACTGTACTAATGCACCAACCATGAATGTCAAAGTGATGATGATTAGGTAGTAAGTAGAAAAAAACATGTTCGTTAACTCAAAATTTCTATTGTTGTACAATTATTCACAGTTATTATCTTCAGTTTGATTATTAAAACAAGGCTACTGAAAATGAGATTCAATCTCCGTTCTTGTATAATTAATAATTAGTTTAATTATTATTAACATTATGTTGTGATCTACTTGATATATTAAGTTCACTCTGCATTTACAGAAATGTTGGCAAGGGTAAAATTAAAAACATAAAAAGCTTAAAGGAAAAGTGATCTATATTATTATTCATCTTTTGGCAGCAGAGTGTTATTTAGTCATAGGTTGAGGGGAGAGTGGTTTACAGTTAATGTAATTTAAATTTTATTACATAAAATTTATTTATTTTGCATTTTATGTTGAAAAATCATTAATTATATCATTAATATTTAAATGCAAGTATAGTATATCTACTTAAGCTAGATGTAATTAGAGGGGATTTGACCCAGATTTTTAAGCTTAAAAGTCTGGGTTCAAATCCCCTCTAATTACATCACTGTAATTTAAGCTTTTACAAAGTTTATATTTAGTAGACAGTAATGTCAAATTAGGCTATATTTCTTGAATTATAGAAATTATTAGGTAAATTTTTTGATTAATTTTAACTTAGAAGAACACAAACAAAAACAATTTGTTATATGTGGTGCTGAAAACTTTGCTGTATCTAACTATATAATTTTAGTTATACACTATCAAAAAAATGTAATTAAACGATAAAAAAACACATTAAAAATTGCAAATTTTTAAATATTTAAGCAGTCATTTTTTTTCTGATCATCACAATTTCATTTTAAAAAAAGAGTAAAATTTGTAAATAAATTTTACAATACACCAGTAGTCAGATTTTATCCCAGAGCACTGTACATGGTTATATTTATTAATAGAATTTTTTTGACTTATAAATTTTATTCTTATTTTAATTTGATGTGCAATATTTTGCATAATAAAATATTTTCTAAGCTTAATAATGCTAAAAGTTTACAAAATTTTTGAATGTACTAAAAGTTGATAATGATTTATGTCCAAACAGTTTGAGATATTCTAATATCTTGATAACATAACCACTATTATGTTTCTATAAAAGAAAACACTCAATGAAAAAAGGAATATCACCTAAAGCATATTTACTAGAGTTGAAAGTCAGACATCTCACTATTTATTTTATTTTATTTTATTTTTTTTTCATATGTCATAGCATCGGCCGGGACGCGAACCCACAACCGTCTGCAACCAACTACTTGCTTGCATGGCGGCTGCAATACCTCTCGGCTAACAACGCAAGACTATTTATTTTATTTTAAAAAGAAAAAAAATCAGTAGGAGTTTTTTTTCTTCTTATTGCTTCAATGAAGCATGAATGATCACACTCTCATTAAAATTTATGCATTTAGTCATCTCAATTTATTTTTAATAACTATATTATTATTTTTTAAAAAGATTGTTTATACTTTAATCTTAATTTATATATACATACTATACATATAATAAAATATCAGTGTTATATATGTGTGTATGTTGAAAAGTACAGTATTTGCAGTTCAATAAATAATGTGTATTCTATCTACTCAGTGTTTATCAACAAAACGTGAGCTATTTCATGATATATATTGTGCTGGACAAAAGCTTTTAATTTTGTCTATCAATCTATTCTGAAACAGAGGGCGCCACCAGACCACTACGTGTCTGGAAAATTTGTTTACTGTGATCAGAATAGATGATGATGATGGTTTGTGCTGACTAGACTCAGGGAGAAACAAGAGATCTTAAATTGTTTAGACAATTGAGACAAAAGCACAAAGACAAACGTCAGCCAAATTAAGTTTAAACATATTTCATAAATTTTATTATGAGAAAATCAATTATTAAATATAAGTTTGACACAATAGATGGGGGTTAACTCAGGTGTGTACCAGACATACTAAAGGCAAAGCTATGACAGACTGACTGATCTTCTAATAAACAAATTTAAAAGGGAGGAATCAAATTTCATTCAGCAGAGGATTCATCTAAACATTGGTTTTCACTTTCAGATATTTAAACCATATGCCCCTGAAATAGATCAAAGAATCCAGTGCCGATGAGCTGTTCAAGATCTAAAAAAAAATTGGTCAGACCTCGAATGTCCTTATATCAGTATGAGCTGCACCTATTACTATGTTTAAAATAACGGTGATTGATCCACCTCAAGAACAATCGACAAACATGACTGAAATGAAGAAACAATTAAAACTGGTGAATCCCAGCCAAACGATTGGCAAAAATTACTTTAAAATTAATAATTAAAGATCCCACTAAGGGACAAGTAAATAATTAGAAAAACAGTTACGTCTGCCCAGCATTTAAAGAAAATAAACTTACAAACAAATTCTGAGTACACACTCTGACAAATTTAAAGCACACATAATAAATACAAAAATAAATCTATGGGAGAGTGCACATGAGTACGAAATATCAAAAGTTAAAATACTCTAGCAGAACGAAAGTATTGCTCACCTGTAATTTAAGAAAGGATAAATTTTATCTTCCTGCTGACGACTTATAAAATTACAAAGAAAAACACAATTCTAATTTCCACCTTTAGAGATATTAGAAACGAAATCTCCACCTGCGAAAATCAGACAATAAAGTCGTCAGCCAAAAGAGTTTTGGAGGTTTAGCAAGAGGGCAAACATAGAGTATAAAATTAATTATCGAATACTAAATAATTACAGGTAAGCATAAAAAATATATACAAGACTGCTAAAGCATTTACAAAAGTGAGGCATAAAATATAAAACTCATTCGTCACTCTCCAATAAACAAAACTGAAAGCAAATTAGAATCTTAAAACTAAGATTCCAAGATACACTACAAAATATTGGAAATTAGAGCAAATATTAAATATGAGGCTATATTGATTTAACAATACATATTTATGATTAGATTGAGCGGAGATTTAATGAGAATTAATTTACCCTGGGAAGAATAAAAACGAAAATAGTTACCTTTTGGTAAAACAAAGTTCATGTAGAGTGTGCACTTTTACTTAAGTTCATTTTCAGGTTCTTTAGGCAGCAAAGTAGATGTAGAGAGGTTCCGGCTTCTTTTAGGTGTTCAAGACATTACTGGAGCAAACTTGGAAGTCAGGGATCCATCTTTTGTGGAGTTAGCAAGCCATTCGAGTGGTAATAACAAGTATAGAATTTTTCATTTTTGCAAGCGAAAGTATTTAATAACAGCTGATGTCCTTTAACTAAGAAATTTAAATGTCCGCACTGACATAACTTTCACGTGAGAAAACCACTTGTCTATCTCTCAAAAATGAATTCCCTCCAAATTTTCAGGGCTATTTATACATTGCTCCATTTCCCACAAAACACTTTCCTTGTTGTCGAATTTCTATACCTTAGGCAGGGCAAATATTAATCTCCCACTCAATCTATTTAAGAATTCTACCCAGGGTTTATTGAAATGAAAACAACAACATAAAAATCAAATCTCCGTTATCAAATTTGTTTACAATAATTAAAATAAAAGCAACAGGAATGCAATTAGCTAGTCAGCTTGTTTTTAAATCAAATGGATTTAAAAACAGGTGGTATATGAAAACTATTTTAAAATAAATCGATAAACATTTTTAAAAAATCCATTTTACATATAAACACGTGTATACTTGGATACACGCATTCTTTTTAAATAATATTGCAAATTTAGACTCTACGTTTAATTAAAATTAAAAGCTTAATACATTTCTTTTTTTTTTTTTGTTTAATAACAACACCATTGAACCGGATTTCAATCAGGTTCAATATATATATATATATATACACATTTGTAAATGAGGTAGAGTTGGAGAAAATTGTAATGTAGTTTGTGGCTTCACTGTATACTTGAACATCTAAATTTTTATCTTGTTTCACTTTCCAAAACTCCCATCTTTGTACCAAATAACAAAAAGATTATTCTAAAGTTATTTGATCTAACTGGCTAATTTTATATTAATCATTTATTATATAATTTGATGCAAATTTAGCATAGTATAAAATATGACTTTGAAACATTAAATTTTGTAACTAATAAATGTAAAATTTAATTATTGATAAATAAACAAAATATCATTACATATTTATAAAACTTTAACCACTTTGAAAATTTTTATTTTTTAGAAAACCATAGTAATTTATAATTCAGCAATACTTAATTTTTACAAAATGTGAAAGTTTCTGAATATGGAGTCCCAAATTTTACAGAACGACAAATATTTGTTTGCACACTGCTTAAAGCAGTATCATAATGCACCAAGTCTCATGTTGATGAAATGGTACACTTTTAAAATATGACTATAATATTTTTTATGTTCAAAAATAGTAGTAATTGAATTTTTCTATAAATATATATTGACTTAGATACAATTTATTTAAAAAAAAATAAGGAATAATGTGAACAACTCCATAAATATATTTCTGTCATTTCCCCCTTTTGAATTATTCAATAAATTATGTAGAGTAAAATCCTTCCTCAAGCCATTTTTATTACCAAAAAAGAAAAACAATTTAAAAAGCAACACAATAAAATCATAATTCTCCTTATTAACACTTATTAAAATATTCTTATCACTATTACAATTTTTATTAAATAAAATACTATCAATCATTTTATCAGAATGACCTGTGCTAATATAATCATAGCAAAATTCTTTTTAAAAACAAAACTGTACTTTATAACCTATTTAATTTCACATTTCTATAACAAAACCTCTTTAAATTTGCCTTTTTATGATGAAAAGTCTGGTAGTTATCCCATCTAATGATAATTTTTAAACCCTTATTCTTAACATAATGACTGCATAACAAATTATCTTTTAATTGCCACTAATAATGAAAAAATTAATCAAACTGTCTTTTTTCAAAATGTATTTTAAAGAATGATAATTATTTAATTTATTCAATAATTTTTCCAATTTATTTTTTTCTATAATAACAGCAATCACCGACATGCCTAACAAATCATGTTAAATATTTCCATTTATTATCAATAATTCTTTCTTCCAAATAAGTTATATAAACTGAATAAATCAAGCATGAAATAAGCTATTATCTAACTCTTTTTAAACTTCAAAAACCAAAATGTATAGAATCCTCTTATATTGAAAACCAGTATAGGCAATGATTCATTATTAGATAGCACAGAAATATGAATATCAGTATTGGCTACTTTATTCTATATCAAATTTACCATTCATGAACCTTTTATCTGACATAAAGTCATTAGGAAAACATTATTTTTTTAATAGATTTTGACTTTTGATATATATGTGTGTGGGTAAATATGGCCAGTTGTAAATATTTGTTTATGAATTGTAATTTTATTTAGAATAGCTGAATGAAATTGGAGTGTAACTGATTAAACAAATTCTTCAGGGCTAAATTTAACTTTACAATACAGTGATTATAAGTAATAAAAATTACACAGACTTAGTTAATATAGTTATATATTATGGAATTTGTACTGTAATTGTACCATACCTGGTAGTCATGCTTGCAACCAGGGTTCAAATCTGGGTGAATTATAAAACTTAAAAAAAAATTCCAAGTTCTAATTGAGATTATACCTTTTGTTAGGAAGATGACAAAGACCCTGTTTACTTAGCTATATAATATTGATTGGTAAATGGATTTCTAGATATTTTTAAATAAGAAGAAAGAGCATTCAAATCATAACCCATAAGAAATTGTCAAGCCTTCTGTATTGTTTCTCCATGAGAGTTATTGAAAAAAAAATTATTTTGCAGTAGCCTTTCAATAGAATTTACTAGAATCTTATTTGTCTGCATCATCATTTTAATTATCAATAATACAATCTCTCTATCCAGTTTTTCTGATCTATATATTTCCTATTCTTCACCAGAAAATTTCATTATTTTATGCATCCATTTCACATGTAGTCTCTTTCTAGATTTTTGACAATTTCCTGGGGTTTAACTAAAGTCTTTAATTGCCTATCTATCCTGCATCCATTGTCAATTCTTTCAATCATGTCACCTATTCACCAAGGTATTTAAAATTTTCCATAATTTCTTGTTAATCCCAGCATACAATTTTTCATATATTGTTGCATAATCTGAAGTCTCAGAATTGGTTTTCTGTTAAGTCTTTTAGTCTCATAGTTATAATTAAGAACGGTAAGATTAAAAAACTATTCTCTTCAAATATGTAGCCATATTCCTTTCAAATTATTTCTACTACAGACATTCTATTCAAGTTTAATAATAATAATAATAATATATATATATAGAGAGAGAGAGAAAGAGAGAGGTTAGCTGGTAGTGTTAGTTTGCTATTACTACTTAGCCATTACAATTAATATTATCATTTCCTTCATCCACTCATCGGCTTTTGGATAAAGTATATTTACCAGTTAAATAGTAATAGATGTAATTAACAGAAAACAAAAGAAAATTGGGATACACTTTGACATTATATATATATATAAACATGAGGTCTATATCATGTAATTTTATTTTAGGTTACAATTCAGTATGTAGCATATTATGTCAAATCAATTTCAAATGTGAACTTAAGTCCAACTTGAAATGCCAAACTTTTCTAGTGGTTGTGCATGTCATATAAATTCTTTCTGTGATAATCCACTTATCAGCTGACAATGGCAGCTATTTCTTTTCTGTTTATGGCACAAAACTGCACTTTCTTTTCTCTTATCTTGTTCACTTCATCTCTAAAAAGGGTTTAAAAATATTACAAGGTAAAATTAAAAAAAAACAAAACATACAAGAATCTTTAATTTACACACATTGATATATATATATATTCTAACCTCTCCCGTATCCTTCACCCTCGCTCCATAATAATATATAATAACAATAACAACAAGAGTATACTAATTATTCCGGATTTTCGTTACTTATTTATTTCCGGTCAATAATAATTAACATTAATAATAATTCCGGGTTCTTTAGCTCAGTCTATCAAACATATCATTATGATTTAAATAAAACAATTACTAGCTCAGAATTTTATAAAATCTAATCGTGTCTATGAAATAGATCAACACAAATATCTTTTATTATTTCCATGAGACCTGGAGCAATGACAAAGGAACAAGACGAAATTTCATTGAGATACTATCCCAATGGCATACGAACACTATCATAAATAATTGATTAATAGCATTCTTACGACTTTTAAACGTTTATCATATCCTAATATTTTTTAAAACAAAATCTAGCTCACATAAAATAAATTAATTAAATAAAATAGAGTTAAATTGATCTAATCATATCAAATCAAATAGATAAATCGATAAGTAAATAAATAATTAAATTAAATCTCAGGTTTATAAATTGTAATTAAAACTGATTTTATATTGCCATAGTCAACTATGATAAGGGAATTTTATGTCACAGTTCACTACGTAATAAATAACTAATTAATAATAACAATGACAATAATAGAGTAATACAATCCTCTTTTCTTTCTAGATGTATTAAATATTTTCGTGGTAATATTTATCAATCCGATAATCAAAAGTTTTGTGGTAACGTTCGCATATATTTTACTTAAGTATTGTGGCAATCAAGTTATGACCAATATCTGTTCTAATTATACTTCTTTCATTTCATTATGTAAATAAAATAAAATAAATTATTAAAATTTCTAATGTTTATTTATTTTGTGCAAAATCTTAAATATGTTTAATTATAAACGTGCGTTGTGATTTCATGCATTTCATGTGTAGGGAAAACAACAACCAAGACACAAAGCTTACTAATAAAATTTTATAACAATTTATTAACATCATAACAAGTAACAATTTGTACATTATTTACAGCGGATATCCCTATTTACTTATTACAAACTCTTTTATTTCTACCCGTTGATGTAGTAACATTATTATTATCTAAATTTATTTACCCTTTTACCATTAATAATTACAAAAATATATTTCACAATATTATTATCTTCAGATACATGTTTTGAGCTTAGTTTAATACACAAACTTCTATCTATTAAAATTTTCTATTAACATTTATATCCTTATAATTGCAGGTTTATATTTCTATAAAATCTTTACTTTAGGTAAAATTATACGAAATTGCAAAATTCTAATTATATTCTTGTTAGTATGGAATCCTACAGAATTTAATCCTTATGACAGTTTGATGTTCAGTTTTATCATCGATCACATAATAATTATTAGTCAAATTATTGATCCTATCCCAAGCTTTATATAGCAATTAACATCATCCACACACCATGTACAAATACACATTTTTTTTATTATACCTTTAAATCATTTCACCACACAAAACGTACAATCTCTTTTATTAAAATATCACGTGCAATATTACAAAACCTTATTATTGCTTTAAAACTTAATTCTAAGGTTTTAAGTTCTTTTTTCCTTTAAATTACATCATATGATTCTCCATCTTTTATAATACTTATACTTTCACTTTGTACTTATACAATTCTACTTTACTCTAGTAAACAACTATCCTTACATGACTACTATCTAGCTTCCTTTCTATCTTATGTATCATTTCTATAAAATTATCTCCCTGACGATGTATTTTCCTGAAATCAAGATAGCGAAGATATAGATGCGTTGGATCAAAATAAACAAGATATTATCCTTTATAAAACTTCAACAATCATGGCACAGTGAATTTAAGGACGCCATAGAGGAGTGACTTTTATCTGTCTATCTGCCTCTAATATTGAATGGATGCTAAAGCTATTTCTTCAGCTTCATCACATCAGAAAGTTTCAAAGATATGTAAAGACACTGTCCAGAATACATGTGTGCTCAGTTATAGGGCTAGGTTATCTATACTGTAGTCACACAAATTATTATGATCTCCATATTTCATTCCTGATAGTTCAATAAAACATCCTCTTGGTTTCCTTTGACATCAGTACTCCCAAGTCACTATCTAATTGATTTCTTCAGATTCATCTCTACATTACATCGACAAATTCTCTATCTACTCTGCTAATAATAATAAAATTCATTTTAATATAACTATACAGCTATTCTTAAGAAAATTCTTTACTATACTTCTCGTACATTTCTATCTTCATTGTTCTAAACTATTTAGATATTTCAATATAAAATTCAAAAGAACCACATAATTAATATGTTACTTATTATTACTTATTTAAATTATTTATTGCATGCACATTTTAAAGTTTTACTACTCTCTCAAATATATGTTTGATGTTGGATAAATGTGTACTTATAACTTTTAACATCGTTCATACCTCATTCATTAATAGATGACCTAAAAAAAAATTACATTACATATTACCAATAATATTAAAATTACCAACGATCTCTATCCTCTGGATCGTATTTGTAAACTTCTCCATTCCAGGACTTCTGGTAGGTATTCACAATTTTCCATACACATATTTTTATTTATTAATATTTCTCTCATTCCATTAGCTCATATTTTAAATATAACTATTATAAAATTTATGTTTATATGTTTCCCTAAGCTAATTAAATTTTATACTTTAAATACAAAAAAAAAAATATTAAAATTATATTTACGATACATCTTTGTTGCACTCGCTTGGAAAATCGTTCCTTGCAAAGCTAAATAAAAAATATACTTTATTTTCTGCAGTCCTTTAATGTTCTATTTTAAAATTTTAATTATGTTTATTAATTCTTCTTAGATGATGATCCTTAGTTTTCTTCATATTTTCCTACTTATTCTTGAGATCTCCATTACATAGTCTGCTAGCTTTTTCTCCCGCGCGCTTGGTTTTCCCTCGATGCATCTTGTACTTTACTAGAAAATTCAATAAATTTTTCTTTATTTCCCTGGATCCATTTTCTCCTTTAGTGATTAATTTTATATCTGTTTAGACAATATTTCTTCCATTTAATCTCTTTTCCTCTTTTCTATAATGAGATAAAATCTAGTTTCCTTTTAATAAATTCATATAGCACTTTATACAGGACTATGGCTTTTCTTCTACTTTTTACTTTTGGAAATTATATTTTTAAATAATGTTTTTCTTTGATATAACATATTTTTCTTCCTCATTCTCTTTATATTTATTTGAACACATAATATAATTTTTCTCATAGAGAAATATGACTTAGTTTTAAGCACTTATAAAACAAATGTTCGTCATAAGATTTTCTCAATAGTAAATACTTTCTTTCTTATATTTTCACACAGCGTCTTCTTTGTATTTTTTAGAGTTATAGGACTTAGTTTCTGGTTGAGCACGAATAATATAAAACTTATACAATTTTCATTCATTTTTCTTTTAATAATTATTTCAATTATTATTTTTGGTATTTCCATCTTTACTGTAGTATGAATGGTCAAATTTGAATAAATCCACCGGTAAGATCACGTAAAAATTAGCAATTCATATTTCTGGATACAAATTATATTATCTGTTATAGACTAACTTTAGAATAATTATTAATTTATAAATTTAAACTACTTTTTTCAGCTTTGATGTTACAAGCAATTCAAAAGGTTACCGTCCTCTTCAACTTTCACATTCCGTCTCCCCGCTTCTGTCTATCTTAGATTTTTTTCTTGCCAATTTAAATCCGTTGATTGGTCAATAATTGTTTTTAGCGCGAACAATATTAGTCATTCTATTTTGGGATAATAAACTGTATTTTTAAATAAATCTTTATGACGTAATGTCTGGAATATTATTTTAACTTAATATTATTAAATTAAATTATAGTTTGATAAACTTATTTTTGATCTTTAAAATAATTATTAAGACAATCTATAATATTTTTAACTTTTAATTTTAATGATGGATGGCAATTATATCTAGTTTTAAATTCACAAACTTTATTATTATCTACCAAGTGTGTGTGTGCGTGAAAGCATGTAATATACGATCACGTGTCTATTCACTTTACAAAAATAATCTTTTATTTATGTCTCGGTTTAAATTACCAAAACTAACGTACTTTATAAAATTTTGGAAAATAAATTGAAACTTATAGAACCAAATATAACTCTCACCATCCTAAAGTTTATTAATAAAAAATATATCCTATTAATTTTGACTAACTATAAAATTATATTTCATTTATTTAATCTATTAATTCTTAGACTATTATTTTAAATTTATTACAATAATTTTAGCTATCTATAGCTGTGTTATTTTGTATGGCCAGCTTTCACAACCATAAGCAATGATATTAAAACTTTATTTAACTGTTTAATTTTAAAATACTTTATTACACTATGATCTATTAGGTATTTTAGCTTAAAATTGTATTACAAAACTATTATTACTTTTATATCATCTAAATATTACTTAAAATTTAAAATTTTTTTCATAATTGACCTTTCTATCCTACCTATGACCTACAGACAAGGGCACAATATATATATATATATTAGACATGCAAGCATATAGAATGTATCGTTTTCCACCAACTATTGATTTAATTAACTAATAGGTACAATAAATGATCCTTGTAAAATATAAATCTTTTATATAATGCGACTCCTTTTCATTATATTAATTTTATTCAGTGGCTTTTAAGTATATTTAATGTGAAATTAAATACCTTTTTAAGTAAGTTGACAGATGGCAGAGCTGTTCCAAGCTTACTCATCATCATTCTATTTTATGAACAACTTTTAGTAAATACTGAGTAGACTTTTTACCAATCAATAATTAATTGAAATGATAAGCTAATATGCTAACTTTTATAATCAATACATCTAAATATTTTTTTTTCCTTTCACTCATTCATTTTTTTATATCTATTTTAATTATAAAATCTCATTTATTCAAGAACTTAGAAAACTTCCAGGAGAACATCGTAGACCCCTATAATGCCACAACATGGATTAAAACCTCGTATTTATAAAATGCTAAATTTGATTCAGCATTGTAATAAATTTATTATGGAATGTAGGATGTATGACTAATAAAAGAAGAAAGTTGTAAGTTGCACACAATGTTTGCAATCAACATAGATATTTGTTGTTACATCTAGAAAAAACTTTGCAATTAGAAGTATTTACAATAGTTTATATTATCTGAGAGAATTTTTAAAATGGAGTGTGATTGCTGTTAGAATTATTTTAGGATCATTGATATAGAAGTTAGGAAATAAAAGGTCTCTATCAAGCAGTTCTGGTTCTTTATAAGACAAGTAATATTTGATTGAACATACATTGACTAATGTGAATAGAACTCGTGAATCCTTACATCAGTTTTGCAATACATAATGGAGTAAGATTAATTTTTACAGTAACATTGACTTCAATTGATTTTTTTTATTACTTTATTATATAAATATATTAAATAGCTTCCACACTACCATATATTTTTTAAAAATTGTATAAATAAGGATACAATAAAAGACAAAGACAAATGCTTCCAAAATGCATTTTATGCTGAACCAGCACTCTTCAATTGGACTAGGTCACCATCTCTCATCTCTCTCTCTCTCTATATATATATATTATATGCAGAGTATTTATCAATAATAAATTATTACATTCCAATTTACATGTGTCAAATTCATCCCATCCAAAATTTTGACACTATCGACTTAGATAAATACAGTGATGATTATCACTAATCATTTACTAAAATAGAAATTAATACATTGTACAGGCTTAAACCTGCATTTATATATGTAATATATGTGGGATTCGAACTCAGACTTTCACATGATCCACTACTCTGTGCCATCTCATATTGCTGACCCACCTGATGACACACATGCTGAAAAGATAAATAATCACCAATATATGTATTTCATGCTAAACCAGCAAGCATCAGTTGGTCTAGATTACTATCCTCACACATATATATATATAATCAGTGCTCAGCTTTATATTAAGATAGACAATCTTCATACTTTAATGGACAGGCTTCAAACTATTCCAACTCACAACTCTTCAGCCTTCCATTTCATTGAAAATCTGATGATGGAACATTCAAAGCCCTTGTTAATGCCAAGGTTGTCATCCTAGCCATGTTGACCTATTAGTCAATCTGTCCATTAAGTATGAAGATTGGCTATCTTAATATAAAGCTGAGCACTGATTATATATATGTGTGAGGATAGTAATCTAGACCAACTGATGATTGCTGGTTTAGCATGAAATACGTATGTTGGTAATTATTTACCTTTTCAACATGTGTGTGATCAGGTGGGTCAGCAATATGAGATGGCACAGAGTAGTGGGTCATGTGAAAGTCTGAGTTCGAATCCTGCATATAAAATAAAAATTATAAATATAGGGAATTTAAGCACAGATTTTTAAGCACCTTTCAACTATCCATACTATCTCATACCACTGATACACATGACCACACACATGTAGAAAAAATAAATAATCACCAATATAGGTATTTCATGCTGAACCAGTACTCATCAGTTGGTCCAGATTATCATCTCCACACGCACACACACACACACATATATATATAATCAGTGCTCAGTATGTATTAATGGACTGGCTTCAATCTACTCCAAACTTCAATTTTTCAGCCATTCATACCATTGAAAATCTAATGATGGAAAGCCCAAATCCCATGCTAAAAATAGAAATTAGTAGAGGATGATATCAAAGTTGAGGGCTGGGTAATTTTGACACTTGTAAATCAGAATATAATAATTTGTTATTGATAAATACTCTGATTAATAGGTATATATATATATATATAAGATGGTAATCTGGACCAACTGATGAGTGCTAGTTTATCGTGAAATTCATCTTGAATGTTGTTTATTTGTACTTTTATTTATATGATTTTAAAATGATTTGTGGTAGTGTGGAGGTTATTTAATATTTTTATAAAAATATTACACATGGAAAAAAGAAATGTGAATAATTATATATGTATCCATATTTAATTTGAAAAAATCAGATATATTGATCTTTAATTGAGGTTTAATGTTTATATCTGGGGTAGAGTCAATCGCAAGCTTAGTAAATAATTACTGATAATTATTACTGTATTTATATGAAGTGGATGGAGTCAAGGCTGTGGGTGGGATGAATTTGACATATGCAAATTGGAATGGAATAATGTACTTTATTATATTCATTAAGCAATAATGGTACATTTTATAGATTTTTTGTTTTTTATCAGTGCACCTCTCATGTCAACTCCACCATATCATAACCATCCATGAACACAGAAAAACATACTATTTTCTCTAACTATGCACACATTTTGGCAAACATTTTTTTTTCTTAATAACAACAGATAACCAAATATCCAGCTTAAATAATATAAGATAAAAACAGCTCTCCATTTTACTCTCATCTAATTGAAGATCCAATGATTCCCTGATGTACATAAAATTTCTATTATTTATATTTGATGCCCATTCTCATTGTCATGGCATTTGATTTCTTTAATTAATAAAGGCAAAAGCCAAAAACTAGTCCGAGGATGGGGATTGAATACTAAGGATATGAATTTTATATGCATCTGATAATTATTGATTATTCAGGCTTACTATTATTAACAATATAGTGAAAATGTGTTTTTCCAAATATTATTTAAGTTAATGTTTGATGATTTATATTTCTTTGCCAGATTAAGAAAGCATGCAAATTATTAAGGAATTAAAGGCACTAAAATATAAAGATACTAAACTGGCTTCAGATCTCTATAACCATTCAAACAGATTGATTTGTGTCTGAAACTTTAGGCTGATTTGAATTCCAAGTTTTAACTTGACAGGTAGCATGAAGTGAAGGATGGTTGTTGGATACATATCTTCATTTTTTCCCATTAATCTCAGGTCTGATTTATGAAGGAAACATCCAAAAATCATTCTAAGGATGGAGTTTCAAATACTAAAGATAATTTATATGCACCTAGTTATTAGTGATTATTCTAGCTTCCACTAGATGGAGAAATGTAGGGGAGAGAGTTAGTATTACTAGATGATGAGGGAATTGAGTGTAGTTCTAGAGAAGATTTAGAGAGAATCTTAAATAGTTATGTAATGAATATAGAAAAGATGTTAAATGTGAATGATAGAATATTAGAAAATATGAAAGAATATAGTAATGGGAATATTAGTTTTTCAGAAAATGAACTAAATGAGGTAGAGAAGAAATTGAAAAGTGGGAAGGCAAGAGGTTTAGATGGATGGGCAGCAGAGATGGTAATGAATTTAGGATATAGGGCAAAAGTAAAGTTATTATCCTGTTTTAATAAAATGGCACAGAATAGAGTTTTCCCAAGTAGTTGGAGTAATACAAGAGTAAGGTTATTATTTAAAGGAAAGGGTAAGGATCATAGAAAGTTGAATAATTATAGACCCATAGCGGTAACATCAGTTTTATATAAAGTTTTCTCGTATATGGTGGCTAGTAAAGTTGTAAAATGGATGGAAGGGAATAATGTAGTGGGTGAAATGCAAGGAGGTTTTAGATTAGATAGGCGTATAGGAGATAGTTTATTTGTAGTTACACAACTTATGGATATGAGTAGGAATGCAGATAAACAGTTATATATGAGTTTTATAGATATAGAGAAGGCATATGATAGCGTAAATAGAAATAGATTATGGATAAGTTTAGCAAATTTGGGAATGGATGAAGCTTTAATAGATATTATTAAGAAATTATATGAAAATAATTATTACATATATCAATTAGAGAATATAGAATCAATTAAAGTTAAAAATGGTGTGGGACTAAGGCAAGGATGCCCTATGTCACCTATTTTGTTTGTGTTGTATTTGAGTGAAATGGAAAGAGCAATAGAAAGATTAGGAAGAGGGATAGAGATACCGTTAATAGGTAGTAAGGGAGTATATATTTTGTCAGGTCTTTTTTTTGCAGATGATATATTTTTGTGTGCAGAAAAAAGAGAAGATATGGAAGTTATGTTGAGGACATGTGCAAGGGTGGGTAAAGAGATGGGGATTAAATTTAGTGAAGAAAAATCAAATATAATGATGGTTAATACTGAGGAAAGAGAAGATGTAGAATTTTTATTGGGAGATATTAAGTTAAGTGTGGTGAATAGATATAGTTATTTGGGAATTATTTTAAGTAATCAGAAAAATTATTTGGATGAATGGGAGAAAAAATTGATAAATGAAGCAAAGAAAAGAAAGGGATTGATAAAGAAATTAACAGTATTTTCATATAATAAATATGATGTAGCTAGAATTATATGGAAAGGAGTTGCAGTAGCAGGGTTAACATATGGTAATGATGCATTATATGTTAGTAAAAAGATATTAGATTATTTAGAAAAGACTCAAAGGGAAGTAGGAAGACATGCATTGGATGCAGAAGTATGGACAGCAAGGGAGGCAATTCAAGGAGAAATGGGATGGTCAAGTTTTCATATGAGAGATGCAAAAAGTAAAATGAAAATGTTTGGTAGATTGCAGTTTATGGATAATAAAAGAATAGCTAAAATAGTATTTAATTGGGTTATGAGTAAAGGGCAGGTAACAAGATGGGTGAGAAAGGTAATGTGCTATGCAAAAGATTTGGATAAAGAATTTATATCAGTATATTTGTACAAAAGATGGGATGATTGTGTTAAGAGGATTATTGAGTGTTATAGTAGTAAGGAATGGGATAAAAGAATAGATTTATTAATAAAGACTAGGGAGTTAGAGAGATGGAGAAATAGTATGGAGAGTAAAAAGTGTTTAAATATATATAGAAATAAACAGAATATTAGGTGTGAGTTAATATATGATAATAGTAAGGAAAGTAGTTTATTGTTTAAGGCTCGAACGGGATCTTTAGCTACAAAAGAATATACATGTAAATGGAAAAATATGGGTGATTTATTTTGTAAATTATGTAAGGAAGGAATTGAAAATATTAGGCATTTGTTAATTGAATGTAAATGTTTGAAAACAGAAAGGGTACATATAATGAAGTTGTGGAAAAATAAATATGAAAAGAGTGATTATACAGAAAGTGAATTATTGGTTTTTATGCTAGGTTTGGGAAAAGATAAGGGGGATTTAGATATAAAGGTTGTAGAGTTGATAAAAATTATGTTGTGGAAATGGGATAGAGCAGATTATGGTAAATTTAGAGTGGGGAATGTAAAAGAAAGTGGCTAACAGGTTTATCTGGGCTTAATTGCTGAGATATTCTTGACTTCGTTTAAGGAGAAGCCATAATACATCACATCACATCTGAATCTTCATACTCATAAAAGGGATAAAAGATGCAGTAATTATCAAGGTATATATTAAACTGATTGTTTTCAATCAAAGATGGCTGCTTATAAAGAATCAATGTAATTTTGAGCAATTAAGATGTAATATAGTCATGGGTTTTATTGCCTGAAAAATGCAAAAATTATCAGGAACAGATATACAATTTTTCTATTGATTTTACAGATTTAGTCAAAATATTTGATTTGTTTGAAAAAACAGACAATATTTACAATAAATTAGGGGTTCATTAAAGTTGCTTTATATTCTGCAGTTTTTAAATCCTGGAATGGCCAAAGCTGTAATTATTGATGATATAAAATTAGAAAAATTTGAAAGGAAAACTAGGGTTAACATGACTGGTACTATCTCTCAATTTTTTTTTTATTATAGTAATCTGTAAAATAATTAGTAAAACAGATATCAAACTGAGTTACAGATCTGATGGCCATTTAATTTGTTTTTAATCTGGATCAGTTAAAAGTTAAAATTATTTCACTTTTCTAACTTCTAGATTTAAAAGATGCTGATGATTGTGTTATTATTTTCAATTTAAAAGATATTCTACAAAATCTACTTAATATTTTGAATGCATCACATAAAGACTTTTATTTAGTTATTAATTTTTATTAGACCTATTAATATGAAGTCAAGCCAAAATGTATGCTTAATTTTACCATATACACAGTATATAGCTTTGAATTTGATTAGAGATGGACAAAAATAAATTATTTTCTATCATAATACCTATTGAAAATACTTTAAAATTACTAAATATGATTAAAGTTTTTCACTGAGAAATAAAAAAACAATTTGGATTTAATCCTTTTAAATGGTCACCACATGCTTCTTTCTTAGTTATTAAAAAAATATTAGTAGTTATAAAAGTAACATATATTTACTAATAAAAGTATTGAAATCAATAAAATTCAACATAAATTTAAAAGTAGGTTTTCAAAATAAATAAAAACTTTTATCTTATGAAATAAAATGGAAAGAAATTATTTTGCACACTGCAATAATTAACTGAAAGTAAATTTCTTCTTATTCTCTGATTACACCTGCCATCTAGATATAAAAATAATTACTAATATATATATTTATTATCATTGAAAATAAATCATTAATCAAAATAAAAACATTTTAAAGAAGTAACTAATATAAAATAACATCAACCTGAGACACAATTATTGTAAACAAATAGAAAGTATTATTTCAGCCAGATATTTAACTGTGCCTAGAAAAGGTTAAGGTTAAAAAAATCATGTTATTATTATTCAGCTAGTGGCAAAAAAAAAATATTCAAGAGAATTTTTTGATTGAGCCACTTAAACTATCTTGCTAATTCTTTTAAGTAGAAAAGCAAAACTGGATATTGAAGTACAGCAGAGACTCCAAAATATTGCTATTGTAATTAACAAATTAAAAGAGTATTTTACTAATGTGATATAAATACTGCAACTCAATCAATGATAAAAAGATCTGTTTAATTTCTCCAATTTACTGTGTGAGTATAAGATTTCTTATGAAGAAATATAAGATCATTAAAAAATTTAATTTATAGATACTATCTAAGAGTCTAAATATATAATGGCAAATTCATAATACTAATCAATATATTCTTTAGCCTTCTAAATATAATATTGAATTTATTATAGCAAAGTAACAATCCATTTATTATAGACAAATTACTAAAAAAATTCAAGTCAGATATCACATGACCTAATTTAATAAGCTTGTATTTACAAGTGTTATATATACAGCTCACAAAACAAGATCTTAACAAATTGGTTTATGCTACTGACATCAGTGAGATCATAGGATATTCAATCATTAGATTAAAATTACCACCTAGCACTTTATCTAATGTATAACTATTAAGTAGCTATTTAAGTTAGATAACTGGATTGGAAAACATATGGATGTGTGAAAATTTCAGATTTTCTACTTAATAATTATGCATTAGATAAAGTGCTGGACTTGTCCTGGTATTTTTTAATGTAATGATTGAATGTCCTAGCACCTCACTGAGGATGCCAGTAGCAGAAACAAGTCTGAGGATGGGGTTATTCTACAAAGCTTGTTAAGAGCTTGTTTTGTGAGCTCTATATATAACATTATAGACAAATGAATGGTAAAAAGGTTTTGGAAAAAATATTTTATGAAGAATTTGAATATGATTTTTGGAAAGGCAAATACCCTTTGATTATAAAAATTAACTCAAAGACAGGCTAAAATGTTATAAAAGTAATGTCACGGTTATATATGACTTGCTTTTTTAATTATTATTAATATTGATTGTTTTCATTGGGAAAATATAACAAAGGGAATAATATAATGGAGAAATAAAGTAATGAGGTTTTCTAAAAAAAAATTTCGTAGTACAAAATGTTAAATAAATATATTTAAGGTTCAACAAGTAATTTAAATTGTAAAATAATTATGGTTTGGTTCACATAATTGTCACAAAACTTATTCTTAAAACAGGCAAAACTTACTATGCATATTGCCACACACAGCAAGCTAGAGTAATCAATGGATACCAGAAGGCTTGTGGATAAAATCCCCATCTAGTGCCTACTCATCCAATATCCCCAGACTAGTTTCTGGCTTGTGGACTTTGTCAGTGAGGAGCCTTGGATCTGAGAGCACTGCATCTAGATCTTAGGATCTAATGCAACCCTCCAGCAGCCACCTTTTATCTCCACTTAACTACAAAACTATGAGTCTTAAACTGAAAACACCTTAATGTTTTTAATCCAAGCCTATTAGCTTATATAGTCATATGGGTTTGAACTCAGTTCAGTACCCATACATTTTGGTGTCTTTGGTTCTTTAATAACCATAGCCACCACTATCCTATTTGGCAGGATTGGTTTTAAGCCAATAAACATCACATGATCACCACTTCTTATGCTTGTGTATAATTATTGTTAAAACAGGAAAAACTCACTATATGTATCAAGATAGAGTAATCAATGGATGCCAGAAAGTTTGTGCATAAAATCTCCAGCTAGTGCCTACTCATCCAATATCCCCAGACTAGTTTCTGGCTTGTGTCCTTCATCAGTGAGGAGCCTTGGATCTGAGAGCACTGCACCTAGATCTTAGGATCTAATGCAATCCTCCAGCAGTGACCTTTTATCTCCACTTAACTACAAAACTAAGATGTGGTGGTCAAGTGATGTTTATTGGCTTAAAACCAATCCTATCTAATAGTATAGTGGTGGCTATGGTTATTAAAGAACCAAAGACCCCAAAATGTATGGGTACTGAACTGAGTTCAGACCCATATGACTATATAAGCTAATGGGCTTGGATTGAAAACATTAAGATATTTTCAGTTTAAGACTCATAGTTTTGTAGTTAAGTGGAGATAAAAGGTGGCTGTTGGACGGTTGCATTAGATCCTAAGATCTAGGTGCAGTGCTCTCAGATCCAAGGCTCCTCACTGACGAAGGCCACAAGCCAGAAACTAGTCTGGGGATATTGGATGAGTAGGACTAGATGGGGATTTTATGAACAAGCCTTCTGGCATCCATTGAATACTCTAGCTTGCTGTGTGTGGCAATACATATAGTGAGTTTTGAACAACAGTTATATACAAGCATAAGAAGTGGTGGTCATTTGATGTTTATTGGCTTAAAACTTATTCTTATTAATTAATTTATTTTTGTCTTATTTTTTGTGTAGAATTAGAACTATTACACTAAATAAAAACACCTTACTCTATCTGAGAACATACAAATTATTAAAAATATATTCATGCATTGGAGCCCTATTGAGTTACAATTGTATGAATAAACAAATGCTATAAAAGATTTAATTCAAATTTAAACAACCATGACAGTAATATGCTGTTATTCATGAAAAAATATATAAACTTCTAGCAGGCAAATACATTTACTTATTAAAGCCAATGGTTCCTCAGAAAATTATCAATTTATAAACTTTTAGTTTTGGAGACCATCTCTCCTTTGTTGTGTAAAACATATAGGAACTGTACATTCTGAGTCAATGTATTTATTCCTATATAATTCAATCTCTGCTGCTCACACTTGACAGTGCCTGCACACAGAATCAATGATTTTGTATTTACTTATGCTTTGACCTATATATTGCTGTATTAAAACATACTAAATAACCTCTACATGCTCCCATAATGATTCTATACTTATGTATGTTTTAACGTTTATTGTCCTATACAGTACAATCTCTATCCATCAAAATAAACGTTTTACACAACATATGTGTTTAAAGATTTTTAAATAGTAAACCATTTTATATTTTCTTATTGAACTTTATAAAAATATTTTTTACGTAATAAAGAATGGACAAGTAAGACACTTTCACAAAATTAAATGAACATTTATTCTCTAAACTATTTATGAGAAATTTTTATTATTTTTGAAAGAAAAATTTACAAAGGAGAGAGAGATTCAATTTAAAATTTAATCTATATTCATGTATACGAATACAGTTAAATGTACTTATGTGCTTATTAATAATCTTCTTGCAGTTTTGCAATCACTTCATTGATATTTATTTTAGTAGTCAGATTATGCAGGAACATCTATCTTTTTGTTAATAATAAATACTAATTTACCAACTACTAGTAAATTATTTTCTGGATTTGTTATGACTTGATACAAATACAGAGCTTGTTTATGAATTGAATAAAATATTAAAGTTTTCTTAGCATGGATTCAAACTCAAGTCATAGTTATAAAAATATATAGTTCCACTATGTCAGGAGACTTTTCTTATAGATGAGCTATGATAAGTATATATGTACATAAGCAGCCATCTACTCACATGTTATTTATAGTCAGATTGAATAATAAGTGATTAAAAAAAAAATATTTCATATAAATCTCCGTAAAGTGAAGAGAGATAAGAAAAACAGTTTTTAATTAGGAAGTTCTTAATTAATGTATTTTTGTCACCCTACTAATGTCTCTCTTTGTATATAATGCTAACACTATTTTATCCATGTTATATATAAAAAGAATTTCTGATGTTTCAGGGGACAATGTTTGATTAAAAAAATAACTTTTTTCTTGCTATACATAGGTTTTTGTCAATCCTGAAAAATCAATAATATAAGAAAGAGGTTATCATTAGCATTTGTGCATATTTATATGGTGTATATTTCATTAATTCTTTACATATTTAAATGTTTATTTGAAAGCAAAATTGTTTATAAATGAATTTATTCAAAGACTGTACCTTGTAATAACATTAAAGTCATTCAAAGATGGCATTATAAACTCATTGTAATTGAGTATTATGAAAAGATAAAAGTTGAAATTCAAGACTTTTATAATGCTCTAAGCACTATGATTCTGAGAATAGAGTAATGAAAGCATGCTTAGTGGATTTTAAAAGTCTTGAATTTCAACTTTGACCTTTTTGTAATATTCAATTACAATGAGTTTATAAGAATTATATTAGTTAAAAAAAAGATAATTACATTTTTAGAATTAAAGATGGCTTTAGTTAAATTGCAACTAGATTTGAGTTCATGTTTATTTGTGAATAAGTAGAAAAATATATTTGACAATAATATTACCAGGTAATCCCAAATAGAAATTGACATGCTTAAATGGAAAACGTATCACTATAATTACTCAAGTGTCACTTGATTTCCTAGACTGCTAATGACATCACATTTAAATGACAGTATCACATGTCCAGAAAGAAGTTGGTTAAATTTTCATCAAACATAGCTATTAGAAAAACCAGAAAAAACTTTCCAATGATGTCATAGTTTAAATAATGTTACCATAATTACATACTGTTAATATTTTGGTGCTTAATTAACTAATTAAATATATATTTAAATGTTAATATTTTTATGAATTAATTAAAATGTAAATAAATGAATGTGGATCATTTTTTATGCAGATATTTAGAGAAATATGCTATTACAAATATTGTTTCTAGGCAATCAGCAACTAAAAATGTAAGCCCTTAGCTAAACCACATACTCTAGTAGCCAACAATAGCTTTTTGCCAGAACTCAATTTCTGTCTCTGCTGCATTTATTTCTCTAGTTATTTATTAAAATAAATAAATAATACTTCTGTATATAATATAAAAATAATATAAATAACAATTCGTGTCAATTGTTAATACAGAGTTTAATATAAATAAATAAAAACAAATAATATTTCCTCATATTTATTTGTTTATATTTAGAACATGAAAATATTTAATATTTAAATAGAGGATGTGATTCTTCAAAGTTCTCATACTTATAAAAATAATATAAGACTCCGAGCATGGAAATAAAAGAGGCTCCCTTTATCTTTAAGTAAACTTTAGCAAAAAGTTATTGTTGGCTACTAGAGAAAGAGGTTTATTTTGGGAATGCCAATTTCAATAGGTGGTTACCTAGCAACAACATTGTTATATACATTTTTTTAGTTATATACATAGAAAATTCCCTACATTCATTTGTTTATGCACAGACACATATATTCAAAACGATAAATGCGATCAAATAACTGGTTATCATTTGTAAATCACATATTGCAGACCTCATGCTTAGATACATCAGTAAAATATAAAAAAAATGTTGTCAAATATATTAAAATAAAAACTTTTATCGTCTAACTTTAGAATTACCTTTACAAAAGATTGCTTACATTTTATTACTATATTTAAGCATGAAGACAATATATATATGTGCATGTCTAAAATAATACTTACACGGAGTTTAAATATAAAATTTAAAAATATTTCTTGTACCAAGTACATTTTTGACGTTTTCATGTCATATCCATGGACAGTCCGACTGTGAATATGATGTCAAAACGTCGAAAGTATACTCGAGAATGGCAGATTATGGAAACATTATATATATATATAATCTATCATTTCACAGCTAAAACAATTATAATGAAAAATATGGTTAAATAAATTATATTACCCTTTTATATTTAAATAAAGTTATATTTACAATGATAATAGTATTTATCGAAAACAATCATTACATTCCTATGGCTATTAATTAACGTCATAGGGTATAAGGTAAAACATATTCTGTGAGAACTTAAAATCATTTTTACAAGGCTATAACAATCGTATGACGTAAGTTTAAAGTATATTTGTTTATACAATATATGAGAAAAAATGTTATTTTTATTATATATCAATAATATGTTTTGTTATCCATTGGAAATATAATCTTCAGGCAGAAAAAAAATTTCTCATTTTAAATTGATAAAATAGATAATTATAATTCTTGAACAACTTTTAACTTTTGGCTAACGTGGCTATATTTGCGTTTAATTTTCTTCCATTGAAAATTATTGATAATTTTTTTTCCCTAAATTATTATTCTATTGATTTTTCTGAACATAAATCTAAGAAAAAAATATATATTTTGATATGACGCGTTTTTTTTTCTATCATTATCAGCTAATCATTTAAAGTATAAAAAAAACATTAAAATGCGCAAATATAAAATTAAATTAATTCTATTTGATTTTTAACGTTCAATATATATATATACCATTTACTTCTGTTCAAAAACCCATCTACAACATATTCCAATAATTATTAAACTCATATTTGCAACATAATGTATATATATTATCTTAGAGTTATATAAAATAGTCAATAATATATCAATTTAACAAATATTTTTAAAATAGGGAAAGTAAATTACGTTAAAAAAATTCAATTGCTTTTGTTCAAAAAAATGCTATAATAATAAATATGAAATTAAAACAGGAAAAACTCTCCATACAGTAGTGCCACTCCGTGCAAGCCAGAGTAATCAATGGATGCCATTGATTAATCTGGCTTGCACTGAGTGGCACTACTGTGTGGAGAGTTTTGCCTATTTTAATAACAGTTATGAGCAAGCGTAAGAAATGGTGATCACGTGATGTTTAGTAGTTAAATATGAAATTGCTACAAAATATATGTTCTGTACTTTATTAATGTGACATCATCATCTTCAAATATTACAGTTTATAAGTTCACAGTAATAATAATAAAGGATTTGAAAATGAGGGTTCATGGATCTACACATGCACTTTGTATTCAGACTTCCTCCAAAGATGATTACCATTATCAGTATCCATGAGGGCAATTTTTTGGTGAGATTGGATGCTATGCTCATGCTATTGAATGACTCCACAGCTATCAGACAATAGATTAATTTTTGGGTTGAAGGCCAGTTGTAAATAACAAAAAAAAAAAAACAGTGTGCAACCAAGATGTATATCCTGTTGCATTTTAGGATAATGTGTCAGTTCTTCAAAGCCTAGATAGCTATTATAAATCATTTGTAAACCACTTCTGTCTTTGGACATTTGTTTAAAATAAGTGGCAATAAGTTCATGTATCTGTGTAGCTACATTTTTGTCTTTTAATTACGCATGCCATATAGATGGCGCTAGGAGATTTACAATTATCCTAGAATTACATAAATATGTAATTGTGAACATTTTTTACTTACTTATGTTTTCACCCGGGTTTGATCCATTGTGACCATGTCTGACAGATATATAAATTATTTTAGTTAATATGTATGTCCACAGAACTGATAACTTATTTTATATATTTTCATATTCATTAGCCTTATACTATAATCAAATCTATTTATCTTTATGTCATGTGGGAATAATAATAAATTGAGTGACTAAAATAGTAATGTAAATACATTGTGAAGCCTTACAATTCAATCACAAAGATCAGCAAATATTATGGTTTTAAATCGTTTTTTTCCCATGTGTCATAGCATTGGCCGGGAAGCAAACCCGCTAACCTGGGACAACTGCTTGTAAGGCTGCTGAAATTAATTCAGAAATTTTACTTATCAGCATGAGTGTTTCTCTCCTGAGATATCATCTCTTGCTTTGTCTTAATATCATTTGTTTAAAAATTTAATTTATTAATGCTTATAAAACCAAATATTACATGATTATATTGCATCAGGCCATAGTACACTTAATCTTTATTTAATAATGACAAGTAATAACTGATTTGTAATTTTCTGACCATTCCTTAAAGTGTAAAAAACAAACAAACATATATATAAATGTTATTGATCATTTGTTATAAAGGTTATGTTTATTTACAAATGAATACAGAAGTATTTGTAATTAAAAAGATATGAGAAAGAGAGAAGGAATTAAATGCCATTCTGTTAACTTTATAAGACTTTTTCCCCCCTCATGTGTCATAGCATCGGCCGAGAAGTGAACCTGCTAACCCAGGACAACTGCTTGTAAGGCAGCTGTGCTGACCTCTCGACCACCAACACTTGACACTTTATAAGACTTTGAAGTAACTTTTATTAAATCTGACAAATTAAGATATCTTGGATATGGTAAGAAAGATTTTATTAGCAAATGAAAGAATCAAGGCTATCAGTACAAAAAAAATTAAAATTAAAAATGTCAGGATTTGAAAGAAATAAAAAATTGTAAAGATATTGTAAGAAGCAAAAGAAATTCTATGTGATATGTTGGACTACTTCCATTATTTACTAATAAATGTTGAATGTCTAGAAAATTTTAAACGTTATTTGAACTTTCCCAAATACAAACAACTGTTAGTAATAACACACAAATAGACAATTCAGGTTAGCAAATAACCCAACATTTCCAGTGTTATGATTATCCACTCTTCTTCAGGTGTTTCTTACCTGATCAGTGACAATGCTAACATAGGAGTCCAACTTACAACTTTCGACTCTTGAATATTGAATTTTAAGGCAACTCTCTTATCAACTGTCAGTTCAGTTGATTAGAGGCTTGCTTTAAAAGTCAATATTCAAGAATCTAAAGGTGTAAGTTGCATTCCTATGTTAGCATTGCCATTGGTCAGTCCAGCCAAATGTAAAGGAGTGTGGAGAATAATACAACTCAAAACATTGTCTATTCTACTAACCTGTGTTGCCAAATAAGTTTGGTGTTATTACTAACAGTTATTTGTATTTGAAAAAATTATATAAAGTTTAACATTTTTTTAGACATTCGACATGTAATGGTGGAACAATGAAAACAGTCCAATATATTACAACATCCTACATACAACATTCATAGAAAGTGATCAAGCAATAAATATTGAAGAAAAGAAAATAAATTATTTGATGTCGAAAGTTTTTGTGATTTAATGTTAATCTTATGTAATTACTAGATTTACATCCCAATTTTATTTTATTAAGTAGATAAAATATTCTCAATCCAAAACAGAAAATAACACTTGTGCGTTGGATTGTGAGTATTTTATATAATCAATAAACTAGATAAACCATTGGGGAAAATGTATATATATATATGTTCATTCTAATATTTTCATGGATTCATATTATTATTATTTTCAGGATATTCCATGTGGTAAAATAGCTAAATAGCTGATGTTTCGGTATATATATATATTTAAAAAACTTTTATTTTTTAAAGTGCAGAGAAAAATAAAACAAAAAGTACACTAAAAAATAAAAAATAATTTTTTTGAATGTTCATAATGTATTTGGTATTATGGGGCCAACAATAAAGATATGAGACATTCATATTTAGTAATATCTTTCTGTTAATTTGTAAGATTTGTTTATCAAATAAAAATAAAAATTCAATATTTGAAATTTTCTTTTTATTGGACTTTTAATTTTGATCACATAATATCAAAACTACCATGAAAGCTGAAGAAAATTATTTTTTTACTTTTTAGTTTTAAAAATTAGCAATAAAGAAAGTTTAAATCCAATTTAATATTACTAGAAGACAGTAACATAAAGATTACTGAATCTCATATAAAAGTAAAAAAAAATTTTTTTTTGCTAAAATTGTTTGCAAATTCTAAAAAAAACGTTACCGGGAATATATATGTATATAAATTTTCAACTAGTTTGGAAGTTAGAAAATGAGTAAAAATCTAGTTACAAGATTTAATCCTGATAGACAGAAACAAAACTAAATATAATCAGATATAAAGAATCTTCCCTAAAATGAAGCAAAAAGTGTTTATAATTTAATAGTGTGCTGGAAATTTTAAAATATTTAAAATATACTATATGTTCTTCAGAAAATAACTTTATAAAAGATTATAATAAATAACAGAATCATAATTTGCAATAATAATTAAAACTATTTTTTTAAAAACTAACATTTTGCCTTTATAAAAATATATTAATTATTAATAATATATATATATCAATAGCTTAAAAAATGTTTTTATAAAGATAACAATTTGTTTTATTTCAAACTTGTTTTTTTTTTTTTTTTTTTTAAAAAAAAAAAAAACTAAATAAAAGAAAATAAACATAATGGATGACTAAATCAGAATTGAAAACAAAGATAATATTTGTCAAAACTTTTATTTTTTAATAATTTTTTGTCTTGAATATACATATTATAAGTATGTTTTAAAATTTTCTGCTTAAATGAATGCATATATAGTAAAAAGCAATAAAATATATCTAAATGATAATATTTGATTATTATCAATAGTAGCATTTTTTAAAGACCCTCTAAAATAAATTTGGTAGCAATTTAATACAAAGAACTACTGTAAATTTTAAGAGTTTTTTATGTCATTATATTAGTGGTGTAACTAGAATTTTTGAATTCATTTGCAAAATTTCCAAAAAGTTTATTTTAATTTTTATAACACATGCCTTAATACACTTTTGGATATATATATATGTGTGTGTAATAATTCATAAAATTCTTCATTAACATAAATGTGACAAAATACACACACACACAATTATACATTGAAACTATGAAGTTTATATGAAAGTTGGAAAGTGTTTAAAATAAAAAAATAAAAACCAAAACCTATATTATTATTGTTATTATTAAAATAAATAAATAATAATACTTCTGTATATAATATAAAAATAATATAAATAACAATTCGTGTCAATTGTTAATACAGAGTTTAATATAAATAAATAAAAACAAATAATATTTCCAAACGCTTTCAACTCTCATGAGTCCTTATCAGGCAATGTAAACAATTCTATTTTCTCCTAGGTGATGAATCTAACATTTCATTGTATTGGCCAGGAACAACTAATCAGAAAGCTGGGTAATTTTGAATTCATAGCACAAGGTGAATTTTGTATAATATTTGATTCTTTAATCTTGCATTTTTTATCATGTGTTTCATTCATTAATATTGTAAAATTCTTTGGACTACATATATGGCCTGTATTATTTTGGTGAACATAAAAAGCTGAATAAACTGTATCATCTTCTCTTGCTCTATTATAAGTATATTTATGTTGTTGAAGGCGATATTTAATATTTGTTTTGGTTTCCCCAACATATATTGCACTACAATTTATTTGTGGGCATCTAATAGAATATATAATGCTGCTTTTATCCTCCTTATTTATTATTTCCTTAGAATTATTTATTAACCTATTAAGGTTAGGTGGAGTTCTCCATGCTAATCGAAAATCTTGACTTAAAACTTTTATTATATTTTTATTAATATTGGGAATAAAAGCTAATGACATCCATGGTTTATTATTCATATTTATATGGTCACTATTATGACATTGTTTATAATGCTTCAATACAGTAGATAATAGCATTTGTTTATTACAACCCACTTGTATTAAATCTTGCATATAACATTTTATATTATCTTTCATAAACATTTCATTTGAACACAGTCGTTGATTACGTGTTAAAAAAGCTCTAAAACCAGCTAATTTGTGTACTAAAGGAACATTAGATGTTGGATGAATGTAACCTCTATTATCTATATGTATTAACAATTGACACGAATTGTTATTTATATTATTGTTATTATTAAAAAAAATCATTTAAAGTATAGTTAATAGAGAATGGTAATTCATATTGACTACGGATCAATAACATGGTCAATGTACGTATTATAGCGAATAAAAATTATATATTAAAAAATATTCATATCAGTATTAAAATATTGTACATAAAATTAATATTTTGTTAGTATCTAGCATAAATAATAAAAAAATATGTTTGTTATTCTAATTATTATTTATTATTGCAATTTATAAAAAAAAATGTTTTTTCTTTGTATTATTTTTATTTATATAAATTAATTGATTTGTAAGAATGCTAGGCTTTTAAGATGACAAAAATAATAAAATTTATTAATATGATTGCCTACTTGGTAAAAGAGCTTAGTTTGGGATAAAATAGAGTAAGAAGAATACATTAAACAGAATAACATGTATTTTAAATCTCCTGTTTTAAAACTGAACTGTAATAATAATTCTAAATAATCAAAAACAGAAATATGGATTTCTAAATTAATAATTTAGAGGGAGGGATTAATACCTTCATTTTCTATAACATTTCCCAGAAGATTGGATGAAGGAATTAATGTGAAATTATACAACACAAATCTTTCTTCAAAATTAATTTAAAATCTAACATGAAATAGTATTGGCTAATACAAATTTCTTTCTTCAAAGTTAAGGGTTATATCATAATTTGGAATATTTTTGATGATCAATAAGGAAACAAAGGATAAAAAAATATTGTTTAAAAACAAAATTGGATATTCAAACAAGTTCTTAATTGGTACGCTCTCTGTATTATGTTTTTGTAAATACAAGCTTATATGAGCACAGACTTTCACGCAACCCACCACTCTCCACACTGTCTCATAACACTGATACACTTGAACACATATGTGTTCAAGGGTATCACTGTTATAAGAGAGTGTGGAGAGTGGTGGGTTGTGTGAAAGTCTGTGTTCATATACCCCATATATTACATATATAGACACAGGTATATAATAAGTCTGTGTGTTTCAGTTATTAAATACAAGCTTATAAAAGTAATGTCACGTTATATATGATTTGCTTTTTGATTATTAAAATTGGTTATTGATTATTAATGAATAATAATAATAATTCTACTCAATTATATTTTTCCCCGCTTTGATGTATTACTGGTGGGGCCCTGAAGAGACAATCGCGCTATTCAACGCAAATAAGAAATGGTAATATTGTTTTTAATTCATAAAAAAAATAATTTCCTGATACGTTCATTGTAAAGTAATCTTAATAACACTTATGTTTAGTAAATATAAATAATAAAAAATATTCAAATTGCTTATAAAGGAGATTGTTTTAGATCAATAATTTATACTTATTAGTATTGAACAAACTTATAAAAATACTTAATTAATAAACAGGATTATAGTTGTTAACTTTTGCTATATTTTCAAAAGGTATAACTTGAAGCTAAGCAGAATTGTATATATATTTTAATCTTTATCATACGAGGAGAGTTAAATATTTTTAACTCTTAATGAGATATCCTTCTGTTATGTTTAACAAATATAATATCAAATTTAAAAACATAATCTAAATCGTAAATGATACATATTAGATTATATTAATTATCGTATAAGAATACATACTAATAAAAAATTTTGAAATGCTATTTTATAATAGACCATCAATTGGATTATTTAAAATACGTAAAATATTCTTGTTAAAATTGTAAAAAAAAATTTGAATGTAGTTCAAGGGTTTATATTTATTGTACTTATTATTCTTATTTCAGGTATTAATTGCAATAATCATAATAAATCAATTATTTTATATAGCGCGATGTTTATAAACTGTAATATTTAAACAGCATTAAACTGTTAGTATTCATATTCAGTCATTTATAGTTAAAATCTGCAAAGCGCATGTGCAACAGTTTAATGCTGTTTAAACATTACAATAATCATAATGTGTATTTTGTAAAATAAAATTATTATTGTTATCATTTATCATGGTGTCTTTGATCTCTAAATTTATTTAGTTCTCTATTTTATTGTGGGAATTAATGCAAGAACTGTTCATGATAGGTATTGCATTTGGGTTTGTTACATCTATTTATTGTGTTGCCCTTATTTTAATATTGAAATATAAAGGTTTAAAGCATTTATATCTTGTACATGCAGCATGATTACAGGCTGAAAGGTAACTGTAACTGGATTAATCAGTGGCATCTACCTGGTTGTACAATAAATATTAGGACACTCATCCATATCATTATTAAATTATAAATGTTTTCAGGCTAGAAACTACACACTCTTGATGCCATGCCTCATTTACATTATAACTATTTATTTATTCTGTTACTATATATATATATATATTGTGTGTGTGTGCGTGTTTTGATGAAGTATACAATAACTCAAACACACAAAATACAAATTCAGTTTTGCCTAGGCATAGACTGCTTTAAAATTGCTAAAGTTAGTGTTATATTTTTAAAATTCCACTTTACCTATTCCAATAAAGTTATAAACAAAGATCAAACAATGCCCAATTAAATAATAATTAAAATTTGTAAGGTAGATTTTAATAAAATAGTACTAACTATGACATATTAAAAGCAGACTTTTGAGTTTACTGAAAACACGTTAGGCTAAATTGAATTTGTATTTTATTTTAGATTTAATACAATTTTCTTCTTCTTCCTTCATTCTTTATGTATTGATAGTATTGTTAAGTGTATAAAAAGACTGGAAATGGTATCATATGTATTTTAGATTTGTTGTATACTTTTGTCAAAGGGAATGTATGTATATATAAAACAAATAGACTTAAACCTAAATTTATTGCCTTGGGTTACCATTGATTTATATACATATTAACAAAGCACAATGTGTGAAAGAGTAATAAATATACTATAAAATATTAATAGCTCAACACTATTTCAAGTTAGTATACTAGACCTAAGATTAATCAAAGTATAAATTTGATGCATTGCACCATAAGTGTACATATTTACTCATATACATAGATTTTCCAATTATTTTCAGATTACATACAAAATTTATTTTATATATAAAACACATTCATAATCATCATCATCATCATCATCAACCATTATCAATCCACTGCACGATGAAGGTCTCTCCAAGTTCAATCCATCTTTTCTGATCTTTAGCTTCTCTTATCCACATCACCACTGCACACTTTCTTATTTCATCCATCCATCTCATATGTGGTCTCTTTATGGGTCTTTTAAAATCTCTTGGAATCCAGTTTAAGATTTCAATTGTCCATCTACTATAATCTCTTCTAGCAATATGCCCAACTCCACTTCAATCTTTTAATTTTTTTAATGAGGTCAGTAACACCTGTTTGTTCTCTTACCCATACAATGCGTTTTTGATCTCTTCTTGTTACTCCCAGCATGCATCTCTCCATACTTCTTTGAGTGGTCTAAAGTCTCTGTATTGCTCTTCTATTAAGTGTCCAAGTCTCAGATCCATAAGTAAAAACTGGTAAAACATATTTGTTAAAAACCTTCCTTTTCAAACACATAGGCATATTTCTCTTTAGTATCAAGTTATTTCTACCAAAAGCACTCCAACCAAGTTTAATTCTATGATTAATTTCCTCCATTATGTTTCCATCTGTATTAATAATCTGACCAAGGCATTTGTAACTGTTAACTTCTTCTAATTCATCATAATCAATCTTTATTTTCACATTTTGAGAAAATCCATTAAACAAAACCACATTACACAAAGTTATAGATTCATACTTTTTTAACAATCACTTATTTAAAATTACTTTTCAGTTAATTCATAAACAGTTATAAATAATTATATACATGAAATTAAGACAAAAGCTGAAAAATTATCTCATAGTAAGTACTTAACTTTGAAGAGAATTTCTTATAATCAAAATAAATTATTCACAAATAGGGCACTAATACAAAGTTTACTTATCTTCATCAAGTCTAATATGTTCTTGAAAGCTGGGGCCAATAATATTTAATATATTTTTGAGCAATAAAACAAATTCATATTAGTAAGTATATATTTTGTGTTACATTCTGGGAGAATGGAGAGATATTAGTTCTAATCACCATATATGAATCTGTCTTTATTCTGCATCCATACCATATAAAAATGACAAATCATTTTGTATTATGTATATCGACTTTTTCTTCCTTTTCCTACGTATTGATTTCTACTTTAACATATCATACCATTTATACCTTTCTTAAACACTTTATCAATACTCTTTATTTATATCAAAACTAACAGTTTTGACTGTCCTGCAGTGATCATCAGAGCTCTTTTCAATCCTCTGATGATGACTGCAGGACAGTCAAAATTTAGTTTGATATAAATAAAGAGTATTGATAAAGTGTTTAAGAAAGGTGTAAATGGTACGGTATTAAGTATATCGTTCACAAACCACCATAAGAAGTTTCATCAGAAAAAACAATAGTAATCTTCTCCTTATAGTAATGTTATCCAGTGCAAGCTATAATAATCAAAAGATTCTAGAAGGGTTGAGCATCAAAATCCCTATCTAGTGGTTTAAGTTTCTTTGGAATAACATCGAGTATACCCATAACTACAATTGTTCATATTAGTATGTGTAAAGTGATCAAAATTATGTTAAAGTTCAGTTGATTAGAATTGTAGCCATATCTAACAGCCTATTTTAATTGTATTTTGAAATACATAGATAATAGTTTGAATTCAATGTAAAATTAATTGATCATTGTTTATAAAAAAATAATTTTCTGATCCTGCCTTGGTTTATGGGTTGATGTATGGGTACAAATGCATTGCTGAGTATGCATGCTGTAATATCATAATATGAGCAACTGCTATATTTTCATACATGGTTGGAATGACTCTATGGTAGCTGATGAAGGTTCCTGAAGTGGAGGCACCTGCAGGTGTATTTGCCAATTCTTTTCATATTGTGAATGAATAATGTTTCTTACATTGTAATTGGAGCTGAAACATTTACATTTGTTTATATATTCATTAGATATTCAAATTTGCATATGTTTTTTTATCTTCTTAAGGAAGTAGTTTCATTCCTCTTTATAACATAAAGTTGATTGTACTTTTGTTGAAATTCACAATTATCACCAAAAGTGCTCATCTTTAGGTTATAAAGAAAAAAGAGACCATTTCGTTATGCAGAAGAACAACTGTATGAAGATTTGAATTACAAATACAAATGATTGGAAAAGTCAGTATCCAGTAAATAATCTAACAACTGGGGAAAATACATAAAGAACTGTAGTTTCCCACATTATTGATAATGATTTGTGTATAATAAATTGGCAGTGATTAAAAACAGATGTATAGAAACAACACAGAAAGATTTAAGAAGTTGTTTATAAATAAGAAAGCTTACTGTCTTCAAAACTTTCTGAAATCTAAGAAAACTTTTAAGTAAATAATTGGCAAAGATACGCAATATTAAAAACAAGAAATAACGTTAATCTATAATAAACGTATAGATAAAAATAGCAGAGACATGAAAATAGTCCTAGAGATAATCATAGTATGTTCCAATAAAAAGGTAAGAATGTTTTAATTAAAGCATTCTTTCACTTAACTCAAGTCATTTTTATATCTCAATTTCATTTCTTATTGTTATATATCATTTTTAGATGAATTTAAATTACAAGCTTTATATTAATACCATGTGTATATTTGGAGAATATTGTTACACTAATTCACATTAACACTAATAATGATTTTTGATGTGAAAAGGGATTTGTTTGATTGAAAGGTTTTCAGTTGTATGTTCAATAAAAAAAGTGGAGATTTTTAATATTATTTACAAATTATATTAGGCAGTTAAGTCAGAATATTTTGATAAATAAATTAAGAATTTAAGAATAATTTTATGCATATAATCTTGTGTTTGGAAAGTGAGAGTATTCATTTATAGTTAAAATCCACAAAGCACATGTGCATTAGCTTAATGGCTGATTATTACTATTTACAGATTAAAAATATTGCACTATATAAAATAAATGCTTATTTACATATATTTAATTCCAACTAAGAATGACATATCGTAAATTCTAGTAAATTTCGCAAGCGTAATTTATTCAGGCATAGTAAAGATAATTTAAAGTGATTGTTTAATATCTTTACACTCTCATTTCCAAATGTTTAAGATTTGCCCATACTTAAACGTTTGGGTTGAAAGGATAGATGGATTCATTCTATCTTTTCACAAAGACTTTATCTTGTGTTTGGAAAGTGAGAGTATTCATTCATAGTTAAACTCCACAAAGTGCATGTGCATTAGCTTAATGGATGATTATTATTACAGTTTAAAAAAACATCATGCTATATAAAATAAATATCTTATTTACATATGTTTAATTTCAACTAAGAATGATGTATTGTAAATTCTAGTAAATTTTGCAATCATCATTCATTCAGGCATAGTAAAGATAATTTAAAGTGACTGTTTAATATCTTTACATTCTCACTTCCAAATGCTTAAGATTTCCCATACTAAAATGTTTGGGTTGAAAAGATAGATGGATTCATTCTATCTTTTCACAGACTTTATCTTGTGTTTGAAAAGTGAGAGTATTCATTTATAGATAAAATCCACAAAGCCATGTGCATTAGCTTAATGGCTGATTATTACTATTTAAACTTTAATATGTAAAATTAAATAACTTTAAAAATGATTGCTACTTATTAATGTAGTATACTGCATTGTTTAGTGGGGTAATAGAGAGGTGGATTTTGGAAGTCATTGTCTGTTGTCATGGTTCCACTCCCATCATTTCTGATAGTAATATAATAATGGTTAAATATTGCTTACATTGACATAAATTACAGATAACTTAATGCATATGTAATTATAAATATACTGTTAAAATGAAGCTTGTAATTTGAATTGATATAATATACATTAGATTTAAAGTATTAAATATTAATATAAAATAAAACTAACATCACAGTGTATTCTAGGCCAAAGGTTTTTGGAAGATATCTTTAACAGTATTAAGAAATATTACAAATGTATATGCTCATCCCTTAATGCCCAGTTTTATGAGTTCCATTTTACCTTTGCTTTACAGCTAACAATATATAGTTTACTTATCAACCAGTAAAAAATGGTTAACTAGTCTGGCTACAAAAAATACCCAAACATTCGTCAGAAATATGTATTTCTGTTAATCAATGATTCAACTCCATTGAGATTTGAATCCTGAGTTATGGTGCTGATAAACAAATGTAGCATTAATTTTGTCAAAACTGTATTTAAAGTGTATATTCATTATTTGTGCTATAATTAATTGTTTGAGAAGTAGCTTTTGAGAATTTAAATAACAGAATGAACATAACATGCATTCTATTAAATTGAAACACTTTCACTACTGAACTAGCTTTTTCGGGGTAAATAGTTAATAATACAGTCTTAATTTTAATAGCATTGCCTTAATTGTATTATATTTCTTAAAATGATTTTCAAACTCTAGGGAAATAATGACTGACATATTTTAATGATCCCGGTGCTAATGTCTCCAAAAATGATACCTTGATAAACAAAAAATGTTTTGAGATAAATTTCACAAAATTGTCTAATGTTTACTGAAATAACCAATATAAAAAGCCTTAATTAATAAAATCAACTATTTGGAAAATTTACTATCACTAGGATTATTGTACTCAGTGCAGGATTAAGACATGAACTTTTAGGAGTTAAAGATCAGAGGTCTTTACGATTTAAGGGAACTTGTAGATATTAAACAATAATTGAAAAGTTATTCCATTAGTGAATGCTAAATTAAAAGTAGTCGAAATCATTTGTTTAAAAATGGTACAGTCATTATACTGTTTAAATCTTTATAATAAACACACTATAACAAAAAAAAAAAAATGATGCCATATATATACCAATTTGTGATGCCATAAATTTTATAATATAAATGAAACAATATATTTTATATTATAAAATAGTTAGTATTATTACAAGATAATATTTATGAAATAGTAATAAAATTATTAAATAAAATATAATATTATAAAACAATATATTAAGTTGTGTATTATAGTCAAGCGTTAGTGGCCGAGTGGTCAGCACAGCTGCCTTACAAGTAGTTGTCCTAGGTTCGCGGGTTTGCATATATATTAAATTGTATATTATAGGCAAGCATTAGTGGCCGAGTGGTCAGAACAGCCACCTTACAATCAGTTGTCCCAGGTTTGTGGGTTCACTTCCTGGCCAATGCTTTGACACATAGACTTACAATTTACTATATATTTTGAAGAAATTTATTTTCAAAAAATTACATAAAGCAAATGTTTGAATTTTAAAATTGTGATGGTCTTAACTTGTTGAAAACAAATTTAATTTTTCCTTACTATTTTTGTCTTTTCAAAATAGTATTGGGAAGATTAGAAAATTATCTGTAATCCAATAGTACCTAAATCTTAATCCAACTCTGATATTACAAATATTTGTGTAGCTTAAAGTGTAAAAAGATCGTTAAACTTTATAATACGAGTTTAATTACTGAGATATAAGATTTATCAATGTTAAAAGAATGCTAGCAGAAAAGCAGATTATATATGCAAGCATGCACAAGGATGCAATTTAAAAAGTGATACAAAATTGAGTTTTAAGTAATCATAATAATGCAAATATATATATAAAAAATTAAGTATATAAAATATAACAATGTGAAATATTTCCTGTAGTAAGTGTGTAAAGAATGTATTTTTGATTGATTGTGAAGAGGAAAGGTGTAGTTATGTTTTAATATTACATTAAATTAAAATAGTTATGATTATTCACTTTATTTATGGTATTCTATAGAACAGTTACTAATGTGGACTTTGAACGAATTCCATCATCAGATTTTCAATAAAATGGAAGGCTGAAGAATTGTGGGTTGGAGTAGTTTGAAGCCTGTCCATTAAAGTATGAAGATTGGCTGTCTTAATATAAAGCTGAGTACTGATTGTATATATGTGTGGAGATGATAATCTGGACCAACTGATGAGTGCTGGTTTAGCACAAAATACCTATATTGCTGATTATTTGTCTTTTCAACATGTGTGTGATCAGGTGAGTTAGCAATATAAGTTGGCACTGAGAGTTGTGGGTTGTGTGAAAGTCAGAGTTCGAATCCTGCATATATTACACATATAAATGCAGGTGTAAGCCTGTACAATGTATTAATTGATGGTTGTAGAAATTTGTAAAAAAAATATTGATCACATAGATTTGTAGAAAATTGTAGCTTAGCAGCAGTAATCCATTAAGGGTATATATATATAATGCATCAAATATAGTAGATGGGCTTTAAAATCTTAATGGATAGTATGATGTTAAAATAGATTTATTTACTATTAAAATAACAATATAAAAGTACCAAACATAAAATAAGTCATGCTACAGTTTGTTTGTATTTAATAATAATTGTTGGTATAGTAAATGTGGGTTACCTAGTATATATGTATCAGGTCCATGCATTGGCTGACACTGCATTATACATATTTTGTTCCCTTCATTAAATATATTACAATTGTCATATGTCTTTACTTGATATTTTGTAGTGAGAGATTAATATAAGTCAACTATTTTTTTTAATCAAAATTATGTGTCTTACTTTAGTATTTATAATTATTTAAAGACCAAAAAAGTTACAGTATTGTAATAAAAATATGATAAATATAACTTTTTTTAACAAAATATAAAAAATACTGGTTTATTGAATTATTTATTTTGGCTATCAAATCGCGCACGCGCGCACACACACATATAGAGTGAAAATTTGTTATCTGTATATACATTATTCCAGTATCTTTCTTTTCTTTTTTTGTTCTTTATAGACAGTGACTATGATAGTATTTTTTTGATTTAGAGATTGATTAACTTAAAGCTAGAAAAGTGAAGAAACTGAAAATATCTGTTTCTATCATGGCATCTTATGAATTAGTACTGCACTGTAGGGCTCTATTTCTAAATTACTTTATCTGCCTTTAGGCTAGTAGTATTCTATTATATCTAGCGACACAGAATATGTTTAGCTTATCATTTATAGGATTTGATTCAGTTAGATTTAGCCATAAGTAAAAGACAGTAGCAAAAAGCTAACTCAATGGGTTGCTGTGAGTTTGGTTCTAAATTGGCACTCATTTATTCTGAAGCTGAGTACTCTTTTCCAGTCTAGTGCAGAAGTGCACAGATCATTGAGACCCTGAATATAATCTCTGGAACTCTCAATCCTAGAATGGTTACCTCGTACTTTCAAAATATCCCTCCAACTAGACATAGATGCAGGCTGGCAACTGTCAATGAATTCAACAAACTTGTTGAGTTACCAAATTACACCATCAATTGTACTATGATCAATCCTGCAAAGCTTAAGCTACAATCGAGTGACCTTTCTGGCTTACTGATGATTTTAATCAGCCACCTACATTAGATATCAACAGCATGTGGGCCCATGACTGTAACAATATCACATTCTAATACCCTTTGTGTATCTGGTCTCTTCCTCCCAAGCAAACTTTGAATGAAGATTAACAAAATCAGAATGTGCCAGGTAGATATACATGTGGTTACATATTATATAAGTGGGAATTTTTAGACTCTCCATTCTGTGAAAGTGAAAGATCACAAGCCATTGTTCATATTCTCATGGAGTATCAAATTTATCAGGTTCCTGTAGCTTTTTGTTTTAGATAACCTGGAAGAGGCAATTCTTGTTTGACTAAAAACTGTTAGTATTGAGTTTTAATGTGCCAATACCATATGCTAAATAAATAATTGAAAATACGACACCACACAGTTTTAATCAGATCATTTGTTTATTGTATTTTATGGAATATTCTAAATAGGAATTATTTACAATGTATTTTTAATGAATAGCATTTATTGGCCTTACATTTCAAGATTTAATCATATGTTTTCATTATACATGCAGAGTAGAAATTATTTTGGAGATATAATGGTATATGATTGCAAATTACTATGTAATAAATGAAATGAAAACTTTCTATTGTAATTGGTTTGCATATTTTATGGGTAACAATATTTAAAAAGTTGATATTTCCATAGTTTTTCTAGATCTGCAATTGATTAGAGACAAGATTTTATTAAACCAATTACTATGTATATGGAACATCTTTATCTTATATCTAAAATAAAAGCAAATCACTCTAGCGCCATCTATAATATAACTGAGTAATCAGTGATAGTGGTGCAATTAAATACCCATCTCCAAACTAATTTCTGGCTAAGGTTATTATCAATATCACATGGCATTCAAAACTGGAAGTAATGCATTTACACACATAGCAACCAACTTTTAAAACTCCCTTTACTACTCAAGCTAAAAACCTGAAAATTAATATCAGCCTTAGTTTTTAATCCAAGCTAACCTGTTTTAGCAATTATATAAATTTGACCCCCAGTTCATAGCTATATATTTTAATACTTCAGTTTTGTATTAACTTTAGGGGTAAAATCCAGAAATTTGTCCAGAAGTGGGGATTTAAATGTACCATCATGTGGTAATCACTGATTATTCAATCTTCCTGTAGATGGCCTTAGTTTGGTGAGCTGCTATTGTTTTATCATATTGAAAATCTGTTACATCTATGACTTTATTAACTCTTCATTGGAAGGGTAGATCCACAACAGATTTTATCCATCAACCTGTCTGATTTTGTGTTATCTATTTAATCTTATTTTATAGCTTTATACTTTTTTGAATTTCTTCATCAACATATCTTCAAATTACTTTGAACCTGCATGAATGCCAGATTGCACATGACAACCAATGTAGATTTTCCCTTAGAATATTTACAATTTTCCAAACGTAATATATAAAAAATTCAATAATGAATATTTCATATATTGTTAATAATGAATCTGTAAATATATATACACGTCTTGCGTTATTAAAAATTAAAACTGCACAAGGTCTTTTGAGACGACCTGTACAAGGGTATAAATTGCCTTCGTATAACCTTTGACAATGAATTATATAAATTACATTTATTTGAAAACTGATTTTGTTTTCTTTTTTTTTTTTAAAAAAAAAGTTTTATTTATAAGCAACCAAAAGATTTAATATTTTTCTATTATCCTCAAAGGAATTTTACAAATATAAAAAAATATTTTTTTTCTATGTATTTGAAAAGTACAAAAACATTATTTATTCAATTCTCAAAAGAGTTTAAGGATTTCTTTATTTATTTATTGAATTTATGTTAAATATCTGATGAATTTATTTACTGCTTTGAAGTTCTCTTTATTTATTTATTTGGACGTAAAACCTTTGTTTGAATTGTTACATTTTGTTGTTGTTGTAGTACTTTTATTTGTTAAAAAGACTGAATGATTATTTGTTTACATTTTTTTTTATTGCAGTACAATTGAAATTATGTATTGACACAAACGATTATTTAGTTATCAATTTGAAAAGATTTGGATCTAATGAAACTTTCTTTTTTTTTCTGCTTATCGAAAGTTCGTGTCTTTTTGTTTGGTAAAAACTAATGTAAAGATTTGCATATTTATTTTAATCTAATGATTTATTTTATTTGAACTTTTATTTGTTTTGTAAAAAGAAAGGGTAAACAATTGTTAAATATTAACTATTTTACTATTGATAAAGTTCACCACATCAATTGTAATTTTTCCTTTATGATTAGTACATGGACATTGGTCTAATCAATGCAAATTGTTGTAGGACCTTTAGCAATTTGCTAGAAATAATGTAATCGATACTGATATTGTAGTATACACGTTTAAGAGTATTTTTTTATCATGTGTCATAGCATCAGTCAGAAAGTGAACCCGCTAACCTGGGACAACTGCTTGTAAAGCAGCTGTCGCTGATCTCTCGACCACCATATAGAGTATTTTATCTTTACTTGTATTTTGTTTTACAACTTTTTGATAATGGCTATGTGCTAAAACTTTGTTCTGCTTATCAGTTGGTATAAGTCATGGCAGGTAATTTTCAACGACATAAGATGTTAGCACATTGATGATTAAAAGGTGAAAGTGTTATGTCTGGGTTTTTTTATTACATTGAATTAGATGATTCTATTCCTTAATCTTTTTTATTCTTGGGCTATTATATTTCCAATTATTTTTAATTCTATTCCTTAATCTTTTTTATTCTTGGGCTATTATATTTCCAATTATTTTTAATGTATCTACACAAATAACAGATTTTGAAACAAACTTCAAATATGTTATCATTCAGCATGCAATCCAGTGTTGTTTATTGATAAATAAAATGCATAGTTATTGTTAGCCAAAAAAATAAAAAATTGCTTAAACATTCAGTATGTGGAAATTAGCTTGATTAAGGAATGGTTTTTGCTTTCATCATTTTTCTACAAAACTGGTGAAAAATTTTTTGTCAATAGGATATTTTCAAATTTCATACTGTCATATGCTGAATGTAAACCTAAAATGGTTCATTTATCTACGTATATGAAAAAAATCCTAAGAATATATGAAAAATTCTCAGTTATTAAAAAACTCATTTCACTCCCTTTTCCAAACTTTAATTCTCTTTGTGGTTTATAACAATAACATATTTACCCTATTACTGTAAACACTGAGTATCTTAAAATGATTTTTAATATTTTACCATATTTCTAAAAAAAAATCTTTGTTTAGTTATTTTGTGACTGCAATATTATATATTTTTTCTTTATTCCAATGTTGTTTTCGTATGCATGAATAATTTGTGAATACCATATGATAGTATCAAATAGACTGATTCTTGGAATATTTTACTGATTTTAATTTCATGAATCATGGAAGAAAGTCAATAACATTAAGCATGGATTGTTGATCTGTTTGGCGCCATCATCTTGGTATATAAACTGATTATTTTTATCTACAGAAATTACGACATAGCTTAATCTGTGATGACTAGAAACAAGATAGAGTATAAAATTACAAGAGAAGTGAGAATTCTAATTGCAAAAATGAAAATTATAATGTAGTATTGATCATTGGTGAATGGTAAATGCTGTATTAAATTTTAATGGGTTTACAGTTCCTAATTTTCTTTTTTATATTTTTAATAAAACTCCATTTAGAAGTTTAGTAAATTATCAATTCCTAAAATGTTCTGATAAATTAAAATTAAACTTTTTAACATAGAAGTTATCAATGGCAAAATAGAACTGGCACTATAAAGTGTTATCACTTGGTTATAATATCCTGCTGCTGAGTTATTTTGTCTTCCAGCAGAAAACTAAGCATCCAAATTATTTAGTTTTAAATTATAGCAACCTGGCAATTGCAAGTTATTCATCAATCTCTAAATTATTTTTGTGCTAATGTTAAATATATATATTCGTGTCACTTTATTTTACAAACAAATATTTTAATTTCTATTAATTTTTTTAAGTATTAATTTTACTTTTCACCAGATGGCGATTGAGAAAATAGTAGTCTAGACCCCAATTGCATGATAATACTTAATACTGCTTGCATTGCTTGTTACAAGCCCTTGCCTAATTTAGTGTTGTTGTAGAGTGGTCAGTATTTCTTAATCAATTCCCAGCTAAGAAAAAAATACCAAATTCTTTATTAGTTAACTGAAACCACTGTGTTCAACCTGATATGTTGATGCTATAATATCACGTGACTTCCCAAGCAATGTTACCATCAATTATATTTTAATTAAGACGTGTTCTAGCAATTCAATATTAAAACTTCAGTAGAAATCTTAATGAGATTTGTTAAAATAAATTTTCCAGAAGTGCCAAAAATGTATTGATATCATAAACACACCTCACAGATTCATAAACGTTAAATGCTACTGAACCCGATTAACGAAATTATGAAGATATCATGAGGGAATAACATATGGTCACAATTTTAAATATTAAAATGTTTTTTTCAGTGGATTCTTAGTAATTGACAGTTAGAAGGGTAGGGGAAATGTAATTCTATTTATACTTGACCTTTGCACTGTTTTATATCAGAATTGTCAAACAATAATAACAAAACAAAAATCTGTCATCTGCGATCTTTTAAAGCAAACAAAACAAAATAATAAATGAATGTTGTTAAATCAAAATGACAGCTACAAAAACAATCCCTGAAAAGTGGTGATTTAAAATAAAGATCAGTCATAAAGATTCGATTAAAGTTTGATAGTTGCCTTGATGTGTGTGTGTTTTTTTAAAAAGTGAAAAGTGCCATATGATATAATACCTTAATTAACACTAATTATATAAAAGTTTAAATTTGTGTAGATATATTTAGCACCTCTATATCATCTCACACATTCCAAATTAAGTAAAGACATGAATGAAAATAAATGACCTCATAAATATATATTTGTAGATGTACTTAAATCTTTATATAATTATATACAGTTCCAACACGAGTAAAGACATAGAACAAAATAAATATCATCCACCATGCACACCTGGCTAAATAAGTACAGTTCAGTTGACCCACTCAAAGAAGTATGGAGAGATGCATGTTGGGAGTAACAAGACTAGATCGAAAACTCAATATATGGGTAAGAGAACAAACAGGTGTTTCTGATCTCATTGAAAAAATTAAAAGATTGAAATGAAATTGGGCTGGACATATTGCTAGAAGAGTTGATAATAGATGGACAATTAGAATCTTAAACTGGATTCCAAGAGATTGTAAAATACTCAGAAAGTGACTGTATGTGAGATGGATGGATGAAATAAGAAAGTGTGCAGGGGTGATACGAAGAAGAGAAGCTAAAGATCGGAGAAGGTGGATTGAACTTGGAGAGATCTTCATCCTACAGTGGGTTGATAATGATTGATGATGATGAATGAGTGATCTATTTTCACCTGTTCAAAATATAATCAGAATATTCCTAAAGTTTTGATTGTAATATGTGGAGACTTGGGTTTAACGATTAATGTCCAAGAGATTCATATTTTTTAGTAATATCAACTTGAGTATGTGAACCAATTTAAGTATGTTGATGGTTTTCTAAATTAAAAGATAAACTTAGAGGTTAAGATGCAGCATATGCTATAATATGATGCTGATTACTCTTAGTAAGTTAAAAAATACTGTATTTCATCACAGGAAAGTAATGATTAGAACTAAATTAACTGTGTATAGAATTGTTATTTTACCCAATTTATTGTATGGAAGAGAGATTTGAATATCCTGTCAGTGCACTATGAAGTCATTAGAAATGTTTTATTTAAGAATGCTCTGTAAACTTTTAAAAATACAAAACCAACATCATAAAAACTATCAATATGTTCTATAAGTTGCTGGATATAATATTTTAGAATAGACTGTTGTAAATTAACATCTTCATTGAATTGCACCTGTAATATGAATGAGTAATGCAAGACTTTCTAAAAGATGTTTTATGGTAAACTTGAGCAAATTTTGGTAAGACAAATGGGCTTCATTTATGTTATAAGGATTATTTCAAAGACATTCTAAAAAATGTACTGGTGCTTGTTATTTGATATTGTTACATGTATGGGTGTTCTTTGCATGTAGACACTACTTATTAGCAAAGCCACAATTGACACAACAATATAGACAAAAAAATACTAATTGGTTAAGAAATTTAGATCATCATATAGTGGTGTTATAAGCAAATAGTAAATGTTACTATATATTAATGTACATTTATCGTTTAGCACACTTTTTGTCCTATCCAATATTCATCTTCCCCAATTTCTGAAGTTGTTCACTCTCATTGATAATTTGATTTCTTTTTGAATGTTTACATTAATCATACTTAATAGAAATATTTGTTTTTCAATCATTTTCAATTGTCCTCATTCTTCTTGTCAATAATTTAACTTTTCCTAAATTCTTTTCAATCATTTTCATTCAATAAACAGTTTAATTTCAGGACTGGGTATTATTTCATGTTATTTATATATTGTTTTCATGTTCTTTTGGTTTATATATATATTATTTTATTATTATAAAAATAAGAAATGTTTTTCCATCATAATTTCTACATTAAAAATATTAATTTCAAGTTTGTTTTCTAAATAAACTGTATTAATTTACAATAATGTTATAGACATATTATTATGTTAATTTTTTATTTTTAAATTTAAATTTTATTTAAAAAAATAAAACTGACTGATTAGCATATTTTTGTCTATTTTGATGAGTGGGTGGTAGCCCGGCCAACATGCATATTCAATCTACACTGATAGATGAATATATATATATTAATGATAAAAATGTTTTCAAAATTACATCTCACATTAAGAAAAATAAAAGAATCGTGGTATAATTGACAAACACTGAAGTAAATTTTAGAAGAATTAGTAGATAGAACAATAAAAAATACTATAATATTTTAATATATAGGGTATATGAGCGCCATATATAATAAGCCTGTGTTTCAGTAATTACATACTAGAGATGTCTGCCCATCCCTTGTATATGTATTAAATGGATTATGTCCTGTACATGAGGGGTCAGAATCACCTTAGGTCAACATGGCTGTGATAAGAATCTTGGCCTGTGAGCATTCCATCATCAGATTTTCAATTGGATGGACGGTTGAAGAGTTGGAGTAGACTGTAGCGTGTCCATTAAAGTATGAAGATTGGCTATCTTAATATATATCTGAGAACTTATAGCATATATGTGTAGAAATGGTAATCTGGACCAACTGGTGATTGCTGGTTTAGCATGAAATATGTATATTGGTCGTTATTTATCTTTTCAACATATATGTGTTCAAGTGTATCAGTGTTATGAGATAGAGTGGAAAGTGGTGGGTCATGTGAAAGTCTGTGCTCATATATCCTATATATTACATATATAGACACAGGTATGTAATAAGCCTGTGTTTCAGTTACATTTTGCAATTTTCGGGCGTTTGGAGTCTGTGTTAAGAAAAGTTTATTATGCGTTTTGAATTAAGCTTAGCATCGAAGCGCTCGAAAGTTGAATTTTCAGTTCCCCCGTAAGAAAAGTCGCTACATTAGTTAACTCTAATATTTTTAAAAATATTAAGATATCAAAAAAGAAAGTACTAAGATTTTTTCTATGATTAAAAATGATAATGATAAAATGGAAATGTCTAAAGGATACTAATTTATTATCTTTAATTTCAAGCATGTTGTTGTTTTACAGTACGCATTGATTTACTTTGGTAGAATAGATGTTTTCTGAAGGCAGCATATATTGTGTCTCAAATATTAATAAAACGTTAAGATTTCATCTTCTTTTTATTCATCCCTGATTTTGTTAATATATATATATGTTGAGCTTTTGATACAGCTGATATAGCAATCTCACTGTGATGTAAAATAAAGATTAAGAATGCATTAAGGAATGAAAAGGTGATAGGTTCAATGGAAAACTACTATCACACAATGTCTTGAATATATGCATTTTTTCGACAGTACAGGCTTTTTTCATACTTGCACTCCAATATGTAATATATAGGGGGTTTGAACTCAGACTTTCATACAACCTCAACTATCCACACTATCTTATCTTTTTGACATGTGTGTGTGATCAAGTGTGACAGCAGTATGAGATAGCATGGATAGTTGAGGGTCATATGAAAGTCTGAGTTCAAACTCTATATATATAATATCTTGAAGTAATTAAAAAGATTTATGCAGTTAATTTATGATATCCCAAAATGCTACGTAAATGAAATGAAGGACCAACAGGTGATGTTCATTAAGATATTTATGCTTCTTGAATTAATTTGTATAGTTATCACAAATGTCAAATTCTTGTTCTTTCTCTCTCTCTTTTATCATATTATGATGACTATATTTGTTTAATAATGGCTATTACTGATAGTGATGATATATTATTATGTACATAATTGGAAAGAACACTTTAATTCTTAATGTTGAAAATTGTTGCTTTTTAACACACACACACACACACACATACAAACAACTATCTTATATTAACAGTAAAATGTTGTTGTTGTTAGTTTTAATAAAGAATCGACCTGCAAGAGTAAAGACCTCTTTAAGAGTTCGTTATAGAGAAACATTATAGAAAAAGATAGTCCTATCAAGCTTGCTAATTATCAGATTTGCATGGGGCTATTAGAAGCTAAGTATTTTTCCATCTTTGTTTTTTCCAGATTAATTAGTTCATATTACGAGATCGTCTCAACACCAAATATAAATTGAATATAAATAATGTTCATTTTTAATAATGCAATATTATAATTTTTAATTTTTTTTTCGATTTATTTTCTTTAAAAGTGATTAAAGTAAAGGCTATCAATTTATATTCTAAATATGAAAAAAAAAAAAAAAGGGGGGGGGGAAATAAAAAAAGAAATAAGAAATTGAAAAGTTAATTCGAAAATAAACAAATGAATTTCAGCCAGCCATTAACATCCCTTTGTGATAGATATTAAAATGGTGGAAGTAACTATATGGTGTCTCCCTCTTCTCCTACAGCTTTTGAAATGAAATATTAGTTCATTCATGTCACCAAATCACTGAAAGAAGTTCATTAAGTCCTTTCTTTCTTTGCACCTCCTATGAGACTTCACAAAAAGATTAATAAATTAATAGCACTAAACAAGAATCTAAAAAATTCATTCAAGGAAAATAACAATCTAAAGTGAATTGTGATGACAATATGACATTTGATGAAAGAAAAGAAGATGGAAAAATGATTCATAACACAACATTATTTATTAAATTGAATATATAAATAATATGAATTACAGTTTAGTTTTATTAGCTCATTTTGACTTAAATTTAGAAACAATCTGATAAAAGGGCAAATAGTCTTGAAACATGGCATTATTCTTTCAGTTTATCCAATCATTCATTGTTGTTGTGCAATTGCTATATTATATGTAATGTACACCCAGATCTCATTTTATGCAGATTTATTTAATGTGATTTTGAAGTTATGCGATTCATGTTTCTTCTTAATATCTTTGTATGTAGTTTTCTTTTATGTGGTAAAAATTATTAGATCAGAAATCGAGCTCTGATAATGTGCTATTAATTTAAATATTATAAATTTCATGCACTCATGTCATATTTAAAGTAATAGCACATTATCAGATTTTGACTTCCATTTAATAGTTTCAATATTTTCAGTGCTTTATAATAGTACTGTAATAGATTTTATGCAATAAAAAAGTTCATAATTCACTTAAAATCAGGATTTCCCCATTTTATATGCACACATTAAATTTTACAAGATTATAATGTAAATCTGTTCAAACGTTATAGATACATATACTAGCATGTTGTTGTTTTTGCATTTTAAATCACATTCTATTTTTGATTTTTAAAAAAGTAGGTAATCAATTAATTATTTAGTGTCTGCAAGTAATAAATTTTACAAGATTATAATGTAAATCTGTTCAAATGTTATAGATGCCTATACTATGTATGTTGTTGTTTTTTTGCATTTTAAATCACATTCTATTTTTCCTTTTTTTTAAAAAAAATACTTAATCAATTAATCATTTAGTGTCTGCCAGTTTATTTTTAAAAGGTGAGTAACAGTGGTGGGCACAATTAAATTTGACAATTAAAATATGATTTTTAATTGTAATTAACAATTTAAAAATTATGTAACATGATTTGAAATTAATGTGATTTGATTTTTTAATGGAATTGAAAATTAAAAAATTAAAGACAAAAATAAGAATTTAATTTTTAATTGTTAGTTTTAATTAAATTTTGCCCAACAGTAGTGAGTTGGCATCTGTTTATTATCGTAAGTCTAAGTTCTTATTTTTATTTTAAACTTTTAGTTTACCCTAATAAAGAGGAAAAAACACCCAAGAAAATGAATTTCTTTGGAAACAAAAATTTCAATTTTAGATCGCTTAGCGAAATGGAAAGGATCAACAGCGATTGGAAAACATTTTAGTTTGGGAAAATCCTCTATAAGACCAATTTAAAAAATGAAGTTGGCGCTAGTTGTATTTCCTCTTGTGATGATTCTGATGTCTCAAATAGCGATAATGATTAAAATACCGTACATGTATGAAAAAAATGTAAATTATGCATAAAAATGTATTGTTTTGAATAAAATAAAATACTGTAGTTAATAAAAAAATTTTGTCTTGTATCAATTTTTTTCAAATTTGAAATTTATTATTAGTCATATTTTTATTTTATTTTTTTTATGCGAATTTTAAAGTAATTTTACATTGTTGCTTTGTTTTTATGCGATTTTTGGAAAATTAGAGTACATATCCCCCATTTTTCAAGGTAATTTAAGTCTATTTTTGTTCTATTTCTTTTGTGCACATTTTCTGAGTAACCTATCTATCACATAAAATGAGACCCAGGTGTATATCAAAAATTATAATACTTTGAATATGGAATACCAAATATGATTAGATAATTGGAAGAACTGTAATTAAAAGAATTGACATTACTAACTCACATCCACAGATAGTAATTAGCTTCATCGGTAGTATACACAGAAGTATTTTTTCCAGCATAAGATGTTGATTAGCTAAGTCTATGGAACTAATGGTAAAACTACAAAGTTATGTTTGTAACAAATGTGTAAAAAACATAAAAGGATAAGTCTATCAGAATCCATATAAAAATATTATTTAAACATATATATTTTTATTAAACTCAAAGCCTTAATCAAGGACTATATAAAATATGAATATTATTATTATAACCACATGTACCTGGCTTTATTAAAGGTTGTTTTGGTATGATTAATTTGTCATCATCACATTCTTTGCATTAAATTATTTTAATAAAAATTATGTATTATTAAATATAATATTTGTATTTTTTAAATTGATTTCTTTAACATTTTTTAAAGATTTAATGTGTCTTTAGTAAACATTGCTGAGTATGTCATTCATCTGAACTATATTAGGGAATAGGCAGTCCATAAAAGCACAGAGTACCTTAATGCTAAAAAAGCATTTTGTGACTATTTCTGCAGGTGGCAGAAAAACTTTAACCTAAAATATACAAACAGGAGCCAAGCTAGATCACTCATTGCCAGTGGCCCCAGGTACCCTATAGGGAGCCACCAAATACAGTAAGGACTTTCCCACTATTCTTCTCTTTTATTTTTTTGCATATCTTCATATATATTTCTTATAATACTTCTTTCATATACACTTCAATGTAAACAAATTTTCTTAAAAAAGCTTCTTTATTTTCCTTACAGTTTTGACTATCCAGCGGTCGTTATCAGATCTTTATCAAATTTCCTCAAAGAGTCAACTTCCTCAAAGAGTCACTTTAAAGCAGAGGAAGTTTGATAAAGCTCTGATGAAGACTGCTGGACAGTCGAAACTGTAAGGAAAATAAAGAAGTTTTTTAAGAAAACTTATTTGCATTGAATTGTATATGAAAGAAGTATTATAAGATATATATGTATATATGACTATCTCACTACTATTCATAAATTTGACAGTGTTATTACAATTTAACTGCTGAGCGAATAATTATTTTTGATGAAAAACAAACTTCATTGTGAATTTGACATGTGACATCGAACAAACAATAAATTCATCAATCAGACACAGAGGAAATAGCGAATATATATATATATAAGTAGTAAAAATGATTAATAATAATTCAAGTATTTAGGAAAAGAATTCTTGTGAAGAGATAAATGCTAAGAAATAAGCAACGATAAGTTATGTTGCTATAGTATAAATATAAAATATTAGTGCAAGACATTTGGGGACAGTGCTTGGCTTAGAGCAGTTGCTGAAATGTGTTAGAATGGAGTATATTCTAAGAGATGCCAGCATATATTTTTCAGTGTCGACAGTAACTTGTTTTAAAAAATAAGAGCATTAAAATATTTATAAAATTCTTTATATATTAATACATAAAGCAAAATGCTAAAATTAACTCTACAATTCTCAATATGCTGCTATATAAATAAATAAAAACTATAGTCAACCTACAACATCTGACATCTTGAATACTGCTAACTGTATATTACTCAAGATGACTATATGTTGTAGTCTGTTATAGTTATCATTTATTTATTTATAAATTAGTATATTCAAAATCGCAGAGTTAAGTCTTTTGAGTGTGTTTTTTATATATATTATTTTGTCTGATATTATGTAGATATAATTTATTGTTTATGTAAAAATAAAAATGGCATTGGATGGAGAAACATTTATTGTTTATATGAATCTTAAATTAGCATTGGATGAAGAAACAATTATTGACTTACATTATAATAATGTTTATAAACAGGAAGAACATAACCGTATCTTAAGCATTATTTATCTCATGATTTAATTGCTTGGTTAAAATACGATTTTGAATACAAAAGTGGAGTTCGAACTCAACACACTAACATAAATGATTGAGGGTTTTTTTTTTTGCTTTTTCTACTAAGAAATAAAAGAAATCTTTTCATAGATTTTGAAATTGACATACAAAAAAAAAAAAACATTCGGATTAATTGCAAAAAAAAAATTAAAAAAAAGGTTTCAGTGTTCCAGAAATACCATAATTAGAATCAACTCCAATACCTTATACCTTAGTCTCCAGAGTTCAACACTTTATTAGAGCACTGCATCATATAAAGTAATTTGATAAAATTAAGACCGAGTTAAATTGCTATGGGATATAAAATAGTGTTGATAAAATTTTAAATTTAACTTTAATTTTTGCAGTAAAGATAAGTGCAGAAAGTAAATGATTATGAATGATTATTAGAGAAGTAATAAAACAAATTAGTGCCATTAAATATACAAGAAACAGATTATCTGATGATGATAAAAAGTGACAAAGAAAATAAAAACGATTTTTCACAAATGTAAAACAATGCACCTCTACTGTTAGGAACAGATTTTTAGATGAGGATTTACCATAGCAATCATCATCAATTTACAGTCACTATTTTAATCTACAATTGATTGCTCACTACAACAGTCTTTTTAAAAAAATTCTAAGACTATTTTTTCAAAAATACATTTTTTTTCCAAAATGGTGGTCATTTTGTAAAATTGATATGTTAAAGCTTTGTGATCTGAACCATGATTGATGCAAAAAATGTACAATACAGCACATAGATTATTCATTATTCAGTAAACATCATTATATTTTGATTATAGAATTACAATACAATTAATGTACTTTATTTAATTGTCATATAGTGTTCTTGCAAAACAATCTGCGCTTTTATTATTAACATATTAAAAAAAGATTATCAGTGTTAATGACTACAAAAACTAAAAAAAATACAGTATGCCAATTAAATTTTATATATATATGTGGGATTTGAACTCAGACTTTCACACGACCCTCAACTCTCCATGCCATCTCATATTGCTGACCCACCTGATCACACACATGTTGAAAAATTAAATAATTACCAATATATGTATTTCATGCTAATAAAAAGTATACTTTGATCATGTACAACTGAGAATATTAATATTTCATTTTAAAATATATACATTTGCATAAATATATTCATTTATTCAATTTTATAAATTAATTTTTTTATGTACATTATGTTGCCTGTGGCAAAAAATAAGAACATCATAATTGTAAAATACAATCATCATAATTATAGGTTATTTTGAAATTGTTAGCCGAGAGGTATCGCAACCGCCATGCAAGCAAGTAGTTGGTTGCAGACGGGTGTGGGTTCGCGTCCCGGCAGATGCTATGACATATGGAAAAAAAAAAAAAAATGACTTTGCACCTTATGCAGTTAATAATCAGTTAAATATAACCAAACGTTACTAAACACAAGTTAAAAATATCCTTTATTTAGTCAGTTTTAAATCAATAAACTATTAATATATTCTAGATAGTAGTAGCTTTTATCATAAACATAAATCTGCTACAAAAAGATATAATCATTTACGCTTTTACATCATAATAGTAATAATCAGCTATTAAGCTAATGCACATTTGCTTTGTGGATTTTTAACGATAAATGAACACTCTCACTTCCAAACATAAGATAAAGTCTTTGTGAAAAGATAGAATGAATCCATCTATCCTTTCTACCCAAACATTTATATATGGGAAAATCTATTAGTAATCAGCCATACATTACATTTCTGTATATATATTATTTAATTTTAACTATATTTATATACAGTAAATAAATCCCCAAACCATTGCCTAAAAAAAACAAGGTTGTGCTGCAAATTGTTAGATATTACAAAAATAAAAACTTTGGTAATAGATCATAAAGTCCAACAAAAAAATAACTTTTAAAATGTACATTGTGTTAGTTTTTTAAAATATTGCAAAATGAACATTATGGTTAGTTATTATTTTTAATACATAATTTATTTTAATTTAAATTGTGTTCAGATGAGGCAAAATTATAAAACAAATTAGAAGAGACAGAGGAAAATGATAGTAAAAGGAAGAGATTATAACACATGATTTTAAAAAAGCTAATAATAATAAAAAAATTTAAAAAATCATGTAACAGCAACCTATACATAGAAATGAAGCACTATATGATTGCATTGCATTGACATTGATACAGTTTTGTAAAGAGGTGTAATATATATCTTAGTATTTATATTAGTCTTTTTTACATATGGTGAGTATTCATCTGAGTTTTGATGGGGCTCATGATTCAGTGGTATTGTTTGTGCCTGCTTTGGCTATAATCTGGACTTCAAATCTGAATGAAATGAAATTTTTTCAATGGTTTAAGATTTTTTTCCCCAAACCACTACTCTATAGCAATCTAACAATGCTTGGTAAATGGGTATCCTGAACTAGAAAATAATATAAGAATTTAAAATGCTCCAATTCTTAACAACTGCTAATTGGAGAACCTGATGAACACTACCCTGCCTTTTACTACTACTCTTTTAAGCACAGTTAGAGAAGTGTTTGCTCTACAGTGGCTACTTACTAAAAAAAGATTGTTTTACCTTTATGTTTTACCATATGCATTTGTGAATGATATATTAATAATGGTCATAAAATTGTTACATTATTTTATCAGATATGCTATATGTGAAGTATAAACAATTTCCATACTTAATAAATAAACTTATAATGTAGAAATTGAATTGGAGTCATAGAAAAGTCTTCAGAACATGCCACCATTTACAAATTAAGTGCAGGAATTTGAACCCATAAGTTTGGATGCTTGGAGTTGGTTACAGAAGCACAATTTTTATAAATAAAATTAGATATTTAGAGTTTTTGCTTATGTACAATGAGGTGACTTTAACCAAATCTGTTATAATTTATTTAGTAACAGATGAAAAAGTAATGAAATGTTTAATTACTTGAAATTTGAAAAAAATGGTATATTAAGTTTCAATCAAGAAATGCTTTTGGTGATAATCAAATGATTATTGATATATACATGGCAGACTAATAGAATAAAGCATCCATATATATTATGACCAGATAGCATGTTGCCTTGGGAAATTTATCTTTTCAATTACACAGATTGTAAGCATTTTCTATGGTAAATTTTGTCTAATTATTTTTTAATTTAGTAATTACTCATAACATCTAAGAATCATAAGTGATATGTAGAGATTTGGTCCATAAAATTAGATTTCATATTCATATCTCTCAATTGTGTCAAACTACATAGAGAATATATATGAATAGTTAATCATCATAAATTACATGACTAAACAACAACAGTGACATAATATTACTATGTGGATTGATGATGATAAGACCTGGTAAACTATTCACATTTGATTTTGTCATTGCAATTATCAAATCAAAATTAATTTTCACTTCTATGAAATCTAATAAAGTATTTTCTTTAGAATAACGTTTCAAAAGTGACCTATGACTCTATAAGGAAATAAACAATGCATGGGTATAAACAAAATCATCTCTTTAGAAACAAGTATATCTTCCTATTTATGTAATTGCAAACAGTTTTGCATAATTGTCTACAACTTCAAATGTCATTAAACATTGCATTCCTGCAATTTATTAATGATAAAGATTATTTGCTTATAAAACATTGGTATATAATAATAGAAAAAAGATTAGATAGCTCTAAAAATTTAATAAATAAGAAGGCTAGATATTACTGCATGCTTTGAACTGCATGGTAGTGATACAGAGAAGGGTAATCTGTCATATATTTGAATATTTTTATTTGCTTCATTATATAATGATATGACATCAAAAGTCTTAGTGTTACTAGATTTCACCGAAGTCTCCGTGATATATTAAAATAGCCCTTTTTTAAAAAAATAAATTTATTATTTTCCACCTCTTCCCCAATTTCTCAGATACATATTGTAACCTCAAAAAGTAGAATGTAAATCAACAAATGTATAAAATGTAATATATAGCTCCAAATTTTTATCCAGAACAATCGATCAGTCCTTCGAGGCAATTGAAGACCAACACTTTGAACCAGCTATATTGTAATCATTTGAATAAAATAATACAATAAAATATAATGGGGATGTTAATCAACTACTCAGTAAGTTCAGGAAAAATTCCATATGCCATAATAAGAAGAGACTGGGATAAATAATTACAATACATATATCAATATTGTATGGAGAGTTTTGCTTGTTTTAACATCATTAAAATATGAAGCAGTATTATCAATAAATTAAAAGATCTCTCAACTCACTCTAGTACAAATACAAGATTCTTGATATTGCAAGCATATGCCAATGAGGTTACACCTAAAATCTTTTTCTTACAAGCATCTATTATCACTACAATCTTTTTTATCAGTGCCATAAGTATCTTTTAAGTATCTCATTGCTCTGATCGGATAAAACAAGTTTAATTTTATAAAAAATGGAAGTGTTATCTTAAATATTTGAAACAAAGATTCATCTTTTGAAAATAATTTCTTCATCAGTAAAAATAATTTTTAAATAATATAGTCTGTGAAATAAAAAAGAATATCTCAGGAAAATATGATTGTTTCAATCATCAAATAAATTCTTCTTGACTCTTCAGATCTCTTTTCATATACACCTGGGTCTCATTTTATGCAATAGATAGGTTCCTCAGAAAACATGCACAAACGAAATCGCGCAAAAATAGATGTAACTTACCTCGAAAAAGTGGGGATGTGGACTGTGATTTTCAAAAATTGCGTAAAAGCAAAGCACCAACATAAAATTACTTTAAAATTCACGCAAAAAAATTAAGGAAATAAAATATGACTAATAAAAAATTTCAAATTTAAAAAAAATTGATACAAGACAAACTTTTTTGAACTATAATATTTAATTTTATTCAAAACAATATATTTTTATGCATAATTTACAGTAATTTACATTTTTTATACGCATTTTAATTATTATCATTATTTGCTGATAAACAGGTTCGTTTGCAAACTGGTTAAAAATCAGATTATTCACAAGAGGAAATACAACTAGCGCCAACTTCACTTTCATGTTGTGTTAATGGTTTTCTGGTGACAATGTAATTAGTAATTAATCTAACAACTAAAAATTAAATTCTTGTTTTTGTCTTTAATTTTTTAATTTTCAATTTTAATTGTGCTCACTGCTATTACTCACCTTTTAAAAATAAACTTGCGGACACTAAATGATTAATAATTGATTACGTTCTTTTTTAAAAAGCAAAAACAGAATGTGATTTAAAATGCAAAATTAACACACACATTGTTTGAACAAATTTACATTATAATCTTGTAAAATTTAATGTGTGTATACATAAAATGTGGAAATCATGATTTTAATTTCATTATTGCATAAAATCTTACTATTATAAAGCACTGAAAATATTGAAATTACTAAGATGAAAGTCAAATTCCAATAATGTGTCATTACTTTCAAAATGATGTAAGTGTGCAAAATTTATTATTTAAAGTAATAGCGCATTATCGAAGTTCGACTTCCGGAGAAATGTGAATTGCGTAACTTCAAAATCATGTTAAATAAATATGCATAAAAAGAGACCCAGGTGTACAGTGAAATTCTAGTAAATAAATAAGACATACACATACCCCTAAGCTAATATCTTATCATAATTAGAGCAATAACAATAATTATTAATTAAATAAAATATATCATGATCTCTTAATTTGGGAATAAGTTAAATAATAATCTAGAATGACATTCAGATATTAAGGATGAATAAAAGATTTTATAGCCATTCAAAATACCATCGAATCTACCTGAATATCTTCTAGATACGAGTTAAGTCATTTCTTAATTTAAATTTATCATGGAATAATAAATATGGCTTTTCATATTTATGAAACAGTTTTAGAATAAATAAGCACATTGAGCTTTTCATAAATAAACTAAATTGGCTGAAGTGATCTCAAATAATAATATGCAATTATAAAATTTTAGTAAGCGAAATACATCTTTCTTAGAAGTAATTCTCATATTTAAATATAATTCTATAAAATGACTCTCAAATATTTATTTTACAATATATAAATACAAATAACAGCAAATCACAAATATCATCTATTTTAGGCTCACAAATCCAATGATTTCTACAAAAACTGCTTTCTTTTTAAGACTATGTAAAAAGGTTAAGTTGCAACTGCTTTTGTAAATAAAAAAAAGATATAGTTAAGCAAAAATAATATGGTTGGTCCAATGATATCTGTTAATCTAGATTCTAATAAACTCCCACATATTAAATCATTCATACAATGATAATATCCTTTTCATGATTTGTGTCCCTTTTACAAATATTTAACATTATCTAAAATACTAGCTTACCAATTCAGCAATGAAGGAATGATAAAAGAGATGTATATTGTCCATTTATGTCTAAAATACCATTCAAAACTTTGAAGTTAATTATTTATCATATTTATGCCATAACTTAACACAGCCTAAATAGAGAATCTACACATCAACAATATGTAATTCACATCTAATACTTTCATAAAAACAACTATAATTGTCAGGGAAAATAATGGTAAAATGTTACACATACTTTTCAAAATACATTTCAACAACAAACTAGATTACTACGAAAATACAAAGTAAATGTATGGGTGACATCACTTAAAATAAGTGCACCTACTTTTGAGGGCAATAAGAAAATGACCAAGGATTTTGTCACTAGTCAATGGAATAATGAGAATGCACATCAGGAATAATAATAATAATAATAACAACAACAACAACAACAATAATAATAATAATAATAATAATAATAATAATAATAATAATAATAATAATAATAATAATAATAATAATAATAATAATAATAATAATAATAATAATAATAATAATAATAATAATAATAATAATAATAATAATAATAATAATAATAATAATAATAATAATAATAATAATAATAATTATTATTAGTAGTAATAATAATAATAATAATAATAATAATAATAATAATAATAATTCAATTCAATTCATTTATTTACCGTACAAAACTACAGCATAAAGCCAATTACAGTATTGCACCATAACAAATATATAAATACATAAATGAGTTTAAATGACAAATTATTAATATAATTATGTGCCATATTTCAATAACAGATAATTAACACATTTAAAAATCTAAAGTAAAATTAAATATCAGCATATAAACAATTATTATTAAGACATTAATAGTAACAAATAAATAAAAGGGATAAATATAAAGCACATAACAAAATAAAAAAAAAACACTTTAATATATATATAAACAAAATTAAGTTAAACCAATCAAATCTGACATTTAAATTTTATAACATTACAAAATTGATTATAATCTAAATTGAAGTAATTAATATTGCTACAAATCTGATTATATAAAGATGGTAGCCTAAACAAAGGAGAAAATCTAAGAACATTGGAATGACAAGTTTTAATGTAACAAACAGAAGCAGACCGAGTATCATGCACATGAGATCTAATTATAACAGTAGAAATTGTATTAGATAAAAGAACTATTTTATTAACAAGCTTATAAAGATATTTAATATCTCTATATTGTCTTCTAGAAGAAAGATGAACAACAGTTTTATTTCCCAAAAAAACATATTTAGAAAACTTATTATACACTGATTGTAATAAATTACATCCCTGTTTAGAGCTAGGATTCCAAATGACTGAACAATATTCAATGATGGGAAGAACCAATGATAAAAATAATTTAAATTTTGTATCACCACTGAAATGATAAACACACCTTAGAATAGTACCTATAATTTTTAAAGCCTTACCAATAATCATTTCCAAATGAGGAAGAAAGGATCCATTACTAGAAAATATAACTCCCAAATCTTTTTGGGATTCAACAGAAATAATTTTGTGAGAATTAATAAAATAAGAAAAATGCAAAACTTCAGATTTTTTAGAATACGAGACTAAGGGACATTTACTGAAATTAACAATCATATTATTTAGATCACACCAAGCACTAAAATTATCTATATCATTTTGAAGAAGAGTGCAATCAAACACAGATGTGATTCTTCTAAAAATTTTACAGTCATCTGCATAGCACAAAAGATAAGAAGATTTTAAGCAATCCTTAAGGTCATTCATATAAATGTTAAAAAGCATAGGTGCTAAAACACTACCCTGAGGAACCCCCAAATTACATTTAAAACTAGATGAAATAGTATTATTAAATTTAATGTATGCAGTACAACCATGAAGAAAGGATTGAAACCAATAAACAAGCTTAGTAGAAAAACCCATTTGATATAATTTGTGAAGAAGAATACTGTGGTCTACTTTATCAAAAGCTCTTGATAAATCAAAATAAACAACATCAACTCTCTGCTGGTCTTCAATTGCATGAGCTATATGATCATAAATTGTTAACAAATTAGTTTCTACAGATCTATTAGGTATAAAACCATGCTGTGAAGAAGAAATGAGTTTACTAACATCTAAAATAATTTTATTATAAACACACCTCTCAAAAATTCTAGCAATAGTATGTAAAACAGAAATAGGTCTATAGTTATTAATACAATCACATGATCCATTCTTAAAAATTGGGACCATTTTGGCACACTTAAGCACATTAGGAAAAAGACAAGAGTTAAGTGATAAATTAAAAATAAATGCAAGAAGTACTGCATTAATAATAATAATAATAATAATAATAATAATAATAATAATAATAATAATAATAATAATAATAATAATAATAATAATAATAATAATAATAATAATAATAATAATAATAATAATAATAATAATAATAATAATAATAATAATAATAATAATAATAATAATAATAATAATAATAATAATAATAATAATAATAATAATAATTTAATTTAATTTAATTTAATATAGTACATTTAACAGATTTTACACCAAACAAAAATGCACAGCTAATCTAGTTCACACAGCATTTGCAGAGTTTTTTGCACAGTAGTCCTAAATGTTCTATCATCTGTTTCAAATATATTAACAGTATTAAAGTACTTATTGTACAATCTAGGTAATCTTACTAATGCTGAATTTTTTAATGTTTCACTTTTAAATTTTGGAATATTATACAAATTTTTTGATCTTGTATCCTTTATCTTCACCTTAAATGATAATGTTGTCTGGCAACTTCTCACATCTATTATACCTGATGTAATTTTTTTTAAATACTTCATATCAGTATAGATTCGTCTTTTGTAGAGTGCATTGTTGTCACATATTATTTCTGATTTAATGTATAATAATAATAATAATATACCTTTTACAAATAAATGATTAATGTGAAAAAAAAACACATACAATTTTTAAATATTGAAATATCATACACTGATATTCTGAGAACTTTAACCAAAATATTATTACTAAAATAGTATATAAAATTCATAAAGTATTATGCATTTATATAACGTTGCAAACAAAATTATACACATAAATAAAATATGAATCTTTTATCATTTTAAAATAAATAAAATAAAGATAAAGTTCTTCTCTTTCTTTTGTTCTTCTACTAATAACCACTAGATGGGAACGGGAACAGTTTATTCAGCAATAAAGTTCTGTAAACAGCAAAGATATCTAACACAGGTACAAAAAAGTATATTTTTAAATAAATTATGCTATAAAATTATAAGTATGGGCATTCATTGAGTATGTTTCCATGGACTAATAGCAAATATTTATTATTGCAATATAATCTTTTTCAGAATCCTTCAAGACATTTTATTCATTAACAATTAAAATAGTGTTCAGCAGCAAAAATACTACTTTCAAATATCATATTTTAAAATTATCACAGTATTCAGCAATATATATATTTAAATATTACACTTTTTAAACTATAGTGGTGGTTTCCATAGCAACACCAAGGAGGGGGGAGAGAGAGTATGCGCAGACTTTCACAAAATAATTACTCAGGAAAAATTCATTTAAACAATTAAAATATAATATTACTTGTAAGAATATTTAATGTTTCCATTTATAAAGTACTTTATTTAAATACTTCAAAATATTTATTAAATATTTTTAAAAAATATATCTTTGATCCAAGAAATAGTTTACTTTTTTCTAAAGTAGAAGTAATCATAATAAATGAGAGTCCTTTTATGTTGTTATAAAGTAAATAATGTTTCATTAAATAACAACACAAATAATTGATTATTTCAGTAAGATAATATAATAACATCAAATATTTTTCTTTTTTTCTTGCAGACACATTACTGTATAAACTGGTAATATACTCATCATAATAAAATAGTTTTTTTTAGATCAAATTCAATTTATTTACATAAGATAAATTTCAAATAATGTTCTATAAGAAATGAGTACTTTAGACAATATATGATAGAGTTATTCAACAATTTTGATAACATTATTGTTTTTGCTGCTAAGTGTTTCAAATATTTTACAGCAAATGTAAATATAAAATAGATATTGAAATTAACAATAGTCTGTATATTATCATAGTGATAGTAATAATGTCTTTTACAGTTTTCAAATGTGTGAAAGTTTAAATATTCTAAGTATAAACATTATAATAACTATTAACTAATGTTACTAATAAGGCTGGCGGAATGACGATTCTTGTCATTGAAATTTAGAAAATTTTAACTTACCATTACATACTTTAAACTAAGAAAATAAAAGTTTAAATAAAATTACACTGGTTAATTAAATTAAAGTTTTTAAAAACTAAATGCAATAAAAAATTGATTACAAAAATAAGGTGTTGAACAAGTGTTTAGAGGGAGCAGTGGAGAGAGGTGTCCATTTTACCTATTTATGCCAGTGATCAGGTGACCATTTTACAACACTGGTTATTGACATTTAAACTTATGTCACTTTTTCCTTATTGGTTTGAATCCATGTTCTACTGAAATCAAATAAAGTTGCTAACCAAATATTCAATTAATTAATATTCAATTTTTAAAGATAAATCAATTATTTTATCTTGTCTAGACAAATAAAATTAAAAATACTTCCTATTATAACAATTATTTACAAATGTAAATATAAAAAAGAAATAAAATATTATATAAATGAAATTTATATTCTTAAAAAATAAAATTATTTATAATGTTTAATATATTTAATTGTTATTCATTTTAACCTAGACAAGTCTCTCAGAATATAATTTTACATTGCCTTTTTAAAAGTAGATATTTAATAATACTTTAAACTAAATAAATGTTAAAAGTAAAACTTTTATTTATTCATTCATTCAGACATTCATTTGTCTATTATTTAAAAATCTTATGTTTAATTGTTAAATACTTTATTAAACTGCTTGCAAGTCAATAAATTTAAAATACTTAGTTTTAATATTTTGTGATAAAATTAAGATTAGGTTAGTGCATTATGAATTCAATTTAACTATTTTCACACTGAAATATAGGCTTTGAACTTGGTTTTTAAGCTTAAGATTAATATCAGCTTTTTAAAATATTTTAGCTGTTAAATTATGATTAAATCAACCCTATTAAGTGTTAAAATACATTACTTATTATTTTAATTTACTAGTTATTAAAATTTTAACTATTTTGTGTATGAATATCACTTATTCAAAACTAAAACATTGTACATTAAGCTGACAAAATTATTTTACAGCTATAAAATTTGCTAGTATGCTGATGTAGTAACTTTCTATATGAAAAATTTTAGCATTATAAGGTACTAACAAAATCCATTTACTATAAAATTTAAATTAGATCACTTTTTTTAGATATTTTAGCATAAGACATGCCCTGGCATTTATCTTCAGACAAAGCTAAAGGTCAAATATATATATATAGTTGTTTAGTATGATGGGTAATATCTGACTGTGCTATCAATATCACCTGGCATTATGTTAATGCCAAAATAAAGTTTGAAGTTTTTTATTAGACTTAGGATATTTTTATTTAATCAGCTCATACTGAATCCAGATAGTAGTAAGAAAATACCTAGAGAATGAAACCTGAATGGAAAACTTCAACCTATTACCATGTAGAAGTCGAAAAATATGATGAATCCTTCCTACTTCACTATTTTTCTATGAGAGGCTGTTAGTGTGATCTTTATCTACTGTGAGCTATTTAAGATATAAAAAAAACACCAAGATCTTTCATCTCAATTGTCTGAGTTTTTTTAATTATAACATCAGTTGAGTTCTAATGAAGACAGTATGAATGATTAATTTTTTTAATTTACAATCATGACAGACAAAATTGGATTATGGCCCTTATTTCCTGATGATGTAATGTTATCAGTCATGGCAGTAATTGGTAACTAAAAGTCAAAGATGATAAGAATTCGATGATTAAAGATATCAACTGCTATTCAATAATAACCTTTTATTATTTACCTATAACTGCAAATCACTTTTAATTATAAGAAGATTGCTTGTTTAAAATTAAATAAGACATTGTAAGACTTTGTGAAATGATGAAAACATTTGATTTGAAAATTGGAAGTGCATTTGATTTCAAAGACACAAATACCGAAAGTACAAGTGGAGTGGGATAAATATAAAATTGGTATTGTGATGAAAAAGTATCAGATTTTTATATAAACGCACAACATGCTTTTCATCACAGCACACAATATTCTGAAATCACTTAGATAGAATTTATTGTTTAAATTGGAAAATGATAAAAAGATTAAATTATTGTTGGAAAATTTGCTATTGGGGACAGAAATGTAGCAGATCGGAAAATGATTTAAAGATTAAACTGCTTTGAGTAAATTTGGTCATGGTGATGAAAATGAAAAAAGACTCAGAGTTATGAAATTTGAAGCAATAAAAAAATTATATTTTATGAATTCTTTTTTTAAGAAAAATTTCTAAATAATGTAGAGTATGGAGATTTCAAAATAAAACAAAGCAAAAATGAATTATATTTTGACTAATTTATAATAAGTATATATGGGTAAAGAACAATCAGGTGTTACTGACCTGAAAAAATAAAAGACTGAAGTGAAGTGGGGATGGATATGTTGCTAGAAGAGATGCTAATAGATGGACAATTGAAATCTTAAACTGAATTCCAAGAGATTGTAAAAGACCTAGAAAGAGACCACATGTGAGCTGGATGGATGAAATAAGAAAGTGAGCAGGGTTGATGTGGAGAAGAGAAGCTAAAGATTGGAGAAGATGGATTGAACTTGGAGAGACCTTCATCCTGCAGTGGATTGATAATGGTTGATGAGGATAATAATAGGTATTTTGAGACTGTAATGTTCTTAATATACTCTTTTACAAAAAGTGATGTGTGATTAATGAGCTGTAAGATTCATATTAATGCAAAACTAGAGATGAAAACTATTAAGAAAATCAGTGTTATTTGTTAATATTCATAATATTCAAAAGAACTCCAATAAATTAAAATTAGAACTAGATAATTCTTTTAAAATATTAACAGACTTTGAAGTTGGTTAAAGTTTGACCTCAAGATTTATAAAAAGATAACTGATTTTCTATTAAAAACTGCAAAAAAATAACTGACACAAAAGAGCAAAACTTACCAGTAAATTTCCAGATCAATGCATAAAAAATAGAGAATGTGAAACTATTTTAAAATGATCTATTGAGAAGTGTTGTATATCACCAGCAAATAAAATGACATAATAAAGATATAATAATGATATAAGAAAATATAATTGTGAGCTGAGAAGGAAAGATAGAACAAAGAATAAGTTTGAAAGTTGTGAAACATGTTCATATTAAAAAATATATATATTTTAGCAATAAGAAGAAAAGGTTGAACTATTACATTTATTTTCAAAGTTGTGCTTTCAAGATATTTTGTCAGAAAGATAAGGATTTAATGTTTTATATATCTACATCCTTCAGTTTAAATAGTTTGATTCAAAATAAAATTACTGTATTTGCATACTTACTGCTAAAAATTACATCTCAGATAACTATTTTAATGAAAGTATTTTTTCAAAAGTGTATTTAGTCAAGCATTGGTGGTTGAGAGGTTAGCACAACTGCCTTACAAGCAGTTGTCCTGAGTTAGTGAGTTCGCTTCCTGGCCGATGCTATGACACATGAAAAAAAAAAGGGTATTTATCATGTGAAATTAAAAAAAAAGCATACAATTTGATTTTATTTAAGGACATGTAAAAAACCAAGGTATTTTTAATGCTTATATTTAGATACATCAAAAATCATATTTTTAATATTATACATGATATATTTCATTTTTACAATTATGCTACATACCAAATTAAAATAAATTAAAAATCGAAATAATACCTATAAAAACAGGTATGACTTTTCTTATAATGTAATGTAATCAGTGTCCATTAAATTTCTAGAGTTGGAACATAAACTTTAGAGTTTTCTTTTTCCATATGTCATAGCATCGTCCAGGAGGTGAACCCATAACTGTCTGCAACCAACTACTTGCTTGCAAGGCGGTTGCGATGACCTCCCGGCTAACAACGTTTGACTTCTGCCAACAATGGAAAACACAAAAAATGAAATATGGAACATTAGCATTCAACACAATATTCCATTAAGATACAGTGGCTATTAATCAATTTAATGTTGTGACACATTATTTTACATCAAAATAAAATTTGGAAGATTTCAAGTTACATCTTCATTAGTGAGTCACAATTTTCTAATTAGGCTCCTGACCAGTACTTAACATTGGAATAAATAAATATTTTACAAACTATGTTTGTTTATAAGCATTCTATATATATAAAATATATGTTTAATGACTAATCTAGGTACATGCATATAAAATTTGCAAAGGATGTCATTAGTCAAGCTTTTGGTGGCCTAGCAGTTAGTGTAACTGCCTTACAAGCAGTTGGCCCGGGTTCGCTTCCCGGTCAACGCTTTGACATATAAAAAAAAACAACCATAAAAATTGTTTAATTTTATATAACACTTACTACAAAGATATTGTTAACAATCATTTCTAAAAACATTAGTATGTGAAACTATTGCACTAAATTAAGAACTGAAATATGATTGGTTGAATAAATTTTAATTCAGCAGTGATTAATCATTTTAAGTTATTTACTATATTTTATTAATTGAAAAGCACTTACATTCATTAAAACTCTAAAGAGTAAAATTATTTATGGAAATACTCATTCACTTCATGCATGAAAGGTTAAATACCACAATGTTTGTTGAAGATCACTTTAATTAAATGTTTAGGATTTTTTAAATTATATTTTATAAACAGAAAAAAAAATTATAAAATGAAGATAAATATATGTATAATAAAGAAATTAAGAAGGTCATGCTGATAGACAATATAATATTTAATATTTTGAAATAAGTATGAATGCGCAAGGGACTGTTTTTAGGGTATGGTTTTGATAATAGAATATGCCCATGTTTTGTTTTACTATATATATACATACGTACGTGAATGTGTGCAATATATATATAAATTATATAAACATAATTTACAAACAATGTATTTTTCAACTGATATTTATTTAAAGCAATAATCATTCAATAAATACATAAAATATTCTAAATAATTTTTTATATAAATCCATTATTTCTTTTGTGATTAAACATCACTTCACTTTTAGAATAACTAACTATACAATAAAAGTTAAATATTCAATATTTTAGTACCCATTAATATATTTTTTTATTTTTTTAAACATAAAAGATTATTATAAATATAGATGATGCATAACTCTCTTTGACTTATAATTGATTATGTAAATATTAATTTAAATAATAAGCAGTAGGTGACATGGCCAAAAAAGATTTTATTAGAAATTGGCTAAAATAGATAATTATAGAGAAAGAATGAAATTGAATAGTAAATTGTTAGAGGATATTAATAAAAGTGGAAGAGATAGGAATAAAAAATTTTGGAAATATATTAAAAGAAGAAATGTAGAGGAGAGAGAAATAGTATTACTAGATGATGAGGAAATCGAGTGTAGCTATAGAAAAAAATTGAGGCAATCTTAAATAAGTATGTAATGTTTGTAGAAAAGATTTTAGATGTGAAGGACAGAATGATAGCAAACATGAAAGCATATAGTAATGGAAATATTACATTTACAGAAAATGAACTGAATGAGGCAGATAAGAAATTGAAAAGTGGAAAGGCAAGGGGTTTAGATGGATGGGCAACAGAGATGGTAATGAATTTGGGACATAAGGCAAAATTGAACCTATTATGTTTTAATAAGATGGCACAGAAGAAAGATTTTCTGGATAGTTGGAGTAATACAAGAGTAATGCTATTATTTAAAGAAAAGGGTAATGGCAATTATAAACTGCTATTGATAATATCAGTGTTATATAAAGTTTTTGTATATATGGGACTGGAAGGGTCACAAAATGGATGGAAGAAAATAATATAATTGGAGAAGTACAAGGGAATTTTCGATCAGATAGGAGATAGATTATTTGTAGTTACACAACTTATAGATATGAGTAAAAATACAGGTAGAAAATTATATATGATTTTTATAGATATAGAGAAGGCATCTGATAGAATAAATAGAAATAGATTATGGGTAAGTTTAGTAAATTTGGAAATGAATTGAGCTTTTGTGGATATTATTAAGAGATTACATGAAAAATAATTACTATATGTATCAATTTGAGAATATAGAATCAGTTAAAGTTAAAAATTGAATGGGACTAAGGCAGGGATGCCCTATGTCACCTATTTTGTTTTTTTGTATTTGAGAGAAATATAAAGAACAATAGAAAGACTAGGAAAAGGGGTAGAGATACCATTAGTAGATGGCAAGGGAATATATACATTATCTGGTCTTTAATTTGTGGATGATATCTTCTTGTAATCAGAAAGATGGAAAGAAGTTATGCTGAGGACATGTGCAAGGGTGGGTAAACAGATGGGATTAAATTTAGTGAATAAAAAAACAAAAGGAATGATGATTAATACTAGTGAAAGAGAAGACAAATAATTTTATTGGGGGATATAAAGTAAAGGGTGGTAAATATGTATAACTATTTGGAAATCATCTTAAATAATCAAAGAATATGCTTGGATGAATGGGAGGAAAAATTAATTAATGAAACAAAGAAAAGAAAGAGGCTGATAAAAAAATTATCAGTGTTTTCTTATAATAAATATGATGTAGATAGAATTGTATGGGAGTGGCAGTAGCAGAGTTAACATATGATAATGATGCATTATGTGTTAGTAAAGAGTATTAGATTACTTAAAACAAGTACAAAGAGAAGTAGGAAGACATGCATTAGATGCAGTTGTGTGGATGGCAAAGGAGGAAATTCAAGGAAAATTGGATGGTCAAGCTTTTATATGAGAGATGCAAAGCAAAATAAAAATGTTCATTAGATTGCAATATATGGATAATAAGAGGTTAACTAAAATAGTATTTAATGGGTTATGAGTAAAGGGCAGACAACAAGATGGGTAGGAAAGGTAGTATGATATGCAGAAGATTTGAATAAAGACTTTATGTCAGTTCATTTGTACAAAAGGTGGGGTGATTGTGTTAGAAGAATTGTTGAATGTCTTAGTGGCAAGAAATGGGTTAGAAGAATAAATGCATTAATAAAGAATAGGGAGTTGGAGAGTTGGAGAACTAGTATGGAGAATAAAAAGTTTAAATATATATAGAAGTAAACAGAATATTGGGTGCAAGTTAATTTATGATAACAGAAAGAAAGGTCATTCACTGTTTAAGGTTTGAACAGGATATTTTTCAACAAGAAGATATACATATAAATGGGAAAATGTGGGTGATTTAGTCTGCAAGTTGTGTAAGGAAGGCAGAGTAGGTATCTGTTAATTGAATGTAAATGCCTGCAAGCAGAAAGAGTACAAGTAATGAAGTTGTGGAAGAATAAATATAAATAAAGTGATTATACAGAAAGTAGGTTGTTGGTTTTTATGCTTGGTTTGGGAAATAATTAGGAGAATTTAGATATAAAGGTCACAGAGTTGACAAAGATTATATTGTGGAAATGTGATGAAGCAGGATAGAGAAGAATATGGGAAGGGAATGGAAAGAGAAAGTAAAGTGGCTAACAGCTTTCTCTAGGCATAGTGGCTGAAGGTTAACATGCATTGTATCACATCACATTACTAGATTGTTACCATTTGATTATCTATCAACTATTCAATAATTAGCTTGTACTGAAATGGATCTTTATTTTTTATAGAATAGCATGATCTAAAAATGCATGAATTAAAAACAATTTTTCTATCCAAATACTTATTTATTAATTTAGCAGATGGATATTTTTTGACAGTTTAAAATATTAACAAAATATCATTAAAAATGTGCAGAGATTCTATTCATTAGATGTATTCACTAATGGTTGTATTATGTGTATTTCAATTCTAACATTGCATTCATAGATTTGGCATCATTAATTATAAGATTTACAGTTTGTATTTTTTCACATTTTTATATAGGTCAATGACTGATAAATTTCATGTGCACAATTGCCATGGGTTGTCCATAGAGTGACAATGATTTATCTAGTTCAAAATTCTAAATTTAGTTACAGATATTTTAATAAGGTGAATAGGTTCAACGTAACTTGTCATGTCTGAGTAAAACTAATTCCCCAGAAGTCAACTTTGGGTGCAATCCTCCCATCTAGTATTCAGTGTTTTGAATCAGTTCTCACATTGTTGATGATCAATTCTTCAATATTTGATTTATTGTTTAAAAATAACACACTCATGAATATAAAACTGCTTTTACACAACAGAGACACTGCGACAACTCTTCATTAAACTAATCAAATAATTAGTCCTTCTGATAAATATACATTGCTAAAACACTGGAAGGGAGAGGGTAAGCTTAAATCAGGAACTACATCACTGAGTTAATTGCACAGGATATAGAAACAGTTAAATTGATAATACTAGACATTAGTGTAGCATCAGCAGTAGTGAGGTTAATAGTTTTTCTTTCAAGTAGAAATATATACTTATTAGATTGGCTATATGCTAATTGTCAAAAAAAAAAGTTTAAATTTACTAACATATTCTAAATGGATGTCATGAGCAATTGTAATACCATTACATCATGAAAGTTTTAAGCCTGTAGATGTTTATTATAAGAATATAATATAACTTATTTTTCTTTACACATTGATAAAATTATAAGCAAATAAACAAATCATCCTTTCTTATTATTGTTACAATGCTTATTTTATTAAAAATAATCAACCTTACAGTTTCGATTGACCAACAGTCTTCTTCAGAATTCCTCCTTAATATTGTTTTTCAATTGAAAAAATTCAATAATATGGAGAGGTTCTCAAGAAAATAGCATTGTAACAGTAATATGAAAGGTGGATTTGTTTAATGTAATATAAAATGTACTTTTGATTTTTAATTTTAATTTAATTATTTCTTATAACTACAATGACAAGAAATCTTTTGTTATTGTTTTTCAAGACATTCAAGTCTGAAGTAGGCACAAATTTCAAGAAGTGAAAAAATACTATACTAAAACCATGTTCTTTTTCCAGCTAAATGATCCAAAGTAAACTGCCAATAAGCAAAATGATGAAATAAATTTAAAAAAAACCTATTGTTATAGAAAAATTATTTTTGCTTTCTTTCTATTTCCCGACCAGTGAAGAAGAAAACATTCATATTCTAATTAATAATCTTTAATATTTCCCCCATATGTTACTTTTGTATAATAATTGTATTAGTATTCTATTTGATTATAAAATGTTATATGATTTATGCAAGTTCCAGATTATCATATACACATAATGGTTGACTCATATTTTAAGAAAATATTTTGTTTGTATATAGTTAATTTTATTCTATTTGCTGAAAATACTTAAGTGTACAGAGTTATTTAAAAAATATTTATTCTTCTTCTATAATAAATATCTTTTTATATATAACTTCAGAATGATAGTAAAATTGCAACAAGATAAAACACTTGAAAACAAAAGGAAAGACTACTACCTTTTCATGTTAAGACATGTTTTTTTAAACATAAATCACAGAAAATCTTTTTTATGATTATATAAACAAAACACATACAGAGGTAGTGAAGAATTTAAAAAAAGAGAAAGAAAATAAGATTACAAACGACAAAAGATAGAGAAAGATTGATAAAGGATAAATAGCAGTAAAAATAAAAGATATGGTGATTAAAAGCAGAATGTTAAAAAATAAAATGATGGGGAGGTTATATTTAATAATTGCTGTGAATATGAAAAATTAAACTAACTAATAGATAATAGAATGAAAGAGATATAGATTAAATGAGTTGAAAGTAAAAAATAATATATCAGTAAGCCAGCCTTATAAAAGTTGTTGAACGAAAAAAAGGGGATTGATGGTATAAAAAATAAAGATGGCAATTAGAATAATTGAATAATATTATAACATGATTATAAAGTAAGATAAATCCACTATTAAAATAAAAAAGTGTTGCGGGGGGGGGGGGTATGTTATTGATAATGATACAAAGTGAATAACAAAACTGAATAAATGAACTAAAAAAATAAGGATACTATTGAGAGAAACAAAGGGAAATGAATGAAAGTCAGAAAAAGGTAAAAAAATTGTACGATTGAAAAAACTAGAAGAAAAGAGAATAAGAACAGAATAATTAAAGAATACTTTTTAAAATAATAATGTATGTGATTCAGAAAGAAAAAAAAATGTAAATTGTAATGAAATGTAAAGAAGGAAAAAATAGTACGTGTGATATGTGCTATAGAATAGAATGAGAATATTAATAAGGAAAAACAAAATGACATTGAGAATAAAGGTGAATGAACCTGGAAAAACAATGGAGCCCGTTAGACTGTAATTTATAAACTTTTTTCCATTATTTCAATAATTTCATAAATTACAAAATTATTTATTTTTTTAACAATAGAAAGGTTTCAGCTGAATTAATAACCTTGATGAATATTACTTTGATCACGTGACTAGATTAGATCTCAAAAGTCACGGGAAGTTTCACAAAGAAAAGATCTTCATTTTTATAATGCTGAACATTTCTTTCTTTTCTAGATAACTGAGCTTTTTTAAGCGCAGTTGTATTATTGGTGAAATAGTCTAAAGTCTTGGACCATTAGCTGAATGACTTTGAAAAATAGAAAAGATTGAAACATCTTTCCTAAAGGATGTTTTAAATTACTAACAAGACTAACAAGTCTAAACTTACTTTGTACAATTGAACACAATATTGCAGACAAAACAAATGTAAAATTGCGTCTTTAGTGGAGAGAGATTATGTTTAATTTGGCTGAAAGTTTTTTTTTAAATCAAAACTTATATATATAAGTAAACATAAAAGTACTATAGAATTTTTCAGTGATGTTAAAATTTCAAGTATATATAATATCCAGGGCATTAACTCGTCAAACTAGCCTATTATATTCTTTTATAAATAAGTATCTAGATATTTTATCTAAAAAGTAAAGGTAATAAATTTATCTGCTTTTGATAAATGAATATTGATTGATGCATTGACTGTTTTGAATTCATGACAGACGCAAACGCCTCACTGAAAAGTGCATAAGTCAGAAACTAATCCAGAGATATGAATAATATAGTACTGGATAGATATTTAACTTACCCTAGGTAGTAGAATTAGGATAATTTATAAAATTTATGTCTGAAAAACAATATATAAGCTTGGATATCATCATCATCACGATCATCAACCATTCTCAATCCACTGTAGGGTGAAGGTCTCTCCAAGTTCAATCCATCTTCTCTGATCATTAGTTTCTCTTCTCTACATCACCCCTGCACACTTTTTTATTTTATCCATCCATCTCACATGTGGTCTTTTTGTGGGTCTTTTACAATCTCTTGAAATCCAGTTTAAGATTTCAACTGTCCATCTACTATCATCTCTTCTAGTAATATGTCCACCCCAACTCCACTTCAGTCTTTTAATTTTTCCATTGAGGTCAGTAACACCTGATTGTTCTCTTACCCATATATTGTGTTTTTGATCTCTTCTTGTTATTCCTAATGTGCATCTCTCCATACTTCTTTCAGTGGTCTAAAGTCTCTTCATTAATTTTCTATTAAGTGTCCAAGTTTCAGATCCATAAGTAAAAACTGGTAAAACACATTTATTAAAAACCTTTCTTTTCAAACGCATAGGCATATTTCCTTTTAATATCAAGTTATTTCTACCAAAAGCATTCCAACCAAGTTTAATTATATGATTAATTTCATCCATTATATTTCCATCTGTATTAATAATCTGACCAAGGTATTTATAGCTGTTAACTTCTTCTAATTCATCATAATCAATTTTTATTTTCATATTTTGAGAAAATCCATTGAACATTACTTTAGTCTTTTTAACATTTATCTTTAGTTCTACTTTCCTACTTTTATCTGATAACTCCTGCAACATTTCCTGCAGCTCTAAAACATTATTTTCAAAAACAACTACATCATCTACAAAATCTAAATGACTTAAATATTCTCCATTTACTTTCACTCTTTTAGCTTTTCATTTTTATCCATAAAATACTTCTTGCAACACTGCTGCAAAAAGTTTTGGAGATATCCTGTCTTACACCCTTCTCAATGTTGACTTTCCTAGCATCATTATGTAACCTCACTAGTGCTGTTGCATTTCTATAAATATTCCTTAAAAATATCCTGGATCTACACCTTGATGATCCAATGCTTTAATCACCAAGAAAAAGTTTAAAGAATCAAATGTCTTCTCATAATCTACAAATCCAAAGCATAATGGCAACTCATATTCATTTGTCCTTTCTATAACTTCTCTCAATACCTTGATATGAACTACTGCACTAAAACCACTTTTAATTCCAGCTTATTCTTTTGGTTGGTGGAAATCCAATGTTCTCTGTAGACAAGTTGTAATTATTTTGGTAAAAATTTTGTATAAAACCGATAAAAGGCTGATAGGTCTGTAATTTCTAATATCTTCTTTATCAGATTTTTTAAATATTAATATTAATACTGTATTCTTCCAATCATCAGGTACATCTTCATCTAGACATTTAATATAACTTGGGTATTAGCTTGGATATATGCTGTTCTTTTTTTCATTGTTAACAATTTCTGGATTAAAAAACCAACCTATTTCTTTTATACTCATGTCTCAGGTAATCTTTTAAGTGATTTAATCATTTGATTATTATTAGTATTTTATATATTTTATTCATCACTTTAGAAGCTATGTATAAAGAATAGACAAATGGTTTACTGATTATGAATTCTTACGAAGTTCTGGAAGTTACCGAATCAGGCTGTGATCAATATGCCTTGAACTCCAGAATTAAGCACTTTAAGCCTGCATAACACTATGGAGGAGACTTGATATAAATAGTCTCATTATTTGTGAAATCTTTTTAGTTATACTTATGTAATGTTTATATATAGTAAAAGCAAATAAAACTTCTTGCTTTAACTGTGCTCTCATATTAATAAAATATTTATATAAAAAATAAAACTTTTTTTAATATATCTTGTTCTTTCTTTTTTAAAAAATTAGAATTCCAATAACAATGTGTATTTTTTTAATTTAAGGTTTTAAATGAAATGTAATTTAATTGTAATATATCTATCTGTCTTTTCTAAAAATTAGTATACTTCACAGTCCACTGAGTAAAACATTTTAATATGCATTATATATATATACATAAATATAATTATCAATAAAGCAAATCATATATAATGTGACATTACATTTTTTTTTCTCATGTGTTATAGCATCAGCCAGGAAGCAAACCTGCTAACCTGGGATAACTGCTTATAAAGCAGCGGTCGCTGACCTCTTGATCACCAATGCTTGACATGTGACATTGCATTTATAAGCTTGTATTTACTAAAAAATAATATAGAGAGCTTACAAATAGTTCATACAAGTTCTTAATTGATAAGTGCATAATATATGGTAGATATGAATTTGGTTCATTCCCATACAGCTGTTTAAGTTAGATAGCTGAAGTAAAAGACATTTTCATGGCCGATACCCAGAGTTTCTACTTAAGTATTATGTATGAAATAAGTGCTGAGTTTTGAGTTAATATTTTAGATTTAGTATCTGAATATTCTAGCTCTTCACTGAGGTGAGCCATAAGCTCAAAACCAATTGGTTTAGGGTAAGACTATTTTGGATAGAGATTTTTAAAATTTTCTTTTACCGCACTTATCAATTAAGAGTTTGTTTGAGCTATTGGTACACTCTCTGTCATACATAAATATAAAAATTGCATGTATAAAACTAAAATCTCTAGCAAACTGTATTACTTATCCATTAAAACAAAGAGCTAGAACAAAAATAAATACTGGGACCATAATGTGAAAAACTATAATACAGTAGGAATTGTTTTTTCAATAATAGATTAGCAGAATGTTAAAATAAAATATTTAATGATAGTATTATATATAATATTGATGGAGATATAAATTTCTAATTGAAATGTACTGTGATATTTAATAAACTATGATAATTTCATCATTTTTATGCTCTTATATCAATTCTTTTTTCATAGAGAAAATTTCAAGAACATTATATATAACTTTATTGCACTTTTGTTTATAGGAACTCTTTTCAAAAATAAACATTCTACTCAAAATCAAGTAAAATACAATCCCTGTATATTGTGAGAAATTACATTTGCCTTTGAAATGAGTGGTTACTGAAAATGCATTAGCTTATATTTAATACGCTTGATATTTCTTCTATGGAAAAAGCATTGATATAATATCATATAAATTCTTGTGAGATTAATTGCAGTTCTTTCTGGTTCCACAGTTGTGATTCAATGAATGGAAATGAAATCATTTTCAAAAATACTTATATGAATGCCTTAAACAGACTATAATACCAAGCATTGTTTTAAATATAATAGTGCATTTAAGTTAAAAGTTTATCTTTCTAACCATATTTAATATTATTTGGTATTGCTTAATTTACCACATATATATTTAATGATAAAAAGCATTTTTACTTTAAGTAAATTTGAAGTCACATGATAATCACTAAGTTTATTTAATTAATATATGAACTGCCTTCTAACTTCCATGTTCAATAAACTTTTCACAATAAGGCAATGACCATTTCTTATTGTATTTTAAATCCTTTTAAATAAAATTATCCAGAACAACTACATCAGAGAGCAATTTTAAATCAGACTATGTATTTTAATGTAAATTGACTTGAGAAGTGATATAGGCTAAATTAAGATTGCACTCTGGCTGTTATTGTTTTGGATAACTTTTTATTAAAATATTTAAAATACAATAGAAAATTATTTTCCTACTGCAAAAGTTATTGAACATGATGCTAGAGGCAGTTTAAATATTAATTAAGTAGACTTGGAAAATATTATGTGATTTCATATTTATTTAGTATACTATAAATATATGCAAATTATGCCATATTCAGAATATTTAAAAAAACTAGCCAAAATTAAAAATTAAAATTTCACATCAAATTGATTCCATTACCAAGAGTCATATTTTTCAAGACCAAAAAAATAATAATACTAAATAAATTTTGCATAATTGTCAATTACATTCCAATTACTGTTAACTTCAAATATTAATAAAATATATAAGGTTAAACATGATTTTAAGTAATTCCTTATGGAATTCAAACAGGTCAACGGAACGCTCATCAGGTTTAAATACTTTCATTCATTTCCAAATTCCTATGCAAATGTCTTTAGATGAAGCTGTTTTATTTACATTCTCTATATATATTATTCATCAGATTTGAAATTTCCTGAAAGGAGATGGCTTGAGCAGTTTTTTATTCTTGCTTTATATTATAATTAAGAACAAAAAATTATATATTTTCCATTGAGTATTGGATGGATTGGTTATGGGATAACTATCTTAATAAAAATCTGGAGAGAAAAAATAATCTATGTAAGTTTTTAATCCAGTTTATATTTTTCAGCATTCAATATCAGATGTATATGTTTTTAATCAGAAGTACTTGTTGGATGATAGCGAAAACCAGATCCCAAATGTAATTAATCAATTAATGTCATTTGTTAGTAAGCACAATTTATGCTTGTTACTGATTTTTCTGTCTTATATCAATTAATTATTAGTGCTTTTAGAGCAGAAGAATGCAAGCAAAAAACTGTTTACTTAATTTTAGTAACAATTTTATTATTCCTTAATAATAGCAGAAATCAGTCTTAGAATGTCTTTAGAAAAGTTTTATGTTTTTCTTGCATTAATTACAATCAGTAACAGTTGGGGGGGGGGCTAATCCCCATGACTTTGTGTGAGAGTTTAAATATTTTAATCTTATTGGTTTAATCTCTAACTAAGAATAGTTAAATATTCGTTTACCAATCATTGTTCACTGATTAGCCAGGTGGGATATTGACTTATAATCCGAAAAAAATAATTCTAAGCTTACCAAGAAGTAAAAAATAATCAAATTTACAAGTCAGATTCAAACCTTTGCTGTAATTTTCATCGGTAAATTTTATTACTGTTGCATTATAAGACTCTTTATATGTGAATATACAAATATATATAATAAAAGAAAGTAATGCTTAAAAAAAACTAAGCATGTATTTTTAATTGGTGTTTTTTCAGAAAAATAAATACTATTGCTAAATAATTTTGTTAACATCTTTCCAAATCTTTAAAATTACCGTAGCATTTTAGTTTAAATTACTTTGATGTAAGACAGTATTGAATTCTTTGATCATATCTTGAAATGTCTAATTATTTGAATCATTAAAGCATTCCATTAAAATATTTGCAAATATTTTTTTTATTATTTAATCGAATAAAAAATTATATGTATATTATAAATATTTATTTTAATGAGCTATTTACTCCAAACTATCGCTATGCTTTATCAAGCGTTGTTAGCTGAGAGGTCATCGCAGTCGCCTTGCAAGCAAGTAGTTGGTTGCAGACTGTTGTGGGTTCGCCTCCTGGCCGATGCTATGACATATGAAAAAAAAAAAAACTATTGCTATGCTTTGATTTCAGTAATATTTAAGAACTCTAAAAAATGATTTGCATACAAAGAGATCAAAATATAAAAAATTTAAGATTATTGTTTAGTAGCAAAACATAAGGTGGGATTGCATGATGCCATATTAGTTTTAAATTTAAGAATAATAACTATATAAGAAACCAAAACAATTTCAAATTTAAGAATAAAAACTATATTATTGAGAATGAACAACACCATCCGGTCATGCGCTTTACGAATCTCATTGTACTTGCCTGTGAGAGTGTTCCTTCTTTATAATGTTACATATGGAGGCTGTGTTATAATAAAATTAATACTATATTAAATATATATATATATGAATTAAGCCCTTTTCTATATATGTCTACTATTAACTCCATGTAATGAAAGAATTCAAATTTCTTTTAATTACATCTAGGTTAAGTACATACACTATAATTGTATTTTACTATTAACACTATAACAAGTATATATTTTCTATTGTCACTGGTAGCAATTTTTGTCAATGACCAATATTTGAATTTAATATTAAGCCTCTACTACATATCAGAATTCAATAAATTGAGTTTGATTTATTAGAAATGTGACTTAACAAATGAAATACATTCTAAAAAATCATATTTAAAGTTTACAAATATTGAAAAATAAACAGTTTATATAATAAGAACAAATAACTTTTCAGCATTTGAAGATGAGTATAAAAGCAATTAGGCTATCAATTGTAGAAAATAACAAAATGTTTGTTAACTAATATTTATTTTTAAAACCGAAAGAATGAATGTAAAATCAATATAAAACCACGAAATTGTGATCTAGAGTGTAAAATGGCATTTACATTTTCTAAAATATCTTTGAAGCTCCTTGCACTGTGTTGGTAAAGGCATTAAGAAACTATTTCAAAAGACATTACAATGTTTATCAATATTAATTTTGTTTGTTAGCTTTACAGTTAAATGTATCAACTTTTGTTTTTAAAAATAAATCATATATGAATGAAGTCAAAGTATACATGTATATTCTTTTGGTTTTAAATAATTATTATATAATTGTTGTGCAAGAATAGTCATTAATTTTTAATAATATAGCTAAAAATTGAACTTTATTGCTATTCTAAAAATTATGTTGAAGCAATCTCATAACTGGCCATGATATCAGAGAACAAGAAACAGGAACCATCAACCATATGGAGGATGAATAAATTCTTTTGATATTACTGACTATTGAAAAATATTGACTTCTTCAGATTTTCTTTTAAAATTAATTTAACAATATTACATTAATTTGTTTTATAGCATCAAGTGAATGCATTTTCTAGAAAAATAATATTATTGGTTGCACAGAAGAGCAATTTAAAAGTGAAGGACTTTCAACACCATCCCCAAATAAATTCTTGCCTAATGCATTAAATCTATAAGTCAATAAGGTAACATTCAGTAAAATATCTTATGGCTTTCAACATTGATACTAGGAAGAACAGTTCAGTGTATTTACTACAGAGCCATCTATTGATAAAATTAAAATCACTGGACACTAGTTTGTAGTTCTAAATCCAATTTCAATGTTCCTCTTTGATGAAAGTCAATAACAAAACAATGAATCTGCAGATTTAGATATGATATTGTCATCTAATGTCCAAACCTACAGAGAGCCATACTTCATTAATTATTGTGAAATATAATAAATAGAATCTCTTAATGCAGATATTTTTGCCAAAAAGGATTAAACTTTACTTAAACAAATTTATATAATATATCTTTTTTTTTAGATTTTATCTATATTTTGGTACCCTGCATGCTATTATGCAGTGGTAAGATATCAGACTCTGGAACACAAGGTCTTCTTTAAGAAATATAATAACTAATCTTTCTTATTGCATTGCCAAATGTATATAATATAATATTGAATCATGTATGCACTTTATTACTGTTTCACAATGGTTTAATTACCAACTTCTTTTACAGTTTCGATTGCCCTAGAAACCTTCTTCAGAACTTTCTTTTTTCACAATGCTTTAATTACCACTCTCTTTTACAGTTTCGATTGCCTCAGCAATCTTCTTCAGAACTTTCTTTTTATATCTTGAGGATGTAAAAAGGATGTTCTGAAGAAGACTGATGGGGCAATCAAAAGTGTAAAAGAGAGTGGTAAATGGTAATAAAGTGCATAGATGAACATAAGGTCCTTGAATCAATTCCAATTGGTATCTGAACTTTTTATGAACTTCCAAGTTATAAACCATTTGATTATTGATTTATATATATTATAATTTCAATTTATATATGTATGTAGCTTATTTTAAAATATTTTTTATTGCATCACTTTAAACTAAAACTCAGTTTTATATTAAAATTACTGTTTGGAAAAACCAATAATGATTTTAACTTCAATATTGTGAATATATATAAGAATAAAATCATAATTGGGTTACTTCCATTATGATTTACAAAGAATTTTTACATCACTGGGTTTATTTTAATTTTAAATTTTTCAAAAAGGAAATGTCTTGGAGAATTGTGATAGAAACAATTAAATAATAAATGATTTTCTGATTTTTCCATTTAAACAAAGACAGATCTTACAAAGTGTTAAAATATTAATAAATGTCTGTTACAAACTAAAAATATACATTTTTTAAAACATAAATTCAGTGGACAACATTTTTATATTTAACTGAAAGGTTAAAGGTTAAAATGAAAAATGATTAAAGTATATATTCATAACAAAATAGGATAAATCTTAAATGCCCAAATATGAAATTGATGAGAGAAATAATAAAAGTAATTTAAAGATGTAAATGTGAGAATGTCAACATGTTGTGAAAAACAAGTAGTTTTGTGGTGAAAAGTGGTTATATACCTAATAATAATAGTACCATAATACCATTAAAAATTTTTGAGCAAATATATCTCAAACTTATTCACAGAGCAATTATGTCCAAATATATCTCAACAATAATTCACAAATCATATTCCCAAGGAATAATTTTATCAAATTTGCAAACAACAACCTCTTTTTTTTTTCATGTGCCAAAGCATCGGCCAGGAAATGAACCCATGACAACTGCTTGTAGGGCAGCTGTGCTGACCACTCGGCCACCAACTCTTTATAATAACAACAACTTCTTCTTGATATCAATGCCAATCTGACAACTTTTACCTGATTTCAATATTGTGGTATAGTAAATGAGCCAAGCACAGATATCCAAGATGGCTGAAACTTTATGTTAGTGTTGATTTTCATAAATATTATCCAAGCCAGATTACTATATCAAATAATGATCAAGATAGAAATTCTAATAATTTTAATAAGTTTGTAAATAATTTACAACCATTATATATATAATGATGAGAATATTAAATTATTCACTAGGTAATTAATTCTGAAAATGTTACTACAAAAATTCATAGATAGTATTTTTTAAGAATAATAACTTTACTATTCTATTTGTTGCATTATATATGTGGGAAAGTGTAAAAGTAGTTGATATATTTTGTAAAATGGGGCTATCCTATTTTTAATGTCTTTTGTGGAAGACACTTGGATTTGTTAATTTTTTTTTCAGAAAATCATACGTGCATTTGTTTATAATTTACAATAATATATTTTTTAAATACACTTATTCAGATCTTCTTCATGACAATTAACTTTTGGATAGATGCTTAGTTCGAGTTGGTTTTTTGAATCTAATGTCCCAATTTCTCACTGAAGAGACCCATAGGTCGAAACCGGTCTGGGGATGGAGACAATCCAAGATAAAAATGAATTGAATGCCTTCTCTTGTAGTAGCTTTTATCATAAAATTAAAAAAAAAAAAAGCCTGTTTAGAGCTATTAGCATGCTCTTAATTTTACATATTTGTAAGTGCAAGCTATATATAAGTCATGTAACATCTGACTTTTTATTATTATTATTCCTTTATTACTTTTATGAATATTTATTTGAATCAATTTGGACTATAATCAAACAATGATTTTTTTAATTTTTAATTTTACTAAAATTTCTTTATGTTTTAATGAGAACAATAAATCTTTTTAATTGCAAAATCTATTTTTGAAATGAATAAAACAAAGTTTTGCTTTTTTAAAAGTTTTGATTTCAAATCTTTTGGGGGTTATATTTATTTATAAAAATTTATTATATGAACAGTCCACTTAAAAAATAATTAATAGAAATTATTTTGCATTAAAATGTGATATAAAACTTTTATTAAAATCCGTAAAAAGGATGTCAATATATTCATTTTTATACTTAGTACTATCTTACTCTACCCCAGAGCCATCTAAGGTTAGCTTGAGTAATTAATGGACAACAGAATATTATATGCTATAAAATCTTAAATTCTACCGGGAGATGTAAATTTTATAGCACTGTACCATATATGATGTCCATGGATACTTAAATTTACAGTAAATGGTTCTAAACTAGAGTAAATACAATTGTTTTTAGAAGGACATGTGTAGGCATAAGAAAAATCATACGATGTTAGTACATAACTAATATTTTTAAAAAATATAATATGGAACTATTTTTGAAAAATAAATACTCTAACCCAAGAGTCATTAAAGATTTTTATTTCAGAATAATTTCATTGATGACTACAATGACCTCCAGTGTCACTCACACAATTCGGAAAGTAGAAGAATCTTTATGTAAGACATATCAGATTTCTTTATGTGTAAGTGGGAAAAAATATCACATACAAGTTTATTAAATATACAGATCTTTTATTAACAAGAACACATATGAATGTATGAGGAAGTGTACTGATTTGCAATGATCTTTTCCAAAACTACTAGCAACAACAACATATGATCTTCTCATATGTTTACTCATGCCTCCAAGAATAATGTCTTTACCATACTATACTATAAATGTGAATAAATAAACGAACGACAAATGATATTAAGCAATAAAATCTCCATTTTCAGACTGTTTTCTAACATTTGACTTGATCAGATGAATGATGATTTTCTGTTCACTATATTAATAAGCCATTTTATACTACAGAAGTTAGATCATTAAATCATTTTTCACATGATCTTGAATTCAAATCAGAAATAAACTGCATATATTTAAATAGGTAAGCACTTCACAATAGATTCGGAATATTTTTAATCCAATAGCTCAAATTTGCCATATGTGAAATATTTAATATTTATCAGTAAATCCATAATTAGTTGTTCTTAGATAGAAATGACAAATTGGATTGATTTGATGAAACTATTAAAAATATGATATAAATATGAATGATGTAATCTTCATCACTGATGTCGAAGAACTTGTACACCTTTTGAAATTGAAATGATAATATGCCACTATGTTTTTGGAAAAAAATTAAAGGTATCACAGATAATGTCTTTTACCATACATCCAATAAACTGTAATTCAATCATGAAGAAAAATAATGAATATTTTTATTTAGCTGAAGATTATTTAAATAGGATCTGAAGAAAGTTCTCAAATAAGTGATTCACAATCAATTTAACTGTGTGATTATTTGCCATTTGTTATTCTTGCTTTAAACTTAAATTCAAGGATAATATGGATTGGTAAAAACACTATCCTAACTAAAAACAAAATAAAACTTACATCAAATGCAATCTTCATAATCAATGCGAGATATATTATATGCTTATGATGAATGGTGATAAAATATCCTTATATTGCTTTTAAACCAGATAATTTTTGCAGCTGTAATTATTCATAGAAAAAAAAGTTAAATCACCGTATCCTTCTAAGCTTCTATTAAGTTTTTACAACATATTGTATCTTCTTGAAATGTACTTTTACCATGCTTTCTTTAATTTATGACAATTCTGATTGACTGCCTATCAGTCTTCCTTATCTATTTGAATTAGGAACATGTTAATTATCTAAGGAAGAATAATGATCAATTGAAATTATTTCTAATTAAATAAGCATTGTGAAAAGTTTATTAAAAATTGTGAGGTTTTTTTTGTGTGTGTGAAATGTAGTAATATAGTAGATATTTATAAGTAGATTCTATCAAAATACTCCTAAAGAAGAATATTCCTTTAAAATGATTTATGTATAGAAGATTTTTAGACTTTTCAAAGACACAATCATTTATTATTGTGATGAGTAAGTCAACCATCTCAGTAAAGGTAATTCTTTCTTTGTGAACATTATTCACTTTCTTTGGTATAAAGAGACCTTTCTAATATTATTCTACAACATTTGGTAAATTATTGGATCTTCTGTGTAGATAAGGGTCTAATTATAAAACATTTTTATAATTAAATATGACAACAATATTACAAAACATCTTTCGGACCAGAAATTGGATGGTTAAAATTTATCTGGGAAAAAAAATTCTTCAAACAAAAATATTCAATTTCATATTTCTGTAGGCAAATATATATACTAATTTGTATAACATGAGCTCTTTACATATGTAAGCCATTATATATATTAAACAAAATGTGAAATGTGTTGCACATGATCCACAACTGTATAAAATAATATTCAGCTAAAACACATTTATTATCAGTATGCCTTGACAATCATCTGATCTATTTAAACAGCTTAAACTTTCTTTATTTTTTAGTTCAAAGCAGTTGATATCTTTAGAAAGTTCCAAGTCTAACTTAGTACATTTTCAACAATCAGAAATTTGCTTGAAAAATCGAAATACAGTAACAAAATAAACACAAAAAAGCAATATAATAACAACAACAATAACAATAACAACAATAATAACAATAGTAGTAGTAGTAGTAGTAATAGCAGTAGTAGTAGCAGCAGCAGTAGTAGCAGTAACAGTAGCAGTAGCCATAGCCAGCCATAGCAATAGCAGTAGTAGTAGTAGTAATAGTAGTAGTGGAGGTGATGGTGGTGGTGATAATAATAATAATAATAATAATAATAATAATAATAATAATAATAATAATAATAAGCCGCAAAGGCCCCGAAAGTGCTAAGTCCATAAAATAGAAGCTTACTAATAATAAACTTATAGTTTCACCTCAGTTATTAATTTTAGCTTTTCAGTAATAATAATAATAATAATAATAGTAGTAGTAGTAGTAGTAGTAGTAGTAGTAGTAGTAGTAGTAGTAGTAGTAGTAGTAGTAGTAGTAGTAGTAGTAGTAGTAGTAGTAGTAGTAGTAGTAGTAGTAGTAGTAGTAGTAGTAGTAGTAGTAGTAGTAAGAATAATAATAATAATAATAATAATAATAATAATAATAATAATAATAATAATAATAATAATAATAAAATAATAATAATAATAATAATAATAATAATAAAATAATAATAAAATAATAAAATAATAAAATAATAAAATAATAATAATAATAAAATAATAATAAAAAATAAAATAAAATAAAAAAAAAAAAAAAAAAAAAAAAAAAAAAAAAAAAAAAAAAAAAATAATAATAATAGTAGTAGTAATAATAATAATAATAATAATAATAATAATAATAATAATAATAATAATAATAATAATAATAATAATAATAATAATAATAATAATAATAATAATAATAATAATAATAATAATAATAATAATAATAATAATAATAATAATAATAATAATAATAATAATAATAATAATAATAATAATAATAATAATAATAATAATAATATAGAAATAAAGGTAAAAAATGTAGCTGGTCTGAAAGACCATCATAATTGGTTGCATTAACAATTATTTTTGCTTTGTGAAATTACTTGCTTTGAATACAATGCTTGCAAGCAAATTAAACATCTAAATTAACTGACCCAATTATTAATGGTGGAATTCATGTGAACTATGCAATATCAAACTACATGTTAATTATACCTTAACCCAGGGATGGGCAGTTGTTTTGACTCAGGGGCCACTTTGGGTAAGCAGAGGTTAGTGGAGGGCTGTGTCAGGGCCACTTTGTGAAAGCAGAAGTTAGTAGAGGGCCACACCTTTTTTCATGACACAATAAACACACTGCTTTATTCTCTGTATTACCAAAAAAATATTTGTTTGTCCATTCTTCATTAAACACATGACTTTCATCACTGATTTTACAGTTTTTCAGAAGGTTCATGGTTTCACTAAAATTGAAAATTTATATATTTATTGTTGCAAAGACAAAATTGAAATTAATCAGATCAACCAGAAAAGCACTCCATATTATATCTACACTGTACATGTGTATTGACATATGTGCAGTGTAAAATATGAGATGAATCTTCAGTCATGCACAAGAAAGAAATCTTGGTTCAAGGTGGATTTTTTTGAATGTCTTGGTGGGCAGTAAACAATTCTTAGTGGGTCACATGTAGCCTGTAGGCCATTATTTGCCCTCCCCTGCCCTAACCAAAATTAAATGCAAATATACTACTATAGAATCTATCCCCCCCCCCCTTCACTAAATATCACATTTCAAACATGAATTGATGTAATCACATTTTCTCTGCAATTTAAATACTATAACTATTCAGTTCTAGCTAAAAAAAACATGTACTGATTTTTTTTTTCAAGTGTTTTTTCCTTCAGAAAGTTTTATTCCAATACCATGTTTTTTTAGAATCCAGAAACATAGAAAGCTGTCATTTTTGTAATATATTATTTTATCGGTTGTTTTAACAAATTATTTCTTTTGCATAAAATGGTTTGTTTATTAATGGTGGAATAAATAATTTTTTTTGTTGAAAAATATGTCTCATTGTGCATTTGACATGTGACAACCTTACGAAGAAACATTCATATATACATCAATCAGATAACAGAGAGAATAGGAATTTTATGTATAAGATATGAGTTGTGTGTTTTCTTAAATATATATAAAGATTTTCATGATTAAAAGATATGAACTTCTATTTTGAATTTGTCCATATATGCCTTGACTTGTTAATATTAGCATTGTAATGATGTTTTACATACCTGGGTTCTTTTTTTTCTCAAAGTAACCTTTATTAATAAAAGATTACAAAAATTTTGGGTACACTTACCCATTGAGGATTACACAGTGATTCAATGTAACAAGGTAAAATGTACATATGTTCAAAAATAGTTACATCCATAAAAATTGCTGTAATGTGATTAATTTGTATCTGTACGTGGATCCACATGGCCCAGTTGTTGAGAAGTTAACCATCACCCAATGGTCCCACCCCTGGGGCCCTGAAGCGAAGACTCAAATGCTTCAGCTGAATAGGTGAAGTCCAGCATTGTGATAACCACCACACCAGGCAGTGAGGTCCAAGACCCAAGTTCACCAAGCAATAAACTCTCGAACCACAGCCAAGCCATGTCAAGACCATTCTGAATACTTCTGCCTCCCAATTAGCAGTCCAAATGAGCAGGGACCACAATCGGTCTACCTGCCCAAAATTGGAAAGCCAACTTGAGTAAAAACTAAGAAGTAATAAGTAAAGAGCCAGATCGACATTGCCCAGAACCAGCCTAACAGGGGACACAGCAGCCGACTAGAGCAAGAATAGCACCAACTTTGACCATGTAGCCACCCGGCAGGTGTTCTGGGCAGTGGAAAAATTGTTAACAACCCACACCATAAACCAGATACCTAATGTCTACAACCAGCTTCCACCTAACTTCTGGATAATAGAAGTACTATAGAAATGCAGATAATGAAGATCATTCTAAAATGCAATTTTTCTGAGGAATTTATTTCACATAGAAATGTCACGGGCCCAGTTAGTATAATGCTATTGTTAACAATAAACAAATGTATGCATGGATGAATTCAAAATATAGGTTACCTATCAAGTCACAGTTCTACGAGAATTCATGTTCATATATATTATACTATTAAAAAAATAATCTAATATATTATTTTTAAAAAAAGAGAAAAGAAACACAAATGATCATGATTTTAGAAGCACTCAATATCTTATTAGCTATCAACTTTCATTTATTTATTTTAATTTTATAATATCCTAACTGCCATATATAGGCAGCTTAAGCACGGCTTTTTTACATCTTTCTGCAAAGAACAACGAAGTAATAAACTATTATTAACAGGCTATTTATTAACTAGTGACGTATTTTTACAGATTTCTCTTCGTTATTACTCTCCAACCAATATTGGCTAGAGACCCATTTTTAAATGTTCATTTAATTGAGTTGATTGAATTTTTTAAAAATTCTCACAATTTGTTAAAAATTCTCATCGAACTCGGGGGTATGTGCGTGACAACAAATATGTTAACAATTAAATTATAAGATCTAGGATATATGAAATTATAGCGATTTCAAAATGTATTTTTGAGATTTCTTTATGCAATAATTTCTTTTTTTAAAACATTGTAATATAGTACAATGACTATTAAAAATGTTTTGCTTCTCATTATTTTATCTTCTAAATCCTGATAATATTATCCGTTAATAATTTATTCTCCTTAATAGAGAGAGAGAGTGTGGCTATTATCGTTTTACGAGAGTTTTTTTTTCCTTTTAATGTCACTATATACAATCTAATGTAATTTTAAATAACTATATATAAAAAGTCAATTTTACTTTATATAGAAAATATAAGTCAGTGGATTATTTTATTTCAAAACAAAATTATTGATTTAAAGAGCCACTTTATAAATATTCTTTTAACTTAGTAAATGTTACTTAGTATATTTTAAGTTGGTCTTGGTTGACTGGGTGATGGCGGGAGACATTATTGCTACATGTAATTGCAAATGGAGACGGTTATGTTATATTTGGTCTGCAAAGAAAGTCCTATTGATTATCTTTTTTAGTCACCATAGTAACAAATGTATTTAGGGTTGATTTGTGTAAAATCGTAAGGTTTGTTTTTTTGTGTGCCTTATTTAAGATAAATATATATAGTGTATTCATAGAGTTTTGTAAATACATTTTAAAAAAATAAATTGTATATTAAGAATTAAACAAACAATTTATTCATTTGTACGATATCAACACTTGCAAACGTTTTGATATTTATCTCTGACATCTCTAAATTATATTGTTAATATTTCATGGTTTTACATTTTTATCTCTTTTTTTCTTTTTAAAAAGATAAGTACAGGTATCTTTTTTTTTTTAGAATTAGTTCGTACTTTTTAAAATGTTATTCCTGTTCTTAAAAAGCGAATGTAAATCATAATTAAAAGAATAAAATATTTGCTCACCCTTTAAAAATAAAAACGTGTAAATCTATAAATAGTTGCTTTGGAGGTCACATGACGTTTAACCACTTAAATGTGAGACTGAGCATGGTGATTTCTTTTAATTAAACGATGTGACATTTATTTTCTTTAATGTTTTTAGCCGAGAATTGATCACTAAAGTGTTTGTTTCCTTATCTATACCTCTAGTGTTAAACTACCCAGGACCACAGAAATTACAGTTTCACAATTCATTTATATTAAAATTGCTTGTATTATGAATACATCTTTCTCTTTATTTAAAATTAATATCTATTAGCAGCAATAAGCTATTCACTCCCTTTTATTTATTACAGAAATTATTAATATATGAACAATCTGTTAGGAAAAGATGTTTGAATTCATTACCTTTTACCAATGATCAGTGGAAAAAACTAAATATTACCTTTAACCAATTAATTATCTTGTAGGAAGAGTGAAATTAATCATTTAGCTATAGTCGAGGTCAATATTGAAGACTTATTCTGATAATTGATAGATAGAGTAAACCAGGCATATGCTTGAAATTAGTGAATGGAAGAAGAATTGATGATTCCTTGTTAGAAAATGATAAAATCACAAGGAAGACAAAAATATATACTTTTAAAGTCTATGGATTTTAAAAGAAAGTTCTATATATAAATAAAAAAAAAGAATTTAAATAGTATGAAAAAAAAAAAAGCATATAAATTTAATAAAGTTAAAAGTAATACTATTAAAAATAAAAGAACTCATATGGAGCAGCTATTTAAAAACATAGTTTAAATACAATTATCTATTTATGTTTGGCATTAGAGTCACGAGAAAAGTTCAAAAATGAAGAAAAATAAACCTAAAATAGTTATGGTCAAACAAATAACAAAATATTACATAAGTGAATCATAAACTGGAAGGTGGATTGGTAAAAATCTTCACACAAAAAAGCACTGAGGGATGAAAAATAATGTCAACCACAAAAATGTTGCTGTGCATATATGAAAACATGCACAGGTATTTATCTAGTACAGCCTACTATGAAAGTATTATAATATTAGCAGTTTTCTATATAAAGTGTGTTGGAAAAAAATAAATACACACTTTGATTTATAGTAATTTCAATGTTTATTTACAATGGGAAAAAAGATTACATAGTAATAGATGTATTTATGCAATCATTGACATTGTTCATTTACATCCATACATTATTAAGAAACTAATATGCATATTTTTCTTAAAATAAATACAGTCTCTTCATCCTATTCTTGAGTTAACAAAGCTTGAATAATCATTGGGTACAAAATGATATAGTGTTCTAGTATCTCAATCTACAGATTCACTTCTGGGTTTTGCCTGCATCAGTAAACACTAAAACTTGAAGTCATCATTAATAAACTTTGCATATAACAATCACATTTTATTCTTTTATAAAATTCAAGCCAATAGCCAGAATTTTTTAAAAAAGAGTCATGATGCTTTAAACTCAACCCAACTCACTAGTATAATTATTAGATCTAACAGAGAGGGAGCCACTACATTTGTTATAAACTTTATAGGTTCCTTCTAGCCTTTGATTAGAAAGATTAATGCTAGGACCAACATGGTATGACTTTGTCATATGCTTTCAAGAGACATTCATTCATTTTACTCTAAGGTTATTTGCTGTGAGATTGTTTAACCAATGAACTAGATTCATAAAAGCATTAATTCCACATTTGAATCCTATTTCTGTCTGCATATGAGCATATAATGGAGATTATAGCATATAATATACATGAATTATTTAAGATTATAGTGAATGGCTGTAGAATAGAACAATGATAATTAATTGCTTTTGAAATCATATGATGCATTAATAAGTCTGCTTTATTTAGAGAGGATTTCTGGAATAAACATTGCTTGTAAAACATAACTATAAAATTGTTAATCTGGATTGAACCTTGAAGTATGCAGAGACTACCCAACCTTGCTATTTGAGAGAGTTTCATAGAGATAAGATCTAATATCTGTTATGAAACTTATAAAAATATGCTTAATTTTATTGAAATTACAGTTCTTTATTACTCACATATAATAATAGAATAGTTGACCTCTAAAATAAGCTGAGCTATCTAGTGCTATATATAAATATATATTTATATGTATTACTGCATATTATGAATAAAACATTGCATGAAACCAACACATTCAATACTTTTCAGTAACAAATCCATTTTCTCTCACCACTTATTTTAATCTTGAGTAATCAACAGATGCTAGATGGAGATGCTTAAGAAATATCTAACCAATGTTGTATTATCTATATTACAATTCTAGTTTTTAGATTTTGGCTTTCATCAATGTGAAAAGGTGCATTACATCCAAAAATTCCAATTGAATTAGATATAGGTTCAAAAGTCATAATCTAGAAAATGCTCTCAGGATATGTATAGATCAACTGTAAAAAGAGAATCTATTAAGCATTAACATCTTGCATATATTGATAACTCAAGCTTGCATTTAGTATCAAAACTGGGATGAAAATAATATTTTCTATTAGTATGCATTATGCAAAAAAATCATATATGGTTTTATTGCTCATGTTCATAAGAAATTCAAGTGCCAGAATTGATCCTAGATCCTCCCGATCCAATATCTAATGCTTTACCAACTGTGCCAAACTGCACATGGTTATGTATTGTATATTTTATGGGATAACTTTTGAGTATATTTATGCACTCTGAATTTACTATTAAAGTGACTGTAGGGTTCAAAAATAACATGGGTTTTATATGCATTTCAAGTAGCTTTTCCATAAACAATCCAGCTAACAACTCGTTTATTGTTAATAAATTAATATGTATCTCTTTTTAATTAAATGATAAAACAAGTATGGATAAACATTCAAATGCTCACTATATGTCAATTGAAAGGCCTAGCGATACTGTCTTCACTATTCTTTTAATAGTGATTATTACAGAATCTTTGGATGGAGTACACTATTTAAAATGCCCAAAGCATCTTCCTCTTTAATTGCATGGTTTTTAGCCAATAAACACCACGTGACCATTTCCTCTTATACTTGTGTATAACTGTTGTTAAAACAGGCAAAACTCACTATATATATATTATATATATATATGCCACACACAACAAGCATCCATTGATTACTCTAGCTTGTTGTGTGTGGCAATATATATAGTGAGTTTTGCCTGTTTTAATGCATGGATTTATTTAAGTTGTATAAAAAAACACACACTTACATAATGAATTTGATTACTATCTATAGATTTTTACATAATGTTTCATCATCTTCTAGGTAAGGATTTTGAAATATCAATTCTAGGTTTAAGCAGTCTGAAAAAATATGTTTAAACCTGAAGAAATTAGCAAAGTAGCATGCTTTTATTAGTATGACTTGTCACCATTTTTTATAGAAATGGATTATGCATGATATAAACCACGAAATAAAAAGTTTTTCAAAACTTTATTTAATTAATAAAAAAAATAATATAACTGCTAATGATAAATGCTAACGTTATTTACATGCTGCCAGATATCAGGTCAATAATCAATTTAAATCCATGAAAATGTTTATTATTATTTTAAATTAAACATATCTATTTGCAAGCTTACAAGAATTAAAAATACTGTGTAAGAGGTCTTGGAGAATAAGAATGCAGAAAAATAATTATTGAGTTTTGGCATTTTGACGCTAAACATTTTTTGGGGGGATTTTTTTTTTTTATTATCAATTTCAGACTATTAATTTTATATAATTTTGAATTAAATTTAAAACATTTTTCTCCTGTAAATATTAAGTAATTAATTTTTTTATAATTGAATAAACAAAATTGGTTACAACAACAACAAGGATGACAAATACACTATTTTTATTTTCACGGTATAGAAAGAAAACTTAAGTTGGAAACAATTAGTACATCTCAATTAATTATATTAAATCTTTAATAAAAGTTGTTATGAGTTTATCAACTAAGGAAGCAGGAAAAATACTGTTGAAATTTTGTCTAGTCAAAGAACCTCATTTTTAATTAATAAAGAGAAGAGAGAATTATTACTAATAAGTGAGAATTTTTTGAAAGATGCATCTCTTTTGAAAAAAATAATTAAATAGGAATTTTTGTCAAGCATTGGTGGCCGAGTGGTCAGCACAGCCGCCTTACAAGCAGTTGTTCCGGGTTTACGGGTTTGCTTCCCGGCCGATGCTTTGACACATGAAAAAAATAGTTCTTTTAAAAGTTGCAGTATTTAAAAAATAATAATTTTGGAATGTTTATTGCACATTTCTTAAAAAAAAAAAACAGAATTTATTAAAATTTAAATATTAATGTTTTAACATTTAGCCATAACTCATTTTTTCAAAATATTAAACTGGTGATCATAGTATTTTTCAGGTTTTGTTTTTATAAAAAATCATTAGTTATAGTTTGAAAGGCAATTATATAGAAGGTAAACAAACCTCCACATCAGAACCATTTTTTTAACAAAATGATAAACTATAAGGATGCTCTCGTTCCAGCCACAAGGTAAAATATTTAAAGAATATGAGTGACTGTCTTATTTTCATTTTTATATGGTAATTTATTAACCAATATTAAGTGTCTAAAAGATTAACTCATAAATTACCATATGAGTTCAGAAATAAGATGGTCACTCTTATTTCCTTAAAGACTTTATCTTGTAGCTAGTGTGAGAGTATCCTTACACTTTTATCATCTTGTTTAAAAAATGTGCTAGGGTGAAGGTTTGTTTACCTTCTATACAGTTACAATTTTAACATTGCACTTGTGAAATTTATAGAATATTACATAGTTTAAAAGATAGTAAATGAAAGATATCTCACATATCTCAAAAAAAAAAACCTGGTAGTCATTTGAAACTAATATTAAATAAAACATTATGAAGAGTGCCTCATGAGATGTGTGCACCTTTTATAACATGAGATATTTAAATATTGTTTACCTGTTATTTATTTAAACATATCTAAATCCATAATTAATCTGCAATAAATTCTTGCATTAATATAAATACTTCTTATATGGGATAGTAATAATATTGACTATTTAATTAATATCTTGAATGTGTTTTCAGTAAAGAACATCCTCTTCAAAAAAAAAAAACATTATAATAATATGCTGTAAAAATTAGTTTATTCAAATTTAACTATGCTTTTAGATGCTCCAAGCAATAGTCAAGAATGTCAAAAATATAAAGAGCTTTTCTAATTTGCTTTAACAAGCTTTATTGATAAATGCCAGCTAAACAAAGCATTTAAAAATCTCTATCTTGAAAACACTCCCTAGCCTCAGACTAATGGTTTCATGCTTTGGCACTCCTCAGTGAGGTGCTAAGATAGTTTTAGACACTAGATCTAAAAATACCAAGCCAAAGCCAGCATTTATTTAAAAGTTAACTATTAAGTAGGAAATCTAAAATTTTTAGAGAGTGTTTTCAAGGTAGAGATTTTTAAATGCTTTGTTTAGCTGGCATTTATCAGTAAAGCTTGTTAGAGCAAATTAGAAGATCTCTTTATTTTTTATTTACAAGCTTAAAAATTGAGTAATTCCAAGAATAGTTCGTAGAGAACAAGAGCATTAAGAAGAGAAAATGGAAAAAAAAACATAGAGTGTTAATAGTCTGTGGTCTTGGTAATGGACAGAAACTTCAACACTATGAAATTGAATGTGATTTGAAACTTGCACAGATAAAGTCTATTTGAATATGTTATTTTTTACAGAACATTATTATGATGTTTGTTTACTGAAGATTGAAGCCCTGCACTATTATTTAATAAAAGAAACATTTATATTAATATGAGAAGTTATATTAATTCTTTTCAATGAGGTCTTCATTGGAAAAGAATATCAGTCATAAAATCAAAAAAAAATCAGTTATTTAAAGGGTTGTTTTCTCATCCCTGGTGTTTGCCTTAAGATGTTGCTATTTCTAGGTAAATTCCTAGAAATATACAGTTTCACTGGCCTTCACCCAACAAAAGAGGAACTTTTCTTCATTATAAACGCAGAAAAGTCATCATGTTATGTTGGATGAAGGAGGCAGTGGCAGTGACAGAAGCCAACACAAAGAGACTTCATTCTATGATAAAACACAGAAAGAGTTCCTGCCGGATGCCGGTTATGGCTTTTTTTCCATGCTAAAAGCAAAGAGAAAGAAATATGGCTGCCGTAGTAGTCGATTTTGTTCATCATTTTCTCATAATAGTAGAATATCTATTTTCTCTGTAGTTTCATGTGAGAGTGTGTGTATTTGAAGCAGTTGTAGTTTTTTTAAATTTGATAAGACGTCTATTTTTTTTAAGGTGTTGTAACTTACTTTACTGTTGTAAGTTTAGTAATAATGTCCTGAAGATTCCATTATGAAGGGGTAACCCTCAAAAATTGCTTTTAAGGGTGCGAAAGGGGAAAAAAATTAAAGGATCACGTGAAAAGTACCATTTTCGTGAGAATTCGTCTGTGACCAGTTACTTTTGCTATATATATACACAAAAACAACCCACTATCTAATTATTAGGAATTACTTGTCCGAAAAATAAAATTAGTCGGGTATTTTTTTTTTTTGTTTTGTTACATTTATTATTTCAAAATAAGATTAGTTTTTATATCTACACACTAACAAAAACAAGCCAGTTCCTGATTAATTACTGTCTTTAAAAAAAAAAAAAAAGCAAATTCAATGGGGTTTGATTTTTTCAATGGAGTCTTTGAATTATGGTTTGTTTGTTTTTATATATACACAAGTTTTACCAAAAAAAGAAAAAAAGAAACCCACTTTCTGATTAATTACTGTCAAAAGAAATGCAAATTAGTCAGCTATCATTTTTAAATTTAGTATTTCAATAATGGTACCCTTTTTATATAGACAGACTTAACAAAAACAACCCACTTTCTGATTCATTACTGTCCCCAAAAAAGAAAATGGAAATTAGTCGGGTATCATTTTTCAATCGAGTCTTTCAATGACAGTCCTTATTAATAGTAGTCAGGTATCAATTCTAAATTGTAGTATATAAATTATGTTACTTTTGATAGATTTAGAATTACGACTTGCTTTTTTAATAAAATGATTGATTTACTCTTGACCAAAAATACCGTAACTTTAAAAAAAGGCACACCTAAAGTCCCAAAAAAAAATTCGAAAAAGCCCCATAACTTTAAAGACACACACACACAAACTCAAAAACAAGATAAGATTAATAAACATTTACTTATTATGTCTTGCTTTTGAATAAAGTTATTGATTTACTCTTGCAAAAAAAAAAAAAGACCGTAACTTTAAAAAGAAAAAAGGCAAAAAAAAAAAAAAATTAGAAAAACACCGTAACTTTAAAGACACACACACACAAACTCAAAAACAAGATAAGATTAATAATCATTTACAAAAATGAAAAAAACTAACATCATATAATAGTATTAGTTAGTAGAATATTTTATTACAAGTCTAAGAAATCAGATCTTTTTAGATAAAATCGATCATTTAGGTCCGGCCCGGAATCGTTATATGTATATGTTTTTGATTAGCATCAACGCCATCCTGTGGTAAACACCAAGGATGAGAAAACAACCATTTAAAGATATGAGAATATATTTTTTAAATTTATTTATTTACTATTAATAAATTAATGAACTTAGTACGTGTGTGATTTGGTGCAGTGATAAGGGATCAGATTTTGGAGAGTAAGATCTTTGAATCAATTTCAGTTCTGGTGTTTCTAATATTCAAACATCTTACAAATCTTGAGGAATAAAACCAATCGATTATATATTTATTTACTGAACTCAGTGATAATTTTTTTAATTGTAAGTATCAATCATCAATATTCTCCCTTGCATGTTTTGATGTAATGGTCGAGTGGCAACATCTGGAGATTATGATTGTGGTGCAGTTATGTTATTTCTAATGCTCAATTTTTTTTACAAACACCAGAGCATTTACATTTAAAATTTGAAATACCAGGCACTCTTATGCCTGGAGCATCATTGTAAATATAGGGGATTTGAACACAAACTTTCAAGCCCCTTCACTATCTACATTATCTCATACAACTGATACACATGACCACACACATCTTTTCCGCATATGTACCAGTAGTATGAGATAGTGTGGATAGTGGAAGGGGCTTGAAAGTCTGTGTTCAAAACCCCTATCTTTAGTTACATATATAAAATATATTGTTTATTTGATTACATATCAATAACTTATCTTGGAATATGATGTAATATTTTTGTTATTATTAAAATGTTATTTATATCTAATTAATTGCATTCGTTAATTATGATAACTATGAACAATATTTGCATTACATTGTATGAACCAGTATTGTTTTCATGACAATTAATTATTTTTCAACTAAGTAAATAAATGATCATTAAACACCCAAAATTATCATAAAATGATCTTGTATCAAGAATTAAATATCTGCCTAAGTCTTAATCCATTTAAAAAAATAAGATAAGAGAATACAAAATCAAATGTGAGCAATAATTATATAATTAGATATATAAAGAAATGATTAAATCGATGCATGCACATAGTTTATCAGCCTTCCATATTTAATTGCAGACTCAAAGGTTTGCCTATGGGTAGAAATGGATATTTTTATGTAAGACTTTTGTCTAACGTTCAGTAATGTGTTATAAGTACGAACCTTAGGTTGAAGTCATTTTAGATCACTATAAGATAAAGGTCCCTTGTAATTTAATCCAGTTTTTTTGATACATAACATTTCTTTTCCTCGTCAGTCTAACAAACGTTTTTAGCTTATCTTCTATCTCACACTTGGTTGGTTTCTAGATCTTTGCAATCTCTTAAGATTTAGCACTAAGTTGTTTTAAAATAATTTACGTTGATAAAATATAAATGTATTTAAAAAAAAAATATATGCTGAAACTAGATATAAAAATGATCAATAAAATCAACTTCGTTTAATCCTTAATATATATACTCAGAGTAATTAAAGAGTTAATTCACATTCATTGTAGATAAAGAGATAAAATATATATATTTTTAAAAAATTTAAATCTAGAAATACACATATATTATTTTAACTTTCAGATAGAAATTTTTGCATTAATATTGTTTTTAACAATGACGTAAGGAATTTTGCTAATTTATAAATATAATCATAGGTTTCATTTTAACATTCAACTAATTGTGTTTATGCCTAAAAGCACATAGTTTAGAATGTTTATTTTTCACACAAATTTATGAGTTCATGGTTTATTGTAAATATTTACCTTTACTTAATATATTGTTTAAATATTTATGAAGTACTTTTTGTAACCAACTGCTGTTGAAAAATTAAGATAGATGGATTAACAAAAAAAAAACAAAAACGAAGAGGCGGAATCAAAGGTTGGCAGAAGATCAGAAAAATGAAAAAGTTTGTTTTAAAATTAAATATAAAAATTGCAATAATTTTTTGAAATATATTAATTTGCTCTTTCATAATATGCAAATTTATGTACATCTATAAAAGTAAATAAAAGATGATAATATATGTTAAATAATAATCCAATGATTTATTGCTCAGAAATTCATGAACAGTTTGAACACAGGAAGTGCCTGAAATAGAGATATGACTATGGATCCTGAAAAAAATCGGCTATTTTATCATTGCTTTAAACTATGCAGGGCAAATTTCTTATGATTGTTCAGTGATAATAAACAAAATTTTTTGTTGAATAAGTTTAAACAATCATAAATATATTACAATTTAAGATTAACAAGCTTCTATTATAATCAATTAGTAAAAAAAAAAAAAAAAACATCGAATATTTTTTTTTTAAATAAATTTCATTCGATTGCTATATTGAATGTTACAACTACAAAAATGATATCAAATACATATCTATTTGAAGTAAAGTAGGTCCAACTTTCTCCCATGTTGCTCGTGTGATATAGCTTGGAGCAATTAGTTAGTTCCTCTTCATGATTTTCTCCATGATGTTTTTAAATTTAGTAGCATGTGGGTCTCTCATCCCTTCAATTGTTACTTTACATCTGACACATCATTGGGTATAATTTATGAAAATCCCTAGTCTTATGTCCAAAAGTAGACCCTGACCTATATAGTCTTTAATTGATTGTTTTCATTCATATTGCTGTACCATTCACAAATTATTGATATGTAATTGGACATACTGGGACATGTAAGAAGAACATGGTCAATTGATTCCTCCTCTCTCTCACACATCCGGCACACAGGATTAATCTTCTTGAAATTTCTCCTGTATACCAAAAATGAATTCATAGGGAGGAAGTCCAGGCTAATTTTAATTAGGAAATCTTAAAATTTTGCCTCAATGAACCAGAATTCTGATCTTAAAATCAGTTGCTGATTGGTAATCCTGAGAGACCATTTGTTTATGTTACTTTCCCCATGTATTATTTTATGTGCATTCCAGTATTTAATTTTTGATATAATTGGATTTTCATTTAGGTCAACCACATTCCGAATATTTGTTTACCCTTTGGTCATATATTATATTTGGTTTACCATGAGTTAGAAATCAGAATTACAATATATCTTTTCAGAATTGAGATCACATTAAACCTATCTTGTTTGAAAAATAATAATGATTAGTATGTATTTAAAATCTTTATATGCTTGAGAATAAATATTAACGATTTTTATTCTATTTGAAGCATTTGGATTGTATCCTTCTTTATTTACTTATTTTTGCATTTATTATATTTAATATACGAATAAGACATTTATGCATAAACGATCGTTTTCATCAAAGCTTATTTACTTCCTTGTTGAAAAATTATCAATGTGATTTTACAATCCAATTGTACATCCAAATTTCATTTGAAAAGGAAAAAAATAAGTTGTCTTAATATGTTCATATTATGGATTGAGTTAATGTATTATAAAATTGGATCATGCTGAAAAAGATCAATGATAACGTAAGATACTGAGAAGCAGTTTACAGTATTAGAAGTATGATTGATGATTCTCAAAAACCAAATAAATGTTAGGTTATAAACAATGAGGATTGCCAATTCCTCTACAAGCTTTATGATAAATGCTTAGCCAGAGTCAGCACTTAAAATATCTCTGTCAGGAACCCCTTCCCAAACTTCTGACCATGGTTTCATGCTTTGGCACTCCTCAGAGAGGTGTCAGCCTAGGTTCAGACACTAGATCTAAAAATGCCAACCCAAAGCCAAGCACTTATTTAAAAGTTATGAGTGGAAAATCTGAAATTTTCAGACATCTACATGTCTTCAAACCCAGCTATCCAACTCAAATAGCTAACTTTTAAATAAGTGCTTGGCTTTGGGTTGGCATTTTTAGATCTAGTGTCTGAACCTAGCCTGACACCTCTCTGAGGAATGCCAAAGCACGAAACCATGGTCAGAGGTTTGGGAAGGGGTTCCTGACAGAGATATTTTAAGTGCTGGCTCTGGCTAAGCATTTATCATAAAGCTTGTAGAGGAATTGGCAATCCTCATTGTTTATAACTTACAAGCTTAAGAGATAGGGTCATGTGATCTATGACTCTTATTTTGACTATTTATAGTCTCTGTCACAAGTCTTATGCAATTTTATATTGCTAAGACTACTATTATATGGTATGGCTGAAGATCTATCAGCCCCATGCAGCTATTTGAGTTGGATAGCTGGGTTTGAAGACATGTAGATGTCTGAAAATTTCAGATTTTCCACTCAATAGATAACTTTTAAATAAGTGCTTGGCTTTGGGTTGGCATTTTTAGATCTAGTGTCTGAACCTAGCCTGACACCTTTCTGAGGAGTGCCACAGCATAAAACCATGGTTAGAGGCTTGGGAAGGGGTTCCTGAGAGAGATATTTTTAGTACTGGCTCTGGCTAAGCATTTATCATAAAGCTTGTAGAGGAATTGGCAATCCTCATTGTTTATAACTTACAAGCTTAAGAGATAGGGTCATGTGATTTATGACTCTTATTTTGAAATGTTAGGTTATTTTGTAAAAGGGTATTTTATATTATTATCAAAACTCAACAAGTGAATTTTATAATTTATGATCTTTTTACTCTCCCACATTGCATAACATGGAACATTTCACAGTGTTAATGCTTACATATTTTTTTTAAAACAGTCAATTTTTACTAGTATTGCAATGTGTTTTTTTTTATTATTTGATATGCAATGAGTAAAAAGGCCAAATAATTTCATTTCTTTTATATTATACTGTATATTTATAGCATAAATATAAATTGAGAGACTAAATTAAGTCATGTGACATGACTTTATTTCTTTGTACTTTCATTTTTGCTATTAAGACATTGGCAATTTTATATTGCTAAAGTTATTAACATATGGTGTATTGAACTTGGTATAGTCCTATATGATTACTTAAGTTGTATAGCTGAATTGGAAGACATATGGATGTCTGAAAGTTTCAGATTTTCTACTTAATAGTTATCCATTAGATAAAGTGTTGGGATTGTCCTGGTATTTTTAATCTAATGCTTGAATATCCTAGCACCTCACTGAGGAAGCCAGTAGCAGAAACTGGTCTGGGATTGGGAATATTCTGCAAGGCTTGTTAAGAGCTTATTTGTAAACTCTATATATAACATTTATAATACAAACTTGTTAAATTAGGTCATGTGACACATGACTTGATTTCTATGTAATAATAAATTGAGAGACATTTGTGTTATAATTAGCTATTTAAAGGTTATATATATATTTAATTAAACCTCTGTCATTATTATAAAAGATCATTAAAAATCAGTCAATACTTAGACAATCCCAATATCAATAGCAATCAGCAAGTTCAAACTGTTGTCAAGGCAACCTTTTAAACAATAAAAAATATAAAGAAACTATACTAGACAATAAAGTATAAATTCAATTTAAAAATCAAGTATACTTCTCAGTGTGTTAATGTCATTACTATGATTATCAAAAATAATAATATTTTATAATTAAAAAAATAAAAACCCATTGTTTTCTTGTGCAAGTGCTTTAGGGTCTTTGATTTATCATGTGTTTATTTTGTATAATAAACAAAAACTCTTTAATCATTCTCTTTTTGTAATTTCTTTCTTTACAAATCACCTCAATTTACTTAATCCATATCTATATTCCTTTTCATGATTGTAAAACATAGAAGCATATTAAATTTTTTTAGTAAATAGGCCAAAAATGATACAATGTTCACTTATATGCATTATTGCTAAAACTAATTTTACAAGTGTAAATTAGTGTGGATTTAATTCAGACATTGATGAGGTGAGATGAAAAAAAAATTTATAAAGATCAATAAAGCTTTTTGCATTACATGAAATGAACGCTCTAATGAGCCAATAGTGTTCAATTAAGTGAAAAATGAGTTTTTGAAATTTTTAACAGTAAAATATTGTTGTTTTTAGGTAATTGTGATTATGATGCATGTTAAAAAGTATACTTGATTTCTTAAATTAATTGTGTGCCTTTATATTATTTAATATATATAATGTATCCCAGGAAACTGGACATGGGTAGGAATTAATGTGTAAATTATGAAATGTAGTGAATCAAGGAATTAGATGAAGCTCAGGCTGCATTACTACTACAATTTGTGCTAACAATGAAGAGAACAACAACAACAACAACAATACTAATAATAATAATAATAACAACAACAACAACAACAATAACAATAATAATAATAATAATAATAATAATAATAATAATAATAATAATAATAATAATAATAATAATAATAATAATAATAATAATAATAATAATAATAATAATAATAATAATAATAATAATAATAATAATAATAATAATAATAATAATAATAATAATAATAATAATAATAATAATAATAATAATAAAGTTTTCCATCACTTCTGAAGAATAAATACTAACAATATGTTGTAGCTGAATATACAAATGCATAAAAATCAATCCCCCCTACCACTCAGTAGAATAACGATGATTTAAAACTAATATGTGAAAGGTTTAACTATGATCCCACGTGGCTTGCATACATCATTCAAAAGATTTTTTTCTCTCCTTCAATAATATTATCAACTACAGATGCAAATACATCTATATATAAATTCCCTAGGAATTTATTTTATGAAGCAATAACTGTTCATGGCCTTTGAAATAGTATACTAAGAATTGCTGACCATTCTAACCCATGATTTCTAATCATAGAATTTTATCAAGAAAGCCAAATATCTGGTTTCAAACCATCATTAAAACTTTAGGCAACTATACCCTCATCTTACTAGATCCAGATCAGCATAACTAAATCTCTTTTACACTAAAGAATGCATACCTTGGATATGACATCAAAATCTTTCAGAAAATGATTCAGCCATTTGGCAAGGTCACATCATTCAACCCAATTTATCTGAAAGATATACTAATGCTCGTATAAAGCAATAGCTTTGATTTCAAACTGAGATTGCATCCAGAAATAGATCCAAAAAAATCCCTACACAGATTGTAGATCAGAAATCCATGCCAATCCTCTTCATAGGAGGACTCAAACTTATATGTTATACGTTTGGGAAGTGAGGCCATCTCACAACACAATGTGAGAGCAAAAAGAGTCCACAATTACAAAACACAAATGAGTTGCTTATCATCACAAGTAATGAAGATCCCAACCATTAGCACAAGGATAATATAAATTCAAATATGTACCACAATAATCAAATCTGAGGAGATAATTTCACTCACTCTCATTAATCAAAATTTAAACAAAAATAACAAAAACATAGATGAACTAAACATTAGTCATTTGGAAAAACAATATGACAACAGAAAGAATCTACAATCACATCAGACAAATAATCAGTCTGACTATACCCAAACTGAAGATATCAGCCACATACACAAAGTTAACAGCAATTCAGATATGAATAACCATATGCAGACAACTTCTCCATCTGAAGAACTGCTGTCACTATCTCTCATAGATCAAACTGCAAAATAAAAAAACAGTAGCATACATAAACCAGACAGCATGCAGCAAATAAATACAAATGACATGCAAGAAGCTCCAAATAATGTGAACAAGGGTCAAAACATACAAACCTGAATGATGCAAATATTAACCAAGCTAAATTGTCACAAAACACCCACAAGCAAACATCACACACCCAATTAAAAATAACACATTAACATATATCATGGAAGCAATCAAGCTTTGCCTTCCATAAGTTAAGCTAAGTACAATAGAACAAAAGTAATGATCAGGCCACCCAAAAAGAAACAAAAACAAAAAAAAAAACAGAACAGCACAACAGCTCGAAAAGAGAAGTGCACAATAGAGCATCATTTGTTAATCAGAATTCAAACAGAAGATTGGTCACCAATGGTCATCACCCTATCAGACTAACCAATGAAATTCTAACAATATACAGCTGATACAATGCAAAACCAGCAACTGACATATCTTGAACTGCAAACAACCTCCACATATATTAGTAATAAAGGTCAAAATAATAGCTTTTAATGTGCACAGATTAAACTCGGCAAACAAAATACATCAACTTAAACAATGGACCAAAATCACACAAACACATATTAGGACTTCTGGAGATGAAAATACACAGTAGATCACAAATTGACCCTGTAATACATCTTCATACTGAAAGCTTCATCGCATGCTCCAGGGACATATCATCACATTTAGGTGGAACTGGTCTACTTATAACCCCAACCTGTCCATTCACATCATTCAAAATCATATATTGATGCAGACTAATATATGTTTACTTATTTGTATGTGCATAATGTATATCAAAGAAAGCCATGTGATAGAACATAATATAGTATTTTGTAACAAATTTTCCCTACATATAGGTATAATATATCTGATAATCATCTAGAAAAAAGATTGAGTTTTCAAAAACAATATTTAAAAACACATTATTAAAAAAAAAAATTTGCAAGTCAAAAAATGTTTGAAAAATGGTAACATATTCTTTATTCATAATCATCCAGAAAAAGAAATATGTATAAGAGTAAAACAAATATATAAATTAAAAGTCTGAAATAAGATACATTTATATAACATATAATATGGATAGTGTTTAAAGTTATTTCTACTCATTTTAAACTATAAAGTGATTTAAAGGAGACTATGGTGACATCTTTATCTAAGTTAATGCTCTCTCTAATAGAATATCATTGAATAATCTATATTTATATAAGATCTTGGTCAAGCAGATGAAGAGGATTTATTTTCACTGATGATTATTTTGATACTAAATAACACTGGAGTAATATCGCTAGAACTCATTATGACAGAAAATATGACATGTTGCATACAATTTGTTTTTCTAACTAACTATTTGAATAGTTTGACATTATCTTGGATTGTAATGCTTTGAATAACTTTTTAAAATTTGATGCTAGAATAAAATTTGTTAATGATGACCTAATGTCAATGAATTTTTACAAATATGATACTTGCTTAATAAAGTATCTTACTGCCTGTTTACTCCACATGTTCTAGAAAAAACAAAACTTAGCATTCATCCATCAATTTAAACTGATTACTCATATGAAATGATTTTGTTATATTTTAAAAGAAATAATGGTAATTTATATTTTTGGAAGCAATTATATATTTATATTAAAAGACATTTAAAATAAAATCTAATCTAGGCTAGCCATTAGTGGAGATTAATTGCACATCTGAAAGCATTTTCTCCGCCTCTCTTTATTATCTCATTTGTAATTAATTGATAAAACTGGAACAAAATAAATTATTGACAATTTGCTTTAAGCTAAACAACACCTTCTAAATTAGAAATAAACAGATTTTGTTTAAATAGTGTGAAGTCAACTAAAATAATAAAGGTTTAAATGTATCAATTATTTTTCTAAAGCATTTAAACAGAATCTTAAATAACACTTTTGGTCTTTATTTCAAATGAATTTTACTATTAAAAATTGACAACAGAATTTATACAATTATATACGAGATTATAATTTGGACCAATTGACAAGTATTGACTTAGTCAGAAATTTATTATGAGAATCATTCATTCTTTTGAGATATATTTGTTCATAAGTTAAATGTGTATATAAAAGGTGGAGTTTTTAATTATATCGAATAATATCCATGAATTAGGGGTGTGTATAAAAAGGTGGAGTTTTTACCGTATATGTAATAATATATAAGCCATTCACAAATTAATTACTTCATGTTAATATTCAAGTATCATTGGTGTGTAAACAATACTTTTAAAACAAGCACCAAAATGATTCTCTAAGTATAAAATTTTCATCAATTTCACCACAATGAGAATTTTTATTACTTATCACAGATGGGGTTGAACCTACACTTTTTTGTTGTTGAGTACAGCACTTTCACCACTAGTTAGTGTAATCATTGTTTTGATATTAACAGGTTTTGTAGGATTTTTTTATTAAATTTATTTATCAATGTTTATGTTATTGAATTAAATTTTTCCATGAATTATTATTTCAACAAAATACTCCAACAAAAGAGGTTTAGCCTCAGAAATTGTCAATTAGTGGTAATTGATAATTTCTTGATAACTGATTATATATATATATATATATGAGAGATGATAATCTGGACCAACTGATGAGTGCTGGTTTAGCATGAAATACGATATTGGTGATTATTTATTTTTTCTACATGTGTGTGGTCATGTGTATCACTAGATAGTGTGGATAGTTAATGGGTACTTAAAAATCTGAGTTCAAATCCCCTATATTTATCCCCTATATTTATCTCTATTGACACTGTTTATCTCCTCATTTTTCTTATATATATATCAGTTAGCAAAAGATCTTGAATCTGGTATTAGAAAATAAATCTAAATATCAAAAGAATATTTATTTGATTGTTTGATTTTTTTTGAGAAATGTTTTCATATCATTTAATCATTTTCATTCCAAATTGAAAAATATAGCAATTTTTAGAATTCAGGTGATGTTCCAAATCAAAAAATAAATATGTCTTCTCATCTGAAAGAAATAAAAAGTTTTAATAAAAGAAACTTCAGAAAATATATGCCCATGCTCATTTAACTCAAAAAAAAAAATACAAAGGTAGAAAGATAAAAAGTAAAAAAGTTAGAGATGGGTTTTTCAATGACTTTAAAAATCCATATAACCACAAATGTGCCCATATACAGCATATATTCATTTTTTTATCTATTTGCAGTAAGATCTACTATACATAATTGCTTTTAACATTCATCATACCTACACTGAAATAAATGTATTTAAAGATAAGCTGTTATAGGACCAGAATTACTGCAGATTTACCATTCAAAACAAAGAGAACAAATACAATACAAAATCAAAAATATAAATATGCTTATATAATTAAAACTGTACGTATTGTATAGTTCGATTTTAATAACAGCTAAAATGAAACCTTTAAAAGCAAAAAGTAAATACATGATTTTTTTTGCACATGTCATAGCATCGACCAGAAGGTGAACTCACAATCGTCTGCAACCAACTACTTGCTTGCAAGGCAACTGTGCTGATCTCTCGGCTAACAATGCTTGACAGAATGATTTGATGACAGAATTTTTATATTATTTCTTTATTAAGAGTGAAAAGACCTGCTATTGGAATAAATAATGATGCTAATGATAATGTAACTATAGTCATATTATTAAAAGTAATTATAAAATTAAAAAAAAAAACTTTCAGACATTTTACATGACTTTCTCAGAAGGGTATTAGTTGCATTTTTTTTTTAATTTTACAAACTGTTATAGGCATTTTATACAACTTATAAATAAAATATAGAAATAACATCACATTAATTTAAATAAAAATTGTGAAAAAAAGCTAGAAGTAGATTTTAAAATGATTTTTAGTAAAGCTAATTAATATTATTGTATATATGAAATAATAAATGCAATAAACACAGGATTTTTTTTGTGTGTAAAAAATTACTTATAAAGTAAAGAAAATTAATATGTTAGGATGGGTTTAAAGAAGTGCAGTTATTTTTATCTTATTGTTTTTTTTTGCAAGCTTTGTAATGGCCACCACATTGTATAAATGTGACAAAATCCCAATCTTCACACTAGATTGTTAATTTGGCATTTATCAGTGATTCATAGTTGGTATTAAAGCACTTACACATCTATCATTATAACATTTAAGCTGGTAATGTAAAATTTAAAAAAATCTTGAGGTTTAAATTCAGGTTAATTTACGTGATCTAATACCTAGTCAGTTACCATATTTTAAAGGAATCAGTTTTATACAACTGCAGGACTATTTTATATTTGGCTAGGAAAGTTAATGCAGCAAAAATATCCCATCACCTCTTGTATACTTAATTTTCTGTTTCCAAGACCTTTATACTACTCTGGTTGCATAAGTGCATTACTTTCAGCTTTTAATCTTAGTCTTTATCAATGATAGCAATGGTCAGATTGTCATTTTATAATACTATATTATCTGATGTCCATCAACTACTCAAGAGAGTATACAGAATAAAGATAACAGCTCTTGAAATTACATCATTAAGCATATAAGAGGATTGTAGTATATTGTTTTGAGTATAAAGCAAGATTTTTATTACCAATATCAATATAATGTGGGCCAATTGCTCAAGTCTAAATTTGCAGTGAAATTGAAATGTTTAATGCTTCTCTGTTTCTTTTATAACTGCAATGCTTTTTTTCCAAAATCCTATTGAGACATGCAGTATGGAAAAATAATACACATGGTATGTTTTTTTTTTCAAAACTTGATTTTATTTCCATCATAAATAATTAATAAATAAACTTCACTTTTTCTATAGAGTAAAATTTGTAAATACGTTGATCATTGTAAAAGTTTAAAATAATCTATTAATTTCTGATATTGGATTCTTAAGAAGTTGTATTTATATAGTTATAAAATATTCGTAGAACAACTAAGGCCAAAAATTTATTACAATAACTTAACAAGAATTTAAACATAAATTTGTAAGTAATGTTCACATTTTTGTAACAAGCATTAATATACAAAAATAAACATTATTTTACACATTTATTAAAATAATTCTTTGGAAATTCAGCTTGTGAATTATTATGGTAATATTTGGGCTTACTTGTTTCCATTAATAGGTTTATATTATCAGTATTACATATTTGAAAATCCATACAATTTTTATGTGATTGTTATAATTATTAATATATATATTGTGACCATCGGAATGGGCACAAATAGTTATATTATATTAAAAAAAATGAAATAGCCTTACAATTTAAATTTTTTTTTGCTGGAGATTGTTTAAAGCTTAAATATAGATTGCTTATGCAGTTGATTGACTACTTGATAAGTATTCATTAGTATTATTGTGGTTAATGAGGTATTCAATGTAAGGAAGAAGGATTGTTTATTCATGGAATTGATACACTTTGTCAGAAAGATGCAAAGTTATTTTATATTATTGTAATATTGGTTGAATAGTTTCAAAATCCTTTATTCATTAATACTTATTTTTTTTGTCAACAATTAATAGCCATTTCAACTATATTCAGTTAGGATAGTTTAATATTTAGGTTGTAGTACATGTGCATGCATGTATTACTCCGCATCATTTTCATTTCATTTTCATCTTTTAATAATAGCAAACAATAGTACATGCACAATAAAAAAACATTTAAATTGCAGTAGTTATCTTAAATAATTTAACAAATATATATTTCTTTCCAATGATTAATAGATAGTTGAATCAATAGATTATTTTACAAATTAAATAAATTATTAATCATTTTTATTTAATAGTTAATTAATATTCATTTTTCTTTCAAGTTTGTAAAAGCTATTTATTTTATTATTATTTTTATCTTGATTTTAATTCTAAAAAAAATCAAAGTGATTTTTTTTTTGAAAAGATTTTTTTGAATATGTAATTAGCTGAGATAGAAGAGGAGCATGGGAGTAACCTGGTGGAAGGAAATGAACTTTGCTAAAAAGAGAGCTATTTAACAAAGATCTCCAATGAAAAATTTGCATATTATGTAATGTAATTGTAACCAAAAACAGTGGCTGATTATTGTGGAATTAAAACCAGTTGCTGAAGTCAAATTGATTTTAAAAAAAAGGACTTTGGAGTGAAACTTCAAAAGGATATTAAGAAATATATTATGGAAAGAGTTAATTTCTGAATGCAGTTCTAAGTTTTAAAAAGGTAATCAGTTTACTTTACTCTTCTTGATTTAAACATACTGAATTAATCATCTTTATAACTATTGCTCTTTTAAAAATGTATGTTAATAACATCCGGTCTACATTACTTCACTTAATTATCATTTTAAATAGGAATAAATTGCATGAATATTATTGTTGTATCATTGACCAATGTGTGTTCTTTAATATATCTGAAAAATGCATGCAGAACTATTTTACAGAATATATTTTTATTCTTCACTATTTTCCGTGTTATGTTTTTGTGAGAATTAAACATAGACGTAAGGATATGCATATTTTGATAAATCATGCCATGTTTAAATTCATCATAAAGAGATGACAGTATTTGTTTGTCTGGTATTTCTGGAAATAATACATATGTTAAATGAAGGAAATAAATGTGAGCTACTTCAAATTAAATATCTGTTTAAATCGAATAGACGGATATAAATGCAGGTAATTTTTGTTCTCTTCAATAAAGATGGAAAATAAAACAAAGTATTATTAAATGTTATTCAATAAACTACTAAAAATAATCATATATTCAATTTAGAACTACAACGGAATAAGTGAGATAATTTCTGTCCAACAATAGTTAAGAATTTATTATATTCTCGTCATAATAAAAGATAAATTGATTGCTTATGTATGATACAGTAATTTAAATAACTTTGTTATGAACATTGGAAATGCTGAGTCCTATTTAAGCATGACTATATTTGTTTGGTTATCCTACAGCAGTTTATTTTAGTTTAAAATGCAGTTTAGAATGTGTCCCATATTGTTTCATAAACCTGGAACCGAGCTTTGCAAGTGAACTTTTATTTTAAATTACAAAACTATTAACTTTTGTTTCTTTTTTTTTTTTTTATTGCTTGTCATAATTAATGTATATGATAGGTAGATAGGCTTTATTTATTATTATGTTTATTTATAATTTGGATATTTTGACCATCAAGAACGTCTCTGAAGCGTATCCAAATGAGGAGTACGCTGGTAAAAATTGATTGTGTTCAAACAGGTCTTATTGTTCTTTTATGAATGTAAAAGAAAGAAATATTTTTTTAAAATATATTATTAGAAAGGTTTACATTTATTTTGTATACTTTATTATCTCAAAGTGAAAATTTTGTTCTTTTTTTTAAATCAACGAACTTATAATAGAAGTAGTTTGCAAGATATGAAAGAAAGTTCATTCGTAATAATTATAAATATTAAATTAAAAATTATACCTTAATGCAATATTTAATTATCATGTTACCTGCTTAGTGTGTAATTTAGAGTTAATATTATATATACTTTTTATTCGCGGGTGTGTGTTTCTTTTGCACAATTATGATATTTGTTTAATAAAGTTCAGTTTGTGAATATTTTATGCATAAATTTCGTATACTGTCATATTCTACTGAGTTGAATGGATTGGTATGTTATCTGTATGTATTTATCTGCCATCGTGTATTTATAATGTTCAATATTTAGAAAGCTATGAGAATGGAAAGAAATCTGATTGCGTTATAATGTTTGTAGGGATAAAAGATTTTGCTTATGTAGTATATGTGAACAATTTTCCATGAGTAGAGCCTAGTCTATATTATATGTGTATGATTAAATGATACTTTGAAGTGATGTTTTCTTAGAGCCTGATGATGAGGAAATAAGTCCCCGCCAATAATGTATTTAGAAATAGATGAGTTATTGTTGAAATATGATTAAATGATGTTTAGGAAGTTATGTGACGTTTTTCTTAGATTCTTGGTAATGAGGAATTGTAAAAGTGTTCAGTAAGAGTTTATTTGCTCCTCATGTAGTTTTCCCTTATAACATATAGTATGTATAATCATGAAAATATAGCTTTGTGTTAATTAATATATGGCTAGATAAATTGTTAGATTAATTGTTGATGTAATATTAGTGTCTTATTTTATTGATGAATTACAACATTGTTCGAAATAAAATAATTGTATGATATTTTCTTGATGAATGGAGAGTTTATAGAAAAGATTGTTTTATATTATTGCTGCTTGAACATGCACACACACGCGTAATACAAATAATATCGCGTATATAAAATATAGAGATATTGAAATTAAAATGAGAAATAAATGTTTTTTTGAAATACATTACATTCATTTAAATATAAAGTATAAAGTATTGAGATTAAAACGGGAATAAATATTTTAAAATACAGTGTATTTATTTAAATAAAGGTTATAAATCATCAAATCATCAGAATAAACATGATTTGTTGCTATGCATAAAAGGTATACGTAATTGAAAGTGATTATTTAGTCAATTAGAGAAAGTTGCTTTGTTGAGAGCCAAATATCATTAATTTGACTTATTTTGTTAATCAAGAGTAATACCCTCTCAAAAGTATTTTTTTTGTGCTAATAATATAACTCGTTATTTATTTATTGTCATGTAGATGAAACATATAGGCAAAGCATGTGTTCGAAGTCAGGATATTTAAGTTTTGTTATTAATTTGCTTTGATAGTAGGGATAATCCCAAACTGATGCTAAAAATTTATTTGATAATTTAAAAATCTGTAAAACAAATAGTCCAATTGTAAATATCAAGTTAAACCAAATTTATCTTGTTTATTGTAATAAATGATTTGTTTAGTTATTTAAAATCTTAAGAACTGTGTCTTGAGTTATTCTTGTGTACATTCATGTTTCCATTTCCACATCTCCACATTTCATAAATCTATTACAAAGTAGATATATTATTTTAGAGTTATAATATTAAATTTGCTAGTGTCTGACAATATTGTTTTTCTTAATCCAAACATTATAAAAGAACATTTGCCACTTGATAAATGTATTAGTAAAGTTGCCAAGTCAGTATATTTGTTAGATGATGATATAAGATTAAAATACCCTATCTCTGTCATTATCTTATTATTGAAACACAGTAAAATATTTTAGTCAATTTGTTTCATTACATTTTTATCATACTTTAGAATTATAATTTATGGGTCAATGCAGTTTATTTAATTCAACTGTGTTTGTTAAAATTCCCTGAGACCTTATTGTTTATTTCTTGATTGGCAGTAAAGTAGAGGTTTAGATTATGATATGCCAAGTCATAGAATTGTTTAAGAATATAATTATGGCAAGCTGATATATGTTATACTTGGATGAAGGAAGAAATTAAGTTTAAAGTATATTTTTAATAGACTGTATCAAATAAACATTATGATTCTTTATCATACAATTAATTAACAAAGGAATTTACATTATATTAAATGTTTTATAATATTTATTCTTTTATTAATTTATTATCATATATCTTATGAACTGCCTATAGCCTCCCACTGAGCTGAGCTGAACTTAAACTTAAATATAGAGTCTCAGTAATAATTTTATATTATATATTTTGTTATATTGTTCTATTTATTAATAGAACTGGCACCTGGGCATTTCGCTCATGTAATGTATACGAGCGGTGTTTGGAGTGTAGGTTATAATATATATATATACAAGACATATTTTGCGGGTTCATCTGTGTTAAAAATTTTAAATATTAATATTCCGACGTTTCGACTTGGTCACACGTCATCCATTGGGTGGTAAAAGGTAGAAAGACGGTTATAGAGGCACTGCATGATAAAAGTCTCTTCACTTTTAATTAGTCTTTTCTGATTTCTACTTCTCCACATTACTCCAGTACATCTCTTTATTTTATGCGTCTATCTCGCATGTGGTCTCTTTCTAGGTCTTTTACTATCTCTTGAAATTCAGTTTAAGATTTTAACTGACTATCTATTATCATTTCTTCTAGCATAAATATATATATATATGTAAATAATAAATAAATCAGATTATATATAACTAAAGAGTAAATAAATGAGGCTTGCAATCAGCTATATTATGTAAATAACCTCTTCAAAAGACAGATGATACTCTTTGTCTCTCCGCATTTGTTCTTGCATATGCTTAGTTTATTTACATAATTTTAAATGAGGAACCCATAATTTAATCTAGAGATTTTATATTTATAGAATAAATGATAAGAATGACCATTTAAATATTTAGAGGATCAAAGCCAAGCTTTAGTTTAAACAACTTGTAAACATGAAATGAGAACTCAGTTTTATAATCTCAGTTATTTATTATTTACAGATATTAAAACTAAGTTTTCATTTTATGTTATTTAAAGTAAAACTCGACTTTGATGTTCTTAATATTTAAATGGTGATTCTAGTCATTTATTTGAAAAAAATACATATAATCAATAGATTGAATTCATCCCTTCATTTAAAATTACAAGTAAATAAACTAAGCATATATAAGAACAAATGCTAAGAAATAGGTGATATAATATGGCTTTTGAAGAGTTTATTTGCATTATAGAACTCATAGGAAGATAGGGTTTCTTCCACTTCATTTATATATATACAGTGCATTAGTTCTTTAATAAAGGTCATTATAAGACAATTGAAATGCCAAAAAATGAAATGTGCATTGATTAATGATTCACTAATGACAATAAAATGTTTTGAAGAAATGGATAATCACATATCATATTTTCTTTATTTTCTTGTGGACAAAACAATAAAGCTAAAAACTACAAATAGATATAAAAAAATTGAGCAAATAAATTGGGTTGTTATACTGTTATATTATCTAAGATTTTTGATAGTTTTGATACTAATATTGCTATTATATAAACTACATTTGCTATGCTTGCTGTATTTGCTATAAATATTGCAATTATATATAGCATTTTAATTAAAGACAATCATTTTAGGGTAAAATATATGTTTATTGTAATGTATTATTGTTTATAAAAAAATTTTGATAATAATGTCAAGCATATTAATGTGAATCTTTCTAATATCTTTTTGCCATCATAAAACTAAGATGCGTTCTACATAAAAGAAAAACCAAGCTTAAAAAAGACCTGTTAATATTTCTTATCAATAATTTATTATTATAAGTTTCATATTTTTTTAATGTTTCATTTTAGTTTATTTATTAAAAGTGTAATTGTATAAGATATCTAGATTGCACATTTGCATGAGATCTACCAAAAACGGCTCCATCTTTAGTACATCAAAGCAACTTATTAATCCACTCCCATAATAAAAAAAATATTTGAATATCAGTATGTATTAAATAAATTAAAGTGTAAATACATACACAATATCCCAGTGAAATAATTTTTCATTCTTATTTCTAGCTGCCAGATACATCTCTCTGAATTCTCTATAAATTAATTTGTTTCATAAATTATTAGTTTATTTATTAACCATAAAAATTGCAAGTTCTACCATGTCTGAATCATGTATTATGACATGAAATTTGATAGTATATTTAGTAGCTTTATCCATGAAGCAATAATATGCTAACATTAAATTTTATTTTAACTTGGTCAAAACTGTTACTGATATTTTTGAAATGATTCACATGCCTATGTAAGTATAAGCATGAGTTATAAGACTATTTTTAAATGGTTTTCAAGATTTTATTCTTGCAGGGAGAGTAAGGAAAATGATTGATGAAGGAGCAACACACACTGGCGTATCTCATGACTCAGACTTGCTAGGGTTTTAAAATTTTTATAATGAATAACTAAAGTATGTTGCTATGTAGTATGCGTATTGGTTCAGAGATGGCACTGTCAAAAGTTTGAATAGAAAATCAGTCACGATTCCATTGGGCACACAGTGTGTAATAAAATAAAATAAAATAAATAAAAAAAATGTTAAGAAATGACAGACTTGAGGTAACAAACTTTCCAAAATCAGATTATAAGATGAATTGTAAGTATTAATCAAGATGTTAAATGAGTAAGGATTTTTAGTTATTAATCCTCTTTTTTGAGAACTCTGATTGTGCTACATGTGTAGAAGTGTAAAAAGACATTGTTTATTGTGAAATATTTGACACAATATGGTATATATTTTTAGTATATTTCCAAAAGTACTTTCAAAAAACAATTACTTTGGATTTTAATCCAATCTATCTTTAATTTCTTTCTTTATTTGTTTGTAGTTCAATGGATAGTGATGGCCCACAATGCAGGAAAGGTTGATGTAATGTAAGTCCTTTACAAATTTACAGCTTAACACTGCTTTCATTGGGCCAGTCATATTCATAGACTAAGATGGGTATGTAGCAGAGATATAAATTATAGTTTAATTAATATGCATGTTCATGAATTTACATATACCAATTGAACGGTAGTGCAACACATGAGTGTTTTTGTTTATCATGTGGGTATTATTTGTGATAAGATACACCTCTTAGTATTGTTTTTTTCGACCATTCTGCTTAGCTCAAATCACTTTGAAGTCTTTCTTTCTGGGTACATCATAAAAGTAGAAAGCAATCTGCTTGAATGAATTCAGTATTATCTTCAGGACCCCTAACCCCTAATCTCAATAAACTGTTGAATAACACCAAAGGCAAGTTCTGAAGTAGGCTCAGCCAACAATCTATTAAATTAGCTGCAATTAACCAACTTGCAAAGCAATTTACCAAGATGAGTCTCATGTCAACAGCACAACAAGGTTAGTGAAGTACAAATATATATATATGAAAAACAAAAAACAAGTTAGAATCACATAACTTGCTATATCACTTGTATTTATGATCAATAGATGGCATTTTACCAAAACACTGAACAAGTGTATAATTTGTTTACATAAACAAAAGAGTCAGAATTTCACTATCTCTTTCATTTGCCCACTTTCAAATCAGCTTATTTCAAGCTAATTTTGCTATCATCAGTGAAAGATATATATATACAAACATGCCGAAATAGACCCAACCTAAGGATGGTAATTTTAGAGTATAAGCTTGACTTGGGCCACAATTTCAATACACTCAACATCAAAGTGATTTGTGCTGAGTACAATGATTAAAAAAATACAAAGAGGTGTGACTGATCATAAATAGCACCCACATGATAAATAAAAAAGGCTCATGCTTTGCACTATCACACATGTGGCACATGTAAATTCACAAATTTGCATACTAATTAACCAATAAGTCTCTCTTCTAAATGCCTATGTTACTGCTAGGAATATGATCGGCCTGATTGAAAGCAATTCTTAGCTGTAAATCTGCAAATTTGTTATAATTTTATAATTTTTCCTGTATAGTGGACCTTTCCTATTTTTTATTTTAATTATTAAAACTGAAATCTAATTTAAAATTTCTGTCGTATTATGGTTAGATAAAATCTGAGTAAGACAAAAGAAAAATATCCAAAAAAATTTCACAATCAATTGATAGATTGTAATCAGTTGGATAAGTATTTCTGATATATAATCATGTATTGAGTTACATAAAAATGATATTGGGCTTGAATTCAAACCTCAACTGAGCAAGATTTTTAGTTTGAATAGTTTTAGTTTCTATGTATATTTGCATCTCATAATAATATAGATAAATTCTCAGTTATTAGTTAATAATTGAATAAGTAGCTATTTTACCTAGTCTTCTGCAGAACGAATCACTACTTCTCTATCAAAAGCATCTCTCTCAATATATGCTAAAGTACAATTGTTCAACCAGCTAATGATTACCAAATTAATGTACTATTCTTCCATACTTCAATTCTTTAGGGCTTTCATATCAAAATTCTCTTCATATTGTAATAAGCTTCTATGAAATAGAAAGACAATATCAATACTGAAAGATGATGCCTTAGCCATCGAAAAATATACAGTGGTCTTTGCATTGGTGGTTGAGAGGTCGGCATGACTGCTTTGCACTTGCGGGCAGTTGCCCGGGTTGCGGGTTCGCGTCCCGGCCGATGCTATGACACTTAAAAAAACCACTATACAGTGGTTTGGAGCTACATAATATATATTTTTTCATATATTATCATCATCATCATCATCATCATTATTATTATTATTATTATTATTATTATTATTATTATTATTGTTATTCACTGTCATTGTTGTTGTTGTTATTGTTTCTGTTGTTGCTGTTTTTATTATTATCACTATTACTACTACTACTATTATTACTATTATTATTATTATTATTATTATTATTATTATTATTATTATTATTATTATTATTATTATTATTATTATTATTATTATTATTATTATTATTATTATTATTATTATTATTATTATTATTATGTTTCAAAGCAAACTTTATTGAGTATCAATTGGTTACATCAAAAAAGATTACACTAGGGTTACACATATTTATGTGAATTTTTTTTTAATAATGGTTTAGTCCTTGATTCTGAAAGTTACCTTGTTCAACCAGTTAAAAACATTCATTGTTATGATGATTGGATATCAATTGGATTCTTTAGCTGATCTCATTTTGTTAAATTTATTTTTTTAATAGTATTAATTCCAGTCCTTGTCATAAGAGACCATGTTGCCATGAAAATATCCTGTAGTGCAAGAATACTGTCTCTGTCTTAGAGTTTTTTTTAGTTTGTTGTAGTAGGTTTGGGATGTCTTCTTGGATTGTTTCCAAATGTGAATCTGCAATGGGTGCAGCAGTATGCATATAAGCTGAATGTGTTTGCCCATAGTATATTACCTATTGCGGTATTGTTTTGTCTATAGTTGGTCTGCACTATCAGTTGCACTTTTCCAAGGGCTAGACAATCATATACAAAATGGGGATTTGTTTCTTCCCCTCAGTGACATGGCACATAGAGAATTAATATTTGAGCAAAATCTTTTGTACACAATAAAGTGTATTGTTGGAAAGGCATTCAGGTTATGTTTGATAATAGCATCAAAAAGTTTTGGTTCCAGGCACCAACTTTTGAATAACAGTTGACCATTATTTATTTCCAATACTGAAACTTGATTATTGGCTGCTTGGTCTGGAAATAGTAGATTTTGTATTTGCCAATATGTGTATTTATTTGTGTTTTTTCAGTGTTATATTGTTTCTTATGAGTCCACATATTGCAAGTAGTAGAGATGTAGTTATTGGAGAGAGGCCAATCAGTGGGTGTAATATCTATTATTAATTGTTTCTCTAGAAAAGTCTAAATATGGCTATAAGCAAATTTACTGTGTTTTCGGTGTGAAACACTGATATTGCATGTATTACAAGACCATTCCATTTTTTAGGGTGATTTAGTTGTTTTATTAAGATGGCTACTACTTTTCTTCTCCATAGTAGCATAGTGAGTTAATTGCAGTAATAAATGGTTTTGTGAAATTTCAATAGACAATACTTATAATATATTTAAAAACCAAAAAAAAAAAAAGCATTGAAAATAATAAAAAAAATTCCATTCTTAAAAAGGAATGTTAGAAGAAAGCTTAATAAATATAATATAAATTTAGATTTAAAATATTTATATTTAACTATGGGAACTCATATTTACAAAATAACATATATTGCTTTGTTACGAATCCATGAAATTATTGATATTCTTAAATAAATTCCTATAAAATTTGTATAATGACTATTTTTAGCATATTAATAATAGTACTTTTATTTTAGTTCTATAAACTAAAAATAACTAAGTAAAACTGAATTTTGTCAAGCGTTGGTGGCCGAGTGGTCAGCACAGCTGCCTTACAAGCAGTTGTTCCAGGTTCACGAGTTTGCTTCCCAGCCGATGCTTTGACACATGAAAAAAAAACCAAAAACAACTGTATTTTAATTCCTTTTACAAATGAATTAAATATATTTTTATACAAACACATATGTAATTTTAAATAACATTAATTTAATTTATACCATCTTTACAAATATTTTACAACCTTAAGTGACATTATTTAATAAAAAGATGAACTGATCTCTGTTGGAGACATGTTTCATTGAACATAACAATGCAATTTCTATTTACCCTCAATCCCAATATTAATGTTTGAATATAATTTTTGCATAAACATTCTCTCTTTCCATATTAATTTTAAACAAAAGTTATTATTGAAATATTTAATATGTGGGGATATCTGTTATATTTTCATATTGGTACCCTTTTGGATACATGAAGCATTTATAATTTACTATTTTTATTAATCACTGTCTATTAACATCTCATGGTAATTTTTCTAATATGAAAATATATTTCTACATAATAAAATATTTCATATATTCTGCTCTCACAACCATGTTAGCTCACCTTTTAATGACTATTTCTAATCATTTATTGGACTATAAATTATTATATTTTTAGTACACACTTTAAATTTAAATTAAGGATGAATATATCTATTATTAGTAAACACAATCACATAGAATAATTAGCTCAACTTCATTTTTTTTTCCGTGAGTAATATCTTAAATATACTTATAAACTTTCATTTCACGAGATATAAATTAAACATATGAAGACAGTAAATGATTCCCCCAGGTGTATCTCATATGCTTACACATTTCAGTTGCCCAAGTCACAATCTCTCACATATCTTCATTATTATTTGCTCATATTATCAATGTCAACTTATCACAATTTAATTTTAAAATGTCAAACTTCTTGCACTTACAAGCATAACCCTCTTTCCCAAATAAATATGTTAGTGATTAGTACTTATAAGCTGTTATTCATATAAGAAAAGTAAATCTAGCGAAATATTCTGTGATTGAAAAGTTTTTAATAAGTATCTGGAATTAAAAAACAACTGTAAAGATTTCAGGGAAAATATCAGCCAGAGTGTAAATTTTAAAATAATAAAACTTAATACTAAACTAATTAAATCAGTTTATTGATCAGGAGATCAACACCTGAAGAAGTATAGGTATAGTATAACTCTTGTGTTTGAGCTCTAGAATTGATTACTTTATTACTGCACTAAGACACATAGTAAATCTTATTATCTTAAGATACATAGAACTGCAATTAAATGTTTTTCACATAGCTTAATTTTCTGTCAGTTCTTGATCTCTACTCATGCATTTCCAAATTATAATATTTCAGCCATAGTTCATGTTCACATATTTTATATCTATTTTTATGTCAGCAACAATGTATTCTCCACCTAATGCTTCTTTAAAAGTATTTTTGTTCTTTATAATATTTGCTCTGTACACTACTACTTCTTCAATATCTAACTTTAGTCAGAAAGATTTTTATAATTTGTTATACAATCTAAGCATGCTAATACATCTACATTAAAATAAAATTGATTTACATATTTCTTTTTTTATTTTACTGCAAGCTTATGATTATGTATATAGGAAATATACGTATATTTTCATTAACTCTTTTAGAATTCTAAACATACAATATTTAAGTGTTTTTATAGCTATCAGCAATATAAACAAAATCTTTTTTATTTAAAAAAAAAGAAAGAAAAAACATTCTAAAGTATGTTTTCATGTCTAATGTAATTTTTTTTAAATGTTTTATTTTTGGCTTATATAAACAAAGAAATAAATTATGCAAATTATAGAAAAGTTTTAAAAGGTGTCAAACTTTGCATAGACTAATACTTTTTTGTAACATTAATAATTCAGACTGAACAGGTAAAAACAAAACAATGTTAACATTTTTCTTTATTCAAAAGAAATAATTCAATTAGAATAAATAAAATTTTCATAATAAAACTATTTTTTTTTTAGTTCAAAAGTATATTGAACTCCTTTTTTTAAAATAAATCCTCAAAAAAAAAAGCTATTATATGTTAATAAAAAAAAGTTTTTAATTTCAGAAAAATTGTCAATTAGGAGTAATAATAATTTCCTGGCAATATCAAAAAAACTAAATTGATCTCTGTTTAAAGAATACAATTTTTCTATGTCTATTCTCTATTATAATAACAATCCATGAAAATATTTAATTCAATATTGTATATATATATATCAATAGACGGAGCTTTACCAAGACCTCCAAACAAGCTTACTTTTGTTTACATAAACGTCAGAGTCAGAATTCACTATCTCTTTCATTGGCTCCACCCTCAGATCAGCTGATTTCAAGCTGATTTGCTATCATCAGTGAAGGATAGGAGTTAGTTTCTGAGGGTGGAGCCAATGAAAGAGACAGTGAATTCTGACTCTGACGTTTATGTAAACAAAAATACGCTTGTTTGGAGGTCTTGGTAAAGCTCCATCTATTAATCATAAATACAAGCGATAGCAAGTTTACATATATATAACTTGTTTTTGTTTTATATATATATATATAGTGATAGACATTTTATAAGAATGAAAATACAATCTTGCAAATATTATTAACACTTAAACTGAGATTTTTCACTAACAAATAATTTTTTTCCAATTACATATCAATATGAACTATACCAATCTGCAAACATAAACTCAATCCCTTTTCAAACGTGCAACAGAATTAAATTATTTTAGCTTAACTTTATTTTTTAAAGATAGACACATTAAGCTTTTTAATAACTTTGAAACTAATTCAAAATAATACAATAAAAATTATAAGAAAAAGAAACAATGCACATTGTTATCTGAACTCACTATAAAATATTTGAATTAGCCCATAACTATATTATTCCAACCACACTCCCTCTTTAAATAAAGAAAGCTCAAAATTTTAGCACTACACTAAAAAAAAATACCTCTTCAATGTTATGTGCAATGATGTAATATATATTAAAACTCAAGCTAATTTAAATGAGAAATGTGAATCTAAAAAAGTAAAGATCTTGCACTGTAAATAAATAAACATGTTCAATTTTAAATATACTTAGAAAGATCATACAGCTAATGATATGCATTGTTTTTCTTTCTTATATTTGAGTTTGAAAAGTAAAACTAACTATAGACTTTCTAAGTTTATTTAAAATTAAATGGGTTTGTTTATTTGCAATGTACGATCTCTGGTTTCTTAGTTTCACATTTTTCTTTAAATTAGCTTGAGCTTTAATACATATTAGATGATTGCACCTAACATTGAAGAGGGGGTTTCTTTTCAGTGTAGTGATAAAATTTGAGCTTTCTTTATTTAAAAAGGACAGTGACTGACATAATATAGCTATAAGGCATTTCAAATATTTTAATATAAATTATATATAACTTATGCATAAAAATATTTTAATGCATATTATAATATATATATATTGACTTCATGGAGTAATGGCAATATGCTTATGATTTAATTTCAAAGATTTTTGAATTTCTGGCAATCTGAAGTTGTTTTATTTTTCATATTGTAATGGTCAGTAAATTGATAACTTTTTATAATTATCAAGAGAATAAAGAAAGGTTGAATAACTGTGCAGCCTTTCACTAGGTGGCACCTAGGAAAACTTACTAAGCAAAGATTTTTTCTGCACTGTTCTTCTATAGTGAGAAAGGGTGGTATTCAAAAATAAAATTTAATTGTTTGGAAAAGTTAGAAACATGCATAATATATTTAACTATAATGTTTTTTTAGAATACTAAAATTACAATCTACAATTTTGAGACTATAAATTTAAAATATTGAAATATCTAACTTCTGTTTTTAATATTCACTGAAAAAAAACTAATAATCTCTATTTTATTGGCAAAGTTATAGGAATTATTAATTTTATATTCATATAAAAAATTCTGTGCTAAAAATAGTTACATTTTTAATGACATAAAACGTTGGGACCAAACACTTTTATAAAACACATAAATAAGAAATTATTAGAATACTAAAATTACAATCTAAATTTTTGAGATTATAAATTTAAAATATTGAAATATCTAACTTCTGTTTTTACTATTTACCGAAAAAAACTAATAATCTCTACTTTATTGGAAAAGTTATAGGAATTATTAATTTTTATATTAATATAAAAAATTCTGTGCTAAATATAGTTAAATTTTTTAATCACATAAAACATTGGAACCAAACCTTTTTATAGAACACATAAATAATGAATTATCTTGCATGATTTTGTACAATGATAGTGAAGCACACACTCAAGATAAAGGTGCATGGATTATAGTGTAGCTTTATCACAACCAGTTGCTTAAATTTTTTTAAAATCAGCCTGTCAAGCTATTGTGCATGCACTTTTTATGAGTGTTAATAATAAATGAATACTTTCACTCCCAACACAAGATATAGTATTTAAGAAAGAATAAAATGAATCCACTTATTCTTTCCAACCCAAATGCTTATATATGGGCACATCTTAAGTACTGGAAATGAAAGTGTGAGGATAGATCACTCACTTTAAATTACTGTTTACGATGATGTCTGAATGAATGACGTCATCGATGAAATTATCTAGAATTTATTAAACGTTACTCTCAAATGAAACTTAAACATATGTAAATAAGCATTTATTTTATATAGCACTATGTTTATAATTGTAATACATTTAAAAGCATTCTGTCAAGCTATTATAAACTCCAAAGCAATAAATCATTCAATTATTTATTTACTAAATTATTTGGGTTATTTGTTGCCTATTTAACTTACTTGCTGAAAAGTTTTTTGATGGATAATGAATCTTTTTATGATTAAAAAAATATATTTGAAATTCTTAAACAAACAATAATAGAAGATTAAGATTATTTTTTTAAAAATATTTGTCTGTTTTGGTTAGCATAAAGAAAAGGTTAGTCAAAAATTTTACTGAAATTAATTTATAAAAAGAAATTAGATATAAAATTAGTGTTTATTACTAAGAAATAAAAAGGATTGAACATTTTTCTTTATTTAGAAGAATTTATCAATACTATTTTATATATGTAAGTAGCTTAAAAAAAGAAGTTAAACAGAATGTAGAAGTCCAATATGGATTAACATGAATCGAATGTATAAGGATATTGACAAAGAAAGAACTAAATGATGCTTTTGATTTTCAGGACAAGGTGAATTTGTAAATTATATTCCAAAAAAACATTAACTTTGATAGCCTCTATTGAAAAAAATAGTAAACGTAGCAATGTTATTGAAAAACAAAAGAGTTGTAAAAGATGGAAGACATATGGATGTATGAAAATTTCATATTTTCTACTTAATAGTTATCCATTAGATAAAGTGCTGAAGTTGTTCTGGTATTTTTAATCTAATACTTGAATATCCTAGCACCTCACTGAGGAAGCCAGTAGTGGAATCTGGTCTGGGGTTGGGGATATTCTGCAAAGCTTGTTAAAAGCTTATTTGCGAGCTCTATATATAAGATTAAAAAAAGTATGGGATTCATTATTAGATATATTCATAATACTTAACTTTCACAATTCCATATATTAATACCTTTCTAGGTCTCACATTAATATATCAAAATCATTATGAAAACAAAAATCCCCATTGATGTCAATCCTTGGTTATTCTAAGTGATATATCAAAAGATGTTAAGAGAAAATAATACAAAAGTCCATTTAGAAAATGATAAGGGAAAAGGGGGGAAATAATGGTTAACAAAATATAATTTGGACAAATATGGACTAAATCTTGATGGCTAAGCTATGATGCATACATATGTGTGGTGCACTGTGAGATTAAATTTTGTACATTTTACTTCCGAATATAAAAAGTAAGACTATATCATATAAAATAATATAATAATAAAAAAACATTTTTATTAGTACTCAGAAAAATAAAATAAAAAAGTTTTAGACTCAATGACTTAAACTTAAAAAAAAGTTATTTGCATATTTTGCAAGTAGACACTTCACAATTCTTTAATCTTAAAGTGATTTATCCACAGTGAATCTGCAACTGTTTTTAATTGCTATTTTTGTAAATAAATCAATTATTTTATATAGCACAATGTTTATAAACTGTAATAGTTAAACAGCATTAAGCTGTTGCACATGTGCTTTGCATATTTTAACTATAAATGACTGAATACTAACACTTCAAACACATGATAAAGTCTTTGGGAAAAGATAGAGTGGTCTCTATCTTTTCGAACCCAAATGCTTTTGTATGGGCAAATCTTAAGTAAATTCTAGTAATTTTCACCAGCATTATTTATTCAAGCATGTAAAAGTAATTTAAAGTGATTATTTAATGTCTTCATGCTTTCTCTTTCAGACATTTAAGATTTTCCCATACAAAAGTGTTTGGGTTCGAAAAGATAGAGGCCACTCTATCTTTTCCCAAAGACTTTATCATGTATTTGAAGTGTTAGTATTCATTCATTTACAGTTAAAATCTGCAAATCACATGTGCAACAGCTTAATGCTATTTAACTATTAATTGTTATTTTTATAAATTTGTGTCTTTTGTAAGCCTTTTAGTTTTGCTCTTTATGAAAATTATTTTCATCAATGATATTGATTAAAAATAAATAAATAAAATCAAGTCACATTTATAATTCAGTACAGAGCATAGTTCATTCTAAAGGAAAGATTAACAATACTACACATCAATTACAGCGTAGCATTGACTTAACAGGGCAGGTTATATTCATAGTACTAAATAAAGTCAGATTTGTGATGCAGAGGAAGCAGAGAACATTACAACAATTGGAAAAATGTAATAACTTAGGCATTTCTCCAGAAATCTAACTCTATTTTTTCACAGTATGGGTTTCATTATTGTTAATACTGACTTATATATAAATATTCATCCATCATAGTTTGTAAATTTATAAACATTATTCACTCACAAATCTAATTTTATCTAGTGCTACAAATATGATATGAACCACTAAACATCACATGATCACTATCTCATACTAGCACATAATTGTTATTAAACAATTCAAAACAAAGCAAAACTCTCCATATATTAGTGCATCCATTGATTGCTCTTGTTAGCACAAGATGGCACTACTACATGGAGAGTTTTGCTTTGTTTTGAAATATGAAATGCCTAGTTGAAAGCAGTGCAAGACTACAGTTAATTTGTAATATTGTTAATCTTCCCTTTGTACAATCTATATTGAATTACAAAATAATGAAGGAAGAACTTTATAAGGTTAAAGTTATATTTGACTGATTAAAATGTGAGAAATATTTTATTGACTTCAAAATTAAGTCTGGTGAAAACAAATTTGAAAAAAATGTTAAATATTATTTATCCATAAAATATTGAATTTTGTAAAGAAATTTGAATAATAATTCAGAAATTATATGGTGAATATGAAAAGCTTGGAACATGTACATAAAATGTTGATTACTTCTGTAATAAGATTATTATTTGTTTAAAAAAATTGTTCAAGGTAAAATAGCAATGGATTGGATATAAAGTTAAAGAAAGCAAAATTTATATTGGAAATAATGAAGAGGGTAAGAAAGAGAAAGTTATGAGAAAAAAAGGTTTATTGATGTGTTGGTGGCTTAGAGGTTAGCATAGCTGCTTTCCAAACAGTTATCCTGGGTTTGCTTTCCAGCTGACACTTTGACATATAAAAAAAAATGGTGAGATTATTATTACAGATGGAAACATAATAGATAAAATTAATCATAGAATTAAACTTGAATGGAGGGCTATTGATAGAAATAACAATATTAAAAAAATATGTCCATGTGTTTAAATAAGAAGGTTTTAATAAATGTGTTTAAACAGTTCTTACATATGGAATAGAGACATGGATGTATGAAAGAAGAGCAATACAGACCAAATTATTTACTGGTGTATGAAGAAATGTGTTTAAAATAAGGAGGAATCAAAAGCAAAATACTTAGGTAAGAGATCAAACAGATACAATCAATATCTTTGAAAGAATTATAAGACTGAAGTGGACCAAGTATGTAAATATGGCTAAAAGAAATGATAATAGATAAAACTGGACACCAAGAAATTGTAAAAAGCAACCTAAAAAGCGACTACATGTGAGATGGTTAGATTTCTGGTATAATGTGAAGAATATGGGCTGTAGATTTATAAAAATGGGTAAAATTTGGAGATACTGTTATCCAGTAGTTAATCAATAATTGCTGAAAATTATAATGACTTTAAAAAGTCTTATCACTGGGTACTTAGAAGGTCATGCGAGCACAAAATGGCAGATGAAACTCAATATTTTTCATTTAATTGAGCGATCCGAGAGTTTTTTAAATAAGAATTGAATCAAAAGTTTTTAGCTCTTGAGTCCAATGCTCTACCACTGCAATAAGCCTCAAAACAGGAACATAAAGACATGGACAAGATTATCTAATTAGATGTGTTCTCTGCATTATAATAGATATCTGAGATGATGATGATTAATATTAAATTATCTATTTTTTCACCTTAAACTAACATTGTTTTTAATTAAAGCGATATAATTTTCATGATCAAAATATTTAAAAGCACTCAAAGCATCTTTTAAATGAAAGACTTTACTACAATCTAAAAGAAAGATTATCAATTGATTTTTTTTAAAGTCTTAATGTTTTTCACATTACCTCATAAGGGAATCAATTAAAGCTAACTTTGTATGCAATTAGATGGACTCCATTATAGCAGTTTTAAAAATGCTAATGGAGGCTTTTTTCAGTTTAAATTTTTTTTAATTACATTTGCATTAAGAATTATAATTTGAAGTTGTTGATGATTATTTCCAAGAGTGAATCAATAATAGCTCTCACTTGGTATTTCCTTTCCATTTTTAGCTTCTTATTATTACAAATCATTGCTTATCTTCTATTACAGAAAGTAAGAAAAAGATTTTGTAGTATTATTATTATTATTTTTTTCCTTTACTGGATTTATCAGATAACTTCAACAATATTTATAAATCATTCATTAAGATTTAATATATATATATATATATATATATTATGATTCGATGTCTGTATTTTTAAAGCAATATATGTAATTATATAACTGAATATTTGTAAATACAGTAACTAAATAATTAAAAAATTTTATCCACATAGGATGCTTTCGATTATCCCAGTAATATCTGTCAACTAAAGCTTTGAAATGCTAACTTTCCCACAATTCCATGATCTTAACGTTTGCTGCTTGCCTGTTAATTAAGTTATGTTTATATTTGTATATTAGCATAGCTTCCTTTATTTTTCTTTTATTGTTATTTTTTTCAATTTGCAATATTTTTACACTGTTAAAATTGAAGTCAAAACCATAACTACATGATTTATTATGGTCGTAAAAGACAGATGCTGAAATATTATGATCTACTATGCAATTTTGTTTTAATTTCTGAACATGTTTTAATAATAGCAAGTGTTCTTTAGTTCTTTTTTCCAATGTATATCTAGAATCACCTATATATCCACTGCCACACCTACATATCCATTTATAAATGACATAATTTTTATTTATAAATGAGGTTTTATCTTTGGAGTTATTTATTAATTTCTTTAATGTAGGAGATATGTAAAATGCAATATCACATATATCTTTATAAATTTTCCTTATAAACTTTATTTGATCATTTGAAATATAAGGCATTGATATTCATATTTTTTATTATCAGGAGAATCACTATTATTATTAAAATTTTTATTTTTATATTTTGTATTAAAATCTCTAATAACATTATATATGTGATTATATATGTGATTAGAATATATTTCAATATTTTTGCTGTTATCTGATGAATATTTGCAAAGACTATTATTTCTAAATAATAAGGACCTCAAACCTACCATTTTGTGTGACATTGGCACTTTTGATTTATATGGAATATAACCTCTTTTTACTATTGGTTTAATGGTCATACAGTAATCCAGCAAGCATTGATTTCTAGTTATTTTAAGATCAAGAAACTGAACGCACATTTAAATCTTCATCTGTTTTTATCCATCTTAGACCTTTCAAACCATTTAATTGGTTTGAAAGGTCTAAGATGGATAAAACAGTTAAAGATTTAATGTGCATTCAGTTTTTTGATCTTAAAGAATTAAATGGTTTGAAAGGCCTAAGATGGATAAAAACAGATGAAGATTTAATGTGCGTTCAGTTTCTTGACCTTAAAATAACAAGAAATCAATGCTTGCTGGATTACTGTATGATTCTTAAACCAATAGTAAAAAGAGGTTATATTCCATATAAATCAAAAGTGCCAATATCACACAAAATGGCAGGTTTGAAGTCCTTCTTATTTAGAAATAATAGTCTTTGCAAATATTCATCAGATAAAGGCAAAAATATTGAAATATATTCGAATGAATTGTTAAATATTGGCTACAGTTATAATCACATATATAATGTTATTAGAGATTTTAATACAAAATATAAAAATAAAATTTTTAATAATAATATTGATTCTCCTGATAATAAAAAAATATGGATATCAATCCCATATATTTCAAATTATCAAGTAAAGTTTATAAGGAAAATTTATAAAGATATATGTGATATTGCATTTTACACACCTCCTACATTAAACAAATTAATAAATAACTCCAAAGATAAAACCTCATTTATAAATAAAAATTGTGTCATTTATAAATGGATATGTAGGTGTGGCAGTGGATATACAGGTGAATCTAGATGTACATTAGAAAAAAATAACTAAAGAACACTTGCTGTTATTAAAATGTGTTCAGAAATCAAAACAAAATAGCATAGTAGATAATATTTCAGCATCTGTTTTTTATGACCATAATAAATCATGTAGTTATGGTTTTGTCTTCAATTTTAACAGTGTAAAAATATTGCAAATTGGAAAAAATAACAATAAAAGAAAAATAAAGGAAGCCATGCTAATATACAAATATAAACATAACTTAATTAACAGGCAAGCAGCAAACATTAAGATCACAGAATTGTGGGAAAGTTAGCATTTCAAAGCTTTAGTTGACACAGATTACTTGGATAATCGAAAGCACTCCTAAGTGGATACATTTTTTTTTAATTATTTAGTTACTGTATTTATAAATATTCAGTTATATAATTATATATATATATATAAAGAGCAAATATTTTTAAACAAGCTTATTTTATTATTTTTTGTTTATTTATTATGATAAATTCTAAAAGAGAGAGCATTCAAATGTTTATCTATGATTGTCCCCATCCTCAGACTAGTTTCGAACTATGGCTTTTTTCAGTGAGATTCAAAAATACCAACTATAACTAATCATTTATCTAATACTTAACTATTAAGAAGAAGCTCCAGAACTTTCAGACAGCTAATGTATTCAAATTCAGCTCTCCAACTAAAATAGATATATGGACCTTAACTAAATTCAGATATATTAATGGCTTAGCAATTTAATATAGCCAAAGCTTCAATAACCAACACTTTCAGACATCTAATGTATTCAAATTCAGCTCTTCAACTAAAATAGGTATATGGGCTTGAACTAAATTCAGATACTCCATATATTAATAGCTTAGCAATTTAATATAGCCAAAGCTTCAATAACCAAAATTAAAATAGTAATAAAACCAAGCAATAAATCACATGACGTATATAGCTTGTAATTACCAATATGTAACAAAGAGCATATATTTCTAAACAAGCTTCTTCTTCTTCTTCTTTTTCTTCTTCTTCTTTTTCTTCTTCATTTTCTTCTTCTTCTTCTTCTTCTTCTTCTTCTTCTTCTTCTTCTTATTATTATTATTATTATTATTATTATTATTATTATTATTATTATTATTATTATTATTATTATTATTATTATTATTATTATTATTATTATTATTATTATTATTATTATTATTATTATTATTATTATTATTATTATTATTATTATTATTATTATTTATGATAAATGCTGTAAAAGAGTAAAGTATTAGATAAATTTTTGATTAGATTTGGTATTTAGTTAAGTATGGTTAGAATTGATATTTTTGAATCTGATGTCCTAGCTCTCATTGAAAAGAGCCACAGCTCAAAACAGGTCTGAGAATGGGGATAATCATAGATAAAGATTTGAACACTTATAACATTTATCATAAAAATAAATAAATAAATAAATAATAATAATTAAGCTTTATTAGAAATATTTGCTCTTTATTACATATTGATAATTATAAGCTATATAGGTCATGTGATTTATTACTTGGTTTTATTATATATATATATATATGAGTGTGTGTGTATGTATTAGCTTTAAGCAAGTGAATGTAAAGCAAAGTCTCTTTAACAAAGAACTGTAAAGGAAGACTGTCAATGACCTTATATATTGCAGTGCGCTACTTTGAGACTGCTTAATCATATATTTAATAATATTCCATCAAGAGTGCTTTGAAAATTAATAAATAATACATTGCTTATATTCAATAAAATTTATAAGCCAAACATTCATGCAAACTTCGATAAAGGTGATCTACACCGAAAGCTTTGAATAGTAATTTTTTTTTTTTATCATTGTATTACTTTTAAATTGACCACACATTGGGGATTAATATGATTAATTTTACTTCCACAATGGCTTAAATATTTTGTTATATATTTGCACATTTAAGAATTTTAATGACTTATTGGCCAATAATTACGATACTAATGTTCAGAGATTCATATCCTGTTTAAATAAGAATTAAACATTTTTTCAGGTTCCAACATAAAATATTTATTGGTAATATGTCTTACAGTAAAACCAGTAACTAGTCAAATTTAATCATTCAATAGCATTACTAACTATTTTGAGCATGAATGTGAACAAGAATGATAATTAAAATGTCACCAGTCAATATATGGCAATCCTTGTCTTTTCTATTTTTACTGTTTTTCTTTGAAGAGCTATTGCAGGAACACTTGCCTGTATTAAAGTAGTTAAATGTTTTTATGTTATATATATATAATGTTATCTGGACACATCCATGTGTTTTTATGTTATATATATATAATGTTATCTGGACACATCCATGTACAATTAATTATAGTATTTTCATAATATTTATTATATTTATAAATAATATTTATTATCCAATTGATGACGAATATGGCCTAGCCAAAATGTTGGTTTATATATTTTTATTACAATTAATTATACCCAGACATACGCAGATAACATTTCATTTATATCTGTAACTGAAGGAAATCTTCGTTTTAATATATATGTATTGTACCTGTCAAAAAGAAGCCAACACATCAACAAACCGGAACTCAAAGTTGGATTCAAACTCAGGCGGTTTAAACTGAATTCAAACCCAACTCACGAGCTCAGATCAAATCAATGGATGACATATATCGACAGTACATGACTATGCGCCAAGGAACTAGCTCAACGGATGATGATGATTAATGAGACCCCTGATTTAACTCTAATAAAGTATCATAAAATAACTAAGAATCTTTATTAAGTCAACTCATATATATATATGTTCAGGTTGCCAATACAGACGGTGAGCATTAATATTAAAATAATTTGAAGAAAAAAAGTTAAAAAAAACAAATGTGTTAATAAAATGTTTAATAATAATTATAATTTTGTTCAACTTTTAGATTGTGATTATATAGATTACCTCTAGTCTTTAAACGGAATTTATATTTACAATAAGAATGGCAGTCCTTATTATATGCCAATACTATTACGCAATATTCTAGGAGAATTATATATATCTATGCCCCGACGAGGAAGTAAAGGTAGATAAAGGTATTTGGCTGGGACAGAAATTATGATTCAAATTCTAAAAGAAAAAATGTGAGATTTATTTTCACATTCGTAAATCAATTCACAAAGAGCAAGATATGTGTTTAGGGCATAACTTTAATATTTAATAGAGAACTTACTTAATTATAAATAAATATGAATTTGTTCGACTTTAATAAAATCAATTCATCACAATTTACGAGAATGAGAGCGGGCTTTACTGGAATTGAGAAATAAACAGTACTGACGCCTTATGAGCTATAAGAATAAATATGAAAAATAATGGCTTATCTGTGATTTGAGAAAATAGCAGGGCGGTTTGTATTTGACAAGTCTTTGACGCCCTATATGAAGGATCCATAGAACACGGAAAACCAGGTTGGGTCGTAGCCTCGAATCTTTGGTGTTCCAAATATAAATCGAGCAAGTGGAGGAAGTGCTTTCTTCCTAGATAATTAAACTAATAGAAATATCACCGAGAACAAGCCTACAAAACAGGAGATGGCTCGCGTCAGCAACGTTCAGAAAATGATGACTTGGTAATCATCGTGTCTAAATAATAAAACCCATTTTATATAACGAATGCTCTATGTGATGACCTGATCAAGTTAAATTAAAGTCAAACATGCTTTAATCAACAAATATTTAATGCAATTAAAAATATTTTAATTATACCCTAAATCTCGTGCCCTCCCTGAATATTAATAGAAAGTATAACATTTGAATTAGAATATATATTCATTTAATTCTTTATCGACCTGTTTGCGAAACAATATATTAATGTGAATAAATAACTATTATAAACTCAGTAAAGTGGCCGGGAGAGTAGGTTAAAAATTGAGCTAATAATTTGTTGTTATTAGCCATTAATAAAATAGCAAAAATTGTACAAATCCATCAACTCGATAATTAATAAACTTATCAAAATAGTTCTAGTGGGTAAAAATTACTGTAAAAAAAATATAATATTATTTAACAAGCAAATCAATGAAGGAATTATTATCAAGTTAAGTTATTATTGGCATATAATAAAAAAAATAAATGATATTAATAATCATCTAGCAAATATATAATAAGGTTAAATAAATGAACCACCATCGTAAGAAAAGAGAAAGTTAACAAATATTAAATTTAAAGACTAGAGATTAAGATAGAGAATTACTACATAATTTAAAATAGCATTAATACATTAAGGAAAGAGAAGAGCTTTTAACAGTACTTAATTTAAAGGTAGTGTAAAATAAAGTTCGAAGACCAGCCAGAAAGTAACGGTTCATATAAGAAAGATGGTTGCTCTTTAGATTACACACGGCAGAGACCAGTTGGATGAAAGGTAGATGCGCATTTTGGAAAATTATTTGAATGACATTTTGAAGGATTTCTCTAAGGTTTCGGCAGCTTACAATTGGTATATAAATTTTTATATTGCAGCCACATTGAAGATTTTCAAGGGACTTCAGGAACCGTAGTCAGACTCCTGAAGTTAAGCCCCCCCACCATGGTAGAAACACTATTTTACTTCATAATTTAACTGGGTGGCTTCTCTAATGAAATATATATGGCTTCCCTTAATGAGGAATAATAATCTTGGAAACTTTTCCTGGGCTCTTTATACTGTATCTGATGCCTTCAGGCTAGCGCTTCTTTCCTAATCAATCTTACAAAAATTTACTAGTTGTTTTTAGATACATTCCTTTGATAAGGCTTTCAAATTCATTAACTTGAATTTATTTTCTAATTAGAAAATTAATTTTTAAAATCAGAAAATGATTTTAATTACGACTGTTCTTACATTTTAAAGACTTATCTTTTTCTAATTAATAAAAACTTTACCCATTGTTTTTGAAAAGGGACAATCTGAAAGCTTATCGAAAGAATGTAGCTTTTAATCACTAAAAATTTGAACAAACTATTTAAAGTAAAATAAAACATTCCCGACGCAATGAAACTTTAGAACGAATATGTACATTTAAATATTTGTAAATATATACGCACAATCCACGCTGTTATAATATATATAAATTCAGGAATAATTCTATTATAAATTTTATAGTAAAAATGATTAATTTAAATCTCAAACGAGTTGATTTTACCACACATTTATAATAGTTTTTCTTTAAGGAAACTAGCGTGGATTGAACGAATAAAGCCCCATTGCATCGGAAATTCAAGGTTAGTACAACAGTTTGAAGTTGGCTACATGTGAAAGATCATGAAGCTAGGATCGAACTTAGATCTGACTGCTTCAATATATATATATATAATGATAAATAATTACTGTACTGACTATATAAAAAAGTCAAATCACAAACTCCAAGTACTATTAATATAAATAAATGAATTGCTTTCTAGCTGCCATTTTCAATAACTATTTATACTAAAAAATAGCCTCTTCATACAAACTTCAAGCTTGTTGTAATTCAAGATAACTTTCCACATAAAAGCTTGGATCACAATAAAAAATGGCTATTTTTTTTCTGTAAAAGTTATTGATTTTGGCAGCTAGTAAACAGTTCAATTATAATATTAATTGCACTTGTAAGGCATCATTTTGACTTTGACACACACACACACACACACACACACATATATATATATATATATTATGAAATCCTAATTGCCATTGATAGAGCATGTACACACACACACACACATATATATATATATATATTATGAAATCCTAATTGCCATTGATAGAGCATGATAGTAAGCAACAATAAATCTATGGAAAGAGTAATTTAATAGTATTCAGAAAAATGCAAAAGGAAGCTGTTTGTACCAAATGATAACTTGTAGTGTTATGTGATATTAAAACATGCAAAACTATCCATATAGTAGTGCCACTCAGTGCAAGCCAGAGTGATCAATGGATTCAGAGGGCTGGTGCATAAAATATCTATCTAATGCCTACTCATCTAATATCCCCAGACTAGTTTCTAGTTTGTTTTAGCAACAGTTTTGAACAAGCATAAAAAATGATGATCATGTGATGTTTATGTGATATTATGGTAACTAACTTTAAGATGCTTATAATGATCAAATGAAGAACTCTAGAATATTTTAGAATTTATCTAATTATTTTTATAGTTTGCTAAAGATACCTTTTTATTAATTTCTTATACTGGTAATAATGATAATACTGGATTCCACTTTGAGAATAAAAGGCTGTCCTGTGATCTTGATTCAAACATTCTGCATTTTTATACTAATTCTTCCTTATATTTATTTTAAGATTTTAGCTAGATAAAACATAGATATGGATAATAATGTTCATACATATCAATTATTCTTAATTAGTTAATCATAGATGAAGATCATGGATATATGAATAAAAATAGAAATTAATATTATGCTTCTTAAAGCAAACAAAATGAAGAAATGATATAACTACACTATGGTTATACATGTATACATTAAATGATTGATTGCAAATGTTTGTCAGATATATATTCACCTTCTAGTCTATTTTTTCCTTTACTTTATTATTTTATACTTAATATCTATGATATTATTGTTTGTTACATTATAAACCTGGCAATGTCTGACTAATGTCATTATATTTATCCACTTTACAATATTAAATGTTAATACACAAAAATGAAAATATATATACTAGCAAAAAAAGAGAAAAAGAAACATTAAATTTCATCTTCATATATAAAATCTTGATTTATTCTGACATGAGAAGACAATACTCTATTTAAACTCTCAAAATGAGACTAAAATAAAATTGTATCTACAAAATAATAATTCCTCTGTGGATTTATAAATTGCCTAAATTTCAAACGTAAACTTTTTAAGATTGAAATAATTAAATCTGCTTGACTAAGATGTTCTGTGCTCAAATGATTCTTATTGAATTCTACCAGAGTATGGTATATATATATATATATATATATATACCATACTCTGGTATATATAAACGAAATACCATCGATATATATATATATATATATATATATATATATATATATGATGGTATTTCGTTTAATATATATAAACAATCTTTTTTTATTTTATTTATGATAAATGCTACTATAAGAGAAGGCATTCAAATCATTTTTATCTTGGATTGTCCCCATCCCCAGACCAGTTTCGACCTATGGATCTCTTCAGTGAGGAGTTGGGACATTAGATTCAAAAAACCAACACAAGCTAAACATTTATCTAAAATTAACTGTCAAGAAGAAGATCTGAAACTTTTAGACATCTACATGTATTTAAAGTCAGCTCTCCAACTGAAAAAAGCATATGGGCCTGAACTTCATTCTAACAATTAACTTTTAGATAAATGCTTTGCTTGAGTTGGTTTTTTGAATCTAAGGTCCCAACTCCTCACTGAAGAAACCCATATGTTGAAACCGGTCTGAGGATGAGGACAATCCAAGATAAAATGGTTTGAATGCCTTCTCTTATAGTAGCATTTATCATAAATAAAATAAAAAAGCTTGTTTAGAGCTAATTAGCGTGCTCTTAATTATATATATTAAAAACGTATATATGTTATGTATATAAGTTTCTAAACACTTTTATGGATTACTTATTTTCTTTACTATCTTCAATATGTCTTACTTTATCGATGTAGTTTTCTATACATATATATGTGGAATATCTCTCAGTATTTTTACAGTTTAGTGTCACCTATTGATTAATAGTCTTTTTTTGGCAAAAAAGAACATGCATGGACGTTTGAAGTAAAGCTAATACCAGCCATTTTAACAGATCCTATGTTTTCTCAGACAATGACTATAATTTGAGGCTTCAAACTGTCTTAGAAATTTATCTCTTTCTTTTAGGCACTACATAACTGGAATATTATGAGACAAGCCATGTCTGGTGGTTCTTAGTTGATCACCTTGATTAATTGTGAGCATAAATATAATTTGTCATCATTAAAATGGGATTATATTAAAAGTATTCTACCACATAATGATTACTTTTGAAAAATTAAGATAAGCTTATTTTTATCTTGGTGCAGTCAGAGTTGATTACTTGATCGACTTCATTCTCAGCAGTGAATATCAAATGACTGAATTCTACCTTAAGTCTGAATTCTGAAATTTGGTGTTTATAAATTATTAAAACAAAACTGCAATCATTTTTTTAAAACGTTTTTTATAAACATGCTATCTTTTTACACATCTGCTTATCAAAAACATATTTTTCATAAATATATTCATCTGTACAGTGTATTTTTCAAAAATATCTCTGACTTCTTTATTATGTTTTCCAAATCTGTAATTCTTTGTGGTTATCATGGACAATAGGTTGTTTAATAAATTTTACCTATGTTTTTAATTTTTACAAATTAAGCATTCCTTGAAAGTAGTGGTCTTTTATTATGGCTAGACTAACTGAAATTACTTTGAGAAATTTGGGCTGTAAATTTTTAATATTATTAGATAATCGCATTTAAACATATAGTATTGGAAATTACATATTGTAAATGATGAAACTGACCATTATAAGATAGTGCATATTTTCGAAACGAAGCCCCTATTCATTATAATAAAATGTGGAATTTTAGCTAAGAGTTTCCACTATAAAATATAAAATTCATAATGCTTATACAAATATTAATTATAAAACCCATTTCAAAATGTAGCTTGAACAATTCTGAAAATCATCTATATGTACTTGAATAAATAAATTTATATTAAAGCATAAATATGAGGCATATGCTCTTATCTTTTATTATTGAGAACTGTATGCCTTCCAATTGCAAATGTGGCTTCAATTTGGCATTTGTTAGCCCATATTAAAGCCAAAACGTATATTGCAACTCTGATTAACCCAATTTTCAATACCATTGCTTGGTTAATTTTTATATATCACATTATATTTTTTTACAGTCATACTTTTAAATACGCTGATATATTAAACCAATATAATATAAAATCTCTCATTGGCATAATTTGGAGATTTAAAAAAAAACTTATTATTCTAGGCATTTATAAACAACCTTTCCAGGTACCAAAACTCTGACCAAATACAAATCTTAAAATTTTTATTTAATTTATTACAAGGTGCCATTCCAAACCAAAAATTTCTCAATAATTGATTTAAGCTAACTCTCACAGCTGCATATGCCTTTTGCAGTATTTATTCAAAAGAAATGGAATATCTTTTCCAAATCTGCTCATATTTTTCATCTGTATGCCAGTTTGTATTTTATAAGTCACATAATTGTCTTCCAGAAATTTCTTAAAAATATATTTTATTCCAGTAATGCATACATAATTGTTCACATACTAAGAACCATGTGATGTGTACATTGCTCCATTATATTTGACAAAAAAAGTATAATGTACTCAAAAGAAATAAAGAATGGTTAAATTTGTGTTTATACTCTATTCAATACTTACCCAGGAATATCATGAACAAAACTTTGTCATCTACAATCTTTTTCAATTATGGATTTTCACAGCTTGAACTGATATTGTTATTAACAATTCTCAAAAGCACCCTATGAACTGCTGTCTATGTAAACTAAACTTTCTTTGTAAATATGTAAATATTTGTAAATAAGATGTTATCAGTGAAAGAAAAGTTTTCGTTCAATTGCAAAATTATGGAATATTTTATAAAAACATTGAAAATGCTCTTGGCAAGAAATTGAAATTACTGCAAAGTATACCTTCAAAGATTAACACAGAATCCCATTTTATACTTTAAATTATCATTAAATATATTTACTTCACTAAAATCCCAAGCAAAAAAATCTGTTGATAGTTTAATAAAAGAAACTTGTATAACCTGAAGAATGTTAATTAATAATTGCCAGTTTTCTGGAAACACAATAAGATAAAGTTATCTTTATTGTTTATGGACATAATTTCTTTATCAATTTAAAAATACATGAATAAATACAATTCAACTTTTTATTTATATCATGTCAAAAAGATGCTAGTTTATTTTATTCTGGTCTGTATAAAAATAGCTTTCTGGGTTTAAATTTTTATAATAAATTGAATTTGAATTAAAAGAATGTTCCTTTTACTTTTCTAAAACCCAAACAAAGAAGCTATTGCATGGGTTAATAAAGAATAACTTGCAGTCTGAGAAATCTTAATTTTCTGGAAACATTGAAGTGCAAAGTTATCTCTATTTATATGGATATAATGTCTTTATTTTTATTTTTTATCAATCTAAAAATTCATGAAATATATATAAATTAAATATTATATACATAAAACCCTAATCACACATATTGGAACAAACAAATAAAAATGTCTAAAAAAGAGAAAACTCATTGTATTTCAGCTTTATAGAAACCCATTATTTTATTTTTTCTCACCCAACCTTTTGCAATAGTTTTATAAAGTCAGTTGACCACACACAAAAAAATATAGAAATGTATGTTAAAGTTTTTTTTAACTGTGATTGACAATTCCATGACAAAATAACCAATAAATTAATTCAATTCATACACAAATTCAACATTTCTCAGAATATCAGTACTTCAGTGGCACCATAACTTTAAAAAGAATAAGATATTTTATTAAAATCTTGGGAGACTATTTTTATACTCAAATATTTTATACATGTGGATAGAATACGTGTGGAGAATGTAGAGGACTTGTAAACAATTTTTTTTGTTCAAAAAACTTATTTAATTTCATTTTTTAAGAGTAAAAATTTTTATTATCTTTATTATTATATAAATATAAAAGTTTGTTTATTTGTTACTTTATATCTCAGCAAACACTGCACTAATTTTAATGAATCTTGTATGATTTTTTTTCTTTTTTGTATAAATATTTATAGTCCATAAATTTTTGCTTTATGGTGTTTAATTGTTTTAAAAACTTTGGTGCAATATAGAAATGCATGAAAATTGGATGTATTTTTGAACAAGGTCATAAAACTTCCAAAAAAAGGCTACACTGATTTAAAGCTTATAGACATTTGGAAACTTTTGAGATGACAAGTGTAACTGTTGCTAAAGTTGTGTAAAATTTCATTTTGTAAATATATTTTACTTCAATTAAATTGTGTTTGTACCACATATTTTATTTCTCATTTGAATAATAATAATAATCGCAATCAGTCATACTAATGAATTTGATCAACTTTTGGGATTACAGTTAAAATATATTTATCATATGGGAAAGTAAATTTTAAAATGGCATATATAGCAAGAAAAACAAGTAATGAAAATTCTCATTTCAATCAACTTTTTTTATTAAATACATGGGAAATACATTGTTGTACTAATGAACTAACTCCTGTTTATTTTTTTTATTTGGTATAAAAGACTAACCTTCTTGAATACATGTACTTTACTATCAACAGTAGATAGATTATTATTATACAGGGGTTTTTTTAAAGGAAGTTTTCAGTAAAATTTGATTTCAAAAATGTATATTTTAAATTAAATAAATTCCATGTTTTATATATTTAATTTTTCATTAAAATTAATGATTTTCTTGTGATTAATTTTGGTGTTTTTATCACAACAAACTTTCACATTTATATAATAATAGAGATTAATTAATTTTCATTTCTATAATGTATTTAATTTCTTATTTGGTTAAGAAAAACTGCAATTGGTTATACTAATAAATTTATAACCTTTTAGAATTTCGGTTTACATATAGCTTATAATCAGTTATAGTATTGAATTTGATCACTTTCCATGATTACCTTTTAAGTATACTCTTATGCTGTAAAGTATGTTTCAAAATGATTTGTTTTTTTTGTTCTCATTCCACATAGTGATTAATTAAATACATGGTATATTTTATAAAGAATGTTTAGTTTTAATAAAAAAAATAAAACAACATTGATTTTAAATATAGTTTTACTTCTCAATATTATGTAACAAAAAAAAACATTGATCGATCATTTACCACACATGGTGTACTCCATTGCCTACCCTGCTGAATGCCACACTATATATTATGGTAAAATGAAAGCTACAATCAATACTAGACTGGCTCAACATATTTACACATATAACAGAGCTCAGAAGAATAGCAACACAACCTCTGTATTTTTGGAGCATGCTAAACAATCTGGACACAACTTCACACCTGCCAATCTCATAATATTGTTCTCAGAATCAAATGATCACAAAAGAAAAATAAAGGAGGCATTTTACATTAATGGAAACATCCATGCTATTAATAGGAAAGACACTTGCTTAGAAATCTCAAAGAAATGGGTTTTGTAATACTAGCTTATTTGAATATTTGCATATATTTTACTATACATTTTATGAAGGCTATGAATATGAGGCATGGATCCTCGAAAACATTAAGCCAATAAACTTTAATATTAAGTTATATCTTCTTTTTATTAACACTTATAAATAAGTGTTTTTTTGTAACATTGATTTTAGTAATATTTTTAAATAATCTTGATTTTAAATAAACATTTGATTTGAACTCCATATAAATATGTAATTTATTAACACTGTTTTGCTTATATAGTGTCAAAAATAGCATGCATAATAAAGACCAATCCTGCACAGTGTTTATATAGGGCAATGTTAAAATTTAAACTAATCAAGTAATTATTGTCTTAAAAAAATAATTTACAAAGCATTTATTTAAGTAATATTTTAAAACAACCCAGTTTTCAAATAAACATTTGAATTGAATGCTATATTGATATGTAATCTATTAGCATAAACAAGGGAAGCCAATATTTGGAGAAAATTCATTTGGGATATGAGTGATGAAATTAGCAAGAGATCTAGAACAACAACAGTAATGGCAGACTCAGTGACAAACAGCATTTATGTGACAGTATACTCTATCTTAATATGGAGTAATAACTCTTTAATATTAAATTTTGTTTTATATTGGGCAATAACACTACTGAAATATTTTGAAATTATTCAAATGGTGTATGGAAGTGAAGCTATTATGAGATATAACAATGTTTTAAGTGGTTTGCAAGATTTTGTCATGAAGAAATGGCATTGAAAATTATCTATATAATAACCCTGTGACATTTTATATCAGAATTCATGATCCAGATATGCTAATATCTTACAATTTTTTTGTGGTGAAAGGCTAAAGTATGATATTACACAATGTGCATTGATACAGAGTTGGCACATCAGGAATACATAAATTTACAATTCATGGGACTATTGCATATATATATATATATATATATATGCAATAGTCCATATAGTACTATTGCACTCAGTTATATATATATATATATATATATATATAACTGAGTGCTTTGTAGTGACTATGTTGACTTTCAGTAAGAAAAAAACCCACATATACTGTGCTCCAAGATATGGAATATTTTCTTAAATAATCATATAACCAGAGAAAAGAATGTTAAAACAGCTGAAATATGTAAGACCAATTAATATGAGTTAATTGAAATTTTGATGTACATAGCATAGCTACTTTTATTCATTTTAAAACTTTGCAAATAAATAATCAACTGTAAAATAGGTTATAATAGATAATAAAAGTTTCCTAATATATGTACCAATTGAAAAGAGGAATTTCGAGCAGAAGTAATATAAATGAGCTGCCCTCTAAATGTTGTGTTTATTATTTATTTTATTTTTTTGCTGTAAGGAAATGACTTATTTCTTATTGCAAAAACTATTAAGCAAAAGAAATAGAGGTCAGTAAGAATTCAACCATTTTCTTACTGCAAAATAAAATATTATAGGGCACCTCAATAATTTATATCAATCGTGCTTGAAATTAATCACTTCAGTTATTATATATATTATATACCACAGACATAAGTTGTTATATATATATATATATATACATAATATGTATATATATATATATATATATGTAATAAATAAAGTTTGATATCTGTATTCGTTTCACAATATATGTAATATACAAATCAATATATATATCAAAATACAGTACAATTTATATAAATTATATTCTTTTAGAAGTACTTTTATATATATATATATTACACATACTAGATACTAGTATTGTAGAGTTTTTGTTATGTATCTTAGATTTCAAAATTGTTTATACCAACAACAAAATCATTGAAACTCCTTTAATAAAGCTCAGTTATTTAGAGATATTCAATTGGAATAGAGTTAACAGTTATTTATTTACCAACGGATGTCTGCTAAGTAACTAGGTTAGTTCTGGATAGCTATCTAAAAACATATGACTGTCTTTTAGTAAGTCTCAGTCTAGCTTAAAAAGATGTTCCCCAAATTTTATCACGTCAGACTTATGATCTGTTAATACACTAACAGACAGGACTAAGAGCTTTCAAAACATAAAATTATATATATATAGCATATAAAGAGCTAGGTTTAAGATGTATTGAATGTGTATAAAAGAATGCGTTTTTTATGTTTTTATTTTTTGTGGAACACTTTCCTCCCATTTCCATGTTGAGTAAGCTTTTTCGTTTTTGTTTCTTTTGCCAATATTCACAAATAAAAGATTGAGTATTTCCATACACATAGTGTTATTTAAAAGATTAAACCCATAAAAAGATATAGTTTTTAAATCTTCAAAGATACTTCAAATACATTATTATCAATATTATAATATTGATTTTTTTTTAGAATGTTATTTACGGAATACATCAACAGCTTTGCACATCAAAACACAAAAGATGTTTTTATTATTAAAAATGTAAAAAAAAAAAAAAGAGAATAGAAAAATATATGTAATATTTGTGAGGTGTAAAATTTGATTTTAATTGAAAAACTTGATGTCTAATATCTTTTTCTAGAAATTTATAAATAATTTTGTTCTTATTTCAAGTTGTTTTAAATAATGATAATAATAATATAAAAAGAAATACTTCAGCTAAAGTAATCGAAATGATATAGATAAAACAAATCCCAATTGATTTAAAAGAAAAAAAGTAATATCTTCCTAGAAATCATGTATTAAATTTTATTGAAAATAGAATATTTAAATATTAATGTTTTATTTCAAAACTATTTAATTAAATATAAAATAATGAAACTATACGATCCAATATATACATATATGAACTGAAAATAGCGTCATATTATTATAATTAAACATCCAACTGCTATATCCATCAATAGAAATTCAAACTCAGGTAAAACTATACACTTTTGGAGAATTTCAATCAGGTTTAAGATTTTGTTTAGATGACTGGTCCACAACCAATGCAAATAACAATCTAAATGATATTCATCAGTAAAGTAGTACCCAGAAAAACTGTTGAACATTATTTTTTTATCTTACATCTGATGCAGAGGACATTGTCCTGCAATATGTTATTTTAAAAGTATTTTATTATTAACTTTTATTTATGTTAAGAAGCGTACATAAAAACAGTTTTACATTGGCAAAATCATACAATTGTCAAGCGTTTGTAGCCGAGAGGTCAGTGCAGCCGCCTTGCAAGCAAGCAGTTGGTTGCAGACGGTTGTTGCGGGTTCGCCTCCCAGCCGATGCTATGACATATGAAAAAAATCATACAATTTTATTATAAACATATGCATTATTACACTTGATTTACAAGTATCAATCTTTCTATTCCCAGAATCTTGACACTTTCTACTTTAGATAAGAACATTACACTGGAGATTTTTATATCATTTTGACTACAGATATAAACTTTAAACTTCTCTTAAATAGTAATACACCAGTTTATAAATTAAACATAAACATATACATTAATTCAATTTCATCTCTGTATTTCCATGTACAATTTATATATGCATAATATAACTGAAATACATAGATTAGTCTATGAAATACAATTATGGTCGTATAATTGTCATCATAATTGTTGTCTTTTAGTATGTTTACTATCAGCTTATAGTGTTGTAAATCTCTAAAGAAAAGTTTGTTACAGTAAATAAATGAGTTTAAAAGAAAATATAAAATAGCCATAACAATACTACTACTACTACTACTACTACTACTACTACTACTACTACTACTACTACTACTACTACTACTACTACTACTACTACTACTACTACTACTACTGCTACTACTGCTACTCTGCTACTACTACTACTACTACTACTACTACTACTACTGCTGTTGCTGATGATGAATGAATAAATAATAAATTTGAAAGACTGTAATAAATAAGCAATGCTCCCATACTAAAATACATCGTTTTGAAAGAACTAGAAGTCTTCTTTTTTCATCCATATAAATTCAATTGATAATTACTGTGACTTCTCTTTCTCATCCAAATTAATTCATGATAATTACTAAGATCTAAACTATCAAATGTATTTCTGTATAAATTATTATTTTAGTAGTAATTGTAATAGAAGTAATAGTAATAGTTATATGCATTACTATTATGATTCAAAATATTTATATGTTATATAAATTACATATGTAGTTAGATCCCAAAAATTCAAAACCAAAACAATATCAGGCACTGTTCATATTTTTTATACATTAAAAATAATTACTGCAGTAGTCATCATGCACATACATATATATTTCTTAGAGCACTCCTAAATTTACTCAACCTATACATTTGTAAATTTACATAACTATGACTATAAATCTGTTATATAAAAATATAATCAATGTTTCAAATTAGGTTTAACAATAATAAATTGCTTAATAAAGATTTTATATAAAAGATTATGAAATCATGCATAGTCTTAACAATGAATGATATGATGGTATTATTAAAATGACCGAAAGGAGATATAAAACAGGTGGCGGACGATTATTAACCAAAAAAAAAAAAAAAAAAGAATTACAGCTTTTTTTGATCTTCATTATCAAATATATATATGCTCATTCTAGAAGAAAAAAATCAGACTTTACCAATTGTAATCCTATGAACAATGTGTATATCTATAAAATTCCACGAAAAGAAATTCTATTTTACGGAAGTCTAAAAGTCATATAATTGAATCTCCAAACAAAGTAATCCCAAATTATGGATGACTATTTAGAACTTGCATTTCACCAAAATATACTTGATTTCAAGAAAACATTTTATATCAAATATCGATTTAGAACATTAACATTAATAGGAAATTTAGAAGATGTGCCAATATATTCATTATGTTGTGTGAGGAATATTGCATAACATAAAAATAAATGAAAACATCATGATGATATATAGAATTTAAAATTAAATAAGTGTGAATATGTGTATATACTCATATTATAATTCAACCACAACCAACCCACCATATAATAGTTATTTATTGTGAACAGTGAATGGAGAGTGATTCTTTGAGATATACAACAGAATCTAAATTATTAGCAAATAGGAACCTCAAAACAATGTCTCATATTGTCATGTACTATTAGTATGGAATATTTTAGTCAGGATGGAAATACATGATAAACAGTCCATTATTAAGCAATTATACATACATCAAATTTCTAAATCATATTCAGAAAGTCTTTTATGTTTAGTATTATTATACTTGTTGGTTATTTTATTTTAAGATTCATTATAGTCAAACAAATATAATTAAGACCAATAATCATCATTATTCAAAATTATAGCTTCATCAATTTATGCAGGTTCTAACAACTTATTTAGATTTTCTTAAACTCATTGAATTGAGCAAGTCTTAATAAGTTTGAACACTCATTGATGATTCTATTATATATATATATATATATATATATGTGTGTGTGTGTGTGTGTGTGTGTAAACTTATAAATAAATATTAGGAATTCATAAGAAATTTAAGTATCAAAAGTGATGGGTTAGAGTCATAATCCATGGACAGTTAATCCTAGCATCCCAACACTTTATAATTGCATTAAATCATACAGAACTCCAGTCAATAGGATGTCATTGTTTAAAGTTTCTTAACTGGACATTTATTCAAGAATTTTTATGATCTTGGACTAATCATACTAACAATATATATGTATGTGCAATGTATATAGGAATATATTGTAGTTCAACTTTAAACATTCCCATACTTTTAGTATCAGATAAATCACAAACACCATCAACTTGTAGTTAAAGAATAATTTATCTTAAAGTAAGGACTGTCCAATATTTGTATAATTTGCAATTTGTTCTACTTTAGTGGTATTGCCATCTAGTGTAAACTTGAGTAATCAATAGTAGCCAGATGATTATTCATGGACACTCTAGGTTGCACAACTGGAGTAGGAAAAATAGATGTGCAATTTAAAAGTAATATGTAAACTGGGGTCATGAATTGGTTTATTGATATTAGTTTAATTTTTATTATAAGTGAAACATATATAGATAATTTATGTATATATATATTCTAAGGATGTATATGAAATTCTAAATGATAGAAAAGAAAAAATAAATCTTAATATAGGTATTGGATGGAAAAATAGTAAATCTTTAAAAAAACTAGTAAGTAATTCTAAAATAAGGAATGATAAGAATGATAGGATAGGAATAATATATAAAATTATTTGTAAAATATGCAAGATGATATACATAGGTCAGTCAGCAAAAAGTAAAACAGAAAGGGGTAAAGAGCATGACAGAGCTATAAAAAGAAAAGATATTAAATCAGGTCCATTTTGCCATTTTTTAGAAACAGGACACATTATGAATTGTGAAGAAAGTATTGAAGTCATCAAATATTGTAAAAATTATAAAGAAAGAAAAGTATATGAAACATTGTATATACATGAAAATAAAGAGAAATGTATAAATTTAGTACAATGGTCAGTTAAGTTAGGTGGAAAATGGTCATTAAATAAAAACTGGAAAATTTAAAAACATCTTTATTGTTAAGTTTGACCTGTATATGATATGTAAATCATGTGAAAAAAATTTTTTTTTTCAATTGTTGTAATATCTTGATAAGGTTCATATTTTGAATGAAAATCGATTAGATATTAATAAATTTATTATTTATATATTTTAAGTATTTAGTTGTCTATAAATTGAATATATTTAATTTTAAAGAATAATATATATATATAAAGTGATGATGTTAAATGTATTTTCATTTTAGTCTGTAATTCAAAACTTTTTAAAAAACACATTATCAGAGTTGCAAAGCTAGATTTTAAATAAAAGTATAGTATATATACTTTTATGTTAGATGTAATTAAATGGGATTCGAACCCAGACTTTCATGTTCCCTAAAATCATCCACTTCATCTTATACAACCAATGTACATGACTACATATATGCAAAAAAAGATAAATGATCTCCAATATACATATTTTGTGCTGAACCAGCAAACAGCAGTTGGTCCGGATCATCATCTCCCACACACAAATATAATCAGAGCTCAGTTTATATTAAAAAAGCAAATTTTTCAAACTTTAATGGACAGGCTCCAATCTTCTCCACTCTCCAACTTATCAGCCATGTGTATTATTGAAAATCTAATAATGGCATGTTTAAAGTCCTTGTTTGCCAATTTTTGTTGTTATACCCATGTTGCCATAAGTCATTCTGATCCTACTAATTATATCTAGTTTATATATATATATATATATATATATATATATATACTCATATTTAAATATTATGTATTCAATCTGAATTCTTTCCATCCCTCTTCTGTGTATTTAAATGGCCTTAAGATCCTTCATATGAGGAGTTAGCATGACTAATGGTTAATATAGGTATCTCAACAAAAATTGGCAAACGAGCTTTGAATATATCATCATAAGATTTTCAACGATATGTTTGGCTGAAGAGTTAAGGGTGGAGAAGATTGAAGACTGTCCATTAATGTTGAAAATTTGCTATTTTAATATAAACTGAACTATGATTATAAATGTGTGGGAGATGATGGTTCGAACCAACCGATGAGTGCTGATTCAGCATAAAATACATATATTGGAGATCATTTATCTTTTTCACATGTATGTGGTCGTATATATTGGTTGTATAAGATGGAGTGGATGACTAATGAGAGCTTAAAGTCTGAGTTCGAATCTTTCTAGTTGAAACTAAATTTTGTAGCTAATTTATTTGTACAAGTTCGTATTATTGAGATATTGATGTGGAAGAAAGTTTGAAAACTGTTGAACTAATGTATCATTTTACTACATTCATAGATAGGACTTATTTTTGGCAGTATTAAAAGAAAGAAATCAATCTTTTTACTTCAATAATTTTTTAAGCAATTATTTTTTTCCGACTTGATTTATAAGGTTGTAATTATTTCATTCCTGGACAAGACGGAAATATAATTTATGGTGATTTTTTTTTTACTTTTATTCTCTAATCTTTTTTTTTTTTAATAAATGAATTTAAAAAATAGCTTCGGCATTTATTTAGCACAGTTTTTACATTTCTTTTTATAAGACATAAATGCTGCCTAGCTAAAATTACGTTAATTATTTTATTCAAAAATTTATTTTAAAGAAATTATATATCAAAGATGGCAATAATATGCCAGATTGGAAAGAATATATACGATTTTCAGAGATGCTCTAGGCTGGATGTATATTGTACAGAAGTAAAACAAAACATAATTTGGAGAAGAACTATAAACGAAAACGTATATGACTCTAAAGTGGATGGGAATTTTATAGTGCCATGTAATCTGGTATCTATCGATAATTCATTGTTACTGTATATAATTCTAGGGTGTTTAAAATTTTAGGGTAGGATGAAAAGCTCATTAATTATTTAAGATTACTGTAAGAGTCGAATAAAGAGAACTGCTCTTGGAAATATATAAAAAAGCAGAGAAAGTTCATTTTATATTTTTGTTAGTTTATATCAGATGTGTTATTCTGGAAACATTAAGTAAATAGTAAAGTCAATAAGATGAAAATATTCAAAGTAAATTCACTTTAATTTAATAATATCTGTGATTAATTATGGTGGCAATATCATAGAAACATGAGATAATGATTTCACCCTTCATTTTCAACTGCATGAAATTTATAAAAAAATCTCATTTGAATCAGTAGAATTAAAATTGCCATGATATTTAAGGAACAAACATGCACAAAGATTAATTGTAATAAGTAATGAGAATACATTTATTTTTCTCTACAGGGTTAGATATTTTGCTAGTATACTTTCATCATAACAATAAAATAAATGATCCAAGCTTCGCATTCACAAAACAATTTATTTATTGGTAACTTAATCACGTGTATATTATTTTCAAAGCACAAAAATTGTGACCACCCACCATCACGATGTTATGTTTAAATATTTTTTTGTAATATGAAACAAATTGTGTAATTACTTCTTATTGTTTCCATCTTATGGAAATGTCTAATATTACAAAATCGGTAAAACACAATATAAACAATGATCGTTAATAAGAATATTTTTGCACTTTTTATATTATTCTTAATTTGAGATTGTAGCAAAAAATAAACTATCACTGTTTTATATTTGACAAGTCTGATTAGTAAGATCCTCTAAGTAGTTTTCTATGAGAGGTCATTGAAAGGCCTTTTTTATTAAATAGATTATTTAAAAGAAGTAAAACAATTTTTTATTTACCTTTTTATCTATCTATATCCATTTTTTATCTAAATATATGTTTCTCACTTATTTTTTGTCTATATTTTCATTCACTCATCTATCTAACCAACAAAACATCCAACCATTCATATACCAACCCAGTTAGCCATCTATCTATCTATCTATCTATCTATCTATCTATCTATCTATCTATCTATCTATCTATCTATCTATCTATCTATCTACTACTACTATCTCTATCTACTATCACTACTATCTATCTACTATCTACTATCTATCTACTATCTATCTATCTTCTATCTATCTATCTACTATCTATCTATCTATCTATCTATCTATCTATCTATCTATCTATCTGTCTGTCTGTCTGTCTGTCTGTCTGTCTATCTGCCTGCCTGCCTGCCTGCCTGCCTGCCTGCCTGCCTACCTACCTACCTACCTACCTACCTACCTACCTACCTACCTACCTACCTACCTATCTATCTATCTATCTATCTATCTATCTATCTATCTATCTATCTATCTATCTATCTATCTATCTATCTATCTATCTATCTATCTATCTATCTATCTATCTATCTATCTATCTATCTATCTATCTATCTATCTATCTATCTATCTATCTATCTATCTATCTATCTATCTATCTATCTATCTATCTATCTATCTATCTATCTATCTATCTATCTATCTATCTATCTATCTATCTATCTATCTATCTATCTATCTATCTATCTATCTATCTATCTATCTATCTATCCACCCTACCCACTTCTCAACCAAATGATGTGTGTACCTATTTAGTTACATACTTTTCTATCCATTTATTTATCTAATTATATATCTAGTTGTTTATTTTATTTATCTCTTTCTCTTTAAATATCTATCTGATCTATTTATTTGTCTAATCTGTCTACAGTTTTATCTATCCATTCATCTATTCATCCATATGTTTCCTTATTTATTCTATCAATTTACCCAACCAATCATTTGTTAACCAATCTACCCACCCACTCCTCTATATATCCATGTACAGGTATTTATGTATCTGTTACTCTATCTATTTATCCCTCTCTACCCATCAGTCTTTTCATTCGCCATCCTTTCATACAGTAATCTGGTTACCCTATCAACTTATCTGTATTTATCCATTTATATATTTGTCTATATATTTATATGTCAAGATACTTAGATATCAACAGTCTAACTACATATCTATCTGGCTGTTTATTTATCTGTCTATCTTCATTTTTTTTATCTATCTGTTTTTGTTCACATTTGTATGTGTTTATGGATCCACTTACCCATCTCTCTATTTATCCATTCATCTATCTACTATTCAATTATCCACCACTAATGCACTCATTAATTAACTGACGAATTTATCTATCTATCTGCATAACTGTATATTTGACTTTTTACCTACATCTATTTATTTTCCTATTTCTGTATGTGTCTATTTTTTTCCTATTTACCTATCTACTTACCCATCCATCTAAATAATCATCTTATTGATGAATAATTTATTTTTTTTACTTTTACTCTATGAAGGGTAAAACAGCAAAAAATTTCTATATATGCAATAGACAGTTTTTATCTTTTTACTATTTAACTACATAAATAGATAAATGTATCTGTGAATGTTTGAATAAAGAGACGGGCAAAAAATTAGAAGATATATATAAATTCACGTGAATTTTTTTAAAAAAAAAACACTTAAAAGACTTACCTTTTAAGGATAAAGATTTTACCTTTTTTGTTATTTTAATTATCTAATGTAGTGAAATTCATTTAATGGTTTGATAGATAAAAAATAAAATGTAATATGTGAATCAAACTATTCTAAGATTATATATCATTCACAACTTACATAGAAAAATATTCTTTTCAAATTACTCGATTACACACACCCTATTAATTAATTACGTTAATTTTAACATATATACATATATTTATTTTTTTAAATGAAAACAAATTAAATTTATACTAGGTCCTTATATATATATATATTAGAAATATCATATCATTTATTTAATAATTAATATTTTTTCTAATAATAAATATTACTTATTAAAAATATGACAAAATTCAATTTCTACTTGTAGTTAAACATTTTGATATATATATATTTCATAAATAAAATTTTCTTGCTGATTTACTATCAAAAATAGTATTGAGAAGTATATACATATATATCATAATTTAGGTAACTAAATATTCTTTCGATGCATTGAAAGTATATTTGGTTCGTTAAACTATTACCAAAAAGTATACTCTGTTATGATATTTTTTATAATATATGCAATAATTACAATATGCAATAAGTTTATTATGCATATATGTTAATGTGTTAACTGGGTATACAAATAAAATTAAGATTTTGTAGAAAATCATATATTTATCAATCAATCAAACAAAATAAGTCCTCAAAACAAATATTCATAATATTTTATATACTAATTTTTTAATCACATGATCACTATTTCTTATGCTAGCACATTGCTGTTATTAAAAGAGACAAAACTCTCCATACAGTAGTGCCACCCAGTGCCAACCAGATCCAAATCTCCTCACTGACGAAGGCCACAAGCCAGAAACTAGTCTGGGGCTATTAGATGAGTAGGCACTAGATAGGGATTTTATGCACAAGCCTTGTGGCATCCATTGATTACTCTGGTTGGCACTGAGTGGCACTACTGTATGGAGAGTTTTGCCTGTTTTAATTTTTAATAACATATTTATAAAGAATTTTATTCTGCCTTGAGAATATTACGTTAAACCTCTTGTAATAAAACTCTATCTACATCTACAATGAATAATATTTTATTTTGTATTAGTAATAACTAACATGGTTTCCATATAAATTTTTGAAACCTCAGCTAAAGTAACACTGATTTGATCCTTATTTTTTTTGATTGACATGTAGCATTATTGCGTAACTAAATTTATATATATATATATCATTAAAATCAGTCAACACATAGACAATCACAATAACAATAACATATCAACAATTTCAATCTGTTGTCAAGGAAACTTCCTTATAGATAGAACTTAGAATTTTTAGTCTATATTCAGCTTCCACTACATTTCAAACAATAAAACACATGACTACATACATGTGAAAAAATAAATGACCCACAATACATGTATTTTGTGCAGAACCAGTATGAATATAGACTGAAAATCCTAAGTTCAAAGCCCTCTATTTACTATAGTAAATATTCAGTATAATGAATAAATAGGTTAATTACATAATTGTATTGGAAATGGATTACATTATAGTATAAGTGCAGCCTAGCCCTTTCCTATTAATATAAATGGATATGTAATAGTCTGATAATTTGAGGGGTTAGATTGAAATAATTGTCTACATGGGAATGATTATAATATCAAATACACCAAGGGCTTTGAGCATTCTGTCATTGGTTTTTCAATAAAATAGATGGTTGAATTGTTGGAAAGAGGAAAAGATTGAAACCTGTCTATTGAAGTTTAAGGAATTGCCATTTTAATTGTGTGGGAGATTATAATCTGGCTCAACTAATGCGTGAGTGTTGATTCTGCATGGAATATGTATATTGGGATCATTTGTCTTTTTTATATGTATGTGGTCATATGTACCTGTTCCTGACATGGAATGAAAGATGAATATAAACTGAAAATTCTAAATTCAAATCCCTCTATTTACTATACTAAACAATAAGTATAATGAATGAAGAGGGTAATAATATATATATATATATTATAACGATCGAAATGGAAGTGATGATCAAATCTAACCGCAAAAACAATATCTGCAACTACCAGGGCGCCATCTAGGCATTTGAGCCTAGAAAAATTTATAAAGTAGGCAGATACGCGTTGTTAAGATTCCACTTTATTTAAATATTCCGATCGTTAGCCCAAGTCACTAGCTCAGCGGAGACGCAGAGATAAAAATCTATAAATTTTATATCTTAAATATCAATAAATAAAAGCCACTGCCAGAAATTAACACATAAAAATATTTATTTACGCACATATAAAATCATTCTAAATTCGAGGAATAGGTTTAACATTTTTAGATTTTTATATTACTCTTTAATTGTACATTTACATAAATTTCAATGAGTTTAATATTTTATTTAGATGGTCACGTATGAATAGACTACATAGATTTGCATTTGAAAATAAAACATTCTATCCCTATTTAACCTTAGGCTAAAATTCACAGTCAAACTGGCATCAATCCATCTGATACATTTATGTATTCAATGTAGCATGAAAATACAACAGCACAAATATACTATACTGTCAGGAATTGACATCTGAACAGGATAGTTAGAGAAAACATTGACTCTTGTCCAATACAGGAATATGACGTCTGTATAGCAAGAAGAACAATAAAATAAACTCCATAGGAAGGGACCGCGATCCTTTTTGCCGACTTACAATCCCATCCATAGGCAAAGGGTTGGTGCGGTGTATTCAGCGATTCTGCACGTAGCGAAACTTATACTACATCTACTAATTACACAAATATATCCAATCCATTGACCCAATTCAACCATGACACAAATAACCTAAGATTACCCTCCCCTAATATAACTTTACAAATCTATATAGCCATTCATGCCCGACTTAAATTTAACATTTAAATATGTTCGCACAAATGCATTTTACAAAATTTGTTTTAAAATGTTGAGTACAGATCAGCTGCACAGATTCCACGGTCAAAAACATTCCAAATTAAACACAACTGATCAAAATACAAAGTCATCGATAAACGTCACTTGCATAGGGAATATACAAATCCCATTAGCATTCATCGTAAGATGCTTGCAGTGATATCGTTGACCCATATATTCTAATCGAATGTGACAACCACAACATTATCAACCGCTAACGAATCTATGCAACGTCTATACCTAACCTAAATTTCATCATTTAAAATTTAAACAATAAACAATTTATACAATAAGAAAGAAAAAAAATGGAAATGATTTTTATCAATCGGAAAATATATAAAATTAAACATTATTAATTTGATTTAAAAACTTACAAAAGTCAGATAAGAGTCCGTTTTAACATTTAAGTTGGCTTGTTTATTAATTTGTAAAACTTGACGAAAGTTCTTAATTGATTTCAATAATTGTTCATTTCATGTAGCTTATGGTAGAAGAGTCCATGTTCCCATTGGCAATTCCCACGGAGACTTTCCTGGAAGACCGGTCTGATATTTTGGAGGTAGCATTAGCTGGTTCTGTTCTGGTATCACAGTCTTTGCATTTTTAAAATAAATGAGTGAGGATGGCAAGTGCGTCTTGTCGCTCGACTCACCAAAATCAAGTTGGAAAACTGCCTGGAACTCAATATTTTCTCTTTTTATAGTCCTCCTATGGATTCCATGAACAGAAACGTCACTGTTCTGTTTTTTCGTTATGGTCCGGGCCTTTATTTGCTTCCACTGGTCAAGCTAAAATCTCTTTCTTCTCTTATCTAACTTTTCATCTGACTTTTTAATTACACAGCTTTTAGATAATTAATAAACAATCATTTCCATTTATAGATTACAGGAATTAATTAATACCTGTTTTTATTTTAACTTACGTTATTTTTTATTAAAATATTTTTATATTTCAATCTTGTATTTTTTTATTAAAAAAAATACGTTCCCAAATACTTTTTTTTTTTTTTTTGTTTATGAAAAAAAATATTTTTAAAGTTTAGCATCTGTGCGAATATATATATATGTTTAACAAACATTTTAATTTTAGCGTTTAGTTTTTTCCTTTTATTTGCGAACTTTTAAGTTTTTATTTTAAATTAATGTAACGACATATTTATATATCGTTACATATCAGTAAACTTCCTCAAAAAAATAAAATATTTAAAAAAAAAAAAGAATTTACTTAGTGTTAGTAATTACGTTACACAAATTTGTTATATATGAAATTTCAAAAGGACAAAACTTTTTTTTTAAAAGACAAAACAGTAATTACAAATATAATGATAAAAAAAAAGTTGACTGATGATTCCTTACTACCAGCTAAATTTCTGCCCCCTCCCTTCCAAGTTTCATTTCTCCTACCTTTAAGTATTATTTAGGCAAGTTAAACGATTAGATTTTAAACAAGACTTTTTTTTAAAAAAAATTATGATTTATATTTATTAATTACGTTTTATTTATTACTTTTTATTCCTCGTATTTCTCTTTACATATGCGCAATTTTTCTTACTGGCAGTACCTTTTTACACAAAATTTAAACTATAACTTTACGTTAATACAAAACATATATCTATACTCATTTCAGAAAAATGATTGGCTTCATTTTCGAGATACTCGTTGTTTATTAATATCGGACTATAACATTGCGTTAATGCACAAATATATATACTCATTTTTAAAGAAAAATCTTACTGGCATGATTTACTTTTAAAATTCTCAGGGCACTCGTGATTTATTAAAGACAGAAAATTTCATCATCATCAATTCCCCTTCTCAGGGTCAATCTCTGAGGTAAGGCCACACTTGGGATGCCAATTATAATGATCGAAATGAAAGTGGAGATCGAATCTAACCGCAAAAACAATATCTGCAACTACCAGGGCGCCATCTAGGCATTTGAGCCTAGAAAAATTTATAAAGTAGGCAGATACACGCTGTTAAGATTCCACTTTATTTAAATATTCTGATCGTTAGCCCAAGTCACTAGCTCAGCAGAGACGCAGAGATAAAAATCTATAAATTTTATATCTTAAATATCAATAAATAAAAGCCACTGCCAGAAATTAACACATAAAAATATTTATTTACGCACATATAAAATCATTCTAAATTCGAGGAATAGGTTTAACATTTTTAGATTTTTATATTACTCTTTAATTGTACATTTACATAAATTTCAATGAGTTTAATATTTTATTTAGATGGTCACGTATGAATAGACTACATAGATTTGCATTTGAAAATAAAACATTCTATCCCTATTTAACCTTAGGCTAAAATTCGCAGTCAAACTGACATCAATCCATCTGATACATTTATGTATTCAATGTAGCATGAAAATACAACAGCACAAATATACTATACTGTCAGGAATTGACATCTGAACAGGAGGAATATGACGTCTGTATAGCGAGAAGAACAATAAAATAAACTCCATAGGAAGGGACCGCGATCCTTTTTGCCGAATTACAATCCCATCCATAGGCAAAGGGATGGTGTGGTGTATTCAGCGATTCTGCACGTAGCGAAACTTATACTACATCTACTAATTACACAAATATATCCAATCCATTGACCCAATTCAACCACGACACAAATAACCTAAGATTACCCTCCCCTAATATAACTTTACAAATATATATAGCCATTCATGCCTGACTTAAATTTAACATTTAAATACGTTCGCACAAATGCATTTTACAAAATTTGTTTTAAAATGTTGAGTACAGATCAGCTGCACAGATTCCATGGTCAAAAACATTCCAAATTAAACACAACCGATCAAAATACAAAGTCATCGATAAATGTCACTTGCATAGGGAATATACAAATCCCATTAGCATTCATCGTAAGATGCTTGCAGTGATATCGTTGACCCATATATTCTAATCGAATGTGACAACCACAACATTATCAACCGCTAACGAATCTATGCAACGTCTATACCTAACCTAAATTTCATCATTTAAAATTTAAACAATAAACAATTTATACAATAAGAAAGAAAAAAAATGGAAATGATTTTTATCAATCGGAAAACATATAAAATTAAACATTATTAATTTGATTTAAAAACTTACAAAAGTCAGATAAGAGTCCATTTTAACATTTAAGTTGGCTTGTTTATTAATTTGTAAAACTTGACGAAAGTTCTTAATTGATTTCAATAATTGTTCATTTCATATAGCTTATGGTAGAAGAGTCCATGTTCCCATTGGCAATTCCCACGGAGACTTTTCTGGAAGACCGGTCTGATATTTTGGAGGTAGCATTAGCTGGTTCTGTTCTGGTATCACAGTCTTTGCATTTTTAAAATAAATGAGTGAGGATGGCAAGTGCGTCTTGTCGCTCAACTCACCAAAATCAAGTTGGAAAAACTGCCTGGAACTCAATATTTTCTCTTTTTATAGTCCTCCTATGGATTCCATGAACAAAAACGTCACTGTTCTGTTTTTTCGTTATGGTCCGGGCCTTTATTTGCTTCCACTGGTCAAGCTAAAATCTCTTTCTTCTCTTATCTAACTTTTCATCTGACTTTTTAATTACACAGCTTTTAGATAATTAATAAACAATCATTTCCATTTATAGATTACAGGAATTAATTAATACCTGTTTTTATTTTAACTTACGTTATTTTTTTATTAAAATATTTTTATATTTCAATCTTGTATTTTTTTATTAAAAAAAATACGTTCAAATACTTTTTTTTTTTTTTTTGTTTATGAAAAAAAATATTTTTAAAGTTTAGCATCTGTGCGAATATATATATATGTTTAACAAACATTTTAATTTTAGCGTTTAGTTTTTTCCTTTTATTTGCGAACTTTTAAGTTTTTATTTTAAATTAATGTAACAACATATTTATATATCGTTACAATATATATATATATATATGACTAATGTACACATTCAAGCCATCTAATTTACACATATAATCAAAATGTAGATATAGTCGTTTTTTAGTTTTTTTCTGACTAGTAAAAATTTTATTTATTTATTCAATAAGAATATTCTGTTTTTTCTATCATATATAATATTTTCCCTCATGATATATTAGAAACAGTTTAACACGGGTCACTATAATTTTTAATGCGCATGTTTTACACTAGCTAAAATATATAAGCTATAACGGGGAAGAATTAATAAAACACAGACATTTTAAAATAACTGCTGTTGGATAGCCCTTCAGTTTTGAAAATGATGACCAATATAACAACATTTTACCAATAAATGTTATCTTTATAAGATATGTCCTAATAATTTACAGTAAGATTATGCATCATGAAATGCAATAATATTACTCTATAAAGAGGTATTATTAATACATTGTACAGGTTTAAACCTGCATTTATATATGTAATATATGCGAGATTCGAACTCAGACTTTCATACGACCCACTACTCTCAGTGCCATCTCATATTGCTGACCCACCTGATCACACACATGTTGAAAAGATAAACAATCACCAATATGAGATGGCACTGAGAGTAGTGGGTCATACGAAAGTCTGAATTCGAATCCTGCATATATTACATAAATAAATGCAGGTTTAAGCCTGTTCAATGTATTAATTTATATAAATAGTGTGTAAAAGGTCTGCCGATCTCTTGCATATGTATGTATAAATGTATTATTCTCCTGTACATGTGGGGTCAGAATGACTGATGTGTCAACATGGGTACTATGACAACCTTGGCACTAACAAGGGCTTTGAACATTCCATCATCAGATTTTTAATGAACTGGAAAGCTGAAGAGTTGTGAGTTGGAATAGTTTGAAGCCTGTCCATTAAAGTATGAAGATTGGTTATCTTAATATAAAGCTGAGCACTGATTGTATATATGTGTGAGGATAGTAATCTGGACCAACTGATGATTGCTGGTTTAGCTTGAAATACGTTTATTGGTGATTATTTATCTTTTCAACATGTGTGTGATCAGGTGGGTCAACAATATGAGATGGCACTGAGAGTAGTGGATCATATCAAAGATGTATTATTGTAATAATTATAAACACAATAGACTGCTTCATTTGATAATTATTAGAAATTTAGAAATATGCATCAATCTGTCTTAAAGTTCAAAAGAAAGGTAGGCATTTAATATTACTTCATGATTTATTATGATTAAATAGGTAAACTAATCTAACTTTCAATAAGTGTACACACCAACTTACTATTACATTATCTATAAATGAAAATAATAAATATATGAACTAACTCAAGGAAATATAAGAATACTAATAAAAACACACATGCAATTACTTCTCTATAAAACTGCTTTAATATTTTTAGTGTTTACATTTTGGAAATATGGAAATAGACTTTTTGCTGGGCTTTCTGATGAAACCAGTCTGCTGGTTGAAATATTAAAGCCACTTTATAGAGAAGTAATTGTAAATGTTCTTTAATATATATATATCATAATAAAAATAATAAATATAACGGTAATAAATTATTATATACAGTCTTTCAATCCACAGAGTTACTTTCGGTTAATTTCTTAAACCTGCCTCAACTGCCAAAAACTAACCGAAAGTATTTTTGATGATTGAAAGACTGTTTGTAATAGTTTGTAAACGTTATATTTATTATTTTTATTATGATTACAATGTTGTTCTAATTAATGGACATTTTATTTATATTATATATATGATATACTTTGTGGTTTCATCTGTGTATGATTTTTATAATTAATATACCAAAGTTTAGGGTCGGTTGATCCATCAATTGGATGATAAATAGGATATTTTAAAGATGTTTGTAGAGGTGCTTTAATAAACAATAATTTATAACAGTGTTTGGAGTTAGACTAATAGAAACAAAGGGTATATAAAATTGCAAAAATAAAAGTCATAATTTTTTAGAGTAATGTGTCACCATGTTCGTTGAACCAGTTTGGTCTTTTTAGTATCTCAATGGTTTCTCTTTTCACGAGAGCAATTAACCTTTCAGATAAATCACATCTGAAAGAAGAAATAAATCATATAATAACGTTTTAATAGCCAATCGTTATAATAATAAAATTATTCACCAAGCCTTAATTCAAAACCAAAATAATCAAAATAAAAAACAAAAAGAAAAAAATTATTAGAAATTGTTTTCCTTATATAAAAAAACTACAGACAATATTGAATTAATACTACAATGCTACAATTTAAAAAGCAGCATATACTCAATTAGTGACATCATAACCAAGCCTAAAGATTCAATCTCTCTCGTAACTCATAAAGTTTATAAAGTTTTATGTGGCATTTGTAAAGCTTCTTACATAGGTATGAGTACTAGAAGAGATGAACATGCTAATGAAGTTAAGCAACATTCATCCTCATCAGCATTCTCACTCCATGCTATAAATTTAGGTCACACTATAATACCAAAATCCTATCCAGATGTGACAATGTAAGAGCAGAAAAGCTAATGTGATACTAAAAAGACCAAATTGTATTTATAAACATGATGACACATGCAAACTTTCTCCTATTTGAAATAATTATTTTAAAAAATATTATTCTAAAAATTTTATTTTATTTTTGCAATTTTATATACCTGTTTTTCCCCTCAGTGTTTATATTATCTCTACAATCATCTTTAAAATATTCTATTTATCATCCAGTTGATGGCTTGTATAGATCAAACTAAAACATCAGGATGAAACTGCAAAGTATATTATTTACATCTGTAATCTGTGAAAATCTTCATATCAATATATATATATAATGAAAAACGTTTTTTGTCTAAAACATATTCATTATTATTTTGAATTGATTCATTTGTTAATTACGTATATAAAAAATGTTAAAAAAACGTAAGTAATGTTCAATGGATTTTTTCAAAAGAAGAAAATAGAAATTGATAATGACGAATTGGAAGAAGTTTACAACTACAATTACCTTGGTCAGATTATTGATGCAGATGAAAACATAATGGAAAAAATGAATCATAGAATCAAACTTGGCTGGGGTGCTTCTTGGAAAAATAACTTAATACTAGAAGAAAAAATGCCTATGTTTTTAGAAAGAAAGATTTTTAATAAAGGAAATTTTATGATTTCTTACATATCTTGGACATTTAATAGAAAGCAGTAGAAAGACACCAATTAATCAATGAAGTATGAAAAGATGCATGTTAGGAGTAATAAGAAGAAATAAAAAATGAAATACATGAGTGAGAGAACAAATATGTTGTTACTGACCTTATTAAAAGAATTAAGAGACTGAAGTGGAGTTGGGATGGACATTTTTAGAATAAATAATGGGTGGGTAGTTAAAATATTAAATTGGATTATGAGACAATGTAAAAACCTAGAATAAGGCCACATGTGAAATGAATGAATAAAATAAGGATATTTGTTGTGATGATGTGGAGAAGGGAAGCTAGAGATCAAAGAAGATGGATTAAACTTGGGAATGACTTTCATCCTGCAATGAATTGATAATGGTTGAAAATGGTGATATCCTTATATATACTTTTTTAATTCAGCATACTTTAATTTTTTTAAAAATTGTCACATTTGAAACAATAATATTTTTATTATCTGTGTTTTAAACATTTTAGCTGTTATCATTCGTATTTTTGTAATTTATCTTTATTCTTTCTCTATCATATGCACAGCAGTATCTTTAGTCACTATTTTTATCTACTTTTTCAATATCTTGTATGAGTTAAGATAATGCCATCATTTATTATTCACTTCATTTGTCATTTTCAGCTTCATTAGTAATGTCGTCATTTTATTATTAATAATAACTTTTCCGCTATTATTCCTTATTTTATGATTTGAAAAAGTCATATTAGTGATGTCACCGTGTTACTTATTATATTTCTTTTATTATTATTATTTATTTCAGTGTTTAAACTAACCTCATATTTTTAAAAAAGAATAAAAGTTTATGTAAATAGAGGAATGAACTCTAACTACAATTTATATATAATATTCAAATATATGTCTATTGTATACTAAAGTTAATGTAATTATAAGGGACTTGAACTCGACTTTCAAGCTCCCTACATTTATCCAATCTATCTTATATAACTTATATATATATATATATATGACTACATAAACATATAAAAGATAAATTATCTCCAATATACGAATTTAGTATAGACAATATATATATATGAAAAACAAAAACAAGTTAAATTCATGTAACTTGCTATATATATATATATATATTGTAACGATCTGGAGAATTTAAATTTAACATCATCTGCACTACAGGGCGCCATCTAGGCATTTGAACCTAGAAAAAATTATAAAGTAGGCAGATACATAAGTCAAAAAAAATTTTTTTTTTCTATTATTTTGATTTAATATATTTTGATTCCGGTCGTTAGCCCATTGTCACTAGCTCAATGGAACAGCAGAGATTTATATTTCATAAATTCTTATCTAAGAATATTTTTTTTAAAAAAGAATAAAATAAGCCACTGCCAGTAATGAATATACAAACATTTATTTACGCACATATATATAAAATTTAACATTATTATTTTAGCATGTTTACTTTAACATTTAACATTATTTTTAACTTTTATTTTAGATTTTAATTTACATTTTAATTTTTATACTATTATAAGTTCGCACTGATGGGTTTATAAAATGTGTTTTTAATGTTGAGTATAGATCGGTTACATAGATTACATGGTCAAAAAACATTTCATAATAAACATAAACGATCAAAATACAAAGTCATTGATACCGTCAATTGCATAGGGAATACAAGAAACCCAATGGTGTTCATCATAAGACATCGCATTGACACCAATAACTTAAAAGACATCCAACATAAATACATCTTAGATACTTACCGTAAGGTATCAGTATTTACTGAATGTCTATATATTTTGATCAAATATGAAAACCAAAAACATAATCAACCGATAACGAACCCATGCAAGCGTCTATACCCAACTTAAATTTAATGCATCTTTATTTAGAGTGTCGAGTTTGAATAGACTACATAGATTTGCATTTGAAAAGAAAATATTCAATCCTTGTTTAACCTTAGGCCAAAGGTTTGCAGTCAAACCAAACTTCAATCCATCTGATATATCGATGTGTTCAATGTAATACGAATACGGCAGCACAATTAGGTTAAGAGAAGAAACTGCTTCTTGTCAGATAGGAATATTACATCTATCTGACGATGAGAGCAATAAAAAAAAAACTCCATAGGAAGGAACTGCGATCTCCATCTTATAATTCCTCCCATAGGCAAAACAAGTGTGTGCGGCATATAATAGCGATTCTGCCCATAGCGAATCTCATACTACATCTACTAATTACACCAATATATCCAATCTATTGATCTAATTCAACTACAAAATGAATAACCTAAGATTACCCTTCCCTAATATAACTTTACAAATCTATATAGCCATTCATGCCCGACTTAAGTTTAATATTTATATAGTTTAATTTATCGAAAAAAAGAAATCATAATAAAAACTTAAAAGAACAAAAAAATAAATAAATGGAAATGATTTTACAAAAGAAATACATCAAATAAAATTATACCTAATTAATAAATAATTTAGTTTGGTCAGATAGGAATCTATTTCTTTTTTTTTTATATGGAACAAGTTTAGAAGTAAAGTTCTTATTGTTTAGAAATGTTCATTAATTATATATATTTAAAGCTGAGAGTTCAAAGAGTTCTTACGATTTCAAAACGTTCCTTTTATCCATTGCTTACTATTTGAATGTGAATTCCCATGCCGTCCTAAAGAGATTGTTTGAGTTAGCCATTGGATTTTTATTTATCCAGAGGTCTTTTAGTTTAGCTGGTCCTCAATGTAGAAAGCGATGTCATTTCTTTTTTTTTTAACAAAACTGAAGAGATTGAAGAGTGCATCTTTTCAATCTCTTCTCCTTCAACTCCGCACTAACACATCGTAATAACTCCAAATAATTTCCAAACTTTTCCTTTTATATTACCTTTAGGATCCAATGGACATTACATCATCGTTGATGATGATCCTTCCATTGAGGTCCAGTTTCCTGATGGATTTCTCTCATTTGCTATTAGTTTCTATTGTTTTCCTATCTGACCGCTGCTTATACATTTAAATGCCCAAAGGCTAGTTCACTTTGACTAATTAAAATAATCATTTCCATTTCTGATTAATTAATGTGTTTTCCACACTTAAAGATATTTTTATCTCTAAATATTTTTGTTGAAAGATTTAGTTTTTCTATTTTTAATAAAGTTTTATTTTAATAATTTTTTTTTATCTGTGCGATTTTAATATATACAAGTTTAAGATGATTTTTTAATTTTCAATTTTTAATTCTTAAAAAAGAAATTTTTATTTGCGAACTTTTATTTTTTTAATGTTTAATAATAAAAAAACAATGTAACGTTGTCTGTGCCCGTTACAATATATATATAAACATTACAAGCATAAAGCTAAACTAGTCAATATAAAATCAAAACTACCCCAAATCCAAAATTAAACCAGACCAGCATAAAATAATATCAAAACACAACCTAAGGTTTCACTGCTACAAGCAGACTTCTCAAGTGTAAAGAACTACAAAAACTAGACAATATATATAATATTAAAAACTACCCACAAATCCATTCACTTCCCATCCACCCTTAATATTAAAAGAACTCTTAAATAAGTTAATTGCTTCAAAATAATAAATTTTCAATAATAAAGACTCTTTAATTCTTCTTTTGATTTCATTTCTCTCAAAGAAGTCAACCTTAGCTTCATCAAAATCAATAGTGTGGCCTGTATCTATTTTTAATGAAGCTAAGGTTGTCTTCTTTGAGAGAAATGAAATCAAAAAAAGAATTAAAGAGTCTTTATTATTGAAAATTTATTATTCTGAAGCAATTAACTTATTTAAGAGTTCTTTTAATATTAAGGGTGGATGGGAAGTGAATAGATTTGTGGGTAGTTTTTAATATTATATATATTGTCTAGTTTTTGTAGTTCTTTACACTTGAGAAGCCTGCTTGTAGCAGTGAAACCTTAGGTTGTGTTTTGATATTATTTTATGCTGGTCTGGTTTAATTTGGATTTGGGGTAGTTTTGATATATATATATATTATAACGTTTTTCGTTTTGTTAGGCCGCTACACGCTAATATAAACTCCGCGTGAGTTGATCAAGCTATGTCAAAAAAGAAGAAAGTTATATTTCTATTCTAAAAACATAGCTATATTTCCTGATCAACTTGGCCTATTAATTGTTGAGAATTGTGCTATTGATGAAATCAGCTTTTAATTTATTTAATCTGGGTGCCAGAATTCCTAAGAATTCACTGAAATCATCATATAACATCTCACAAATAAAAAAAAAAAACTTTTAAACTAATCGGTATTACATCATACCGTAACGAGAATTAATTTTTTAAGATTATTATTCCTGGGCTTATTCAAACATATTGGCAAAGGTAAATTACATTTTTTTAAATCTTATTAAACTACTAATAGATTTAATAATAAAAAATAATAACTATTATTAATAACGCACAAATGAAAATTGGTATTAGAAATATTTTTATTCTAATAGATAAAAAAAAATATATGAAATAAATTACTTATCAAGTAAATTAGAGAGAACACAATTCAGATGTGAATCAATTAATAAAAAACAATTTTACAATTACTGTTCATATCTAAATTTCTTCTAGAAATTTCCTTAAAAAAAATGGATGTCTCTTGTACAAGAAAATTAATGTCTCTATCGGGATTGTTTAAACATACTTTTAGAAATTGTTTGAAAACGTTTAATTTGGTCACAATCAGGAGTAATGAAGTATAACTTACCGGTAAGTTTTGTGCATTCAGTAGTAGATAACTATGCATAGTTTTTTGGGTAGAATGAGCTCGGCCTTTTGGTTATTATTTGATCTTGTGGTCCATTCTCCTAGTCGGTCACGAAACCTTTTCTGGTATACATCTTCAGGCATGATGTCTTCAGAAGCTCCGGTTCACTCTGACATGCCGAATTACTTCAGTGTAGAGCGATCTTGGATATATTATTGTTATCCAAGACCAACTAGAGAAACCAACGAACAAGATGTCCTTCAAACTGATCTCTGCCTTTTATACTCTCTAGAGGCCCAGTTTTCCGACTTCTGCGCATATCTTTTGTTTGTCAAAATATCCGTTGATAATCTTATATATTCTTTATAAAATTTATGTTACAAAGTCTCTATTTTTTTCAGCATATTTCTGCCATCTTTAATTAGTTGAAATATTTTTACTTTCTCTTATCTAGATTGGTAATTTGTGTCTTTTGTTCTCTCCAATTCTAACTTTTATTTCTAATTACATAAAAAAAAACTGAAAGAATAATTTAACTTTCATTGTACGTTATTTTTTTAAAAAAAAAATTAGTCAAAAAAAAATCTAAATTTACTTTTATTTTTTAGCTTCTACCAAATGCCAATATATTTGCAACGTATATAAATAAACGTTACAATACCACCAGTGCCAGGAGATGAGAATAAAATAGGGGTTTACACTAATTTTATTCTTAAGTTTTTTAAATTCATATTCATGTTTTTTTTTTTTGTAGTAGCATGCTGATATATTCCATAGACTCATTCAACAAGCGACGTTCGGCTTTAACGCCCACTTTTAAGTCTAACATGGTGGGAATGGAAAATATTTCAACATTCATCTGTGTCCTTTCCACTTAAGTGTAATAGTAACGATAAGAAGCCCAAGTTATAAGCACTAACGAGCGTTGCTCATCATTTTGAGTCTTACAGGCTCGCGGCAACTTGGTCCACCTTCCCCTTTATTGGGATCCCTGCTAGAAATAGTCTGATGGGCATATAAAAGTGGTCTTATGTTAATATACTGCATACTAGGACTCGGGGCTATGTTTTTCCCCTCTTCAGTAACCACCTACCCGGTCAAATACTTGTGACTTATGTCTACATCAGCCACGATCATGTTTTATTTTAGACATATCAAAAAAAATATACATACATTTTTTCTTTCTGGAAGTCATATTAAAAAAATATTTTTTTTTTATATTTTAATAATCAGGGTTTAATTAGTTCGTTAGTTTATATAATTTTTTTTTTTTAAAAAAATTACTATTTATTTTCCGGCTATGAGTTTCTTTGGGTCATCGTTGTAATGTTCTTTATCATTACAACTTATCTCAGGTTGTAGTTGTTAAATCGAAGCCCGAGTTGGGTCGCCATTATAACGTTTTTCGTTTTGCTAGGCCTCTTACACGCTAATATAAACTGCGCGTGAGTTGATCAAGCTATGTCAAAAAAGAAGAAAGTTATATTTCTATTCTAAAAACATAGCTATATTTCCTGATCAACTCGGCCTATTAATTGTTACGAATTGTGCTATTGACAAAATCAACTTTTAATTTTATTTACTATGGGCGCCATAATTCCTAAGAATCCGCTGAAATATGTCGCCAGCACCTCTCGCAAGTTGTAAAACAAAAAAAAATAAAAAGATTTTTATTATATTTTTTTTAAGGGGCGGTAATTCTACCGTAATGAGAATTAATGATTTTTACGATTATTAGTCCTGGGCATTGTACCGGTAAAAATCACCATGCTTAATCACACACAGTAATCCGAATTCAAACCCAGTCCACGTCTAGGAATAAATTCCAAAATGCAAACTAAATTCAAACCCAAAACTCTGGCATGACCCACCGATGACAACATTACAACGGTACGGGGTTTTCCCTTTACTAGCTCATCGAAAACACAGACTAAATTACCTACAATCAGCTATTTCATAGATACCTTATAGTCGGGATATTGGTATGGCTAATAATTTAATGTATATATTTAAGTTGTCGATACAGACAGCAGGTGATTGACTAGATTTCGAGAGTAATAATGCAAGAGAGACAAAATTAGGTTAGATAATTTTTTAATAAATTATTGAAAGCACTGAGTAATATTATTTACAGGTACGGTAAAACTCTCATATGTATTTTACAATAAATTGCTGCTAGTCATCAATAATCGGTTGGTACTGATTAACAAACTCATGCCAATATTTATGTGTTTAAATGGTTGTACAGGTTGATATGAGAATCAGAGTAATTGGAGAACTTAAAATATTTAACCACTAGTTTATATTAAGTTGTTTTATTTTAATAGATTCAAACCATTGCGTATATGGATAAATGGGAGGCGGTTTTATATAAAAATATAATATATAATACTGATGTACTGATGGTTGCAGGGATTAAGGTATACTACAAATAATAACTTGCGGTGCATTGACGGAATACCGGGCGGCTTGTACTTTGATGTCTTAATGCCCCCAAGTAGATCCGGGACACTACAACCAGCCGAGATTATTTTCAAACCCCGGTGATCCAAGAGATTACCTGGAGAAGAATTTCTTTCTCTCCATATGGTAGTAAAATGAGACGCCAACTTAGGCGAAGGTAAAGGCATTGCCACAGTAACATCGAGGAAGAGTGTTCGGAAGTGGATTTTAAAACAAAATTATATAAACCTGTTTATCTATCCATAACATGTTCTACACAACAGCCTGATATAACTATTCAATAAAAACATGGCGAAATCAAACGATCGCAAAAGTAACAATTAATTAATTTCACTCTGAAACCCATAACTCCCCGGATTATTCGGAAGATAATAATAGCAATAAAATATTCACTTATTATTCTTACTCCGTAATAATATATAAAAAAAAATATAATAAAATTTTAGACTATTTTAAGTATTTGAGATTTGGAGTATAGATTAAAATATCATGACGAAGTAAAAGAAACAATAAAAATATTTGAATATTTCTCAACTCAACATAAATGAAACAATTTTTAGTTCGATACAAGAAAATTACTTTTAAAATGAATATAATAAATATTATGAGATAAACTTTACTGACTTTAATTAGAGTTGAGAAATATTATTATTGGCATCGTTTTGTTTGTAAAATAAGTAATAGTAAAAATATAAATGTATTCACAAATGGATTATTAGTAGGCACAAATATTAATAATTATCATCTCAAGACTAGAGCACAGAAATATTAGAGAAGAAATTTACTGACAGGTTTTAGTGTAACATTTTCCAATGGAAAACAAGAAATTTACATGCAATTAATTAGGTTAACAGATTAAATATAAAATTATTACTGAGAGGAAAGTTAAAAAGTTCATGTAACAAAAGTTACCATTCTTTCTTCGTCCGGCTTTTCTTCTTGCGGTGATATGTATGAAGAACGTAAATGTGCATTTTGAATTTCTTAGAATGGCATGGTTAATTTAAATGTTGGGATTTGGCAGACTGGAAGCACGGAAAACATTACAAATCAGCGGTACGAAAGATTTAAATTGGCAGAACAGGGATCAGCTTCTTGGACTTAGCCCATCATTATTGCAGTTTACCGGGCAACTTCTTAATAACGGTTGAAGTGATTTCTCTGGAACAACTACTTTGCTGTAGCTTGAGACGATCTAAGCACAGCCAAGTCAAAAGTTAGAGTGTCTATATTATATTTAAGATGGCTACGGTTGACCTTTCTGCCTAGTTTTTGTTCATAACTCCTCCTCCTTTGATTTTCTGGCCTCCAGCAATATCTAATTTTTGACTATACAATAGCCTTTGCCTTTCTTGATAAGAGTTCTACGTTCGGTTTTCATTTATTTTTAAATTTAATACATGATTCTAAATTGACAAAACAATTACATCGGAATTCGTGAATACAAAAATATAAATTCATTATCTTAATTTATCAAAGTACAAATTAATTATTCTATACATTTTGTACAAGTAAGATTTTGATTAAAAATACTGATCAAAGGAATGTGACTTTTGATCAGCATTTTTAAATGACTTTGTATAATTTGCAAAATTAAAATTTAAAGAAAATATACACGCAATTGAAACTTTTAAATTGAGCTAATATAAATCCACAAACCACACACACACGAATATTATTTATCATGATTTGTGACATTTATACTCATACTCTTTACATTAAATTCTTTTTAAACAAACACAAAATAAATAACTTAAAATTTATGTGGCTGGGAATAGAAAAAGTCTCATTGCGGGTAAATAGTGGTTTAGAATTACCGTTCTTAAATGACAACCATGAAACTAAGATCGATTCTTCGATCTGTCTGTTTCAGCGTATTGAAACATATTGGCAAAGGTAACTTACGTTTAAATCTTATTACACTAAAAATAAATTTAATAATAAAAAATAATAACTATTATTAATAACGCACAAATGAAAATTGGTATTAGAAATATTTTTATTCTAATAGATAAAAAAAAATATATGAAATAAATTACTTATTGAGTAAATTAGAGAGAACACAATTCAGACGTGAATCAATTAATAAAAAACAATTTTACAATTACTGTTCATATCTAAGTTTCTTCTAGAAATTTCCTTAAAAAAATGGATGTCTCTTGTACAAGAAAATTAATGTCTCTATCGGGATTGTTTAAACATACTTTTAGAAATTGTTTGAAAACGTTTAATTTGGTCGCAATCAGGAGTAATGAAGTATAACTTACCGGTAAGTTTTGTGCATTCAGTAGTAGATAACTATGCGTAGTTTTTTGGGTAAAATGAGCTCGGCCTTTTGGTTATTATTTGATCTTGTGGTCCATTCTCCTAGTCGGTCATGAAACCTTTTCTGGTATACATCTTCAGGCATGATGTCTTCAGAAGCTCCGGTTCACTCTGACATGCCGAATTACTTCAGTGTAGAGCTATCTTGGATATATTATTGTTATCCAAGACCAACTAGAGAAACCAACAAACAAGATGTCCTTCAAACTGATCTCTGCCTTTTATACTCTCTAGAGGCCCAGTTTTCTGACTTCTGCACATATCTTTTGTTTGTCAAAATATCCGTTGATAATCTTATATATTCTTTATAAAATTTATGTTACAAAGTCTCTATTTTTTTCAGCATAATTCTGCCATCTTTAATTAGTTGAAATATTTTTACTTTCTCTTATCTAGATTGGTAATTTGTGTCTTTTGTTCTCTCCAATTCTAACTTTTATTTCTAATTACATAAAAAAAACCGAAAGAATAATTTAACTTTCATTGTACGTTATTTTTTTTTAAAAAAAAAATTAGTCAAAAAAAAATCTAAATTTACTTTTATTTTTTAGCTTCTACCAAATGCCAATATATTTGCAACGTATATAAATAAACGTTACAATATATATATATATATATATATATATATATATATATATATATATATATATATATATATATATATATCAGTATTACATTGTCAATCTGCATTCTGCTCATATGGACATATTAACATCCTAGGTGTGAGGTGACAGATTGACTTAAGATCAACATGGGTATGACAATAATATCGGCATCAACAAGAGCTTTGAGCATTCCATCTTCAGATTTTCAATGAAATGGATGGCTGAAGAGTTGGAGAGTGGAGAAGATTGAAGTTTGTCCATTAAAGTTTAAAGATTTGCTATCTTAATATAAACTAAGCACTGATTGTATATATGTGTGGAAGATGATGATCTGGATCAACTGATGAGTGTTGGTTCAGAAATCATTTATATTTTACACATGTATGTGATCATGTGTATCAGTTGTATATTATAGATTGGATAGATGTAGGGAGCTTGAAAGTTCAAATTCAAGTTCTTTATAATTTATATATATATATAAATTTATAAATAAATATTAGAAAATACATTACTTAAAAGTTTATAATAAAAAAATATATCTATAAATGTCACTTAGGGGCACTTTCAACTATCTTTTTAGCTTTTGTCAACTAATATTTAAAAGGTCAACTTTCCCGTAATTTCATGATGTCAACTTTCCTATAATTCCATGATCTTAATGTTTGTTGCCAGCCTATTGATTAAATCTTGCTTGTATTTATATACTAATATAGCTTCCTTAATTTTTCTTTTATTATTTCCTCCAGTTTCCAATATTTTTACATTACTATAGTTAAAATCAAAACCATATATACATGATTTAATATGGTCATAAAAATGGAAGCTGATAAATTATCATTTGTTTTTATAACTTTGTTTTGTATTTTGAACCCTTTTTAATAATAACAAGTGCTCCTTTGTTTTTTTCTAATGTGCATCTGGATTCACCTATATATACACTGCCACACCTACACATCCATTTGTAAATGACACAATTTGTATTTGTCAATAAGGTTTTATCTTTCGAGTTATTTATTAATTTATTTAATGTAGGTGGTGCATAAAATGCTTTGTCACATATACCTTTATAAATTTTCTTAATGAAACTTGCCTGTTGATTCGAAATATATGGTATTGATATCCAAATTTTTTATCAGAAGAATTAACATTATTATTAATATTATTTTTATATTTAGAATTAAAAATTTTAATAGTATAATAAACATAATCATAACTATATCTAACATTTAATAATTCATTATAAACCGATGAATATTTACAAAGATTATCATTTTGAAATAAGGACTTTAAACCTACCACTTTATGTGACATTGGTACTTTTGATTTATATGGAACATATCCTCTTTTTACTATTGGTTTACTAATCATATAGTAATCCAGTTTAACTTTGTTTCTAGTTATATTGAAATCTAAAAATTGAACACTCATTGAATTTTTACATGTTTCATATCAGTGAGTAACTAAATACTGGTAAAATACATTTATTAAACACCTTTAGTTTCAAGAATATTATTTAATCTTCTCACTGACACGTAATTAAAGGGAGATTTATTTCTGTATGTAGATCTTCTATTTGAAAAGGCAAAGGCATTGTATTAAACTAAAATCATTATTAATAATAATTAATGTATTAAAAAGATTATTAAATAATTTTAAAAATGATATAAATTAAAAATTTATTCCAACTTTAATTTATATTGAGAAAAAAAAAAACTTATCTCTGAACCTTTACTCAATGTTTTTTATAATTATTTGAATACTAAAAAAATATATTAAAAAAATGGCAGCGAGTATTTTTGATAAATATACAGTTTTGGAGCCCACAAATAATGGCCACTAGGAAACATTGCATTTAATATTTACATTTTAATTTTTATTACTACTGTTATTTTAAAAATGAAATCATTGTGGAAAAATTAATTACAATATTTACACTTTATTTTTTGTTTTGTGTGTGTGTGTGTGCATGTGTGTTTGTGTGTATTAATTTATTAACATAAATATATATATATATATATATGAAAATACATTACATTCCTTTATGAAGCAGTATTCTGTTTAAACAAGATTTTATGGTGCATTACCATTGCATAATGACTATTAACACACCCTTTCCAGAGGGCAGGATTTCTGTACCTTTGAAAATACTCTACAATATTATTTTCTGAGACAGGACAATCCAAAATTTTGATCATGATGACAATTTACTAAAAGAACACTGACAAAAAGAAACATGCTGAATTGAACCAAAGTATGACAATGTTAAGAGCATCTCATCCCTTTCACATTGTTATATAAGTAAAAAAAATAAAATAAAAATTCTTAATGAGATTTATCATAATTTATTATCTTTTTTAATTTGATAATTGATTTATTAAGTTTTCTTTTTTCATTTAACAACTAACCTATCTGCAGGAGATGAAGGCCCTTGAAACTGTTTACCAAAATACACGTTTGTCAAGCGATGTTAGCCGAGAGGTCATCACAGCCATCTTACAAGCAAGTAGTTGGTTGCAGATGGCTGTGGGTTCGCGTCCTGTCAATGCTATGACATATTAAAAAAAATACAGGTTTCCATCTTGGTTTACCAGAAAACTCACAAGAAACAAAAAAATTAAAGAAAAACATATTCACATAGAAGAACTTTAAAAAAGGAACAGTATAAATTAAAAATCAATTCTTTTCAGCTTTCATAGTACAAAAAAAACTTTTCCCAACTAAATGTTAATCATCTATTTTAGCATTTGAAAAGGGCATGGAACCATGCTCTGAAAAAGACTTTTTATGTATAATTATTATTGATATATATTGTATCAAGTCAATGTTTTTCCGTGTTATTTTTGTATATTTATATAGATCCCAGTTACTAAAGAGGTGTTAAATCATTTATACTATCCATACAAGTATGACTGCTTAATGCTAATGATATGACCAAATTGCTTCCTCTTTTTTAATGTGATAAAGAAATATTAGGGGAAATGTGATTATATTTCCTGGTCAATCTAACCCTGAGTCATGTTATATATGGTAAAAGAGAACTATAACTTGTGACAGCTTTTATTTATTTATTTTAGATGCCAGGTGTTCAGTGGACTATATTAGCTGAACACACCATCAGAGGTCACTTAATAAAGACTGAATTTTTCTCTCTTCTTTCTAATTACAGTATTTTTTATTAGCAGCTTTCTATTTATGGAGATTTAGTAAATTAATTATGTATAATAGCATTTGTACATGGAGGAATCTAAATAATGAAAATTGCTGACTTTAAATTGCCACATAGATTTAATAAACAAGTTAGTACATACTATATATACAAAATTATTTATTAATATTGCCCTATTAACATATAGGTACAACATTTTATAGAATAGATATATAACACATTCTTAATTACAAATTTAATTAGAATTCTGTCAGCAATAATAAAGTGTAGTTCATCTGTCTTATTAGTGTGATGAAAGTTTATATTATTAGTTCAGATAATTATTAATGTTAGGTATAGAGCTCTCATTAATCTTACCTCTTATTTCTTTGAATGGGTTTAATGACTGATATCAGGTATACCATAATTCTGAGTTTCTTATTTCTACTAACTATGGAATCCTTTATGTCTGGTTAAAGTGTTGTTTTCTTGAGAGCTTGCTAGGGTCCTGGTATCATGTAGACACAGTGTTTTGAATCAAGGCATCCTCTCTAGTTTAGGCTAGGAAGAAGACATTAGTGTCCATATCTGTTTAGCAGTGCATCTGGATTGAATTGTACCCACAGATAAAAACAAACACGCAGAAAAAAAATTTCTGTAGCTTTCTGATCATTCTCTGTGATATGCTTCTCAATGAAGAATACAGCAATCTAATTTGCAGAATTCACAAACAATCTAAGGAAGCAAAAAAGGAATCTGCTCTTATGGTCACCTTTTTATACCATTGATCCGATTCCATCACACAAGTACCTATTCACACTTTTCTTTATCTCTTCAAGAAATTAATTCCCCCACAAGGTTTATTTGTCTTATAATTAATTTACAATATTAATCATAATTCACATACAATACATGGTTTTATATTATCCTTAATATAGCATTTATTTGTGGTTTGTGAACTAATATAATTTCACCAACCATAATGAATGAACACTTTACAAAATTTATTACATACAATCTCTAATTTTTTTTCCTTTTTTCTTTACTAAGTTCATATTTGTGATTGTCATTACACTTCCTTATCTTTTTAATTACAGTTAATTACATTTTTTCTTATCTTAAAAAAATCTACACTTACATTTTTGATTAACAGGATAGTTACTATAAATATAATGATAAATTTTGTTTATTAAATAAAAATCTACATTTTTTAATATATTATTATTATGTTTTATAAAATATACTTTTCTCTCAGCAATCTTCTTTCACAGTAGAATGACAAATACATGTTAATACCAAAAATAATGGCACTATATATATATAGCTGTTGCTTATGATTTTGATTATTTATTATAATTTATGGTAGTCCAGTATTTACCTTGCTATGACGTCATTAGCCTGAAGGCATACTACTCTAACCACCCGATTTTTAAGATAACGTCACCTAGTGATTTGCGGACAAATGTAGTCGCTAAAATTTTTCAGCATATCACGTGGTGACGTTACGTCAAAGATCGCTAGATTAGAATAGGATGCCCTCAGGGTAATGTCGTCATAGAAACGGAGCGGGGGAAAGGCACGTGGTACAGGGTCAGGAGGTCAAAACGGAGAAAAAGGCATGTGGTACAGAATAATGTCGGCTGCGTCCATCCTGAAAAAAAAATGGTAAAATTAATAAATAGGACACAAAATAGAGTTATGTGTGGCAAAAAAAGATTAAAAATAATGTATACTTCATGAATAATTAACTAAAATTGGACGCAAAATATGAAAATGTAAGATAAATATCACTATAAAATTAATAAGTAAAAACTGCGAGTCCACAAATCCTGAAAAAAAAAATTAATAAATAGGACACAAAATAGTGATATGTGGCAAAAAAAGGTTAAAAGTAATATATACTTCATGAATAATTAACTAAAATTGGACGCAAAATATGAAAATGTTAGATAAATATCACTACAAAATTAATAAGTAAAAACTGTGAGTCCACAAATCCTGAAAAAAAAAATTAATAAATAGGACACAAAATAGTGATATGCGGCAAAAAAAGGTTAAAAGTAATATATACTTCATGAATAATTAACTAAAATTGGACGCAAAATATGAAAATGTAAGATAAATATCACTACAAAATTAATAAGTAAAAAAATCCTGAAAAAAAAAATTAATAAATAGGACACAAAATAGTGATATGCGGCAAAAAAAGGTTAAAAGTAATATATACTTCATGAATAATTAACTAAAATTGGACGCAAAATATGAAAATGTAAGATAAATATCACTACAAAATTAATAAGTAAAAACTGCGAGTCCACAAATCCTGAAAAAAAAAATTAATAAATAGGACACAAAATAGTGATATGCGGCAAAAAAAGGTTAAAAGTAATATATACTTCATGAATAATTAACTAAAATTGGACGCAAAATATGAAAATGTAAGATAAATATCACTACAAAATTAATAAGTAAAAAAATCCTGAAAAAAAAAATTAATAAATAGGACACAAAATAGTGATATGCGGCAAAAAAAGGTTAAAAGTAATATATACTTCATGAATAATTAACTAAAATTGACGCAAAATATGAAAATGTAAGATAAATATCACTATAAAATTAATAAGTAAAAACTGCGAGTCCACAAATCCTGAAAAAAATTAATAAATAGACACAAAATAGTGATATGTGGCAAAAAAGGTTAAAAGTAATATATACTTCATGAATAATTAACTAAAATTGACGCAAAATATGAAAATGTAAGATAAATATCACTACAAAATTAATAAGTAAAAAAATCCTGAAAAAAAATTAATAAATAGGACACAAAATAGATATCGCAAAAAGGTTAAAAGTAATATATACTTCATGAATAATTAACTAAAATTGACCAAAATATGAAAATGTAAGATAAATATCACTACAAAATTAATAAGTAAAAAAATCCTGAAAAAAAAAATTAATAAATAGGACACAAAATAGTGATATGCGGCAAAAAAAGGTTAAAAGTAATATATACTTCATGAATAATTAACTAAAATTGGACGCAAAATATGAAAATGTAAGATAAATATCACTACAAAATTAATAAGTAAAAAAATCCTGAAAAAAAAAATTAATAAATAGGACACAAAATAGTGATATGCGGCAAAAAAAGGTTAAAAGTAATATATACTTCATGAATAATTAACTAAAATTGGACGCAAAATATGAAAATGTAAGATAAATATCACTACAAAATTAATAAGTAAAAAAATCCTGAAAAAAAAAATTAATAAATAGGACACAAAATAGTGATATGCGGCAAAAAAAGGTTAAAAGTAATATATACTTCATGAATAATTAACTAAAATTGGACGCAAAATATGAAAATGTAAGATAAATATCACTACAAAATTAATAAGTAAAAACTGCGAGTGCACAAATCCTGAAAAAAAATATTAATAAATAGGACACAAAATAGTGATATGTGGCAAAAAAAGGTTAAAAGTAATATATACTTCATGAATAATTAACTAAAATTGGACGCAAAATATGAAAATGTTAGATAAATATCACTACAAAATTAATAAGTAAAAACTGCGAGTGCACAAATCCTGAAAAAAAATATTAATAAATAGGACACAAAATAGGATATGTGCAAAAAAGTTAAAAGTAATATATACTTCATGAATAATTAACTAAAATTGACCAAAATATGAAAATGTAAGATAAATATCACTACAAAATTAATAAGTAAAAAAATCCTGAAAAAAAATTAATAAATAGACACAAAATAGTATATCAAAAAAGGTTAAAAGTAATATATACTTATGAATATTAACTAAAATTGACCAAAATATGAAAATGTAAGATAAATATCACTACAAAATTAATAAGTAAAAACTATGCACAAATCCTGAAAAAATATTAATAAATAGGACACAAAATAGATATGCAAAAAAAGTTAAAAGTAATATATACTTCATGAATAATTAACTAAAATTGCCAAAATATGAAAATGTTAGATAATATCACTACAAAATTAATAAGTAAAAATTAGTCCACAAATCCTGAAAAAAAATTAATAAATAGGACACAAATAGTATATGCCAAAAAAGTTAAAAGTAATATATACTTCTATATTAACTAAAATTGCCAAAATATAAAATGTAAGATAAATATCACTACAAAATTAATAAGTAAAAACCTGAAAAAAAATTAATAAATAGGCACAAAATAGATATAAAAAAGGTTAAAAGTAATATATACTTATGAATATTAACTAAAGACAAAATATGAAATGTAAGATAAATATCACTATAAAATTAATAAGTAAAAACTGGAGTCCCAACCTGAAAAAAAAATTAATAAATAGACACAAAATAGTGATTCAAAAAAGGTTAAAAGTAATATTCTTATAATATTAATATAAAAATATGAAATGAAATAAATATCACTCAAAATTAATAAGTAAAAAGAAAAAAATAATAATAGCAAAAATATCAAAAAAAGGTTAAAAGTAATATATACTTCATGATAATTAACTAAATGACCAAAATATGAAATGTAAGATAAATATCACTACAAAATTAATAAGTAAAAACTGAAAAAAAAATTAATAAATAGGACACAAAATAGATATGCAAAAAAAGGTTAAAAGTATATATACCGAATAATTAACTAAGACAAAATATAAAATGTAAGATAAATATCACTACAAAATTAATAAGTAAAAACTGAAAAAAAATTAATAAATAGGACACAAAAAAACGCAAAAAAGGAAAAGTAATATATACTTCATGAAAATAACTAAAATGACCAAAATATAAAAATAAATACACTACAAAATAATAAGTAAAAATGAAAAAAAATTAATAAATAGAACAAAAAGGAATGAAAAAAAGGTTAAAAGTAATATATACTTCATGAATAACTAAAAGACCAAATATGAAAATGTTAGATAAATACACTACAAAATAATAAGAAAAACTGGACAAACCTGAAAAAAAATATTAATAAATAGACAAAAAAGGAAGCAAAAAAGTAAAAGAATATATACTTATGAATAATTAACTAAAATGACCAAAATATGAAAAGTAAGATAAATACACTACAAAATAATAAAAAAACCTGAAAAAAAAATTAATAAATAGGACACAAAATAGGATAGGGCAAAAAAGGTAAAAGTAATATATACTCAGAATAATTAACTAAAATTGGACGCAAAATATGAAAATGTAAGATAAATATCACTACAAAATTAATAAGTAAAAACGGAGGCACAAACCTGAAAAAAATATTAATAAATAGGACACAAAAGATAGGGCAAAAAAGGTAAAAGAATATATACTATGAATAATTAACTAAAATGGACGCAAAATAGAAAATGTTAGATAAATATCACTACAAAATTAATAAGTAAAAAGGAGCCACAAACCTGAAAAAAATTAATAAATAGGACACAAAAGGATAGGCAAAAAAGGTAAAAGTAATATATACTATGAATAATTAACTAAAATGGACAAAATATGAAAATGAAATAAATACACTATAAAATTAATAAGTAAAAACACCACAAACCGAAAAAAAATTAATAAATAGGACACAAATAGGATAGGGCAAAAAAAGAAAAGTAATATATACTTCATGAATAATTAACTAAAATTGGACGCAAAAAGAAAATGTAAGATAAATATCACTACAAAATTAATAAGTAAAAAACCTGAAAAAAAATAATAAATAGGACACAAATAGGATAGGGCAAAAAAGGTAAAAGTAATATATACTATGAATAATTAACTAAAATTGGACAAAATATGAAAAGTTAGATAAATACACTACAAAATAATAAGTAAAAACGCAGGCACAAACCTGAAAAAATATAATAAATAGGACACAAAATAGGATAGGGCAAAAAATAAAAGTAAATAACTTCATGAATAATAACTAAAAGGAGCAAAAAGAAAAGTAAGATAAATACACTACAAAATTAATAAAAAAAAACTGAAAAAAATTAATAAATAGGACACAAAATAGATAGCGGCAAAAAAGGTAAAAGTAATATATACTATGAATAATTAACTAAAATGGACCAAAATAGAAAAGTAAGATAAATACACTACAAAATTAATAAGAAAAAGAGGCACAAACCTGAAAAAAATTAATAAAAGGACACAAAATAGGATAGGGCAAAAAAAGGTAAAAGTAATATATACTCATGAATAATTAACTAAAATGGAGCAAAATAGAAAATGTTAGATAAATACACTACAAAATTAATAAGAAAAACGGAGCCACAAACCGAAAAAATAATAAAAGGACCAAAAAGGAAGGCAAAAAAATAAAAGTAATATAACTATGAATAATTAACTAAAAGGACAAAATATGAAAATGTAAGATAAATACACTATAAAATAATAGTAAAAAGGAGCCACAAACGAAAAAAATATAAATAGCACAAATGGAAGGGCAAAAAAGGTTAAAAGAATATATACTATGAATAATTAACTAAAATGGACAAAATAGAAAAGTAAGATAAATATCACTACAAAATTAATAAGTAAAAAACCTGAAAAAAATTAATAAAAGGACACAAAAAGGATAGGGCAAAAAAAGTTAAAAGTAATATATACCATGAAAATAACTAAAAGGACGCAAAATAGAAAATGTAAGATAAATACACTACAAAATTAATAAGAAAAAACCTGAAAAAAAATAAAAGGACACAAAAAGGAAGGGCAAAAAATTAAAAAATATAACTATGAATAATTAACTAAAATGGACGCAAAATAGAAAAGAAGATAAATACACTAAAAATTAATAGAAAAACGGAGCCACAAACCGAAAAAAATAATAAAAGGACACAAAATAGGATAGGGCAAAAAAGGTAAAGTAATATAAATGAATAATAACTAAAAGGAGCAAAATGAAAAGTAAGATAAACACTACAAAATTAATAGTAAAAAACAAAAAAAAATAAAAGGACAAAAGGATAGGGCAAAAAATTAAAAATAACTATGAAAAAACTAAAATGGACGCAAAATAGAAAATGTAAGATAAATACACTACAAAATTAATAAGTAAAAAACGAAAAAAATTAATAAATAGGACACAAAATAGGATATGCGGCAAAAAAGTTAAAAGTAATAAACTATGAATAATAACTAAAATGGACGCAAAATAGAAAATGTAAGATAAATACACACAAAATAATAAGTAAAAACCTGAAAAAAAAAAAAAGGACACAAAAAGGAATGGCAAAAAAAGGTAAAAGAAAAACTAGAAAAAACTAAAAGGACCAAAATATGAAAATGTAAGATAAATATCACTACAAAATTAATAAGTAAAAACTGCGAGTGCACAAATCCTGAAAAAAAATGTTAATAAATAGAACACAAAATAGGACGAGTGGTTAGCACAGCTGCCTTACAAGCAGTTGTCCCAGGGTTCGCTTACCGGCCGATGTTTTGACACATTAAAAAAAATATAACATAATGGATTTCATTAATTTTTAAGTAATCAAATAAAAGAATGGCATGCTCATGTTCACAAACCTAAAAATCTTTCTATGCATGGCAGACACATGCTTTTATTTTAGTCATATAATGCCAAGAAAATTGTATAAGCTAAAGTAAATTATTTTTTTTTTACTTTATAGTATTTTTTTTCATTTTTGGGGGCATTTATATGAATAAAAGTGATACTCTAATTTTTATTTTTTTTTATTTTTATTTTTTACTTTTTGCTTTTATAATATTTCAAAAATTAAGTTGAAAAAGAATTTAATAAATTTCCACTATTTTTTTTTCACTAAAATTATTTGCAAATTCTACAAACATATATATTGCCATTGGAAATATATATGTTATACAAACTTTCAACTAAATGAGAAATATATATTGACTTTTAGAATTAGAACATAGTAAATTGTGACTGTTTAATTATTTTATTATGTATATAAGGTGAATTCAAAATTGGCACAAGTAGCAAAATGAATATGTAGAGATGTTACCATGTGAAAGTTATCTAAAGCTAGATAGATTCAGGCCTTAACAACATCCCAATGAAGTAATGTTAAAACTAGAAAATGTGACAGTGTTTATATTCCCTCTATAAAAAGAACTCAAATTGTAGTTAAAGGTAAGATGTATGATAACATAATGGGAGATGGTTTATTAAATTTAACAAAGACAATGCTAGGAGATTTACATCTGTTCTTAGAGTTGTTGTATACACATAAGTATAAAAACAGGTTTTTTAAAAAAACACTATATCACAGCCATCTTTTCAACACACTCATTCTATTTCCACCCCACAATAAAATCTAAAAAGAAAGATTTCTTCAACAAATTTGCTAATTTCAGGGAATTGTTGCTTTAGCGTTTTTCTAACATTGCCTTTTAGAAAGAAATAACTGGATATCCATTTACTGACCATTAATGAATGGTATCTAAGTTAGGTATTAGTTAGTATCTGAAAAAAAATATAATTCTTACTGCAACCAAAATTTTACCAGATTATATCCAGACTGATTTCAAATTCGGGTCATGGAAGATAAACATACCATTTATCAAAAGGATTTTATATAATACATACAACTACATGATTTTTCCAAAATGTTTTATCAGAAAAACAAAACCACACACTGCAGTCAGTCTAAAACATTAAAGTACTCTGCATAATTTTTATATTATAATTTTTTGTTTGTAAGGCTGTCTTTAATTTCCATTAAAAAAAGTCATCTTAAATGGACTTATGAGTAGGATATATGATTGGAAAATGAGTTTAACAAACATTAATAAAGATTTTAAAAATAAATCTTATATATTTATAGTTAGTTAAAAATAAAGTAATAATTTGATATGAATAATTTGATTTAATGAAAAAATAAATAATGGACTATAATAATAAATGGAATATAATGAAATAGATATATGAGTAAGTTACAAATTTAACTAAATTAGAGATAAATAAAAATAAACGAATATTGCAAATTCCATGATTGTTAAATCAGTTTTAAAATAGCATCTGCAAAGCACAAATATCTCTGAAATTTCTATAAAAATGAAATAAATAATTAGAAAGCAAAATCCATAAGCTAATTGCTTGTGAAAAAGATTTTAACCCTTTCTCCTGTTTGATTCACTATCTAATTAATATTAATTACTAATCAATAATTGACTAATTGGTTAGCAAAATATCATATATACAAAAGTAAAATTCTCTTCGTAATATAAAAAAATATTTCACTCAAATCAGATTCAAATCCAGTTTCTGGTCATGCTACTTACATATGCTAACCACTAAATTTCAAAAACTTTTCTTATGATTATACATGTAGATGTGCTAATTATGGATGTTTGAATGAAATAATTGATAGATATTTATTTAAACAGATGATATATGAATAAACGATGAGAAAATTAAGCATAAATGTAAATACTGGTTCTGACAAATATTTGAATTTTGGACAACTAAATGCATGATTGCTTTGACTGCATTAAACGCATGAAAAGACAAATGATTATGCTAATTGTAGATAATACATGGAAAAATGAACATGTGTGTGTTTTGATTATTATTATCTATTATAAAATACACTCAAAGTGAATTCTTAAATGCAAGTAAGATATTTATGTCAATTTGTTTTTTGTCTTTTAAAAAATTGATTTTTCTTTTGCTTTCCTTGAGTTTCTTTGTAGTAATCGGAATGTTCCAATCAAGTGCAAACTTGCAGTGAGGAGCAGACAGGTTTCCACATCATATTCAACCCAGTAATTTGCTCAGAAAAATCTATTCTTTTGAAGGCATCTGCATGTTTAAGCTTTTAATTAATTTAAAATTGGATTTTAAGAGTGTTATTTTTAAAATATATATTAAGTTTATTGATTTTTTTTTCTTTTATATATATGAACAAAATAAGAAAGACTTTTCTTTATCAGTTACAAGATTAACAATCAACTGCAAATTAATAATTAGAAAAAATTCTGATATTTTATTTAAAAGAAAATATATTTATTAATAAAATATATTTTATTTATTGTTAATGGAAAAAAAAAAGTTCTTAGATCAAAAGTAATTACCGCTCACGAAAATAATCATGGGTTCAAATATTAATGATTCATGAATGCTAATCTGCGATCAAAAGAGAACAAATGTAATTAATGCTAAAAAAAAATCTTACATATAGCAGAGCCCTAACTAGTTTGGAGCAGTGGAAAAGTGGCTACAATGGCAACCTCGTTGCGGAACAATAAAACAGTTATAATACAGTTGTAAAAGCTTGCTAATCTAAGTACTAGCAATATTTATAAAAACTTTTTTTTGAAAGAAATTCCAAATCGGTAAACTAGGTTTTAGTGAGCGCATAAATAATGCTTATCATTTGGTTAGCATTCAAAATGCATGGGTATATATACAACAATTACACTAGAGATCATAAAGATGTCCAAAAACATTAATTTTGAGTCCACAAATTTATCACTATGCTGAAATTAAAGAGTCATGTAAATCTCACTCTCAGTAAAGGACTGATCTAACAAATAGAAATGTTTTAAAGTCGAATTTAAGAAACAAATATGTATGTTCAAACAAACAACAACAAATAAATAAGTAATTTTATAAACAGGCTCAGAAAATAAACCTGGTTAATGTAACCGATATTGTTTACAGGGTACTTAGTATTTAGTCAAGATTTTACATATGTATTTGTCCAGCAGTATTTATTTTAAAAAAATGACGACATATAATTTTATTTAGTGGAAATGAAATAAACACACTTATACGGATTTTTGCTAGAAATAATCTTCTAACAAGTAAACATTTAACAATCTAAATATATTATAAGTGGTAACCAAACCAAAAAAATAATAATATACATATATTTAACCTAAAATTCTGTCCATTTAGAAAATTGTGTTTTTTAGCATCACTCCTGTGGACTGAACTTTTTTACCTCAAACTGGCTACGCACTTTCAACGATCCTGAATTCAGCGCCACCATTGTTTGACTAAAATTAGCAGCAAGGCAAACATTTTGATTAATAATTTTTACCTCATCAGAATATTATCTAATATTTACTTACAAAATTAATTCATTTCCTTTTTAGAAGGTTGTAAATGTGTTTAATTTGGTCATTACTTACAGATTTGTTTGTGTCAGTGGCTTTCTTCACCACCTGCCTAATATGTAAGTACTGTTTAGGTACAGAATGGTAGACGATTGTCTATAAATGTTGAAGTTCATTTAAGAATAGCCAAAACAGCACTTTATATAGTTACCTCTTGAATAGTAACTTATGTTAAATATTATTTATATTCAAACTTAGAAGTTGGTTTATCTCAGTTATGTATATTAGTGATATGTATGGGGCTAGACTTTAATCTAAGCAGATGTACACTCATTTATTATTTTTAGAAAAATAACACAAGAAAGTTTTAACAACAATGAGTTTATTATTCAAAACAGAATAAATGTTTGTGTAAATGATAAATATTTTTCCAATACATATATACAATTATGACAGACAAAAATAAAGCATGGCCCTTATTCCCAGGAGGCTGTAAAGTCACTAACCAAGGCAGCGGCTGGTGGCCGAAGGCGGAGGGTGCTAAGAATCCCCTGATTGTGGACCCAGGCTGCCATTTGATGACGACTTTTTATTTAGGTACTTACAACTGCAGATCACTTTTAAGTGAAGGAAGATTGCAAGAATTAGAAGAAGAACTGTCTTATATTAAACGGGACATTATTGGACTTTGTGAAGTTAGAAGAAAAGGTGAAGAAACAATTGATTTAAAAAGTGGACATATACTCTATTATAAAGGCACACATATTGGAAATACAAGTGGAGTAGGATTCATTATAAATAAAAAGTGGAAGAACAATATTGTGGAGATTGATGGTGTATCGGACAGAGTGGCAAGATTAGTTATACAACTTAATAGCAGATACCAAATGCAGATAATTCAGGTTTATGCCCCAACAAGTTCTCATAGTGATGAAGTAGTAGAAGATTTTTATATGGATGTACAAAAGGCTTTTGATCAGAGTAAACAACATTTTAAAATTGTTATGGGAGACTTTAATGCTAGAATTGGTAGACAAATGAAAGATGAAATTGCTGTAGGTAATTTTGGTTATGGTAATAGAAATGAGAGAGGACATAGACTTGTGGAGTTTGCAGAAAAAGAAAAACTTTATATTATGAATTCTTTTTTTGAGAAAAATATTAAAAGGAAATGGACATGGAAGCATCCAAATGAAGATACAGCAGAATTGGATTATATTTTGACTAACAAGAAATACATATTTCAATAGTCAAAATAAAAGTCATAGATCAATTCATAGATCACATGACCCTATCTCTTAAGCTTGTAAGTTATAAACAGTGAGGATTGCCAATTCCTCTACAAGCTTTATGATAAATGCTTAGCCAGAGCCAGCACTTAAAATATCTCTGTCAGGAACCCCTCCCCAAACCCAGATTGTAATGTTCTTAATAAATTTAACACAGGAAGTGATCATCGATTAGTAAGGTGTAAGTTACGCGTTAATGTAAAACTAGAGAGACAAAAATTATTAAGAAAAACAATATTTACAGTTGATATTCCTAATCTTCAGAAATATTCTAATGAATTTAAATTAGAACTTACCAATAGGTTTCAAGTGTTAGGAGATTTTGAACATGATTCAGATTTGAATGAAATTAATATGAAAATAACTGATACACTTTTAAAAACTGCAACAAAGATAGCTGGTAGAAAAAAGCAGCAATTGACTAATAAAATTTATACTGAGACTAGAGAATTTATGAAGAAAAGAAGGAATATGAAGATATATAAAAATGATGTATTAAAAAGAATTGAATATCTCACATTTTGTAAAATGGAAAAGAGTTGAAAATGATATAAGAAAGTATAACTGTGAAATAGCAAGGAAAGCTGTAGAAGAAAATAAAAGTCTCAAGAATGTTAAACAACATTTTGGTATTGGTAGGAAATTTATATCTGCAATTAGAAAAAAAGATGGAATTATTACTAAAAAGAGAGATGACATCATGAAATTGGTAGAAGATTTTTATCAAGAATTATATAGTAATAAAGAACAAGTACCTCCTATATCTATTACATCTTCCAAATTGCCCAGAATTTTAAATGAAGAAGTGAGAAATGCAATTAAATGTATGAAGAAAGGAAAGGCTCCAGGAAATGATGGAATTATAATCGATATATTAAAAAAAGCAGGTGAAGAAATAGAAACAATTTTAGCAAAGTTATATACCAAATGTCTAAATGATAAAGATGTACCGGAAGATTAGAAGAATGCAGTAATAATATTAATATTTTAAAAAGGTGATAAAGAAGATATTAGAAATTACAGACCTATCAGCCTTTTATCAGTTTTATATAAAAATTTTACAAGATAATTACAACTCATTTACAGAGAACTTTGGATTTCCACCAACCAAGAGAACAAGCTGGATTTAAAAGTGGTTTTAGTACAATAGATCATATCCAGGTATTGAGAGAAGTCATAGAAAGGACAAATGAATATGAGTTGTCATTATGTTTTGGATTTGTAGATTATGAAAAGGCATTCGATTCTATACACATTTCTTCAGTGATTAAAGCATTGGATCATCAAGATATAGATCCAGGATATTGTCATATTTTAAAAAATATTTATAAAAATGCAACAGCAACAATTAGATTACATAATGATACTGGAAAAATCAACATTGAGAAAGGTGTAAGACAAGGTGACTCCATTTCTCCAAAACTTTTTACAGCAGTGTTGCAAGAAGTATTTTCTGGATTAAAATGGGAAACTAAAGGAGTGAAAGTAAATGGAAAGTATTTAAGTCATTTAGATTTCGCTGATGATGTAATTGTTTTTGCAAATAATGCTTCAGAACTGCAGGAAATGTTGCAGGAGTTAGCAGATGAAAGTAGAAAAGTAGGACTAAAGATAAATGTTAAAAAGACTAAAGTAATGTTTAATCGATTTGCTCAAAATATGAAAATAAAGATTGATTATGAAGAATTAGAAGAAGTTAACAGTTACAAATAACTTGGTCAGATTATTAATACAGATGGAAACATACTGGAGGAAATTAATCATAGAATTAAACTTGGTTGGAGTGCTTTTGGTAGAAATAACTTGATACTAAAAGGAAATATGCCTATGTGTTTGAAAAGGATGGTTTTTAACAAATGTGTTTTACCAGTTCTTACATATGGATCTGAGACTTGGACACTTAATAGAAGAACAACACAGGGACTTCAGACCACTCAAAGGAGTATGGAGAGATGTATGTTGGGAGTAACAAGAAGAGATCAAAAACGCAATGTATGGGTAAGACAACAAACAGGTGTTACTGACCTTATTGAAAAAATTAAAAGATTGAAATGGAGTTGGGCTGGACATAATGCTAGAAGAGATGATAATAGATGAACAATTGAAATTTTAAAACTGGATTCCAAGAGATTGTAAAAGACCCAGAAAGAGACCACATGTGAGATGGATGGATGAAATAAGAAAATGTGCAGGAGTGTTGTGGAGAAGGGAAGCTAAAGATCGGAAAAGATGGATTAAACTTGGAGAGACCTTCATCCTGCAGTGGATTAATAATGGTTGATGATGATGATGATGAATAGGTTAGTTAGTGTGTTCAACTGGTAACCTGCTGGTTGAACTTCATAATATATAAATCTTATATCACATGTTCTTTATAGAGTTTGAGTTTATTACTACACTTTATTCTAAGTCTTTCACTTTAATCTAATATCTTTCTGTGTTACTTTTCTATTACTATTTTCATTAGAATTTACTGTTCACCAACATTGGGTTTTGTAAGCACTTTACTGCTCACACAACTATTTCTGACTCAGTCTATCTGGCTTTAACTGCTTCTTATTTTTCTATTCTTTTCTTCTCATTAAAGTTCAGCATACATTTTAAGAACTCTTCTAATTTGCATAAATATATCATTATTGTCCATACACCAATTAGAATATTCAGACTAACTTGCAATTTGCATAATTTATTTATTCTGCATTTCATATTTCTACAGTAACTACAATATATTTTGTATTGACCAGTTATGAAGACACAAACATGCATGCATAAATGTTATTTCACAAACCAATCAGTATCCTGCAATTATCTTAAAAATATTAATTTCCACCATTACTCAATATATTAACAAAATAAATTGCACTATTGATGTAAAAAGCAAATATGTACTCAAAAGAAAGATATGCAATATAACCAAGATATTTGATGCAGACTGGTATTTGGATTGATAACATACACATCATCTTTAAAATTTGATGGTGTAATCATTAAATGTGTTGAGAATTTTATAGTAGTCAGCATTATTACCATTGCTTAATTAAAAAAGACAGAACAACTAGAATGCATAGTCCCAAATCTTTAGTCAGGACAACAACCTTAATTATTCAATTTAAATGCTTCATTGCAAATTTATTGTTTTACTTTTGTATGAGATGATTACAAACTGTTTTTATACAATTTATTTGTACTGAGTTCCATTTTTTATCTTTAATTCTAATATTATCATTTGTGTTAACTAATTTATTTCTGAAGAGTAGTAATTAATTTATTGAGCACAAAGAAAGTACATGTAAATACTGTTAATCAGGCTTTAACCTGAATTCTATGTGTCTTAAAATTCTTAATAGTCAAGCATATTTTGCCGATAGAGGGAACTTCCAAACCATGACACAAGGTAGTGACTTTTATAAAGCTAAGAGTGGCCATCTTATCTTCAACCCAACTTTCTAATTATATAGGTGAATCTGAAACATCCTGATTTGGGAGTATGAAGTTGCTATTCTCTCCACTGTTTAAATTCACTATTTCCTTTACAAATTAACCTTCACAAAATCTTGCAATTTACAGTCAGTTAATATTACGATCTTAATGTTGGAAACTTCATGAACTATTGAAGAGTAGTAATTAATTTATTGAGTGCAAAGGAAGTATATATAAATACTGTTAACCAGGCTTTAACCTGAATTCTATGCATCTTAAAATTCATAATAGTCAAGAATATTTTGTGATAGAAGGACCTTCCAAACCATGACACAAGATAACAACTTTTATAAAGATAAGAGTGGCCATCTTATCTTTAATATAACTTTCTAATTCTGTATAAAAAAATAAAACAAAATCGGTTGTAAATCTATGTTTTTTCAAAATTATCTTCATTTTCAACCATCATCAATAATGTGGATAAAGATCTCTTGACATTTAATCCAGGTTTTTGAACCATAATTTGCCCATGCCACACCATCATAATTTTTTCTTTCATTCATTCATTTACATGTGATCTTTTTAATGATTTCTTTTATCATTTTTGGGGTTTTTATTTAAAACTTTAGTTGCCCATCTATTCTAACTATTTTAGTGATATATCTATTTCCGTTACGTTTTAGCTTTTTAATTTATTTCTTTGAAAACAATAAAAAAATAAACATTAAAGTTATTGTCTTGAAAGATAATTTGATATCTGTACACCCAAATAGTAAATTGAACACAAAAATTGCTTTCAAATGACTAAATTGAACCTTTTTTATTCTGCCCAGCTGAGAATTAATCCAGATGATTGAATGTGCAACTTTATCACCTTCCTAAACTTCTTTGTGCTTTTACTTTTTCTCTCAACTATGTATTATATATTTTATTTTTTCTTATTAGTTTCTATATATATTATTTTTACTTTTCTACATAATCCACAGTTTAATAATCTCACTATTATTAATGACCAAATCTCAGATTCATAACTAATAAACTTTTTTTTTAATCACATAGGAATATTTACCTTTTAATTTTCATTATTTATACCTGTGTACACATTTACATATTTCATTTTTAAAAATATTAAAAAACTACACGTTGTTTGTTACATTTTTGAATTATCATTACTCTTTAAAGAAAAATTTTAAAAACATGTTTACTATTTTTTTTATTTAAAAAAAAAAGCATCTAATTTTTATTGATTGTAGAAAATGTATAAAAAGATGTTAATTAGATCAGTCATACCAATAACTTGGGATGTAGTTTTTCCTCTAAGACTAATCTCAATTCAAGATTTTGTTTTTGGAAATTTTGTTAAGAATCTATGATGGAAGAATTATCACGTAAAAGTGGTTTGGTGTACTGGGACAATGCCAGCAGTGGAGTGCAAGGACCATGGATCATTCCTTAGACATGAGAATAAACATATTATTATTTATATTGTTTTCTAGTTTGAAAATTAAAAATACATAAAAGTTTTAAACTAAGCCAACTTTCTTGTAGATATATATAGATCCTAATCTATGTTAATAATGATTGATTTTAGTGACTTCAGTTTTAAATAAATTATAGACAGCCTCCACTCTTTGGATAGAATTGTATTAACCAACAAAGCATCATATAAATTTTTCTGGACATGATTTTAAAAACAGCAATTCAAATTTTTTAATCTACTTCAGAATCATTTTCTGGAAGTCTGTGTAATTAATGGATACTAATTAGTAGTTCTGTACCTATATTCCAGATTACCTTTCAACTAGTGAACTATTCTCAGAGAGAAACTGGATGTGCCATCTTTAATTCTTCATACTATTTACATTATTAACTTCAGATTCTATTCTGTGCAGTTTAACACAGTGATCAATTAAGGTGCTAAAGTCCTAGATTAAAACATCAACCAACAGTTCTACTGCATAAATATCACATGACCTCCTTATAATTAACTATTCCATTAGTTGACAAGTTATCTGTAGGTCCATGAACTTCACATTGTTTCCTGTTCAATTAACCATTCAATTAATTTTAAATTTAAATTCAAAAACATCTTAGGATTTTGAAACCAGAGCAGTACATTTGTATTATTTTACAGATGCTATATTTATGTATTAGTATTATACTATTATTTAACATCCATCAATTGCAATAGATGGTCTTGAGATAGATAAATAGGGTAAATTAAGGACATCATTTATGTATTAAAAATAGAATGATGCATTAAATAGCAGAATATAGAGTAGAACTTTTGTGTTGATATATATTTAAAGGCATTCATGTTTTTACAATTGTACATTAAACAAACAATATAATTGTAAAGAAACAGATTCATGACCTTGTTGTCATTGTTTTAAGGTGTATTAGCAATACCAGTGGTAATGATAATATTTATGGTTTTATCATAGTATTCTTTTGTTTAGTTATTTTTAACTGCCTTTAGGCAGAGAATCTATGCAACCGTATATAATATTTAAATACATGCATATTTTCTATACTAAACTTAATGGAATTATAAGAGACTTGAACTCAGACTGTCCAACTTCCTACATCTATCCAATCCATCCTGTACAACCGATACATGTGAGAATATACATGTATTTAAATATTATATATCCAATCTGTAATCTGCCCATCCCTTTTCTATATAATTAAATGGACATATTATGGTCTTATGTGTGAGAGGTCATATTGACTTAAGATTAACATGGATATGATAATAATATTGGCAACCGTAAGGACTTTGGGCATTACATTTTCAGATTTTCAGTGATATCAATGGAAGGAGAGTGGAGAAGATTGATGCCTGTCCATTAAAGTTTAAAAATGTGTTATTTTAATATAATCTGAGAACTGATTGTATATGTGTGTGGAAGATGATGGTCTAACTGATGAGTGTTCATTCAGCACAAAATAGGTATATTGGAGATAATTTATTTTCTTCACATGTATGTGGTTATGTGTATGGGTTGTATAGGATGAATTGGATAGCTGTAGGGATTTGAAAGTCTGAATTTAAGTCTTTTATAGCAAGCATATATATTAAAATATTTTATAACAGTTTAGATATATCACTATGTTAACGTTTTGTTGTTGATGATGTTATTTTTACTTGAAAGTAATAAATTTTAATTTCTCTCTATAGTCTCATTATGTCGGCATTCATTATATAACGCAAACAGTCCTGTTTGAATAATTAAAAAATAAAATAATATTACCTTAATTCTCATGAAAATTCTTAGTTTATATATAGAGAAATATTAGTGTCTGCGTTATTCAATATATATAAATGAAAGGAATCTCACTTTATAGTGACAACATATCGAACTGTTAAATCTGACATAGTTTTGAACCTAGAATGAATAAAGTAAGATATTTTTAGGTTCCGATCTTACCTAGAATTTTTCTTTCACAAAGTCAGTCATTAACAATCTGGTTTTAAATCCAAAGTTAGTCAATTTTTTTTTATAGTTTAACAAACACAATCAAAGTCGTAAATCTTCACTATCTTTACTATTTTTTTTTAGAAACCAGTCTGAGAGATATTTTTGTGAAGTTGGCTATTTAAATGCTATTTTACTTTTTATGCTACACAAATATGGTGTAATATTTAAGCTATTTAAAATTTGTAAATAAATTTATTAAAAAATTGAAAGTAATAATAAATTGCTGTCCATTCTGTCCAACTAATATCATTGGTTTATAATCCGTTGCACTTTCCATATTTCAAAGTGCTTAGCATACAAAATACATGCACATATATATAAACCAAATTTAAAAAAAATCTGGTATAGATTAAGAATAGTAATAATAATAAATGAATATTAAAAATTAATAGTAAAAATGTATATATTCATAGCGTTTACATTCGTCGTATACTTTTACAATGCTTCTTATACTTATAACAACTATTGATGGTTTTGATTGCCCCAGTAGTCTTCTTCAGAACTTCTACTTATATTTCAGTATTTTATAGTCTTGAAAAAGAATACAGACATGGATTTAATCTAGGTATTTGAAGTAATTTACTAAGAAAGGAATAATAGAAAACATTGGCGGAAGCATTGTTTTTTTTTTTTTTTGTAAACAAAATCTTATAATAAATAAGAGATATAGTATTTAAATAAACGAACAATCATATTTTTAAATATTACAATTGAAATGTTATAATTTTGTTAACCTTGAAAATATATCAGGTTTACTAAAATAAAGATAAAATTATATATTATTATTATTCTAATAATGTTTAGTGACTTACTCTCAGCTTACACTGGATAAACTGATATTACATTTTATTCAATTCCTGAAATTATAATGAAGTTAATGAACCTTATCAATACTCATTATATATTTTGTTCTATTTCAGTGCCTTAGTCTTGTGAAAGTGTTAAAGTCATTAAGCATTCAATGACTAATGTTCATTCATATCTTAACAAAGCTTATGCTTTCAAAACGTATTTAACTTTGAATCTAAGACAATATAGAATTGACATGTTTTCAGAAACTTCATATTCTATTGATTTATTTTAAGATAATTACAGTCATCTTTGATGGGGTTTTTTGTGTTTTGTAAAATAATAAAAACAAAGCAGATAAAACAGATATTGAATAAAATAAAGCAGATAAAACAGATATTGAAATTAGCAACTGAAGGATAAATAGCTCTACAACAGAGAAACTAAAAAAATCATTTCTTACCAGTTAAACAAGTGCTGGATATTGAAGGATTGAATAGTTTCCCACCATTATTTTATTTTCTAGATAATAGGTAGATATCTCTTTATCAACCTGGATTGTCTAAAGATTACCTAAAAGAAAATGTACTCCTAAAGTCTAACTAATATCTTTAAAATGTTCCACATATATCTTGATTTGATTGCATCATAAATCTTTTTAAAATGAAAGTAAAACTATTAAGTGTTTATTAATATTCTATCAAATATTAATTATAATAAGCTGAAAGAGAAGTAAGCATTAACCAAAAAAATTGTCATAGGTATTACAATGCTGTATTTTGATTTATATATGGGTTAAGTCTATTAGGAAAAGCAATTACGATTCTTTAAATATTTGTTTATCTGACGTATTCATAGTATCTGACTTTGCTTATATTCGAACTCAAAAATTTATTAAAGCTGAAAGATTTCATGTTAGGGTGATTAGCATAAATATTGAACATATTCATAACATTAGGTATGAATCCTGGCCTATTCTATCTTGAAAATATTTTCAGATTGCTAAACAACTTCCAAGATTTCTGTTAGCTCTAACCAGCTAATCATATCAGTAATATAGGATATAAAATAGTTTTAAAATACAGAAACCACGAAAGTGAAGGATTTTTTAAATCAGGTTTGCTAGTTTCTGTACAGAGAGAATTGAATAAGTTTTCCATTCTTATTTTATCCTTTAGTTAAAAGTAGTTAGATGCTCAAATAAAAACTAATATTTGAACCTAAAGGTTGTTTACATTTTACACACAGGAATTCAAATCTGGACCATGAATAGAATAGTTTTAATAAGTCTGGGTATTGAGCTAATATTAGCTAAAGACAAAGGCCAAAGTTAATTAATATTGGATAGTTAAATGTTAATACAAAAAAAATAAATACATGACTTTGATCTTTAGGGTATTCACTTAACCATTGCATCTAATTGCTAGTGTTTTTTTTCTTCCCAGTGATGAAAGTGTATTCATCAAAAAAAGGTACAATTACACTTAAATAAGAGGTTTACAAAGAATGGTAAAAATGAAATTCAGGAGCAACATGGTGAAAGGGGAAGGATACATATGAAAAGGGAAAGAGATGTGGAAAGAGTGTGTATTAACCATTAAAGACAAATTAATGTTACAATTAGGAATTATTTGTAAAGTCTAGAGTTTAAATATGAATAGCATTTTAGGAGTACAATATTGAGAAATCCAATTTGCGATGGATAAGGAAAACACTTGGAGATAACAACATTGGAAATAATACATTTAAATAGGGTGAATCACTTGCAATTAAATCATTAGGCCAAACTGCGCTAAAACCGCTATGAATCGCGTTTTTTTCCTTCTTGTGAATGAGAAAATCAATATTGGCAACATCCCCACAGCACCATAATTCTAGTTTTGACTATAAAAGAAAACAATACGACTCTAATATGGACGAATCCTTCACCAGCGGTATTGGGAAAAGAGGTATGCTCATATGGTACAGCGCATTAGTTTGCCATTATATTTTAAGATGTTTTAGTTTTGAATGTTTCTTTTATCTGAAAAATATTGTTTCAAAATGGATTTTTAATGAGAAATAAAATTTCAATAAGATAATTTAAAATGTAAAAATCATCGTAATTAAAGCATATATTTTCGTCTTTTTAATTAATGAAAATTATATATATATGGGTATCATTAATAGTTTGATCAATATTTTAAATAAAATATGTAATAACATTGCATCGTGGCATTTAATTTTTCTTCAGTGATGAGCTGAGCAGAAATTGTCGAAATTAAAGTTAATTGAAAAAAATAAATAATTTTAATAATTACTCTTAATTTCTGATTTACATAAAAAAAGAAAATATTTCGAATTCTGACTTTTTATGCGTTTAAAAGAGAATTTCAACTCACTTGTCTAATTATAAATATAAGTTATTTTGAATCAGGAAATGCTGTTTGCTAGAGGAGAGGAAGAATCGAGGGACCATATCATCAATAAATTGGATAAAATTAACATTTTTTCAAATAGAAGTTAAATGACAAAAAATAATAATCAAAATCTTGATTATTAATAATAATTATAAAAAGCATTATTTCAAATAAAAAAACTTAAGAATTCGATGATTTTTTTACAAATTTAACAATTTTTGGCTTGCCTAACTAAACTTATATTATCATTCAATAAAAAAAAAAGGCTTTATTAGTCAAAATAAGTCATAGATCACATGACCCTATTCTCTTAAGCTTGTAAGTTATAAACAATGAAGAGTACCAATTCCTCAACAAGCTTTGTGATAAATGCATTTAAAATATCACCATCACAACCCCCCCCCCCAAACCCCTGACCATGGTTTCATGCTTTGGCACTTCTCAGAGAGTTGCCAGGGTAGGTTCAGACACTAGATATAAAAATACCAACACAAACCAAGCACTTATCTAAAAGTTATCTATTGAGTAAAAAATAAAAATTTTTCAGACACCTACTATTTATAGTATCTGCCTTAAGTCTTACGCGATGTTATATTGCTAAGACTACTAACATATGGCATGGCTGAAGATCTATCAGCCCCATATAGCTATTTGAGTTGGATAGCTTGGTTTGAAGACATGTAGGTGTCTGAAAATTTCAGATTTTTCACTCAATAGATAACTTTTAGATAAGTGCTTGGCTTTGAGTTGGTACTTTTAGATCTAGTGTCTGAACCTACCCTGGCACCTCTCTGAGGAGTGCCAAAGCACAAAACCATGGTCAGGGCTTTGGGGGGGGTACTGATGTATATATTTTAAATGCTGGCTCTGGCTAAGCATTTATCACAAAGCTTGTTGAGGAATTGGCAATCCTCATTGTTTATATGGCTTTATTGTTCAGGAGTTCATAAAAAGTCCAGAACACCAGTTTATCCTTGAACCTCCCGATCCAAAGTTGGATGCTCTGCCAAAAACTGCACCAAATGTCATAGGGTGCTATTCAATTATATTTGATAAATGGAAGTGTATATGATATTATAGTGTAAGAATAACAAAGGCAACAGTAAAAATTCTGACTAAATAGCATATATAGTAACACAACGTAACCATCCATTTATTAAACAATAATTGAGAGATGGTATGAGTTGGTCTTAGTCACACCACCTGTAAAAAGGTTCATCAACTTATTAAAAACATCATCTATCTAAAAACCTCTTTTTTTTTATTTAACATTTTCATGGAAATGTTATTTTCTCCAAAGTTATTGATATTTTTTTCACAAATTTTTTTTTTTTTTTTTAAAAATGATGGTGGTATCTATGTTCTGTTACTACTTATGATTATTTAGGAACATTATAATTTTGGCATATTTTTTACTTATGTAGTACTTGACCCACTGATATTAGATTCTGAGGAATTTCATTTTATTGTGGGTGAATCTCTAACTACCAATAAATTTATTTCTAATTTTCAAAATAAATGGATAAGGTTTGTTTCTAATCATCTTTTTAAAAATATTATGGTGATATGTTGCTATAGATCAATGTTTTTAAAAAGAGGAAAAACTCTCCATACAGTAGTGCCACTCAGTGCCAACCAGAGTAATCAATGGATGCCAGAAGGCTTGTGCATAAAATCCCCATTTAGTGCCTACTCATCCAATATCCCCAGAGTAGTTTCTAACTTGTGGCCTTCATCAGTGAGAAGCTTTGTATCTAAGAGCACTTCACCTAGATCTTAGGATCTAATGCAACCCTCCAGCAACCTCACTGATGAAGGCCACAAGCCAGAAACTAGTCTGCGGATATTGGATGAGTAGGCACTAGATGGAGATTTTATGCACAAGCCTTCTGTCATCCATTGATTACTCTGGTTGGCACTGAGTGGCACTACAGTATGGAGAGTTTTGCCTGTTTTAATAAGTTATGTACTAGCATAAGAAATGGTGACATGTGATCAATGTTTATAGTTATTATAACTTGATTTAGTATAGGATTTTTTTAAATAAATATTCGCTTGTGCTGCTTTTATATAATTTTAAATTGAAAACAAATTTTAAAGTGTTCAGAACCTTATGAATAGTCAGCTAAGATTTAGAAACTTTATTTTATTGTTGCAACAGAAAAAATAGCCAAAAAGTGTTTAATTCCTTCTGGTCTAGATTTTGTACAAGGTTTTTGCAAAAAACAAATATGATGTTTTGTTTGTTTATAAAATATTTTTGATTATTTTTTACACAGTAATTGGTTGATAATTATTTAAAACAAAAAATACACATGCACTCTTTTACTTAGTCATTTATCTTTTACTTTTTAAATAGAAGTTAATAAACTTGATTGCAATTTAAACAACACAATTCATGATCTATGCAACATCATTCTGTTAGAACTGATGTAATGTTAAAATCTTTACAAACATTGTAATGATTGTAATGCAAATATCAGATTTAAGGCAAAACTTGATAGATTTATCATAAATACATATTTAATTATTAATATTTAAAGAAACAATTTAAAATCAAAATGAATTCATTTATTTTCTGACAGTTTACTTTCACATTGATATATAACTGTAGTGTAATATAATTATGTCTTTTATTTATATTTACAAGTGAGTTTTTAAATATATTAAAAAAGTCAAATGTGATTTTTGGGAATATTGTGTTTATAAAATAAAATTTAAAAAATTCAAGTCCAATTTATTAAGTTTTAGTATAAAATAAAGATTTTATACAAAAGTGAAAGGTTGCGCATTTAAAAAAAATTTATCAGCTGGAACAATAATAAATGCCATAATTTGAAAGGATTAGTACAATTTATGACATGTGAACAACAATTTCTCTGACTCTGAGTGCCATATGTGACTATACTTTTTCTTAAACAAATTGTAAATATATTTTACAAGACATTTCAAAATATCATAAATGATCTTATTTATTAATACTATTTCTTCAGGATATGTTGAAATCACATGCATTTTATTTTTCCTTGATTATCTTTTCTAAACTTAATGTGGCATATTTTTTACAATAAAATATTTTTTGAGGAAAAGAAAAAAGTTATTAAAAAAAAATAATATCATCCAGAGCATATTTAATAGTGATGAAAGTCAGTCATTTTGCTATTTACTTTAAAAAATAAAAATAAGGTACAGTTTATTGTTTCAGTTAACAAATGAATAAATGAATTTGTACACAGTAACAAATATGTGAATGTGTTTCTTCAGTTTATTATTAATAAATATATTAGTATTTTAAAATTTTGTTTATATTGTAATCTTAATTTATATATGCATACTATACATATAAAGTGTGTGCTATTTATATATGCATGTTGAAAAATACTGAATACTTGCAACTCAAAAACAATTTTATATTCTATTCTAATCAAAGTTTATTAATAAAATGAGCTATTATAAGCTATATACATTTGTACATGAGGGATGTGGCTTGATATAAAATACAGTGTCGATCATATCTCCACTGTATTAATATATAAATAATCAACCAAAACAAGATTGAAATAAACAACTATTAATAACTATATTATAATATTTATTAAACCAGCTTTCATCTCCATTGAGACCTTCTCAAAATATCTTGGTTTTTATTTCCATTGAGACCTTTTCAAACTATCTTGACTTTCATTTCCCTTGAGACCTTCTCAAGATCTTGAGAAGGTTTCAATGGAGATGAAAACGTCTCAGTGGAGATTAAACTGGCTTGATAAATATTATAATATAGTTATTAATAGTTGTTTCTTTCAATTTTGTTTTGATTTATTATTTACTTATGTATTTGTGACAACATTATGGATAAATAAATTGTTACTGGATATTTGTCCAATATAGTAATTTAGTGCTGTGTTAATATATATAATAGTTACATTATTTTCTTTTATTAAAAAAATAATGTCTTTTCAACATGTGTGTGATCAGGTGGGTTAACAATATGAGATGGTATGGAGAGTTGAGGGTCATATGAAAATCTGAGTTCAAATCTCTTATATCTTTTCAACATGTGTGTGATCAGGTGGATCAGCAATATGAGATGGCATGGGGAGTTGAGGGTCATGTGAAAGTCTCAGTTTGAATCCCTTATATATTTCATTATTTGTGCAGGTGTGTGTAAGCCTATAAAGTGTACTAAATTAAAGAAATAATGCTGAAATAAACATTTAACAAAGTATTTTAAAATTATGGTAATTACAATCATAAAAACTTACTACAGTTTAGTAACATTTTATCAGTTTTCAACCCAATTATTTACTGCACATTCTATGCTTGTTTATTTCCATTTTATCCCCATGTGTTATTTGTAGAAAAACCTATCATATTGTTTTATATATTCAAAGCAAATAATAAGTTGATATTGTTATATAAAACATTACTAGGTATCAGATGCAATGAAAAAAGATGTTTGTATATAATATCCAGTTGTTATATAAGCTCATTGCTTACATATCTCTTTTGCAGTTGATATGCATATTATAACTCTTCACAATGCACTACCAATGCTTTTAGTTCATATTAGCATATTTATAATACAGTTTGTGAAAGATTATTATATTTTTCTATAATTGTTCTGTATAATGTATAACTAGAACTATACATAAATTATTAAATATTTTATTTTATACAAATATTTATTAGTCAGTCATCCATCATCTTACTAACTCATATGAATTTACTTACTTCTCTGACATTTATATTTAAACAGTAGCAAACCCTTGATACATCATCCAGTGCAAGCATTAGTAATCAATGGATATAAGAAGGTTTGTGCATAAAATCTCTATCTAATGTCTACTTATCCAATATCCCCAGATTAGTTTCTAGATTGTGGGTTTTATCAGTAATGAGACTTGGGTTCTGAGACACCATATCTAGATATTAGGATTTAATGCAACACTCCAATATCCGCTATGTAGCCATTTAGATAAATATAAAGTTAGGAAGACAAGATGGAAACAGAATAATATTTTCATTTCAAGCTCTTTTATCTTTATAATCATAGAGATCTAAACTGAGGTCAATATCTAAGAGCAGTGTTCTCAGATCTGAGGCTCTTCAATGATAAAAGCCGCAAAATAGAAACTAGTTTGGAAATAATGGATAAGTAGGCACTAGATAAGGATTTTATGCACCCACATTATTGATTCCATTGATTACTGAAGCTCTCACAGAGTATCACTATGATGTGGAGAGTGTGTTACCATTTAAACAACTTGTGTACTTATAGGAAATGATGATCATGTGATGTTTAATGGTTTTTACTGTCATTTTTTCTCTTGAATTGTTTTTTTATTATTATTTCAAAACTGCAAATTCTTACACAATCTGCTACATGTGAGCAATAAATAATTATTTTTTATTGTATAGTCAATTTTTATAGATTGTTGGATGATATTTGAGGCCCAAAAATTTAAGCAGATAATAAATAACACTTATTTGAATGCAGTCATAATATTTCTACTATTTATTTGGTTGTTAACTGAAGCAAATACTTTAGCTTAAATGGACCTGGAATAAAATTGTTGTTATGGTAACATTTTTAACAATCTGGTGATACCTGTTTCTCAGTTATCTGTAGATTCAAAATAAAAAAGTTACAAGTTTGATTATTAGTTAACGAAAGCATGATGTTTTTATATATCAATTTAACACAATAATTGCATTCAAACTATCACATGGTTGGTTGAATATTACATGACCACCCACTTGTATAATTATATATACCATTGTTTTATTATTATACTGTTTATTATAAAACTATCTTGATATTTTGAAGCAAGTAGCCTGCCATAAACTTTGGCATTAAAATTTAGAACCATATAGGTGCCATCACTTCCATGCATTAGAACATTTTTAAAATTCTGTTAAGAGCAACAGTTCACTCTTTTTAATCTGCTTCAGAGTCATTTAATGTAAGTTTAAAAATTAAAAACCTTCTAGACAGTAGTTGTATTAAAACCCCAGGAGTTGTTTCTGACAATAATTCCTAACTAATAGCCAATAATCATTAACAACATTTGAATTTGAATACAGCACTATCATCTTGAGTCTATTTATTTCTCGAAATTATAGTAGCTATTCTGGAGAGTAAACATTGAATTGGTGAAATTATTTTAGATGTTAAAGATCACATATTTGTTTTGGTATATAACACTTTCTAATTTATTTTTATGTATGTGTTATCATATAATGTGTAGCATATCATTTTAGAGCAAAATGCATAATATATACAATAAATTGTACATGAATATTAATAATTGTCACAACTTGTACATATGTGATTATTTTAATTATGGTATTATTAATCTAATTAATATTATTTTTCATATTTATTATGTTATTGATATTTATCAGATATTTAGACTTATATATTATCTTCCTTATTCTTCATCTTTCAATTACTTGCCATCTTTTCTTATTCCTTTAAGTAAACTATTGAAGTAAGAGGCTACTGTTGAATTTAAATCATCAACGTAAACTGACATTTAACTAAATGATATTTTTGTCATTGTTAAAAGTTATTAATCTGATATATATATATATATATATATATATATATATATATATATTACATCATCATATACATCATGCTTAAATGAAACAATAAAATATCAATGATCAGTTGTCCTAGCAACAGGTTTCTGATAATTTATTGGTTTATTTAATAGAATCCCATTCTCTGATAAATTGTACTGTTGTCTTGGCAACAAACTACTAATATTCTATTGGTTTATTTAAGCATGAAAGTTGCAGCAATATAATTTACATATAATAGCCAGTTTTACTATATATTAAAAATATAAAATATATTATAAATTTAGAAAACTAAATCTCTACTCTAATCAATAATTGAATAGTTAATGTAAGATATGGATATAGATGATAATGTTTCAATTATCAACTTTAATAATTCAATAATACTTAAATTTCTGCATATGTATGTATGTAGTAATATTGCTAACATTAATTTGAACTCAGACCTCTATAAAATATTTTCAACAATATTTTAAGCAGCAATGATTAATAAAATAAAAATTAATCCCTGCTGGTCATATGTTTCTGTTATCCCATATCAGCATCCTAAAAATCTTCTAATATTCCATCAAGCACAATAACTCAATCCTTATTTAACATCAACACAGTGTTCATTTTGATATTAAAAATTAAATGCAAATTGAGCAGTAAATTAACTGAAACCTATTTGTACTAACTTAATATTAAAAAAATAAGGCAGAGCTTCTAATCACAAGCATTTAAAGACGATATTGTTTCCAAATGAAACATTTAAATATATAAATAATATTATTACATGATTGAAATACAGTTGAATTGAGATCAGGGGTGAACTAATAAATTTAAAATCTCTTGTAAATATAATATACACAATACAGTGATTGCTCATTTTCCCACAAAACATTAAAGTAGATAAAATTTCCTATCTTCTTTGACAGTTACATAATGAAAGTTATCAAACTGACAGATAAAGTATAGAGATTCAGGTGTTGATACTTCTGTAAAATAAATATACATTATTTTTAACTGAGATGTGATATTTACGTATTAGCTAGAAATCACATTAATAAGTGATTAATAATAATTATTAAGATATTTATTTGAAAAGATTGATAATAAAGTTGTAAGCACAGAAACTGTGGAACATATAAATCAAATTGTAATAATTTAGTATTGACCCACAGCAGCTATAATTCAATTTTCTAACACAACCACTACAACCAGTATTATATATTGCTTCTCAGATATGTATTTGTTTTATATATATCTCTCTCTTAAATTTTGATTTTTTATAAGCATTATTTACAATAAATATTAACTTATTTGTATAAAAATATACAAAAACCACAAAATGAAATAAAATTAATTATATTTAAAGAGATTGAATTGGCAGTTTGTTTAATAATCAAATAATTGCTTTTTTATAATTACTTGTAAAAAATAAATTTGCTTTTCATTATTGTTGCCATTAAGTTACAATAAGTTTTATTATATTTATCTTAAAAGTGAGAAACAAAGTAACAATTTTTTTCTGTAAAAGATAAATTTAAAGCTGTTTAGACTACAACTGGTATGAGGTATTGCTAAAATAGAAAGGGAGAGGTATTAAAGTTAAATTAAGGAATCAAAATTTCAAACTAATTTGATTTTTGCATAATAGAGATATATAGGAAGTAATGAGAAAGACAACTGTTTAATTAAAAAAATATGAGTTAAGGCATTTAAAAATTTATTAACTATATGATACTAATTGTAACCTTTGCAGTTGATAATTACTGTGATAAATAGTGAAGACATGTATAAGAGATTATGATCTAAACCAACTAATAAGTGGTGGTTTACCATGAAATGCATTTTGAAGGTCATTTGTTTTTTTAAAAATAGTCTTTATTCATGTTTCAAGTACATCTATGAAAAAAGAGAGCTTAAATAGAATTATTTTATGTATTTATAGTTAAGCACAACTAAAAAGTGAAAGATTTTCAAAAATTCATGCATAGTGATAATGATCTAAGTCTGCATTGGTGAATGGCTGTCATGTGATGGTGTTGATATTTTATTTATATTAAAGTAGGCTGAAAAAATTGAGTGAAGTGTTATCCTATATATATATGAATTGCTTTAGGTAGATCAACATATGTTTTCTTTCTTCCTTTATTAAAAATATCTGATAGATGTGATATTATGCATTCACTATGTTATTTATAGTTATATTTTCGGAATAAACATATATTTCTTATAATTAAGAGGCCAATTTTGCACCCATTTTATGTTTTTATTTATATTTAATGAAAAAATATTTTTATTACAAATATACATTATTCATAATAATTAATTAAAATTATAATTTCAAAAAACAAAATTCATTGTAAAATTAATATATCAGTTTTACAAATAAATAAAAAGAATAATTAAATAAAACAAATAAACAGAATAAAAAATTTTATTTTAGCTTCCAGGCTAAATGAAATGTTTTTCAGTAATTCTAAACCAATTTTTTATAAGTAACACATTTCAGAAATATAATCCTTTAAATTTAAAATTTTAACTTATAATTAAAAAAAAACAAACATTGCAAAACAAAATAAGTTTTTTTTGCCATTCATTACTTTCTGTTTGTCATTTTTATATATTCCTTGACTTATTTTCTTATAAAAAGTATATATAAACAGTGAGGATTGCCAATTCCTCTACAAGATTTATGATAAATGCTTAGCCAGAGCCAGCACTTAAAATATCCCTGTCAGGAACCCCTCCCCAAACCCCTGACCATGGTTTCGTGCTTTGGGAAGGGGTTCCTGACAGGGATATTTTAAGTGCTGGCTCTGGCTAAGCATTTATCATAAAGCTTGTAGAGGAATTGGCAATCCTCACTGTTTATAACTTACAAGCTTAAGAGATAGAGTCATGTGATCTATGAATTGATCTATGACTCTTATTTTGACTATATATATATATATATATATATATATTGAAATTAAATCTGAAAACGAACACCATATACTTAATAAAAAACAAACATTTCATTAAGTTTTATAAAAATAAAAATAAATAAGTAAACAAACTACATGTAAACTTATGATTTTCAATTTCAAGGTTTTAATAAATGCCAAGGTTTTGAAAGTACATTAACTACTTTTTAGTACAATGACCAATCTACTCTTTGAATTGGAAATGATCCCTTGATGTTGTTTTACTTTTTTTGAAATAATGCTGTCATTTAGATATTTTAGTAGAAATTAATATCATTAAATATATATTTTTGTCCAAATACTTAATATTAGATTAATGCAAATCCATCAAAGAATTTCTACAAAATAGCTACAAATGAGTCACTCTAAGCCTAATTACAGTGTAATTGAGCCACCAAAAAAGGTCAAACAAAGTGATGTGGTTATCGGAGCAGAAGATTAGCATTATACATGGTGATGAAATTAAAAACAAAAACTTAAACACCTCGAAACTTAAAAATCAGAGTCAAAACATATTACACTTCTGAGTATAATTAAATAAATGAAAATTATTTGCATAATGTTCTAATTAATTCAAATTATTTAAATTCAAACATAATTCACCCAGCTATGCATTTACTTTAATCATGTTGTCATTTCAACCATTTTTGTAAGCTTCTTCAGTAGTTTTTGGATTTTAAATAAATTATTAAAATAAATGATTAATGAAAAATACAATTAATTCTGAAAATTTTTTTAAGAACAATTAAAATATTATAAAGAGTTTAATTAAAAATATAATGCTAAGTAGTTTGAATTATATTTGAATTAGTTCACAGAGGCACATTTTAAAGTGTCTTTATAATTTTAAAAGACAAATTAAAAACACCACTCTTTAATAAGTCAAATAATTAATATTTTTGTTCATATTAGAATTGTTATATATATATATATATATATATATATATATATATATATATATATATATATATACTATATATATATTCTATATATATATATATATATATAGTAAATAACTATAATCATGAGAAAGAACATGGCCAAAATTATGAGCAAAGAGATATAAAATGAAAGAGGCATGGTTAATTATACAAAATAAATATGTATAATGAACCAAAAAACTAATTGCATTTAAATTAACAAAAATATAATTTTATTTGCAGTGTGACCATGAATATAACAAATATTGAAATATGATTTTCCATGTAATAATATATAAAAAAATTCAATTCTGATGAAACCAGGAATAAACTAATTAAAATTCACAGTACAAATTTAAACCATATCATCTCATAATAACATGCATGTTTTGTTCTATCCATGTTTAGCCTAAAGCAGACCTAAAGTGGTCCACTTTTCATTCAATTTGGATCAGATTAAAGACATTTGTTATTAATAGATCATATAGTTTCAGCTTCCATTATCAATTTTAATTAATTGTTGCAAAGTTACATCATATATAAAGTTCCATCTAGATTATTACATGGAAAAAACTTCCTTATATTTTAATGTTCACATGTATAAACCTGTGAGAGCATTTAAATTATATGTCTATGTGTTTAGCCTGATATTTATTTTATTAATAAAGGGTGCTTATGCATTTTAAGTCACTTGTTATAAAGCAGAAGAGGTTGGATAAAGCTCTGATAAAGACTGCTGGACAGTCAAAATTGTAAGAAAAATAAAGAATTTTTTAAAAAAATTTGTTTGCAATGAAGTGTATATTTTTTTTCAACTTACAAACAGACTTTAGAATTTATATTTAGGTAGCCAACCATATCCAACCTAAATTACTATTCATTGTTTGGCCAATAAATGTGAGCCTAGATATTAAAAATTAAAACATAAAGCCTCTAATAGTTATGGTTAGTCAAAAAAGCATCAATGTGCAAACTATAAAATAAACATTATTATTATTATTATACCAAGGAGCATTTATACTGTTGTTAGATATATCATGTTCTTACATAAGCTGAAACGGTGTTTATTTTTATGTGAATTGGCTATGTAAATAATTTTCCAAGATGAATTTTAAATCTGAACCATAAAGCATGTATATGGCAGATCAGCATGTTAACCATTATAACTTCATGTCTTAATATATCCATGTTTTCATAAGCGAATATTCCTAAGATTTCATTATGCAATGGCTATTAAAATTCTATATATTTACATTTAAGATTTGAAATACCAGGCATTCTTAAACTTGGAGCCTAATAGTAAATGTAGGGGATTTTAAACTCAGACTTAGTTAAATCCTCTATATTTACAATTAGCCTCCAGGTTTAAGAGTGCCTTGCATTTCAAATCTTACATATTAAGCCTGCATTCTGCCTGTCCCTCTGTGTATTTAAATGGATACTGTCCTATATGTGAGGGGTCAGAATGACTTCTGGTCAACATGAGTATAACAACAATATTGGCATCAGCATGGGATTTGGGAATTTTATCATCAGATTTTCAATGATATGGATGGTTGAAGAGATGGAGGCTGGAGTAGATTGAAGCTTGTCCTGTAAAGTGTAAGGATTTGCTATCTTAATATAAACTGAGTACTGATTATATATATGTATAGGAGATGGTAATCTGGACTAATGGATGAGTGCTGGTTTAGCACAAAATATGTATATTGGTGATTATTTATTTTTTCTACATGTGTGTGGTCATGTGTATCAGTAGTATGAGATAGTGTGGATAGTGAAGTGGCTTATAAATCTGTGTTCAAATCCCTTATATATTTACGTTTAATGGAAATTATATATATATCATCATATAGCCTTGTCAGTTATTAATATCTATTTTTATTGCTAAATATTAAAGAATTGTATAATAAGCAGTCTCACATTGCACTATTACAGCAAGCAATTACTGTTTCTCATGTTGCTCTCATTTGACTTTTTCATTTAAAAAAGAGTGATATATATTCTTGTGTGACACTATCAGAACTCTTTTCCAAATATTCTTGATGAAAACTGTCATCAACAGACTCTTTTGGCTAAGTCGTTCTCACTAACTATAATGTCACAAAGAACCCATCAAGGATAAAAATTAATCTTTATGTTTTTGCAACATTTTGACAATGCTAGAACATAGTAATTTTTAAAGAAATTTCTTTTATTCTTTATTAATTTAAGAACTCACTTTCTCTTTTCTTAAAAATGGCATTAAATGTAGGATTGGCAGACAGTTTCTAATGTAAAACTTAAAACTATATTAGATTAAAAAAAAACAACAAATTTTTTGTTTAAAAATTAATGTTATATATATTATAGTCAAAATATAAGCTGTAAATAAAATCATAGGGCATTAAGGGATAGTGGAAATCAAATATCTATGATTGTATTTCTGTAGGAGGCAATAGGTTTGTAATGATACCCCCCGTTCTTCTTTTCGGAGGAAAAATGTATCGAAAATAGTTGGTAAGAAAGTGTGCAAAGTATTAAAAAAATTTAGTTAATGGAACTGAAGGAAAAATATAAAAATGAGTTTTTTTTAAAAAAAAAAAATAGAGCTCTTTGCAAAGATATAGTCAAAATTGAAATGTGGAATCTGTTTTTTGGAATATAAATAATGAGAATAATTGTATAATGATATATAACAGTATTGAGATAAATAGTAAAGACAGAATTACATAGAAATAAAATATAATGAACTAATGTGTGTATGTATATTATAACTGAATAAAAATGATGCTCTTCATTAATAACACCACAGACTTTGGTAGGATATGTAACTGTATAAAATATATCCCCTAAAGTTGAACGTGACTTGTGATGGAATAAAATATGAGGATAGTATAATCATTGTTATAACCTAATTATTAGTCACCATTTATAACTGAATAAAACATGTCTAATGTATAATGATATATAACAGTATTGGGATAAGTAGTAAAGACAGAATTACATAGAAATAAAATATAATGAACTAATGTGTGTACGTATATTGTAACTGAATAAAAATGATGCTAGGCTCTTCATTAATAGCACCATAGACTTTAGTAGGATTTGTAACTGTATAAAATATATTCCCTAAAGTTGAACGTGATTTGTGATGGAATAAAATATGAGGATAGTATAATCCTTGTTATAACCTAATTATTAGTCACCATTTATAACTGAATAAAACATGTCTAATGTATAATGATATATAACAGTATTGAGATAAGTAGTAAAGACAGAATTACATAGAAATAAAATATAATGAACTAATGTGTGTACATATATTGTAACTGAATAAAAATGATGCTCTTCATTAATATCACCATAGACTTTAGTAGGATTTGTAACTGTATAAAATATATTCCCTAAAGTTGAACGTGATTTGTGATGGAATAAAATATGAGGATAGTATAATCCTTGTTATAACCTAATTATTAGTCACCATTTATAACTAAATAAAACATGAACCAAGAAAAAACAACCATAATTTAATAATGCCCATGAATTGTAATATTATTTGTAACAAAATGAAAATGATGAACAATCATGTTGATTACCAACCAGTGAATGCCAAGCTAACACCCAATTTAACCTTTTTATAAAGCCATGTATCTGGATACTATGTATAACAAAATAAAACAATGACGATGATCATTATTATAAGCCCACAGATTTGAATAGCATTTATAATGGATTGCAAGTGAATAAAACCAATGTATCAAATCTCTGACTACTTAAGATGATTCACAAATAGTTGTACCTATTCACCACATTTAACTTTATATCCCCAAGAAAAATTCTTTTTCTTTTCTATCACCAGCGTTTATCATCATTACTTTTGATTTTTCTTCATTAAATTTGACCCCCATTTTTTTACCCACCCTTGCACAAGTCTTCATTATCTTCCCTAATTTCTGTGCACAAAAATATCAGCAAATAAAATACCCAATAATGTCTACACTCCCTTTCAATCTATTAATGGTATCTTACTTTCTCTTCCAAGCCTTTCCATTGCCCTTCTCTCAAATATACCAAAAACAAAATAGGTCACATAGGGTATGCTTGCCATAGTCTCACCCCATTTTTAACTCTGATTCTATATTTACTTATTGATACATATAGTAATTATTTTCATACAATCTCTTAATAAGATCCACTAAAACTCCATTCATTCCCACATTTACTAAACTTACCTATAATGTATTTCTATTTATCATATGCCTTCTCTATATCTATAAAGACCATATACATCTGCCTACCTGTAATCCTACACATATCTATAATTGTGTGATTACAAATAAACTCTCTCCTATATGCCTATCCATTTTAAAACCTACTAGCATTTCTCCTACTATATTATTTTCTTCCATACATTTTATCACCCTTCCAGCTACCATATATGCAAAACCTTTATATAACTCTGGCATTACCACTACTTTTTTATAATTGTTTATCTTTGTATAGTCCTTATCGTTTCCTTTAAATAATAGCCTCACTCTAGTATTATTCCATCTATCTGGAAATTCTGTATTCTGTGCTATTTTATTAAAAGATGATAATAGATTTAATTTAGCCCTATTTCCAACATTTCATGACCCTTTATGCTACCCATCCATTGAAACCTCTTGTCTTTTCATTCTCAATCTTTTCCCCTGCCTCATTCAGTTCATTTTTTGTAAAACTAATATTTCTATTACTATGTACCTTTAGGTTTATTATCACTCTATTTTTCACATCTAACATCTCTTCTATATCTGTTACATACTTATTTAGGATTGTCTCTACTTCTTCTCTAGAAATACATTTTTCTCCTCACCATTTATAATCTATTTCTCTACCCCCTACATTCTTTCTCTTAATATATTGAACTTTATCTATAAACTTGATTAATCTAAAATATGTATATCTATGTAACACAAAGCACGCTGTAATGCATATATACTTTTTAAAATACAAGAGTGTCAATTACAATCCTAATCTTTAAAAAAATAGTTAATTGTGATAAAATATAATACACATAAAATATAATTCACATTATTTTAATAGAATAAAAATAAAATTTGCTGCAATGTAGTTTTTTTAGATTTTTAATATTTATAAGCAATTTATAATCAATGAATAAGAAAATAATATTTTGTAATTAAGATTATAATTTTTAGGTTATGAAATATAAATCTGAATTTAGAAAAACTTAACTCTCTTATATTTTATGAATATACCATCTAGAAATAAGATACAATTATATATTTAAAATAATAATATAATACATGTTAATAAATGACCTGAGTAATCATCCTTCACTATGACATTTCAAAGCAAAAGTATAACATGACACTTCAAAGTAATACCATTCCAATATCTATTTCTTGAAAGCATTATGATGATATCTTATTAGTCCAGATTGCTAATAGAAATGTCATTTAAAGTTACCTGATATGAAACACATTTTGTTAATTTTAATATATTTCTAAATAACCAAGTTATCCTTTCATTTAGCATGTGTTTGGTTTATATGATATTATAAGTGTATAAGTGCCAGTTTCCTTCTATGACAATGCAACATAAATATCCCTTTATTTAACAGATATTTAATTTATAAGACATTATAAGTTAACAAATTCCAGTTAAAGATGCAATGCGAAACAAATCAATTTATATCCTGTATTGGAATAATTCATCAATCTCACAAAACTATTTGACAGATGCACTTGTACACATTTTTATGTCATTAGCAGTTATATCACATTATTGAAACATAAACAATATCCATTTTAAGCAAAGAAATATACAGATGGTATTTTTAATGCAATAAATTACTTTATATTCTTTTAATAGTTTTATCGTTCTTACAAATTTTCTATAAGTCCATTCAGCCTTCTAGATGAATATTAATTATCTTACCCCATCATCTTATATAGTTAATAATTAAATATTTTTAAAATACGAATAAACATTATATGAAGCAGCTTAGGTTCACTTCTATTGAAGGCAAGATGTAAGACAGTGAATTTAAACCATTCAGTTCTATTTGTAATCTTTTCAATTGACATCAGGAAAAAAACAAAAAACTACAGCAACACTCTTTATAACTTTTCTGTCAAATGTATTCAGTGATCCACAAATAAAAATTTATTGCACAATAATAATAACAAGATAAAAAATAATATTTTATAATTATTATATACCAAACATTTACATTTTTAAAAATACAAATAATATTCTTTCACTTAATGTAAATTAAACAATTTAGACAAATCCATTTACCTCTGTTTAAAACCTTATAATCACCATTCCATCCTTTTTTTCTTTTCAAAATATACATTACATACAATTAAGTCTCATTTTCCTCTTTTCTTTACAAAAACTTTATTTCTTGTATCCACTTGTTCAACAAGTGGATATATTTGAACAAGTGGATATATATATATATATATATATATATATATATATATATATATATATACACACACAAGAAATAAAGTTTTTGTACAGAAAAGAGGAAAATGAGACTTTTAATTGTTTTAATTGTTTGAAGTGCTTTAATTTATAGAATTAAACAATTTAGACTGCATTCTTTCCGTACTATTTTGGAAACAGATATTTTATATATACCCTTCTGATATACTATTACATATGTTATTCAAATAAAATAACAGACATTACTTGACATTAAATATACATGTGTATTACTTGTAATCAACCATCTGTGAAAGCAGTAACCAAAATACATATAATAATGAAAATAATAATAATAATTTTATCAAAATTATAAACCTTATTAGTCACATGTGCATTTTGAATATGAATAAAATCAATTCATAAATTTTATATTACAATTAATAATAAACGTTTCTTACTTCAATATTATTGTTGTGATAATAACATATTCCACTAATCCAGGTTAACATATTCACTATTAAAATCAATATTTTTTTTACAATTCACATTTTATCACATATTTAAAATTTATTCCAAATTTAAGTTGGCACAATATATATATATATATATATATATATATATATATATATATATATATATATATATATATATTCCTCTAAACAAGCTTTTTTATGATAAATGCTCTAAGGAAAGGCATTCAAATCATATTTATCTAAAAGTATCCCATCTCCAGATTGTTTTCAAGCTATAGCCCTCTTCAGTGAGTTTGTAGAACACTAGATTTAAAAATAAAAACTCAATGTAAGCATTTATTTAATAGTTAACTCTTAATATGGAGATCTGTAATTTTCAGACATCTATATATCTTTAAATTCAGTTTTCCAACTGAAAAAGTCATATAAAAGCAACAAATGTAATATATATATAAAGTGGTATGTTATTGTGGATATAATTACATCGGGGAGACTAAATGTGCATTAAAAAAGAGGATTAGGGAGGGTGAATTATTATATAATAAGTTGCATTATTCTGCAGAGAGGTATAAATCTGTTTTTACAGAACATGCAGTGATTTGTAATGGAGAATTGTGCATTGATAGAGTTTTTATTTTGCATATGGAAAATGATTTGAAGAAAAGAAAAATTAAGGAGTCATATTTTATAAATAGTATGAATAATGTATTGAATAAACAGTGTAATTGTGTTGATACTCACAATTTATGGAAAATAGGTAATTCATGTGGGAGTGTTACTGGTGTGAGAGTTTAATAATATTTAAATATTAACATATTGCTACTTAAAATGGTGGATTACGCCAAAGCTGGCTATAGCAAAGGATATTAATTTTCAATTTTATATAGGCATTTTTAAAAATTTTGTAGTTTTATTCTAGTGGATTGTTTTATATATATATATATATATATATATATATATACTATGCACTGGATTTATATTATATATATATATATATATATATAATATAAATCCAGTGCATAACACTATACTGAAATAAATATACAAATATTAAGCATTAAATCACTCCACATGGTTAAGAAATCCCATACCGTCCTCTGAGAACTAATATATAAATACATTAGAGTTCGTTTTGAGCTGGTTATTTTGAAATACGAACTCTAATGTATCTATATATTAATTCACAGAGGGTGGTACTCGATTTCTTAACCATGTGGGGTGATTTAATACTTAATATATATATATATATATATATGAATATCAGAAACAGCTAATGACAAATAAGGATGACCATTCCAAATCCAAGTGAAAAATATACAAAGACAAAAGAAATGCACTAGAAATGAATTTTGTGATGATTATATAAATCAATCCATACAAAACACACTGTAATTAGTTGTACAAGTCCTGTGCTTTGTTTTACTATACATTATTTTATCTGATATTATATGTATTTGTAAATATTCGAATAGTGTTTGTCTTGAATAATGTCAATGTTATCATTATATTGCTTTTATTTTGTTAGAAAGCAAATCAAATGGAAAGTGATCATCTTATTTACAAATCTCAGATTTTATCAAAATAACCCAACAAATAAGTACAAATCCACAACAGATACACATATAGTCACTTACAAAATAAATAAATAAATAAATAACACAAAGTAAAGTTTTTATTCATCTCAATATTCTTTTAATGAATTTATTAAGATTTCATATTTAAATAATTGTTGCATACTCATAAAAGTTTAAAATTAGTAACAATAATTTTATATTGTTGTTATTTATTAGTTGATTGAAAGAGGCTATATTAATAGATGTTATATGGTGGACTATTTCCATCATCTATGAATGAATGTAGAATGTATAGAAAATTTTAAACTTTATTTAAACTTTTCAGATACAAACAACTTGTTAGTAATAACACACCATTAGAGGATACAGCTCAGTAATTACACAATGTTTTGAGTAGTATTATTCTCCACTCTCCATCAGTGTTGCAACACCTGAAGAAGAATGGAGAATGCTACTACTCAAAACGTTGTGTAATTACTAACAACTGAAGAAGAATGGAGAATAATACTACCTGAAGCATTGTATAATTTCTAACCTGTGTTGTCTAATTGTGTATTATTACTAACAAGTTGTTTGTATTTGAAAAGTTTAAATAATGTTTAAAATTTTTTCTACATCCAACATTCACTCATAGATGATGGAAATAGTTCAACACATCACATGTAATAATATATCATCATCACTAACTTTCAGGGAAATAAATAAGATTATATTGATAAATTATGTGAACTTTAACTTCATCTAATTAATAGTAACTATTAGATTGCCCATTTCTTTAATATCTGAGATTTGTAAGTTGTTGAAAAACACAGCATTTATAAATTATGTGAATTTGAATTTTACCCTAATTAATACTAATTGTTCTATTACCCATTCTGCAAGATTTAACATTTGTAGGTGTAAATAAATATTTGCACTTTCTTGGTATTCTAATAAAATAAGAACATGATGGTGACGTTATAGACAATACTCAAGAGATTTTCAATTTCTGGTTTTGTCTGCTATAGTTTGAAGTGCTAGATTTATTAATATATATATAAATTGAGCCGATAATTTTGTTTGGCTCATGTTATAATTTCTGTGCATGTAAATTACATATATATACATATGTATATTAGGTATATATAAATAAATGCTGTGTGTATAGAAAGTTTTTTTTTTTAGAATTAGTTATTAGTCTTTTTATAGTAGGTTTTTGGTATTATTTATTAGTTTTTTATTGGGGTTTGAAAAAAAGAAAGAAAAGGCAAAATGGTAGATTAATTATTTTTTTATATGATTGAGAGATTAAATCGAATGTGTTATTAAAAATATATTTTTGATTGTTTTTGAAAACAATTTTTAATTAAATTTTCTAATCTGAAGGGGGGGGGGAAGAGTTGTAATTAATTCTATTGTCGTGGCTTCTAGTTAGCTGGTGTTAAAAAACTAAAAAAAAAATTAAAGAAATGCAATCACTGGCTGGGAACATGATCAGATAAAAGGACAATGGAAAAAGGACTATATATAAAAGACAAACCTATTGTTTAATTAATTATTAATTTTTTTATAACAGAAGAGAGCTACTTTTGAAAAATAAAAATGTTAGAAGGCTAAACAACTAAAATCCATTCCCAGCCAGGACACTAGCCGAATTCTGCATTTCATCACCGAGAAACCACCGAAGAGAAAGTGAAGTTAGCCAGGTGGACAAAATTCATTATAGTGAATCAACTCCCAAAGGATCCCAAGGAACACGTACAGACACTGATCAATAGGTTAATATAAACTTTGCTTTTTGCTTGAACTATTGATTGCTAAATTTAAAAACACCTCTAACTGGGATTATATTTAATCAGCCACGAACTATAAGTTGCGACCATAGAAAGTTTTTTTTTATATGCATATATTTATAATGCTTATGTTTACTTTGTCCAATTAATTTTATTTGAAATTCATAATTTATTTTTATTTGTATTTGAATTTTTCTTTAAAGAGAGTTTTCAACTAGCTTTAGATACGATTCAAGACTATAGGGGAGATTAAAAATAGAAATGATTTAAGAAAGCAAATGAAAAGTTTAAGAGTGGAGTAAATATTGAAAGAGAGGGTAGGGGTTCAGAGTAATTTCTGTCTCCTAATAGTAAGCTGCTTAGCCTCTGCACTGGTCAAGATTTGTACCAGTCTGGGACACTTATATATATAAGTAAAAGCGTATGTTCCTTCAAGAACGAAAAATATGTTACTCTTCACCTGTGTTTTTTTTTTTTATTTATTAAAAAAAAGAAAAAGAACACTAATGTTAGTCGGGTTAAGTCTATAGAAAAGAGGGAGGTAGAGAAGGTAATTATAAATGATTTGTTTCTATCAATAGTCTTGAATAAAGGAAAGGTATAAAAAAGATTTTATAATAAAACGTTTTATTATTTGAAACATATGTAAGTGTTAGCGTTTATTCCTTTAGCATTTGTATGTAATAATAAAACATATGACCGTAGTGTATACATGCATATATATAAAGAAAAAAAAGATTGCAAGGGAGATTAGCTGAATCTGTCATACGTATAACAATTAACAGCCGCGATATAAGATTCTTCTAATTTCGTGGCTCCAGATTATTTTCTGGTGGCACCCTTGTGTGATATGATTTCTGCTGTAAGTAAAATCTTTGATTCTTAGCCTGCAAACTTTTAGATTTGAAAAGTAATGGCACAGAGGGGTAGGCTACAGATAAGATAGAAAATGGCATACCCAACATTTTGGGCTTTACTAGAATAATAAATGACCAGAGATAGGAGTTGTGAGATAGGTTAGATTAGTTTTAGATGAGATCAGAGAGTTGGTGTCTTGGTTGGGGGAGGATTTAGAAATAAGTATAGAAGAAAAAAGACAAAATAAAAATGAGCGAGGATAAAAGTGTAGTGGAAATCCCGGTGGTGACATTCAGGAACCCCAAGCAGTGTCAGTTGAAAGAGATACTGGGAGCTATTAATGACTTAAAAAGAATAGTTTTGGAAGACCAGAAAGAAAGAAAAGAGATTAAAGGTATGATAGAAGAAGACCAGAAATAAATAAAAGAGATAAAAAAATTATCAAAGACATGAGAAAAGAGATAAATGAGTTAAAAGAGAATAAAGAAAACAGATCGGATATAGAGGGGAGTTTAAGTAGAACAGACGTTGAAGCCGATAAGGATTGTGAGAGAAAAAAGGAAGAACAATTAGAACAAATAAAAGTAAACCCACAAAAGAAGTGGACAAGGATAGACACGGAGGAAAGTAAAATGGAAAACAAACTGAACGAACCTAAGGAAAATAGCCTCGATAGAATGGCATTAGCCAAGTTTAGCCATTTAAAAGGGTTTAAAGGAGACAAAGAAGAAAGCCCATTTGATTATTTGAATAGTTTCCAAGATTTTTTTCACTTTCATAGAGTCGAGGAAGTAGAAAAAATTATTATAGCGATGAGCTATTTAAGTGGTCCTGTGCAGGAATGGTGGAAAGCTGTAAATTACAGACCCAAAACTTTTTCGGAATATCGAAACATGATTTTACAGGGGTTCTGGAGCATGGAAAAACAAGAGGCGAAACACATGAAAATATCACGAGAGAAATACAAATGTGACAAAGACGAAACATACAGTCAGTTCTTCCAGCGTCAAGCTGCAAAATTAAGAACATTGGAAGCTTATCCAATGGACCAATTTCAAATAGTGAGAACGATAAGATACAACTTTCCTTCCGGAGTACAGTGGAAACTGGCAGAAAACCGACAGCTATCGATTGAGGAAGCCATAGAAATATTAGTCAATATGGAGTATAATGATATGGAAGATGGGAAGACTCTAATATTAGGTGGGAAAATAGTAATGAACCTAGGGGAAAAGGTAACAGGATATGAGAATTTACAGGCAAGCCTTCACGGAATAATTAGTGTTTTATATATATATTTTATTATTATCGGAAAGGAATGCAATGAGCCGATAATTTTGTTCAGCTCATGTTATAATTTCTGTGCATATAAATTACGTATATACACATATGTATATTAGGTATATATAAATAAATGTTGTGTGTATAGAAAGTCTTTTTTTTAGAATTAGTTATTAGTCTTTTTATAGTAGGTTTTTGGTATTATTTATTAGTTTTTTATTGGGGTTTGAAAAAAAGAAAGAAAAAGCAAAATGGTAGATTATTTTTTTATATGATTGAGAGATTAAATCGAATGTGATATTAAAAATATATTTTTGGTTGTTTTTGAAAACAATTTTTAATTAAATTTTCTAATCTGAAGGGAGGGAGGAAAGAGTTGTAATTAATTCTATTGTCATGGCTTCTAGTTAGCTGGTGTTAAAAAACTAAAAAAAAAAATTAAAGAAATGCAATCACTGGCTGGGAACATGATCAGATAAAAGGAAAATGGAAAAAGAACTATAAATAAGAGACAAATCTATTGTTTAATTTATTATTATTATTTTTTATAACAGAAGAGAGCTATTTTTGAAAAATAAAAATGTTAGAAGGCTAAACAACTAAAATCCACCCCCAGCCGGGACACTAGCCAAATCCTGGATTTCATCACCGAGAAACCACCGAAGAGAAAATGAAGTTAGCCGGGTGGACAAAATTCATTATAGTGAATCAACTCCCAAAGGATCCCAAGGAACGCGTACGGACACTGATCGATCAGGTTAATATAAACTTTGCTTTTTGCTTGAACTATTGATTGCTAAATTTAAAAACACCTCTAATTGGGATTATATTTAATCAGCCACAAACTATAAGTTGCGACCATAGAAAGTTTTTTTTTTATATGCATATATTTATAATGCTTATGTTTACTTTGTCCAATTAATTTTATTTGAAATTCATAATTTATTTTTATTTGTATTTGAATTTTTCTTTAAAGAGAGTTTTCAACTAGCTTCAGATAGGTTTCAAGACTATAGGGGAGATTAACAATAGAAATGATTTAAGAAAGCAAATGAAAAGTTTAACAGTGGAGTAAATATTGAAAGAGAGGGTAGGGGTTCACAGTAATTTCTGTCTCCTAATAGTAAGCTGCTTAGCCTCTGCACTGGTCAAGATTTGTACCAGTCTGGGATGCTTATATATATATAAGTAAAAGCGCATGTTCCTTCAAGAACGAAAAATATGTTACTCTTCACCTGTGTTTTTTTTATTTATTTATTAAAAAAAAAGAAAAAGAACACTAATGTTAATCGGGTTAAGTCTATAGAAAAGAGGGAGGTAGAGGAGGTAATTATAAATGATTTGTTACTATCAATGGTCTTGAATAAAGGAAAGGTATAAAAAAAGATTTTATAATAAAACTTTTTATTATTTGAAACATATGTAAGTGTTCGCGTTTATTCCTTTAGCATTTGTATGTAATAATAAAACATATGACCATAGCGTATACACACACATATATATAAAGAAAAAAGGATTGCAAGGGAGATTAGCTGAATCTGTCATACATATAAAAATTAACAGCCATGATATAAGATTCTTCTAATTTCGTGGCTCCAGGTTATTTACTGTTGGCGCACTCATATGATATGATTTCTGCTGTAAGTAAAATCTTTGATTCTTGGCCTACAAACTTTTAGATATGAAAAGTAATGGCACAATATATATATATATAGGTACTTGTATCTTATGCCCCATGTGCCCACAAGAAGTGCTGTTTCTGTGTCAACCACAGAAATATTCAGAATAGGGGGTCAAAAGCAGTGATGCAAGTTCCAGCAGCTGGAACTTGCATCACTGCTTTTGACCCCCTATTCTGAATATTTCCGTGGTTGTTACAGAAACAGCACCTCTTGCAGCCACATGCGGTGTAAGTTACAACTACCATTATATATAACTAGTGTAGACATGATTGATAATATGAATGTGTGTAACCTATATGTAGATAACTGATTCTGATGTTAAAAGTGTGTAGTAAAGTACTGTTATTATGATAAGCTTTAATATTTAATGTTCCTATGACAACATAATATAATTAAATTGAACTTAATTAGAAAAATTTAATTTTTTATATTTGGTCTTATCAAAATAAAACTATGTGGAAAAAATTATTATTAAAATTACTTTTAAATATTGCTAAAATAACCAAATTAAGAAAATAGTTTACTTTATATATTAGCTAAAATAACATAATCATCTCCTTTCTTCCCATAACATAAATGTAAGTACTTTTAAAAACAATATATAATTTTAAAAATAAATAAATTTATACTTATTAATTCTTAAAAATTATTGAAAATAACTTGAGATCAAAATCAGGACTGCCATTTTGGGCAATTTGAGTTATGCAGTTAAAATTGTAACTATGGAGTTTTATATTTTGTTATAAAAATAACTAAAATATATAAATTTTCTATTCACTTAGAAGTATTTATCATATGATTACAATTCAATTATTACATATATACCATTTAAATGTTATTCAATTAAAATTGTGGCCAGTAAATTGTCCCAAAAGTACTATTCTGAAGTAATATAGAATTTACTAAGGAAGAATCAATGCTTTAAAAATATTTTTAAATTAAATGATTCTTTTTTTTTAGTAAAAAGAAAGTGATGTAAATTAGTCATTAATAAACAAATAACTGGATAAAGAATTTTCCAACATTCCTGTTTCTTCAAAGAGGAACAAAAGCAAAACATTTAAGAAAATATGCAAGTCTTAGGGTGTTGACAATTTGAATAATTTATTACTTTTGTTTGCTGTTTATTCAGAAATAGGTAGATACCCATTAAACAAATAATTGTTATAATTTGATTTAATTATAGGGTGGATACCCTTTATTTAATCCTGCTGTTAATCTGAAAACATAAACAAGTTTACTCAACCTAGACTCAAATCCAGCTCTTAGCATGTGAGACTAATGCTCTATCAAAATACTTCAAAGATTTTTTTCAAATATGACAATATATTTTTATCTGCAAGTAAAGTAAAACAGCAACCTTAAATAGGTCATTAGAATCTAAACAATTTTTCAGAAGAATAATGGATAAGCAGAAACTGCATCAGTGGAATTAACAGCTAGCTCATGAATAATTTTAAAATCAGCAGTTTTCTTTTTATGTTAGTAATTTATTACAAAAATTAAATATGTTCATATAATGTCTTTGTAAAAATATCTAAATTACTGATCAATATTGTTTACTGAATATATTAAGTATATATTAAAGAAAACAAATTTGTATTTATTAAAACTATTCGGCTATTTGAAAAGCCATTGACTTTATTTTATGCTTGAATCACCACACTCTGTGTTCTGCAGGCTATTGCATAACTAACTACATTGTTCTACACTATCTATTACATTATAACATGCTCTCTTTCTATTATATATATATGTAAATATAGCTCTGGACTTTTATTACTGCTAATGGCAGCTTAATATTGTAAGTATATCCTGCATGCATGATTTAGTATAGTGTGGTACAATAGTAGGCTCTAGAGTTTCAGGTCAATGGATCATAGCTCAGTTTTATTTCTTCTGGTATTTGAATTATGAATACCTAAACAATAAACCATCACAATTAATAGGATATCTTAGTAATGTTTATACTGAAAGAAACAACTTCTGTATCTTGTGTAGTTATTAATTATTTTATCCAATACATTTATATAATTTACCTCTCTATTGGTTCATCTATACTTTCATTTATCTATTTGTTCCTTAATCTGTATATTATTTCTTGTGAGTCTATATACCAGTTTATCCATTCTTCTATTTACTACCCCAACCATTTAATTAACTGTCTGTATACCTAACAGCTTTTCTTCTCTAACTACCTTTTTTTTAGATTTATTTTTTAATGTGTCAAAGCATAGGCCAGGAAGCGAACTCAGGGACAACTGCTTGTAAAGCAGCTGTGCTAACCACTCGGCCACCAGTGTTTGACAATTACCTTTTTTATATCTACTTATTAATATATCTGCATACATAACTAATAACTATATTTTCTAGAATGATTTAATGACATTTACCAAAAAAATAAAAACGAAAAAAGAGAAATATTTATTGACCCAAATTTTTGGATTAAAGTAAGATTTTTAGTATTGTAAATTTTATATACAATAAACATGATAGTATTCATTAAATCTTTATTCTACTTAAAAGTTATTATAAAATAATAGTTTTTACTTCACCTTTGATTGCAAATGACAGTGATGCAATAAACCGGAAAGAATCGTGCTTTACAATCTCCAGAAAATGGTCATTATAAAAAAAAAAAAAAAAATTGCATAAAATTTTACATAAACCACAACATAACTTCAGTTAAAAGTAGGCTATGATTATGGAGACTCAAGATCTCCGAAAGCGCTAAGCCATATAACTTTGTAAGATTTAGACAAGCTTCACTTTTTTGCGTAAAGCGCAAGCACAATTATTATTATATATTTTTTTTAAAATAAGCATGAAATAACATATGATCCAAAAGTAAGGGAAAGATATAATAACAGAATCCATTTTTTATTCTTCTTGAAACATTATAATTATAAAAATAGTATTTATTTCAAACATCGAGTAAAACATTTTGGTATTTATTTTAAGTGTTTTTTAAAAAAATAGACATCTATATAAAAAATGACACACACGCACATCCACACAGGTACATATTTCTATTTTAAAGTAATATGCACTTTACAACTAGAATGGCCAACTTACGTATTTGCTGTGTTTGTTTTAAATATTCCATCTATCTATCTGAACATAAAACATGTAATTATTTAGACTAGATATACTTTAGTTAAGTATATAGTATTCAGTTTAGTTATATGATGTTTATTTTAAAATTTTACATAATAAAATGTTTTAAAGTTTATACCTTCCCTCTCCCTATTCCGCTTTTCTGTGAATAATTTTCTCATGATTCAACTTGATATTTAAAATTCATTTTAAATATTAAACTTTTTCTGTAAATATACTGATCTTTAAAAAAAAAAAAAACGAGTAAAAAGATAATTAAGAATCTTTTCTAACAATTAAAATTGTAATATATTAAAAAGTAAACATACAATTTTTAAATTTATTTACATTACCTTTAAATTGTTTACTGTAGAAGAAAATTAAATATATGTTTTTGAAAGATTGTTAAATATTTAAATACACATGTATAATATTTTTTAATGAACATTTATAATACTAACAAAAAAAAAATCATTCGTCCTAACATTTAAATGTAAAGTTATTATTTACATATATTCTTTGCCTGATCAAGTGATAATTTTTGATCCGTATTTGTCATAGTTTAAACTTGCCTGCAAACCATTATTCGTAGTTTATAGCTACCTCATAAATGTTAATAAGATTTTCATATTACAACCATTTTCATACTTTTAATCATTCTCGCATTGAACAACTGAACGTTATATAGATCAAGAACGTTATTTAACAGATGGAAATTACAATTAGAAGTAGATAATTATAAATTATGTTATATTATACAGTACTAATATTTATTTGTCTTGTCTTTAGCCAGCTGGCTTATTTTGAAGAAGAAAAATCCAAGAACAACAACATAAAAAATTATAATTAGCTTTTACTATGATGTTTTTAACATTTAAGCATTACATTTCTACATTTTAATTTTCAAAGACTTTGATCATGATTTTCAAATGATAATATCTCTGGAAACTCAGAATTCTAGAAAACTCCATTCTTTCAATATAAGCATTATTATTTTAAGGAACCTTAATTAAATCAAAAACTAGTAACCTAAAATATTTTAGTCTGAAGGAGTAAAATATTGCATAATATTTGATTTTAACTGAAACACACAGGCTTATTATACATGTGATTATATATGTAATATATAGGCTATATGAGCACAGACTTTCACACGACCCACAATTCTCACTTGAACACGTGTTCAAGGGTATCAGTGTTATGAGATAGTGTGGAGAATGGTGGGTTGTGTGAAAGTATGTGCTCATATACCCTATATAATATTTGATTTTATAAAATTTACACTTTATTAATAATATTTATTTATTTATATGATAAAATATATTGTCATAAAATTTCATTTTTCTTTTGTACTTTTATGTAGGAAAGATTGTCATAGACAATTTAAATAATTACAACTTTTTTAGTTTTAAATATAATACAAAATAAGCTAGGGGTCACAAAAAGAAAACATATTTCAATAACCTATTCATTATATATAATTAAAATATTGATTATTGATATATTTTAATATACTATTTTTCTTCATTTTAAAGTATGCTTTTGGTATGATTTTTTATTCCATATAATGTTGTAAGCTATTTAATTCATTGAATAAATTGTTAAATAGTTCAGGGGCATAGTGATTTCTACTTATAACAATATTTTACAATTATATATATGCTTTTCTAAGAAATATTTCAAATTATTTAACAAAGGGTTTTTTGAAAGTATTATCAAAAAATTTTTTTTTCTATAATTATGTATTGAAGAAATTCATCAAATAATAAAATATTGTTTCTATAACCAATTCTTTCTTTTTTAGACATAATTTTATTCTATTAAATTGACATTATTTTCTGGAATGTTAGTTATTTAATATTTACAATATCTGTCATGACTATAAATTGTTATTTCGTATTTTAGTAATGACTCATGGCATAACATAGTTTGATGTAATAAAAAGGGATAGACTTGGTACTTAAGGACAATGTATCATGACCTACCTTTTGTCTCCTTTAGTGCTCAAATATCTTATGGAATTCAGGTAGTAAACAAATATATAGTACTTGAGATCAGTGGATCATGACCCAACTCTGTCTTCTCCAGTGTTCAAACATCTTATGAACTCCAAAAAATAAAGAACTACTTCATATGTATAATTCACACAAAGATTTATATACAGTTACAAGAATGCTCAGAAGAAAAAATATTTTTAGATTTTGCAAAGCATTGGTAGAGAATATTAAACTTATTAATTAGAATATCAATATGATGTTTCCAAGACACAGCTTTATCTATTATCATTCCAAGATATCTAATATATTTTACCTGCTCTAAATAGTATATTTATTATCATTACACATTGTGGTAGTTACATATGTAGTCACATAAAATTCAGTAATATATTAATAATTTTATATTTCATGTGAGAAGATATTAGCATATATTGTGTATTTTCTTCATTTTTGTTTACTTTATTCATCTGAAAATTAATCCAGAATTTATCATCATTTTAAACAGCATAGAACATATATTCTAGTTATTTATATTAAATTATACTTCACAATCTTGGAAATATATAAACTATCATTAGATTATGAGTTGGATCTTATACATGAAAATAACACTAAATTATTATCTAAAACCAAGAAAAAGGTGAAATAAAATAGGAATTTAAGGTAATGACTCAATTAATAATATTTCAATTAAAGAAATCTGTATTAAGTATAGATGACATAACATCTTTTAATTCTGTTTTTACTCTTCTGAGGAAAACCATTTTTTTTCTGAAACTCTTTAAGATCTAACCTCATTGTAGATTTCTGCATTCTGACCTTGTCATATCTTTAACATCAACATTAAATAATTTACATTTTTATTTTTAAAGATGTTCATAATGTACTGTCTTTAATCAGAAGATCATCAAAGTAAAATTTGGTTTTCAGGTAGAGATTTCATTAAACATGCTAATACTTGCAGTTTGGCTATAAAAAAGGTTATCTATTTTCATTATAATATAAAAAATTTTGCAGTAATAAAAAATCATTTTCCTATGGAGCAAGCTGACTTTAATCCAGAAAAAATTTAATAATTCAAGATAAGTTTAAAAAAAATTCTAAGTGGAAAAATGGTCTTCAAAAATTTGTTAAATCCTTAAATGCAGAAAACCATTAATTTACTTGACAAATTGACAGAAAAATTCAAATAACACTAAATAACAATCATAGTAGTTGCAGCATTTACAATCACTAGTGTTCAAAAGAATATATATATATCAACAATTATCAATCCACTGCAAGATGAAGGTCCCTCCAAGTTTAATCCATCTTCTCCGATCTTTAGCTTCTCTTCTCCACATCACCCCTGCACACTTTCTTATTTCATCCATCCATCTCATATGTGGTCTCTTTCTGGGTCTTTTACAATCTCCTGGAATCCAGTTTAAAATTTTAATTGTCCATCTATTATCATCTCTTCTAGCAATATGTCCAGCCCAACTCCACTTCAATCTTTTAATTTTTTCAATGAGGTCAGTAACACCTGTTTGTTCTCTTACCCATACATTGCATTTTCAATCTCTTCTTGATAATCCCAACATACATCTCTCCATACTTTTTTGAGTGGTCTGAAGTCTCTGTATTGCTCTTCTATTGAGTGTCCAAGTCTCAGATCCATAAGTAAAAACTGGTAAAACACATTTGTTAAAAACCTTCCTTTTCAAACACATAGGCATATTTCCTTTTAGTATCAAGTTATTTCTACCAAAAGCACTCCAACCAAGTTTAATTCTATGATTAATTTCCTCCATTATGTTTCCATCTGTATTAATAATCTGACCAAGGTAATTGTAACTGTGAACCTCTTCTAATTCATCATAATCAATCTTTATTTTCATATTTTGAGCATATATATATATATAAGCATATTTTGAGCATATATATATATATAAGCATTTAAGAATTCACTATTGCAGATGTATATGTATCATAGATATTATAATTATTGCAATGTAATGTTAAAAAGGTTTCAATAAAACTATACATCTATGTTTTTATTTATGCAGATATATATATATATATGTGTGTGTGTGTGTGTGTAAAGAAATCAAGTCATATGTCACATGATCTAATTTATTAAGCTTGTAGTACAAATGTTAGTAATGAGCATGCCAATAGCTCTTAACAAGCTTTTCAAAATATTCCTATCCCCAGACTGGTTTCTAGCTTTTGACTTTCCTTAGTAGGCACTAGGATATTCAAGCATTAGATTTAAAATACCAGGTCAAGCCCAAAACTTTATCTAATGGTTAACTATTAAGTAGAAAATCTTAACTTTTCAGACATCCATATGTTTTCAAATCAGACATCCATATGTCTTCAAATCCAGCTATCCAACTTAAATATCCATATGGGACTGAACCAATTTCAGATACACCATATATTAATAGCTTTAGAAATGTAAAACACCAAAACCTGAGAAATCCAGAAGCTATAACCAGTCTAATGAGAGAGATATTCTGAAAATCTTGTTAAGAGCCATTGGCATGCTCATTAATAACATTTATAATATAAGCTTAATAAATCAGGTAATGTGACATATGACTTGATTTTTTTTGCAATTATATTTTTGGCTCTTAAGGTTTGGAGATTTTATATTGCTAAAGCTATTAATATATGGTTTATCTGCATTTGGTTCAGTTCCATGGCTATTTAAGTTAGATAGCTGGGTTTGAAAACATATGAATGTCTGAAAAATTCAGATTTTCTACTTAATAATTAACCATTAGATAAAGTGTTGGGCTTCATATCATTTTTACAATCTTAGTTTAAAATGATGAAAATTAAAACTTAAAAAAAAGTTTAAATGCAAATTTTGCTTATGATTTTCTGGTAGTCAATTCCTTTCATCATCTATGGTTAATCATGAATGATTATGTTGATGTTTTTAGCTAATGTGCAGAACAAAGTATAAAACTGCTCAATCTGTTATTACTTTCTCTTTATACTTGTATTGTGTAAGAAGCTGTTGGAATAGTTTATGCATTTCAGTGACCTATTTAAAGCTGTTTTACTTAGTCTATCTTTTTAAAGCTTCATATATATATATATATATATATATCTTCATTTGAACATATATATATATATTGTGCCAAGGCCAAATTGGCACATGTATATAAAATAATTTTCTCTAAAAAAATTATTAAAATAAAAATCTTTCGTAAAAGAGTTTGAAATAAAAGTTGAAATTATTGATTAAAAGTGGGAAGGGGGTTTTCTTTAGAAAGTTAAAGTAAAAGTTTTATAAAAGGAAGTAAAGTTTTTCTTAATTAGTATTCGTAAAAATAAATAATTTAAAGTTTAAAAAAAATATAAATCTCTTTTCATTCGAGCTTATTATAATAAATTATATATGTGCATGCGAGTGTAAATAAATGTATGCGTGTTAGAATAATATTTAAAAAAATATAAATGAAAGTTAAAAAGAAATTATATTTGAAAAACACAGTGACGGCTATTAAGTTAAATAAAGATTTAAAAAAACCACACCAGCAGTGGGCTACTAATTAAAGATATAAAAACAACACATTTATGAAAGCTACTACTAATTAAACAATCTTCAAAAACACATTGTCAAAGGATTAGTTACTAAAGGAATTTTGACAACACACATTTTTGGAAGATATTAAAACAAAAACACTTTGCATATATAAATAGCCAGATTTTTATTGGATGTCAGTTGTCAGCCTAGTTTTCAGTTTCAGTCTTGTTTCAGTTCAGATAACAGTGCAGTTTATATTATGTATCCAGAAACAGAAATGCGGTGCTGAGCAGCTTTGGGAATATACGCTCTTACTTTAACCCTTTAGTCCAACAAGATCATCAAAACCTGCCCGTGATGTAATGTCTGCATCCTCCATCAATGTTCAACTGTCTCCAAGAATAAAACCAATGAATTAGCATCAAATCTCCTCAAGAAATGTTAAATCTAACCGGTTAGATATACTCCATAAGAAGCAGCCAACAACAAGCAATATCCACGTTCCAAAAATCCTAGGTAAAACATTTTATTGTTCTCATTTATACATAGTAGCCACCGCTGTAATTCGTAAATCCTACAGATACAAGCAATTTGAACTCTTAAGCATGCATAAAATGAACTATTGATGTGTGTGTTTATGAAGTTAGATAATTTATCAATGTCAAATATTATTTTGCTTTCTCATAAGACATATCATATTGTGTTAAATTAAAATGTGCGAGTATTATATTAGATTTAGAAAATATTTAAACTTAGTTAATGTTAATTAAAATAAATGGTCTTTAAACTTATACTTTATTTGTCGGTCAATTCTTTTTATCAATTCCTTTTTATCCATATCTTTTGACCAATTCTTTTTTCTGTATTTTATTATTGATTAAAATTAGACTAGGCTACTTTTGGGATTGTTTAGAGCACTCGATTATGAGCCTACTGACCAAATATGTTAGTCTGAGACTAGCTGGCACCCTGGGGTTTACTCCAAAACAAATAAAGTGTTTGGATAGTATGGGTTTGAATCTAGCAGCTGAGGTGGGCCATTGTTGATAGTTAAAGCTATCAATAATATCTCCCATTTTGCTCAAACTTGCTGGTTCATTCACATAACATTTATAATTAAATAAGGTTATAAATGTATTATGAAGAAGTTTGAAACCAGCCAAAACTTATATGTGTAAGTAAGACGTTCTGCGGAACAATCTGGTACAAAATCTCTCCCAATGTTTGGAGCCAAACCTGTCAAAAATGACAGTTCATTAAATACTTTGTTCATGTTTAAAAATAAAAACCTTAAAGAAAAGCTAAATTACATATTTAAAGTGGTATTAATTTAAAAATAAAAAAAAAGAATTGACCAAAACTTTTTTTTCTTTAAATGAAAAGAGATTTATGTTATTTACGTTGGTTAAGATAAATCATTCTTTTAAATCAGACAGTTGATATTTGGGTGGAGCTAAAGCATTAGGAATGGGTAGAGAAAAATGGACAAAAGGGGGGGGAAGTCAGCGTATGTTTCCGTCTCAGTAAGAAAAATAAATAAACAATAATAATATTTGATTTGTTAATGCAAAGGATAATTTTTAAAGAAAATAAAATAAAATAAAAATACAAAGTAATAGCATAACTATGAATAAAGCAATGGATCCGGAAGAAAGCCCAATATATTTTAAAAATCCTCAGTTAGTGAAAAAAGAGAAAGAAGTATCTGAGATGCGAATGATGATGAATATGATGCAAGAGTTCAAACAAAAATTGGGTCAGAAATTTGAACAAGGTCAGGTAGAACTTAAACAGAAATTAGGGAACTCAGAGCAGAAGTAAGAGAAATAAAATGTGAAATTACAGGAAAAGTAAAGGGGAACCAAAAAAGTAGAGAGTTAGACTTAACTAAAGAAAGTCAGGAAGTTGAGGTGATAAAAGACATAAAATTTGAGTTAGAATCAGATAGCATTGAAACAGATAAAGTAGAAAGCTATGTACATCAAAAGGCAGAAGTTAGCATTAAGCATAGTAGTTTGGAAATAAAATTAATCAAGATAGAAAATAAAAAGGTTAAAGTAAACGTTCGTATTCATTTTAGACGGAGACTTAAAACAAAAAGAAAGCGTAGAAAAAAATATTCTAATATTGAAGTAATATAGAGTGGTGCTATGTATCAAGGGTTTTTGATTTACAAAGTTGAAAATAGAATGGAAAGAGAAAGAGATAAAGCAATAAATTATAAAAGCGGGATAGATAAGAGAGGAAAGTTCGTTTATATTATAGAATTAGTAGAAAGAAAGAAGGAACCACCTGACATAGTTTAAAAGTTAGTAAACAGGTGGAATAGTAAAGGAAAAATAAATAAAAAGGACCGGAAATGGACAATGAGCATGAATATGATTATTCTAATGTAAATAAATCTGAGAAGCTTAAACCTGAAACTTCTATTTAAAACTAAGATAATAAAATTAAAAATAACTGGATAATAACAAATTAATGTTTTAAAAGTAAAGCCTGTAGGATTAAATAAATGAAAAAGATCTCTAGAATAAAATTAAGTTAGTCAAATAGATATTTGTATAATAATGAATCGCAATAAAGTAAAACAGTTTTTTTTTTCTGAGTACATGCACATAAATAAAAAAATTAAAACAATGGTTTAAAATAGTATCATAAAACTTATATTTAAATGTTCATAATGGGTTAAAATTAATATTGTCAGGTTAGGGTAATATAAATATGTAAAATAATATTCATAATGGTTTAGAATAAAGATTAAGATAAATAAATGTTTAAGATAATGTTCACATTAACTTAAAAATAATATTGTAAGGTTAAAATAGATAAAAATATGAAATCAATCTAAGTTGTATTAAGAGTGTATAAGTATACATGTGTATATACGCGCACATACATTGGTAATATTCGGTAAATACAATACCTCATGATGCGTATCTAAAATGTATTTATCCAGATATCCTTTTAGGTTATTTGCTTGGCACTGCTGCACTTCATGATGCATGCAAGAAGGGATTTATTTATTATAGATTCCCTGGAAACAAGTTCAGTAATAACTCGATATTTAGAATATTAGTAGGTTTATAATTGTGCTGCAGGTATACACATGTGCAGAAATTTATCTATAGCAAAAGGGAATGAGGGTAGTATAGAAATAAGTTTAGTTAAGGATAAGTTTAAAGCTGCTGACTGGATAAATTTTAGTACCTGTAATGGACTTATCAGGAATCATTCCTCTTTCCAAAGTGTAAGTCAAAAATGGACAGTTGAAAATTCCTGCCATTTGCAGTGACCTTTTCTTAGTCATGTCCAGTAGAAACCCGGCAAATGAAGCTTCTATTTTATACACATGTAAGTTGGTTTAAGTCAGCGAATCTGCTTCCACGTTGTTTCCAAAAGATCCCTGTGCAACAAAATTAGTTTGTCTCGGTGGTCATTATCCATGATTTAGATCATTGTGAAGAATGTATTTGGCATAGATAGAAGAAAAGGATAGTCAAAACAGATTGCCCTTGGTTTGAAAAGTGAAAGCATTATGAAAAGCAAACTTAGAAAATAAATGAATATTTAGAATCAAGAATTAAAGTTGCAAGAAATAAAATGGTCAAAAATGATGCATTTTACTCTAAAATGGAGGAAGGTGTAATGTGCCAAAACCAAATTGGCACATGTATATAAAATAATTTTGTCTAAAAAAAATTATTAAAATAAAAATCTTTCGTAAAAGAGTTTGAAATAAAAGTTGGAAAATTATTGATTAAAAGTGGGAAGGGGGTTTTCTTTAGAAAGTTAAACTAAAAGTTTTATAAAAGGAAGTAAAGTTTTTCTTAATTAGTATTCGTAAAAATAAATAATTTAAAGTTTAAAAAAAAATATAAATCTCTTTTCATTCGAGCTTTTTATAATAAATTATATATGTGCGTGTGATTGTAAATAAATGTATGTGTGTTAGAATAATATTAAAAATATATAAATGAAAGTTAAAAAGAAATTATATTTGGAAAATACAGTGATGGCTATTAAGTTAAATAAAGATTTAAAAAGACCACACCAGCAGTGGGCTACTAATTAAAGATATAAAAACAACATGTTTATGAAAGCTACTACTAATTAAACAATCTTCAAAAACAAGTTGTCAAAGAATTAGTTACTAAAGGAATTTTGACAACACACATTGCTGGAGGATATTAAAACAAAAACACTTTGCATATATAAATAGCCAGATTTTTATCGGATGTCAGTTGTCAGCCTAGTTTTCAGTGTCAGTCTTGTTTCAGTTCAGATAACAGTGCAGTTTATATTATGTATCTAGAAACAGAAATGTGGTGCTGAGCAGCTTTGGGAATATACGCTCTTACTTCAGCCCTTTAGTCCAACAAGATCATCAAAACCTGCCTGTGACATAATGTCTGCATAACAGCTCAGAAATCCTCCATCAATGATCAACTGTCTCCAAGAATAAAACCAATGGATTAGTATCAAATCTCCTCAAGAAACATTAAATCTAACCGGTTAGATATACTCCATCAGAAGCAGCCAACAACAAGCAATATCCATGTTCCAAAAATCCTAGGTAAAACATTTTATTATTTTCATTTATACATAGTAGCCACCACTGTAATTCATAAATCCTACAGAGACAAGTAATTTGAACTTTTAAGCATGCATAAAATGAACTATTGGTGTGCGTGTTTGCGAATGTTAAATAATTTATCAATGTCAAATATTATTTTGCTTTCTCATAAGACATATTGTATTGTGTTAAATTAAAATGTGCGTGTGTTATAATAGATTTAGAAAATATTTAAACTTAGTTAATGTTAATTAAAATAAATGGTCTCTAAACTTATACTTTATTTGTCGGTCAATTCTTTTTATCAAATTCTTTTTATCCATCTCTTTTGACCAACTCTTTTTTTATATATATTTTATTATTGATTAAAATTAGACTGGGCTAGTTTTGAGATCATTTTGAGCAATGGATTATGAGCCTACTGACCAAATACATTAGTCTGAGACTAGCTGGTGCCCCAGGGTTTACTCCGAAACAAATAAAGTGTTTGGATAGTAGGGGTTTGAATCTAGCAGCCGAGGTGAGCCATTGTTGATAGTTAAAGCTATCAATAATATCTCCCGTTTTGCTCAAACATGCCGGTTCATTCACGTAACATTTATAATTAAATAAGGTTATAAATGTATTATGAAGAAGTTTGAAACCAGCCAAAACTTATATGTGTAAGTAAGACGTTCTGCAGAATGATCCGGTACAACATGTTGTAAATAAATAATTCATCTTAACCTTTTAACCGCTAATTAAATCATTGGTTGTATGAGGTAAAAATCAAAGCTTGTAATTGGCCAACTCACAAACTGAAGACAAAGCTATTGTTAAAACATATTCGCCTATAATATTAAATTCAACTCAGATATGTTTATAAAAAGTATATTATTAATTTTTTCAAGTTGTGAAGAGAACGAAAGTTCTTTCAAAAATAAATTGCTATCTATTTATTCTAAAATATTCAATATCGGCAACATAAAAGCTATAATATAAACAAAAAGATCGACTTTTACGTTATAGAAAAGTAAATATTTCTTTTTACTACATCTTCAATATTTGTACTAAAATCTTCAATATTTTTCGAAAATAATTTTGTTTTTTTATTATTCTGTCTGAGAATCATTTTTAGTTTCCATAAATATAATTTTATAATACTTAAAATTGGATTCGAAATGAAAATCTCAGCGTTTTTCTTTATTTTCTTTGATCAGGCGGTTTCTTTGTTCTTTCCAGCCAATCAGAATGTCTTTTTCGGCTGAGAGCTTGCTAAGAACCAATCACAAATAATGTTCTTTCTTTGTTTAGGTTTAAATGTGTTTTTTTATATTTTTTACTTGTAAAATAAGTCGGAAGAGGTCACCATCGTACAGAACTTTTAAAAATCTCTTTAAAACGTATCGAACGAATTTTTTAGCATAAGAATCGGCTGAGTTAGAGTGACGTCAACTGCTTATGAGAGGTCGCGTCAAAGACAGGCTAAGCGTTAATCTTTAAATTTAAAAAAATGACAGATAAATTGAATAGCCAATTTCAATTATATCAAGGTAATCTTAATCAACTGCTATTACTATAAAATTGATATAATTAATTCCCATAATGCTTCATGAAATTTCATGTTAGTACTTTATCTATTAACTTACTTTACTGTGACTAAAGATAGCTCCTTTTATGCCTATTTTTTACTACTTCCTTTTTCATTCAATTTTTAACATTATCTAATATAAATAGTCTATTACATTTAAGTTTATGGTCATTAAATACAGAAGTTATTGGAACTTTATTTATTTTTCATGATTTAACTGACTTACACAATAATTAATATTATTTAAATCTTTTTTTTCAGTGAATACTGAGATTACTTATATTTGTTATATAAAATGGCTGCTGTTAAATGTTTCTTAACTAGGAACCATAAATTATGTAAATATATGTGTTAAGATTGAAAACATTTGACCTTAAGCACAGGAAATAGTATCAAAACTATAAATAAATTTGAATACCATAAAATGCAAAAGAGACTTGCAAGGAAATCAAAACATATATTATGTAACTTAATTTAATAAGCTTATATTACAATTGTTGTATAATGAGTAGGCCAATAGCTCTTGGCAAGCTTTTCAAAACATCCCTATATTTGTACTGAGTATATGCTACCTAATGTAAATATGTTGCTTAATAATTCTAAAGGCAGCACTAATAAAGAGTAACAAAGTAATGTAAAATACAATATGTTATTATTGCTTGTGTGAGACATATATTGGAGAATCTTAACTAGAATCATTGAAAAATAAATTAATATATCATAGAATTAAATATACAAAATAAATAATGCCCAAACATGTTTTGTGTTTATCTTACATATAGTGTACAATTTAAATCTGATTTAGAAAAAAACAAATATTATATAAAAAATGAAAAAATCAACATCATCATCAACCATTATCAATTCACTGCAGCATGAAGGTCCATCCACGTTCAATCCAATCTTTTTTTACTGCACAAATTTTTATTTCATCCATCTATCTCACATGTAGTTTCTTTGTGGATCTTTTACAATCTCTTGGAATCCAGTTTAAGATTTCAATTGTCCATCTATTATCATTTATTCTAGCAATATGTCCAGCCCAACTCCTAGACATTTCATTTTTATTAACAAAATGATGAAGCATGGAGAAAAATTTGAAGTAGTGTGTTGGGGGAGTTAATCATATACATTTCAATAACAAAAGCAGTTAATAATGTTTATGATGTATTAATTAAAAAATGCTCTACAAATTATTTATTCACTTAAAACTTATCACAATCTATTTATCTATATGTATTAGATGTAATTGAAATTTCCATCCTCCACAATTTTAAAAACACCTGAAAAAAGACCGATGGTCCGAGATGCATTTCATGCTAAACCAGTAGTACTTCATGAAATGGTCAATGTCAAAGTTATAATTGTAATATTTTTGACATTTGTAAATCAAATGTAATATAAGTAGTTGTAAAAGTTAATAAGATCTTCTGTCCATATGTCTTAATTAGAGCTCAGTCATAAAATAATTAAGTAAAAAAAAACTGTCTTGAAATTTGAAATAACATCACTCAAACACAGTATTTTTATTTGTCTGATCCTTACAAGTCAATATACTAAAAACACATTATTATATTGCATCAATAATATTTTAATTTGCAAAGTGCAGATAGTTGAAAATTAAAATAAATTGAGATACTGCCAAATCACTTTGTGCTCATTATAATACTTGTCTGACAGCCAATAAGATGTCATATCTGTCCAAATAACAACCAAACCTTAAACACATGTAGTAAATTGTAGGATTTCACTTATGTTTATGATTTAGACTCAGTGAGTTAATTGTGAAGATATTTAAAGCTTCAAGCTTTTAAATCTAAATACTTATGACTGGCTTAGATATATAGAAAGAAAAGTAGAAAAAAAGGGTGACTACCCTGTGGCTGCCCTTTTCTCAAAATCTTTGTAGTGTATTTAGCTGGCTATTTTGGAATCTGAACTCTAATGTATTTACATACTGGTTCACAGAGGGTGATCTGGATTTTTTAACCTTGTGGAGTAATTTAATCCTTAATATTTGTATATATAAAAAACTACATAAAAAAATGAACCATTGCGTTTAATAATTGATTGGGGGGGGGGGCATTTTATTATGAAACTTGTTGTTTAATTGAGAAAATGTTACAAGAAATTCTTGGTTTTGGTAAATATACAATATGTTCTTCATTTGATTTTCTTAATAAAATCCATAATGTTAAGATCGATGTTAATGACGTTATATGTACTCTAGATGTTAGTGAAATGTATGGATCAATTGATCGATTGGCATCTATCGAAATTATTTCCAATGCATTAAGTTTAAAAAATGTTAACATGAAAGTAATAAAGTTTATAATTGAAACATTATATTTTATTGATAAAAATATTTATGCAGTTTTTAATAAGGATTTTTATAAAATGTGTAATGGATGGTCCATGGGTTTATCTCCTGTTGCTCAAATATGTAAATTTATAATTTCTACATATAAAGAAAATATTTTGAAAAAGGAATATTATCAAAAAAATATTACTGTATATTATCGATATGTTGATGATGTTTTTGTATGTGGTAAACCAAATACAATTAATGAGTTGTTTAAAGAATTAAATAGTTTGAAAGGCCTGAGATGGATAAAAACAGATGAAGATTTAATGTACATTCAGTTACTTAATCTTAAAATAACTAGAAATCAATGCATGCTGGATTACTGTATGACCATTAAACCAATAGTAAAAAGAGGTTATATTCATATAAATCAAAAGTGCCAATGTCACACAAAATGGTAGTTTTAAAGTCCTTCTTATTTAGAAATAATAGTCTTTGCAAATATTCATCAGATAAAGACAAAATTATTGAAATATATTCTAATGAATTGTTAAATGTTGGCTACAGTTATTATCACATATATAATGTTATTAGAGATTTTAATACAAAATATAAAAATAAAAATTTTAATAATACTGATTCTCCTGATAATAAAAAATATGGATATCAATCCCATATATTTCAAATGATCAAATAAAGTTTATAAGGAAATTTTATAAAGATATATGTGATATTGCATTTTACATACATCCTACATTAAATAAATTAATAAATAACTCCAAGGATAAAACCTCATTTATAAATAAAAATTGTGTCATTTATAAATGGATATGTAGGTATGGCAGTGGATATATAGGTGAATCTAGATGTACGTTGGAAAAAAGAACTAAAGAACACTTGCTATTATTAAAACATGTTCAGAAATTGAAACAAAATTGCATAGTAGATAATAATATTTCAGCATCTGTTTTTTACGACCATAATAAATCATGTATTTATGGTTTTGACTTCAATTTTAACTGTGTAAAAATATTGCAAATTGCAAAAAAATAATAATAAAAGAAAAATAAAGGAAGCTATGCTAATATACAAATATAAACATGACTTAATAAACAGCAAGCAGCAAACGTTAAGATCACAGAATTATGGGAAAGTTAGCATTTCAAAGCTTTAGTTGACACAGATTACTGGGATAATCAAAAGCACTCCTAAGTGAATAAATTTTTTTAATTATTTAGTTACTGTATTTACAAATATTCAGTTTAATTACGCATATTGCTTTAAAAAATACAGACATCGAATAATACTATTATATATATATATATATATATATGTCAACAGATGGCATTCTACCAAAAACACTGTCAAGCATTTGTTTACATAAACGTCAGAGCATGCATTCACTATCTCTAACTTTAATTCCACTTTCAGATCATGATTTCAAGCTATTTTCTATCATCAGTGAAAGACAGGAATTTTAGAAACTAGATCTAAACACAAACTCTGAGCATTTATGAAAGTGGAATTAAAGTTAGAGATAGTGAATGCATGCTCTGATGTTTATGTAAACAAACGCTTGACGGTGTTTTTGGTAGAACGCCATCTGTTGACATAAATATAAGCATTAGCAAGTTTTTAACTTGGTTTTTTGTTTTTCATATATACATATATATCAACAAGTGCAAAAATATAAACTTTAAAATGTGAAACAGCTCTGATTATATTTTATGTGGGTGTGACAAATGTTTTTTAGAGATTTTAAAATTCATGTATTGGAGACATCAGTACTTTATTTTTTAATGTTTTCTGAATATATGCAACACAGTGAATGTCTTAAATTAGCTTACTTTTATACCATATATGATGATGATGATGATCTTTGTATAGTCACCAGTTTTAGTGTAAAATATCCTTGCAGCTCAAGGCACCACAAACTATGATTCCTATGCAGGAAGAATCACTATGTAATAATTGATCGGGTTGCTGTACAAACAACTCATACTACCCATTTTAATAACAAAACACTATCTATGAGAAGATGGAAGATCTTTATTCTCATGATCAAGCCAGGTATCATCGTCTACATCATAAAGAACATACAGGCATTATACTCCACTTCTTATTTCATTTGTTGCTTTATGAGAGACAATTCTTATTATTTTAGAGAAATTATTTTAAAACTCACATTCTACATAATACCCAGGAAGTTAATCATCTTAATGTCAATGTTCACACATTAAACACTGCCGAATGTACTCACACATACATCCACAAGTATCACTAACATAATGGTTAGTACATATTTTTATCATGCATTTAACTTAGAGTTTCAAGTAAGTTTTTAATTATTTTTAGGAAAGTAATACACATGTTTAACTAAAATCTTCATTATCTGGAAAGGATTAAGTCAGGTGACTAATGTTTTACACAGAGGCTAAACTTTCCATATAGTGCTCTTAGATTCAAGGCTCCTCACGAAAAAAAGCCACAGGATAAAAACTAGTCAGGGGATATTGGATGAGTAGGCACTAGATAGGCATTTTATGCACAAACCTTCTTGCATCCATTGATTACTCTGGCTTGCACTAAGTAGTATAACTGTATAGAAAGTTTGTGGATGATGTCTTTTTGTGTGCAGAAAGAAGGGAATATATGAAAGTTCTACTGAGGATGTGCAAGGATGGGTGAAGAGATGGGGATTAAATTTAGTGGAGAAAAATTAAAAAAATAATGATAATTAATATTGGGGAAAGAGAAGACAATAAATTTTTATTGGGGGATATAGGTGGTGAATGAATATAACTATTTGGAAATCATTTTAAGTAATCAAAGAAATTGCTTAGATGAATGGGAGAAAAAAATGATAAATAAAGCAAAGAAAAGAAAGGGATTGATAAACAAATTAGCAATGTTCTCATATAATAAATATGATGTAGCTAGAATTGTATCAAAGGGAGCAGCAGTAGTAAGGTTATCATATGGTAATGATGCCTTATGTGTTAGTAAAGGAATATTAGAACAGTACAAAGGAAAACAAGCATTAGATGTGGATGGCAAAGGAGGAAATTCAAGAAGAAATGGGATGGTCAAATTTTTATATGAGAGATGCAAAAAGCAAAATGAAAATGTTTAGTAGATTGCAATTTATGGATAATAAAAGAATAGCAAAAATAGTATTTAATTGGGTTATGAATAAAGAGCAAGCAACAAGATGGGTGAGAAAGGTAATGTAATATGCAGAAGATTTGGATACAAAATTTATGTCAGTATACTAATATCAAAGGTGGGATGATTGTGTTAGGAGAATTATTGAGTATTATAGTGTTAAGGAATGGGATAGAAGAATAGATGCATTAATAAAGAATAGGGAGTTGGAAAAAATAGAGAACTAGTATGGAGAGTAAAAAGAATTTAAATATATATAGAACTAAACAGAATACTGGGTGCGAATTAATTTAGGATAATAGCAAGAAAAATAGTTTACTGTTTAAGGTTCGAACAGCATCTTTAGCAAAAAAGAAATATACATATAAATAAAAAAATATGAATGATTTAGTCTGAAAGTTGTGTAAGGAAGGCTTAGAAAATATTAGGCATCTGTTAATTGAATGAAAATGCCTGCAAGCAGAAAGGTTACAAATAATGAAGTTGTGGAAGAATAAATATAAACAAAATGATTATACAAAAAGTGGGTTATTGTTTTTTATGCTGGGATTGGGAGAAGATAAGAGGGATTTAGATATAAAGGCCATGGAGTTGATAACGATTATGATGGGAAAATGGGATGGAGCAGGATAGAGAAGAATATGGGTAAACTTAGGGCAAGGAATGGAACAAGAAGGTAAAGTGGCTAATAGGTTTCCTTGCGCATAGTTGCTGAGAGATTCTTGACTCCGTATAAGGAGAAGTCACAGTGCATCACATCATATCAACTCTGTGTAAACAGCTTGTATAGACATAAAGAATGATGATCATATGATGATTAATGTTTTGTTGAATATGGACAAACTTTTATTACGTATTGGATTTTAGCTATACACACATCTATATGTTTGCATTAAAATACACAATTTTATTATAAATATTTTATTTTCGATTTCTTTTATAATAATTATTTGACTACTTAACATTAAGATAGTATTTTTTTTAGAAAGCACTTTTTTGATTAGTAAAAATAATTCATTGACAAATATAATGCATTAATTCACTTTAATTTTATTAAGAGAAATAGTTCGATTAGAGTAATCTTACTCTTTTTTTTAAAAAAAAAAATTTCCATTAGGAAAAAAAGAATCTATCCAAGTTATTAAAAAATATAGATTACAAAATTTTATATGAAGACAATTAAGTTTTATAACTGAAACAAACAGCCTTCATTCCATTCCCGACTTCATTCCATTCCCGATGAAAGTGAATGGATATGCAATAAAAAAAAAATACTTTGCTAAAATTTGGCAAGGGAGTGTTTTCAAGCCTATCAGTTAGTCAAAATTAAGTAAATAAAGATTCTCTACGTTTCTAATTGCCAGGAAATGGATTATCATTTATAAAAACTAGGTCATGGACTTTACATTGACTCTGATTAAAAAGAAAATCGCGAAATATCCCATAGTTCACTGCTATTATTAAGTTATCTTTATATAATTTTATTGAACGCCATAAGATAAAAATGTAATTTTTTCTATGACTTTATATATGCATATCATATAAAATAAAGTCTACGGAAAGTACAGAATTTATTACAAATAAATAATGATCTATTTTTAACATAAATATTTATTAAGAAAATCTTTATTATTGTCAATAAAATAAAACTCAAATGATTTATTGCTGTTCGAGAGTTTATATGACACAAGATATTCGAACGACAAAAAAAACGGAACTAATCAGCGGTCAGTTTTAGAATCCACCAATTTGTGACTGCATCACACGGTGCATAATTGTCAGTCTTCCTTTATAACTAAAGGAGGGTAAGGATAAAAATTTAATTAAAACAATTAGCCTAATGTTTAGTATTTTTACCAGATGACAACTTCACTTTTCATGATATTATCTATGTTAACATTTTAGACCCAAAGACAGATAAATGTAACTTGGCCGCGGCATACTGTAACCCAGCAATAATCAGAATCAGTAATAATTTCTCATTAGAAGATTTCTTTTAATGCAGTTTATTCCAATACAACAATTATCATCATCATCAACCATTATCAATCCACTGCAGGATGAAGGTCTCTCCAAGTTTAATCCATCTTTTCTGATCTTTAGCTTCTATTCTCCATATCACCCCGGCACATTTTTTTATTTCATCCATCCACCTCACATGCGGTCTCTTTCTGGGTCTTTTGAATCTCTTGGAATCCAGTTTAAGATTTCAGTACTTAAAAATATTTTACTTTTATTTCCTTTTATGTTTTACCCATTTATACCCATCTCTCTGGTTCAAAGTGATTTTATTTATACTACAGAGTGCTCATTTATTGATCAATATTGAAAGGTTATTTGAGTTGTGTATGCTACTTATCGAATAAAATGAGTTTTTAAAAAATGACTCAATTAGTGTAGAACAATTTAAAATTTAACTCAAACATCAATCAAAAACTCTTCATAAGTAAATTTTCTTTTGCATAATTTCTTTTAATTTCTCAATATTTAGAGCTTTCTCGATATTTTATGCTTTATTATAAACCATATTATCAGAAAAAAATATTAAGTAAAAATATAGTAAATAATTTTAATTTATTTTAATAATAATAAAAAATAAACCAATTTTCAAGATGAAGAAAGAGTTAATTAAAATTACTAGTTTTAGAATTTTTTAAAATTGTTCTCTCGTAAAATGATTAAAATGTCATAAAAATATTGTTGTAAAAAGTAGCCTTTAAAAATAACAGAAAAAAATGATAATGAACAAATTAAATAAAAGTACAAATAAAATATTTACACAAATATATTTAATTGTTAGAAATATCATGTAAATATATTAAGAGAAAAGACTTCTCTGATCACCACATATAAATAATGTTATCATCTTACAGAAACTTATGGCGGAACTATCAAACAAAATAGAAATCCCACTTTGTCTGCAATAGAAAAAAATATATAGAAGACGAATTTAGACATTGATAACGTGGAGAATGAATTGTATTCCTTGGAGATATAAATAATGCACATTAAAATTTAGCTTCTATATAAGTTCTTAGTTGCAGCAAAAGTAAAACTTTTTCTATCAGTTACACATGAGTTTTCTGTAAAATTTTAATACTATTTACATACACCAATTGGAAAAATTTTTGCTTTAAATATACTTAGAATATAGCATTAAAAAGAATTAATATTTATTAAAAAAGTAAAGACGTACTTTTGGTTTTTCTTGTGAATTAAGAGTAGTTTGGCATTTATTTAATAACCAAAAGTTGCATGACTAAAAAAGTTATCTTTGGCCTAGATCAGGGGTGGGCAATTGTTTTGGCTCAGGGGCCACAGAGGTTGGTGAACAGCTGCATTGGGGGCCATTTTGTGGAAGTGAAGGGACACACCTTTTTTCATGATACAATAACAGCTGCTTTATTCCCTGTATTACCAAAAAAATATTTGTTTGTCCATTTTTCATTAAACACATAACATTCATCACCAATTTTACATTTTTACAGAAGGTTCATGGTTTCACTAAAGTTGGAAATGTAAGTATTTGCTAATGCAAAGATAAAATTGAAATTAACCAGATCAACTGGAAAAGCACTGCACATCGTATCTACACATGTGTATTGATGTGGCCATCCTAGTGGAAAATACGAGATGAATCTTTGGTCGCTCATGAGAAGGAAATCTCAGTTCAAGGCAGATTTTTCTGATTGTCTTGGTGAGCTGCATAAAAACTCTTAGCAGGCCACATGTAGCCCTCAGGCCACTATTTGCCCACCCCTGGCCTAGATACTTACTAAAAAAGCAATTCTGCTTGTAATAGTTCAGGTTTTAAATTGGTCGAAATTCAAAACCCAAGTTATAAAAATGAAAACACACTAACAACTATTCTCAAAACTCTTTAATATATATATACATAAAGAAAAGTGTTTTAATAAATATCTGATTGTGGGCAAACACTTCTCAAGGAGTTGTTCATAGAGAAACAATAAAAAGAAGCCAATATTCAATGATATTTACAATTACTGGTTGATAAAAGTTTGAGTGATTTTTATTTTATTACGCACTAGCTAAAATACATAGATATTTATTTCCATGCCAATAATAGATGATTAACTGGATTTGCTAACTGAAAGACAAATCCTAAGTTCTTGAAAGAATATATCATTTGACTTAGATTTATATACCAATCATAGGTATGGCAGACAAATGCATTACCTGTATAGCATATGCTTTAGCCATTTATATATGCATAAATATAAACAAATAATACATTATAATAACAATTATTTAAATTAAGAGAAAATAGGAAAGAATTTATTCATATATAAGCAGTTTTTAATAAGAAAGTGGCAAAAATTATTTTATCAAATTTTATTTATTTTATAATATGTTTCTAAGTGATTGACATATTTTGGAGCTTTGAGATAATAAGTTGATTACATCTAATTTATTAATCAGAGATATAACCTGCATCAATTATTGCAGTGATAGAGAGATAATCTCTGGATTATACGAATCTCTTGGAATTATTCCAATTCTGTTACTTAAACTCAGGTAACAAAGCAATTCTATTTTTTATTTTTTAATTAGAGACATTGTATCCACTGATTTGTTGCAATAATATTTAGTTTTTGACTATCAGCTATAAATTAACCTGCATGGTTTAGTCCACTGGTAATGTCTGACATTGGAGCATAACAGTCTCAAATTGATTTCAACTCTGAAACTTTCATTTTCATAAAATCCCGAGCAATAAAGCTATTTACAAAAATATTATAAAATTCATCATTTCCTTTATTTTTCTATATCTTATGTATATATATACAACAATTCATCCACTCTACTTTGAACACTTTTTAGCAAGATTTGTTATTGTTATATGTGTACACAAATTTACATTTCAACTGTCCTACAATCTTCTTTATAGCCACTGTATTTTAATGTTTTAAAAGTAAATTTTTACCTTTAAAGCGTTAAAGTAACAGTGACTCTGAAGAAGACTGCAGGACAGCCGAAACATAAGATTATGTATACATATATGTACAGTAAATGTTTTGCTAAAATTTTAACATTAAAGTAATAGTAACTCTGAAGAAGACTGCATGAGAGTCAAAATGTAAGATTGTGTACACATATATGTACAATAAAAAGTTTTGCTAAAAAGTGTTCAAAGTAGAATTGAAGGTTATTTATACTTGCAAACTTACCAGATTAAAATGGTTAAAATTTTAAAAATTGATGCTTATTTATTATCAATTTTCACTCTATCTTATATTTTTATATTAAAAACATACGATTATAGAAAAGAAAAACCTCTTAATCTTTTTTTATATGTAATGTTTTAAGCTACGATTCAATAATTTAATTAATGAATAAATTTTATAAATTTTGCATACTTAGAAAATGAATATTTTTTAGGTTATACAAATAAAATAACCTTTACTTTGTATTTGTTTACATTTGTTTGAAATGTCTGTTTTATTTTTTTAAAATAAATGGTGAAACATTTTTTAAACTTATAAATGTCATTATTGTTAAAACAAAACAATAAAAAAAAAATAATGCATTTATTTTTGAAAATTAATCAGAAATAGAAATAATTATATCGAATATTTTTTCTGACAGAAATAATAAATAAAATATCTTTAAATAACCCATTGCAATACAAAATATATCCAATAATCTCTCAAACCAAAACTTAATTCTTAGTGTTGTGGTCAATTTACGACTGTGGAGGCTTTGAATAGTTTCCATCATTGATTTCCCTTGTAGCTTAAAATAACTAAATACCCATTTACTAACCAGTATTGGATGATTAGCTAAGTTGGATATGGGAAAGCTACTTGGGAAAAAATATTTCAAAAAAATTAAATCCATTCAGTCTGAATTTGAACTCGGATTTTAGAAAGACAGGTATATGCATAGAATTTTAATGTGATGTCCTTATGATACAACATAATAAATATAGAATTAACAACCACTCACATATGTATTGAGCATTTGCAAATTCAAATCACATTTTTATATTTTTAATTCACTTATTGACCTATCAAGCATAAAAAAATATGACTGAATATTTGACAATATTAGTTAGAGTTAGTAATAAATATTTTGCAGTTTAATAATCGTCAAGCGTTTTTTTCCTTTAATAATGAAAGAAAATTATTTTTATGAGAAGTAAATTACATTGAAATAATATTTTATGAGTTGGAATATTTTGATGATGTATTATAGAGTCATATACATAAAATAGTTACGATCTCAACATTTTAATTCAGTGATATATATTTTGAGTGATTTTTTTTTCTAAAGGCTAGAAGAGGGAAAGCATTATTTTTGAAAATTAAAATAAAAAAACTCACATAATATACTTTTTCCTTCACCCGCACCCCACTTTTATGAACTTATTTTTATTTCAGTTTTTCCTCCAAAGTTTTGATTACATTGTGTGATTATTATCAACGATTGATTATTCTTATAAATATTTATATATAAACATATATTCATGCAGAATTTTCAAAACATTATAATAAAATTATTTTATCATTTAAATTATGTTTTTTTTTTTTAAAAAAAATAGTTTTTGCTTACTTTCATGCATCAAGATTCTTTTAAATATATATATTTTAAACTTACATTTTTATATAAAATAGCCTTTAATTATTATAATTACTGTTCTATACATCAGATTTCTAATATTTCTCATTCAAAACTGGTTTTTCGTTTTTATATATATGCTTTCTTTATTCTTCTTTCTTTGTAGCAAATCTACTCATTTTACTTCAGTTCTTCACCCTAACGTAAGCTTCATTAATAAGTTGATATCAGATTATATTGCTAAATTATTTAAGCTGAGACAAAATGGTGGAACTGAAGTAAGAGAAATATATTTGCCAAATAAATGTATTGTACAAGTTTGGGACAAAATTATAAAAAAAACCTACTTTAAAGAGAAAAAAAACTTGTACAAATTATTTTATAGATGCAAGTTTAGTTCATGTGATTTTGTTGGTTGTGCATTTATTATCCGAATTTACAAGAAAATCTTTTTTTTTTTTTAAAAAAAAAAAAAAAGTAGACAATGTGCAAAAATTATTTTATTAGTCATGGTTTGGAAAACAAAATTCTATAAAAACTAAACTCTGAATTTAAATTTGAGATATTACCATGAATTATAAAATAATTTATTGTGTTTAGATTATATTATTTTAGCTAGTGCTATATTACTTTGCTTTATTATAAAAATAGAATGCTTTTTAGAGAAAAAAAACACATTGACATTAAAAGAAAACTATTTAAAAAGTTATGAAGTATTTATATTAATAGAAATATCCTCAAAAATATTAAAGTAATTGAAGTATGCACTTCGAATTTTTTTATGTATTTCTTTATTTATAAATACATGAATTAATAGATCATTTATTCAAAAATGAATAAATAAATGATTTTATTAAAATGCTAATTGATTACAAAATAACTTAAAAAACTTCACCTAGAAAAGAAAATAGAACTTTCAAAATAAATACAACTAGAATGATTTATTTATAACTGAATAAATAGAATTTTATAAATATAATTATTTTTTTTGATGTGCAGTTTTTAAATGAGCACAACTGATAATGGAACAGTAAGTTACTATTCATAATTTTGCATGTCTTACAAACATAGTTTCAGAAATAATCAAAATGCATACATAAAGAAAATAATTTATTGATTCATAGCTAAACATTAAAATAATGAGCATGCTAATAATTGTAACAACCTTCTTTATCTAGAAACATCCCACCCCCAAAACAGTTTCAAGCTATTGGAAATTTTCAGTGGGGTGCTAGAATCTTCCAGACACTAGATCCAAAATACTATTTCAAAGCTTGCCAGATCTATTAGCACAACCATTATTTTAGTTTATAATTACAAGCTTATCAGGTTAGGTCATATGATATAATTGGTGATAGCACTGGAGAGCAGACGAATTTAAGCAGTGGAGTTTCATTCATTTTTTACATCACTCATCACATTGATTTTACACGAGATGAGAAAGATATCTATACATCTTATAACAGAAATTATGATACTGCCTGTAATGAAATGATAAAGGATATATGTAATGAACTTTTTTTAAATTTATAAACACCTCTTTTCCCCATAATTTATTAAATTGCAACTATCCACCAATGTTTAAAGGTTTCAGACTATATAATCCTATTTTTTTTTGTTTATATAACATTTAAGATATATGAAATATTTGGTAGTTCACTTATTAACTTTTTTAATATACCTGGGTCTCGTTTTACACAATAGATAGGTTCCTCAGAAAACACGCACAAATGAAATCACACAAAAATAGATGTAACTTATATTGAAAAAGCAGGGATGTGGTCTGTGATTTTTCAAAATTCGCATAAAAGCAAAGCACCAACGTAAAATTACTTTAAAATTCGCGCAAAAAAAAAAAAATAAGGAAATAAAATATGACTAATAAAAAATTTTTAATTTAAAAAAAATTGATACAAGACAAACTTTTTTTAACTATAATATTTAATTTTATTCAAAATAATATATTTTTATGCATAATTTACAGTACAGTAATTTACATTTTTTATATACGTTTTAATTATTATAGCTATTTGCCGAAAAACACGTTCGTTTGCAAACAGCTAGCGCCAACTTCACACTCATGTTGTGTCAATGTTTTTCTGGTGACAACATAATTAGTAATTAATCTTTGAGATGATGATTTTATTAATTGTTTATGAAACTAACAACTAAAAATTAAATTCTTATTTTTGTCTTTAATTTTCAATTCTGTTTAAAAATCAAATTTCACTCACATTAATTTCAAGTCGCTGTAAGTAATTTTTAAATTGTTAATTACAATTAAAAATCAGATTTTAATTTTTAATTGTCAAATTGAATTGTGCCCTGCTATTACTGACCTTTTAAAAATAAACTTGTGGACACTAAATGATTAATAATTGATTACATTCTTTTTTAAAAAGCAAAAACAGAATGTGATTTAAAATGCAAAATTAACACGCACAGTGTTTGAACAAATTTACATTATAATCTTGTCAAATTTAATGTGTGTATCTATAAAATGTGGAAATCATGATTTTAATTTCATTATTGCATAAAATCTTACTATTATAAAGCACTGAAAATATTGAAATTACTAAGATGAAAGTCAAATTCCAATAATGTGCTATTATTTTTAATATAATGTAAGTGTGCAAAATTTATTATTTAAAGTAATAGCGCATTATCAGAGTTCGACTTCCGGTGAAACATGAATTACATAACTTCAAAATCATGTTAAATAAGTCTGCGTAAAAAGAGACCCAGGTGTATATGCAATCAAATGAAAATTCTATTTTCTTTTAATTTTTTTTTAAATATTTGTAAATAATTTTAAAAAAGATGAATAAATGTTATCAAATTTTTAACTAATTCTTTAATAGTAACTAACATTTATACATCTGGGAATGTGAATATTGTAAGCTTTTTATCTGGTATCCATTGGTTTTTGAATAGGATGATGACAACCACTCTTCGAACCATGTGAGTAACTTAAAAAAGTCATGGGATATTTTACTGGTATTAATCTTTATATCCAAAAATCAAAGATAAAAAGGGCCTGTAATTATCATAAAACTGAGGGCACTGAAATAGATAATAGTTGACCTGACATCAGATGTATAAAACTATGACCATCAGTAAACCTTAATTCAAACCCATAGGCTTTTTTAAATTTTAAGCTATTGTTTTAAATAATATAAATGAATTTAAGATGCATAATGCATGTCTCAAATTTGAATTCCATGTCCTCATTAATAAAAAGGTAAAGGACAGACTCTAGACTGAGATATGATTAGTCTAACTAATGTCTACTGTTCACCAATAGTTGTAATAGATGGCTTTACAAAAAGATGAAAGGAACTATTGTAGGAAGTATTAAATACTCTGAGGAAATTATGTTATTTAATTGGGTGTATAACTAAATTAATCATTATTCCCAAGTGTTGCTAATGATAAAATGATGGTATTAAATCAGGTAAACATCACATGATCACTATTATTTACACTTACACAAGCTGTTTACACAGAGAGTTACATTAGATTCTAAGATCTAGATGCAGTGCTCTCAGATCCAAGACTCTTCACTGATAAAAGCCACAAGATAGAAACTAGTCTGGGCATATTGGATGAATAGGCACAAGGTGAGAATTTTATGCACAAACCTTCTTGCATCCATTGATTATTCTGACTTGCACTGAGTGGTCCTATTGTATGGAGATTTTAACCTGTGTTATAATATGATGGCTTAGTTCTCTGCTGCATCATGTGATTTTTAGCCCTATAAATAATTTTTACATTTTTGTTTTCATATTTATATGATAATTTGCAATTGCTTTTCTTTCAGAAACAAGTCCATGAGTTGGATATGTCAGATAGATGCTAAAGTATAGATACTTGTCCAATTCTTTATGGAGAATAGTTAATAGTCAGAAACTTCTCTGCAAATATGAATATAATACTGTATTTTAGTGTTCAGCAATGGTTCTGGAGTAGAATAAAATAAATTACTGTTTTTTTTAAGTTATTTCATGGTTGCAATATATGATATTCAGAAGTTTTTTTGCCCAAATTGTGAATATAAATGCAGTTTTCTGAAAATAAATTTTTTTATTCATATTTAACATATATACTATCTACCACTTGCATGTATTTGTTAAAATAGGTTTATAATAATCAATAAAAAGGCAAATATGTATGTATGAGTTAATTTATGGTTGGAGTCCTATGAGTTATTTCATAGGTAAAAATTATTTTTTAAAATATACATAGATGTTATGATCTCACTAAAATGGTTGTAAATTATTCTAGATAGATAAATAATGGCAAGCTATTATCAATGATGATCAGATATATTTGTATAAATAAAATACACTATTGCATAGCTAATTCAACATGACTACAGAAAAGGAATATAACACACCAAATTAAAAAAAACCCATACATGTATAAAGAGTCTCATAATGCAATAGTAATACATACATGTATAATTTTAATGATCTTGGTTCAAATATGACTAGATAAATTTGACATTTTTCTGTTTTTGTCAATAGTTGCATTTTTCCTCAGGTAGATGACTCATAGCCAACACTGTTAATATCCAACATTAGTTAACAGCCCTGCCAGATTTCATGCAATGATAGAATAGAAACCTGTGGAGCTCAAGGTTAATCAATCACAACTCAATAGTGCTCATTTTTTCTGAATTTCTGACCATTAAACTATTTGATTTCCCTTACTTACCTGCATCATTTGGACTAGAGGTAAAGTGGCAGACCCTGGAACTTAAATATGTAAATTTCAAAACAATACTGTGACTTCTTGTGTTCAAATTTCATATGAACTCCTGAACAATAATCCATTCTATTATTATTGTTAATTTATTAGTTAATAAGTGGTTGCCCAGTTATTCTTAGTTAGAGAGTAACATAAAGATTAAAAACTGTTCAAATCTTGAAAATCCAGTACTGACAAGGCTGATGAGTAAACATTTTTGTTTACTGTCTCTTATGAAGGACAATTGAAAAGCTTTTGTCTTGCAGTGACATATTTAAAGTCTGTTTTGTATTTTTATGTAAGTGGTTGTTTATAATTGCTTTAATTAAATTAGTTGTATATAGATTTAATATTTCACCTACATTAGTGTATTAAAGTAAGAATTTGATTCCCTATAAATGTAACATAGTCATTAGAAGAAATATGTTTGAATACACGTTAAATTCTATACATATCATGACAAGTTTATTAGATCACTTAATATATTACTCAGTTTTTTAAATATGATAGGAGTATATAGTTTATAGTTTACTATTGTATGAAATGAATAAATATTTATATATATACGTAAATTTATAAATAAATATAACCGTCACTTAGAAGCGCTTTCAACTATCTTTGTTGTTTTTATCAACTAATAATTTTAAAATGACAGCTTTCCTCATAATTCCATGATGTCAACTTTCCCAGAAACACCTGAAGAAGGGTGAAAAATACTACTACTCAAAACGTTATGTAATTACTAACCTGTGCTGTCTAGGTCTGTTATTACTAACAAGTTGACATCATGGAATTATGGGAAAGCTGACATTTTAAAAGTATTAGTTGAAAATGTTTCTATGTGATGGTTATAGATATATTTTTATAAACTTTTAAGTATTGTATTTTCTACTATTTATTTATAGATTTATGTATCATATTTTGAAGAAATACAGACATCGATGTGTAATATTCTATCTATCTATCTATCTATCTATCTATCTATCTATCTATCTATCTATCTATCTATCTATCTATCTATCTATCTATCTATCTATCTATCTATCTATCTATCTATCTATCTATCTATCTATCTATCTATCTATCTATCTATCTATCTATCTATCTATCTATCTATCTATCTCTCTTTCTCTCTCTCTCTCTCTTTCTCTCTCTCTCTCTCTCTCTATATATATATATATATATATATATATATATATATACATATATATATATATCGTTACAATATATTAAGTTGAACATGAGCATAGATTTCAAAAGAGAGGTTATTCTCAAAGACACTTTAATAAAGTCCAATATTAAAAGATTTCATTTATAAATTTGCTGAAGATAATTTACAATGAGAAATTGTGGTGTTATAGCGTATCAGGTAGGAAAGTCTGCTGCTGAAATTAAAAAGACAATAGCTAAAATATGAAGTTAATAGAATAATGGACAAGAATGTTCCTATATATGAATATGAATATTTATGATAGTCATTGCAAAATTCACTTTTTAGTGTAGATATCTTGATGGTGATAAAAAAGCACATTTATAATTTTAAGCATGTTTATTTTTTAAAAATAAATAAGTCTATTAAAATAGTCTTAGACACGTTTTTGATAATATGCTGAACTAATTCTATCATCTATCATTAAATGTTGAATGTATAGAAAATTTTAAACTTTATTTAAACTTTTCAAATACAAACATCTTGTAAGTAATGGTACACAAATAGGCAACACAAGTTAGTAGTTACACAACATTTTGAGTGGTAGTATTCTCCACTCTTCTTTAGACAATGCTGGTCTGACCAGTGACAATATTAATGACTCATGTGCTCAGTTGATTAGAGCATTGCCTTAAAATTCGATATTCAAGAATCTAAAGATGTAAGTTCATTTCCTATGCTAATATTGTCACTAGTCAGGTCAGAAACACCTGAAGAAGGGTGAAGAATAATACTACTCAAAACATTATGTAATTACTTACCTGTGCCATCTTGGTGTGTTATTACTAACAAGTTGTTTGTATTTGAAAAGTTCATGTTAAAATTTTTTATACATTCAATATTTAATACGAGATGATGGCAATAGACCAACATATTCTTAAATAATAATTTTATTTAGGCTAAATAAGGTTACTATGTCTCAAAACTTACATAGATCACCATGCATTATAATTGTATATTAGATAAATCTTGTATAGTTCATATGGTTTGAAGCTGATTAATGTAGAGATAGTCCTTGTGATATAAAGTTCATAGGTGTAAGGAATAGCTTCTATGTCTCATCATAAATGAATTTTGATGATAGTAGTTTATCTCTTTGTTTTATTTTTTGCATTGATTGTATAAAGCACAATCTTTCATCAGGGGAAGGCTGTGAATACATTTTCTTGCATCTTGCATACCAGATTGAATATGTGATGAAAATTGACATTTTAAAGAGTGGAATTTTTTTTTAATGCAGTCTTGTAATGATAGAATGAGGTAGTAGTCTACCTTTATGTTTTGATAAATAATAGATCTTATTGTTCCAAGTCTATTGCATGAATTGATGATATGATAATATGTCTCATCTTCTCTTCTGCACTTTGGGCATATCGGGTCAACTTTGATGATATGCCATTTAAAGTACAGGAACCACAATGTAGGCATGGCATCCAGGTTTATTTTAATGATAAAGTCCAAATATTTGGGTTCTAGAACCCAATATTTGAACAATATTGTTATTTTATAATTGGTTATGCCTAATTTTGTATTTTGTAAATTTTGATCCGGATTCATTAATTTCTGAGCACTCCAAATATTTATTTTGTTGGCAATGACATCTGATGTAATGTTAACATACTGATGGATGTTTTGTTCTATTTTATGTAGCCAGCTACTTTTCTTTGGGGGTGGTGGGTCAGTTGGCTGTATTAATTTAATTATGTGATTAGACCAACATATTATCACATCTTATATATCATCATCACAAATCTTCATGCAAAGTCATAAACTGGGGTATCTCTCGTCATTTACTCATGATTTTAATACAGGATAAAAAATCAATGGTGATTTCCATTGCCCCCTTGAATAGTCATGCTATTATTAAAAATATATAAGTATGTTATATTTTGGTAATTATTTTATAACAATTTAATTTCATTTGTTTTTTGAGTTATGTTTTTTTTTTAATTTTTGTGGATAGTAAAATCGGAGCTTAAAGAAAAACTCGTTCACACAGTAATGAAAGTTGGGTGCGACTGGTAAAATACCTTTAATTTGAAATTGTTAAAAGAAGTGTTGCGTGATTTCAGAATCAAATCATGTGTCTCTGATTTTATACCGAAAGTTGAAGTCTTTTATTTTTTGCTTTAAAAAAATTAAAAGAAAGAAAATTTTAATCTTTATACTTTGTCCATTGATCTAACAAAGAAAATATCAATTCTTTCTATTTTTATATAATTCTATTGCATAATTTAAAATAAAATATTACTTCCATCTATAAATAGTAATAACATAAAGATTAACAATTATTCTAAAAAATTAAATTAAATTCTATTTATATTTTACATAATAATTGATAATGAATCTAATTTTATTATTCGGGTCACTTTATATATATATATAAGCACATTTGTTAAAAACTTTATCCACTGGAAGATGGCGGAATAACAACAATAAAATAATATAGTCGAGAGATAACACTTCATATAATTTATTTGAGCATTTTCATATTTAGACCTAAATAATATATTTTATTTTTAAAATAAACTTATTGATAATATAAAGTCATTATTTATGTTTAAACAGAAATGCTGTTTTATGTTAATACATGTAAATTATATAAAAAAGATTACATTCTATTATAATTTACATAAACAACATTTTTACTTATCAAAACGTTGGTGGCCGAAAGGTCAGCACAGCCGCCTTACAAGCAGTTGTCCCGGGTTTGCGGTTCACTTTCCGGCCGATAACTTTGACACATAAAAAAATACCATTTAAAATTAAATAAAACAATAATAATTCATTAAAAAGATTAATTTTAACCATTAAAGTATTTGTTATATATATATATATATATAACAAATACTTATAATAACCATTAAAGTATTTGTTATATATATAATAAGTTATTGTGAAAATTACTGTACATACAATTCTGATCCCATTCTTATAGTTACAACTGCAGAAATTTTTATACTGTTATAATAAATTGATATTAACAAATCAATGAGCAAGTATATCAAATACATATGATAGTTTATAACCTGGGCCAATTCATCTGTCCCTGATTCAGTGTAACAACATCTTTATTCTTATTTTTTCACATTTAAGTTATATATCACTTTTCAGATGTCTTTTTTCATTAAAGTGTTTGTGGTAAAGAGAAAGTTGCACATTATTATTATTTTTTTTAAGTGTCATAGCATCGGCCGGGACGCGAACTCGCAACCCGGGCAACTGGCAGTCGCGCTGACCTCTCAATTGTGTTTAATAATTAATTATAAATATCTTCATTTTTAATTAAAGTTTAAAGTATGTGGGGGGCTTAGAAATGATACGATAATATCTAATTTCTTAAATAATTTAATAATATTCTTAAAATATTTATCTGGGAAATACAGTATTAAAGTTGTGGCTGTAGTACATTTGATTCCTTCTTAATAAATTGTAATAATTTGATATAGATAAATACTGAGCAAGTCTAAAAAGATATGTGAAAGTTGTGAACTGGATTAGCTGATGTGTGCTGATTCAATATGAAATACATTTTGGGTAGCATTTGCCTATTTCTGAAAATGTATTTGTATGGTTAAAGTATAGTAAAAGTTATATGCCTTTGAATTACAAATACTACAATATTTACAAGCCTTAAACAAAGAAGGTCATTATAATGATCTTTTTATTTTTAGAAAAATATATATTAAAGATTATTAATAAATCTTTACTAAGCTAGAGATTATTATATTATTTTTAGGTCAGATATAAATTTTTAACTTTATTACATATTAGCATGTGCCATCTTATTAAATCCAGCCATATTGTATTATTTCAATTCCACTATTTTTCTCTACACTTGAGTAATATTATAGATATACTTTAAAAGCACTACTTCACATATCACAATTTAAATAAATGGATAAAGTCAACAGCAAAAAATAGATGATTTTAAGATTAATAACCATTAAATATTTTTTTAAAGATGATAGTTATTAAGTATTTTAAGAACTATATCCCTAATAAATTTAATAACACACTACATGAAAATACAATAATGATATTTGAGAGAGGTGTATAATCTGAAAAAGTGGAACAAATACTGATTCAATTGAAAATCATACACTTAAAATGATTTGTTTATAAGCCAATCATGCCCTTAATGTGCCTTGAAATTCAGAGTAGATATTTGTTAATTTTTAAATAGCTAAAGTTTTTATCATCAAGCATAATTTCTCAGATATCCAGTCTCTAACCATTAAACTGACAACCTAATAAAGAAATGAGAAAATAGACTTCAAATGGCCCATTGTAAGATAAAAACATTTCCAACAATTTATTTTAGAGCAATAGTAAGAAATCATTAGTCAGCAATATTTTTCAATGCAGGCTGGAGATGTTCTGAGTACTATTTCATTCTTCTTTTCTTTAAACTACAGATAGTTTTTTTTCAAGTGTCATAGCATTGGCCGGGACACGAACCCGCAACCCGGACTACTGCTTGTAAGGCAGTCACGCTGACCTCTCGACCACCAATGCATGACCAACTACTGATAGTTAAATACCTATTTGCCATAGAAATGTCAGTGATTAACTGGTTTAAATATGAACCAATGGCATCAGAAAAAAATGTTAAGCTTGATTACAATCTAAACAAAAATTTTAAAATTTATCCAGCCTGAATTCAAACTCATTATATGGAGAGTGAAAGTATTATCATTGTTTCAAAGAGAAAGATCTAAAAACAATTGCTACATTAATTAAGGTATAAAAGGAAGCAATATTATTATAAATGGAAAATCTAAGACAATGAAATAAAAACTGGTCTTGACATCAATTCTGTTTTCATTTGATTTATCAAACTTAATCTTTAAAACAGTTTATAGACAAACAATGAGGATTGCCAATTCCTCTACAAGCTTTGTAATAAATGCTTAGCCAGAGCCAGCACTTAAAATATCTCTGTCAGGAACTCCTCCTCAAACCCCTGACCATGGTTTCATGCTTTGGCACTCCTCAGATAAGTGTCTGAACCTACACAGACACCTCTCTGAGAAGTGCCAAAGCATGAAACCATGGTCAGGGTTTTGGGGAGGGGTTCCTGACAGAGATATTTTAAGTGCTGGCTCTGGCTAAGCATTTATCACAAAGCTTGTAGAGGAAATGGCAATCCTCATTGTTTATAACTTACAAGCTTAAGAGATAGGGTCATGTGATCTATGACGCTTATTTTGACTAGTTTATAGACAGTTTTTTAAAGCAACTATCAAAATATATTGTAATTTCAATATATGATGTTTTTTAATTAAGAGTAAATACAATACCTGTATCTTCTCATTTTATAGATTCATTGATGATTTCATTATTCTTGCTAGTTTGGAGAATTGTCCACTGAATATTTTTTAATATTTTGCATCCAAGACATAAATATTGCATTGTAAATAATATTTAAGAACTTAAGTATAGTCTTAGCCAGTAATGGAAAAAATGTCATTATATTTTCAATATGGATAGGTATCAGGATGAGAATGTGGATTGATTTGAACCAGGTATTATTATTTAAAATCCAATTTATTCATATTGGGTTACCATGAGTATATATATATAGAAAATTGTTTTTAATATGCAATCAATGCTTTTTTTTGATTATGCTGATATCGTTCAATTTTGTGTTAAAGGTTCAACTATGTGTGCATATGTAAATATTAAAAAGATAGCATATTAAATAATATATGTAAGCTAAACTTATATCATCACCATCATCATTTTTAAACATTATCAATCCACTGCAAAATGGAAGTCTTTCCAAGTTCAATTCAACTTCTCTGATCTTTAACTTCTCTTCTCCACATCACCCCGGCACACTTTCTTATTTCAACTATCCATCTCACATGTGGTCTTTTTCTAGATCTTTTACAATCACATAGAATTCAATTTAAGTTTTTAACTGTCCATATATTATCATCTTTTCAAAAAATATATCCAGCACAACTCCAAAAAATATATCCAGCACAACTCCATTTCAATCTTTTAATTTTTTCAATAATGTCAATAACCCCAGTTTGCTTTCTCACCCATGTACTTCATTATCAATCCCTTCTTAGTACTCCTAACATGCACCTTCCCATATTTTGTTAAGTGGTCTGAAGTTTCTGTATTGATATTTAGTTAAGTGTTCAAGTTTCAGATACATAAGTAAGAACTGGTAAAACATATTTGTTAAAAAAACCTTCTTTTTCAAAAACATAAGCATATTTCCTTTATACCAAAGCATCCCAAACAAGTTTAATTTTATGATTAATTTCATCCAGTATATTTCCATCTGCAGTAATAATCTGACCAAAGTATTTATAGTTGTTAACTTTTTTTCACTCATCATTATCAATCTTTATTTTATTATTTTTGAGAAAAAGTATTGAACATTACTTTAGTCTTTTTAACATTTACCTATAGTCATACTTTTTTTTACTTTTATCTATTAATTCTTGCAACATTTCACATAGCTCTAAATCATTATTTGAGAATTTTCCTAGATAATTTCTTTTATATACCAAGATTATACATATTATAATATATAAAATAAATTATCAAATAAAATTTTTAAGTTTTGTCAAATTTAATTTTTAAATTATGAAAACAGAAAGCTGATTCATTAACTACTTTCCCAAAAAGCTCTTGTATAACTTTTATACATGGAGATATACTGAATATATATATATAATTTTGTGTATATTTTTAATACAAATATTTATTGCACAATGGTATTTTGGAATTATACATTAGACTATTTCCAACATCCAATTTAATTCTAAAATGTTTTCAGAAAAAAATCAATTTTTAGTTATACTTTTGTTAGTAAAACACATAGAATTAATTTATAAAAGACAACATTTTAAATGTTATTAATCTCCCACATTCAAGAATTGCTGATCTCATCAATTAATAACACTAGCATTGGGTTTAAACTGATGTTTGTTACATTCATGAATACTGAATTCCAGTAGATACTCTAATCAACTAATCTATTCCATGAAAGTCAATAATTAGTAGAAATTTTATATACTTATCTATGTGGGTTTTTGGGACTTTGTTTATTTTTTTTTTAAGGATAATATTATTGAGTGGTTTCCAATCATTACAGATTATCACATTAGATTAACACATTAACTTTGTTCTCAAAAGAAATTGAAAAAAACATAAGGACCCTAATAGATATATATGTAAATTTTTTACTGGCTGTCATCATTGACAGAGTGACCTAGGATACTAAAAATTACCTTAAATTCTATATTCAATATAAAAGCCGTTAGTGAGTCCCATATTAATGCTCTCAGGGTAGTAACATCTAAAGAAGAAGAAAATAATACCATTCATAATGTTAAATACTAATAAAGATATTCCCATGACTTAAATGTATTTGAAAAATATAATTTTTTTTTAAAATGTCGTAAAATGCTATTATCATATCTTTTAGATAATTATAATATTATTAATTTTAATAATATGCTTTACATAAATCTAATATTGTTTTTTTTTTTAATTTTGGAAAAAAATAAGTAAAGAAAGAATCATAACCTTTACATTGATCCTGTGACTAATATTGTAAACAAAATGTCATTTCTTTCTATTTTCATATAATTCTTCAGCATAAATTAAATTAAATATTATTTATAGATAAAAAAAATAAGTTCAAGATTAAAATTTACTCTTTTGAAATTAATTAAATTCTATTTATAACTTTTATGCTAATAATATATATAGGCCAGTATAATCTAATATTAGTTGAAATACTTATTTAAAAGAAGTACACTTACTTAAATTAAGGCAGATTTCATAAATTATTAATTTACAATAGACTGATCGTTGAACATTATGTTATTTTTATTCCATCACTTACTAAACATTTATTTATTATTTAAGTGTGATTCAATATGCTTATAAAATTTATATTCAGATATGACTATCATTAAGTTTTGTGAACCAATAATTAAAAACACTGTTAATATAAAAAACAAGGACATTACAATCTAAAACAGGCAGAACACTCCATACAGTAGTGCCATTCAGTGCAAATTAGAGTAATCAATGGATTCCAGAAGGTTGTGCATAAAATCCATATCTAGTGCCTACTCATTCATTATCCCCAGACTAGTTTCTTGCTTGTGGCCATTGATTGCTCTGGCTGGCACTGAGTGGCGCTACTGTATGAAGAGTTTTTGCCTGCTTTAATAACAGTTATGATCAAGCATAAGAAATGGTGATCATATAATGTTTACTGACTTTACAATCTATCACATATAGAGTTTTTCTGCATCCATCATTTCCATTTGTTGATTCTAAATTTAGAGCCATGGACTTACATGTTATAAGTATATATATAATTTTAAGTGCCACATTTTTTCACATTGATATTTTTTTTTAAATGATCTATCTAAGTGAATTTAGGTTCAAACATAAGACAAACACTCATATCTTTTCAGTTTTTTTACTTTGGTTTGAAAGTATCCTTTATACTCAACAAAACATTAAACAATATAACAAAATATGTATGTAGAATATAATTCCTTTTTGAATAAAATTACATTTGATTACTGCACTAGTAAATAAAATAGAGTTACATCGATTCTAATATTTCATATATTAACAGGTAGTAGATGGAAAAATTTCATGATTGTTAATGGGATGTAAAATGATTAAGGGAAGACCTACATGTTCTCATTTCCAGACCATTTAGATTGCCCATATAAGTGAATTTAGGGACAAAGATAAGATGGCTGCTCTTATCTTTTCAAAACTGCTATTGTGTACTTTGGTTTAAAAGTATCCTTCATATTCAACAATATGTTGTTGAGATATTAAAAAAAATAATAATAATAATAATAACAACAATAATAATAATAATAGGAATAATAATAATAATAATAATAATAGTAGTAGTAGTGTAGTAATAGTAGTAGTACTACTACTAGTAGTTGTAATACTATTACTACTACTATGAAATACTACTACTACTACTACTACTACTACTACTACTACTACTAATAATAATAATAATAATAATAATAATAATAATAATAATAATATTAATAATAATAATAATGATGATGATGATGTTAATAATAATATTATTATTATCACAATTAATCTTAGTCCTGTCACCATGTTCATTGCAAGGGTTCCTGTTTCAAATTCTAAGAATTTGCATAATATTAGATTTTTTAAAGATAAAGTTCATCACAAAGCCTGACCTTGATTTAATTAGAATCTAGTTATAAAAAAATTCCATGTGTAATAGAATATTTGCAAAAAACAAATATTTCATTAGTGGCAATAAATAACGGTATTGCTAGGCAAGAAAGAAAAGCTTCTGGATTTAAACCCCAAAAGACCACTCAAATCTGCAATATTTCAAGTAAATTCAACATACATTGAACCAATTATTAAGAATTAACTGTGTCACACATTTTTTCAAGATAATTTTGAATTTACAAAAGCTTTTTCTCAAAAAAAGATATGTGGTTGGCACTAAAACCCATTCTACCATATTACACACTTTAATCATGAAAAAATATATGCCATCATTTTTAGAACAATTTCCATGGCAACAATAGCAAATATATTTCATGTCCATCAATGAATAAGCCAATTTGAAGTTTTAGGACAACCAATGCAAGCAGCATTTAAAATCTAGACTAAAAAAACAAGATTGCACCCCCCCATGGTGTGGATTTCTGACATGCTAACAACAATTTGTCAAAATTTATTATTACCATGCAACAGAAGATATTTTGCATCATTTAAGACATTATCACTTCAAGTCCATCATTATATAAGCCACAGATTTTAATTCCTCTTAATATAACTTCCACCCCATTCTCAGGAACATCAACCAGCTCAAGCATCTATCACACATGATCTCATAGCTCCAATGTCACACTTTGAAATAAATACTGCACCAATTGAGAATAACACAGTATATCCACCTCATCAACCCACTGATGTAAAGGAATTTACAAGATCACTCCATCAACTTACCTCAAATGAACTTTTAATGCATTACATAAGCAATAAGACTTAGCCTTGACACCTATTGTGATCAACAACTAATAAACACAAATTATGCACTGCATATACCAATGGAACACTAACTTGAACCATCCTCCCTAAATGTATTAACAAATATAACCATGTTCTTTCATGAATTTATCTCATACTGCTTTTGTAATTTTATGTAAATCTCATTTGAAATATATATCTTGTTATGCAACAGTTATTATTCTTTCAACTACTACAATTACCTTTTTTTATCATAAGCAAAATTGTAAACCCTGATTCCATATGTAATCTCATCTTATCAAATTGAATCTAAAAACTCATGATTTTCATATGCAACTTATGTAATAAACAATATGACAACCATGAAAACTATAATCCTTTTTACTAAATAGGCCTAATTAATATAAAATTATATATTAATCTAACACCAACTCCAACCCTATGCCCATATATGTTTTCCTTCATACTATCATGTACTCCCATGTATTTTCCCCAAAATTTCATTTAAAAATTCTATATGAACCTAATTTGCCACATGTATTTTATTATGCAATAATCATTCTTCTTTCATTTACTGTAAGTCATGTTTTTTCTCTATAACATGCAACATTGTAAATGCTTATTGAATATGTAATATCATTTATTAATTTGTATCTAAGACCTTATGTTTTCATATGTAACTCATGTAACTCTTTTTAAATCTTAGTAAAGTTTACTTTTGAAATATTATTATTATTATTGTTAATATTATCATCATCATCATCATCATCATCATTATCATTATTATTATTACTATTATTATTATTATTATTATTATTATTATTATTATTATTATTATTATTATTATTATTATTATTATTATTATTATTATTATTATTATTATTATTATTATTATTATTATTATTATTATTATTATTATTATTATTATTATTATTATTATTATTATTATTATTATTATTATTATTATTATTATTATTATTATTATTATTATTATTATTATTATTATTATGTTTCAAAGCGAAACTTTATTGAGACTAAAAGCTTACTGAGTCACATCTAGTCATAAAGTGATTTCTGTTACAATTGCAGCCAAATATACAACTATGCAAGGAGACTGATTATATAAGTCTTTATCATTGTATCTATTATGCATACTTCTTTGTTTGTTTTAGAGTCTGGATTTCTATTCAGTTCAGTTTATGCTTGAATTTCATTGCTTGGTTTTAATGTTAAAAATGATGATATTGAAGGTGTCACCATCTATCATATTGGGCATATTTTATAGACTGGATCTTGGTTTCAAGTGCAACTACATCTGGTTGAGCTAAGATTCTGTCTCTTTTTTGAACAATTTCTAGTGTTATTGAGTATATTGCTGGGTGATGTAGAAGGTTATTAATAAGAGCAAAAGTGCATCAGGTGCACCGATAAACACAAAGGTTGTATGTTACCACATTAATGGCAGGGATGTTGTTTTTTAAAAATGTATTTATTATTTCATTGATTGAAACATTAGCCTTTCTGTATGTGGTAAACATATGTGACACATTGTTTCCAGTGCAGTACAAAAATGCATAAATGATCCTGTGTATTCTTCTCTATGATCCAGTCCACAAAGGGGATCTATATTTGTGTAGAATCTACAAAATCTAAGGAAGTGTGTTGTGGGTAGAGCATTTAGATTAAACTTAAGTAGAAAATGGAATAATTTTGGTTCTAGTGACTACTTTTTGAATTGCTACAGTAGTTTCCCATTGTCCATTCCATGAACTGATGGATATAGATGAGGTGTATGGTTTGGATTTAGGATATTGTAAATATCCCTGTATGTATACTTATTATTATTATTATTATTATTATTATTATTATTATTATTATTATTATTATTATTATTATTATTATTATTATTATTATTATTATTATTATTATTATTATTATTATTATTATTATTATTATTATTATTATTATTATTATTATTATTATTATTATTATTATTATTTATTAATTTATTTATTCATTACAACAATATATAAACAACACAAAATTAATATAATTCCAAATAAGAAATACCTGTGTGAGGAGTCATGTATATATACCCATTCTGAACTGAAGTTGATTTAGACTTCCAAAAATAATACGCAGTGTAAATTTATAAACAGAGCCATGCAACCACCCCAAATAGAAATCTTATAAGACAATATACTTTGATAATTTGACTCATAAATAGTTAACAAAGCAGATTCTAGGCAAAAATTTAAATACATAATAAAATAATTAATCTTATGTAATCTCAAAACCAAATAAACATTATGACGTGATCAAGATAACATAGAATCGATAAAAATTCCCAAATAACCATAATTCTTAACAAAAATAATGTTACCACAAGTACAAATATTATTAAAATAAACTCTATATATTTTGAAAATAAAAATATTCAAAGAATGAGAAACAAAGTTCTAAGAAAAAAAATAGCTCTCATTTTATTACAATTGGCTGTCTAACAATTTAACACAAGCCAATTACTAATTAAAAGTCAAATCTTTATTAATCATTTGCTCAAAAAGACTATATGAAACAGCCCTATAAGGCAGAGTAATATTATCAGTGAAACCGTAATTCACTGAATTTAAAGGCAATGCAAAAATATCATTAATACAAATCAAAATAACATAAGACCAAGTAAAAAATCATGTGGAACTCCATGAATTATCAATTTAAAAACACTAATAATAACATGAACTTTGGTTGCCTGTTTTATGTCATTTAAATAACTTTGTAACCAAGAAACAAAATGGCCTCTAAAACCATAAGAATATACTCACTGAAAATGAATTTTATGATGAACAGAGTCAAATGCTTTAGAAAGATCTAATTATATGGCTGCAGTCTTAAGACCATTATCTAACAAAGATATCAAACTGTACACATGATCATCAAGAACATATAAAGTCCTTTTTTAGCAACAGAACCATACTCATGCGCACAATCGCTCTAAGATCACTTAAGAAAGACATCATTTTATTCTTGATTATCATCTCAAATAGCTCAGAAATAATTGACATAATTGAAATAAGTCTGTAGTTGCTGCTAAGCAATGGATCATCCTTTTTCTGGATTGGAGTAATAATGCCAACTTTCAAACACTCAGGAAAAAGACCAACATTCAATGACATATTAAACAAATAAAGCAAAACTGGTATTATTATCTTCTTGAAGTTATCCAAACCAGAAGATCTAACATTTTCCTGAAGGTTTGTGATGATGGTGTTTAAGTTGCATTTATATGTTGGACTATATCCATCATATAATATGAGTATGTCGTTAAAAAAATTTAACTTTATTTAAATATTTCAAATACATTCAACTCTAAATATTAGCACAGGTTAGTATATGCACAACATTTCAAGAAGTATTATGCTCCCCTCTTCTTCAGGTGTTCTGGTCTGATCAGAGACAGTAGAATGGGACTTGAACCTGGATTCTTAGATTCTTTGAGAATTGAATTTTAAGGTAATGCTCTAACCAAGAGAGCCATTCTGCCAAAGGCAACATTCAATAATAGTTTTATATATTTATTTATGAGCTTTCTTTTGATTTCTCCACTTTTTTCTAAGAGCAAAGCTGATTAATTGTTTTCATATATTTTGTATAGTCACACTATGTTTACCTATTAGATTGTTTCCCATTGTCAAGTGAGCAGCTTCTTTAAATGTTCTTCTTTGTACCTTTTCTTCTCTATCCAATATTTTTGTAATTTCCTAATTGAACATATATTTATTGTTACATATATGGTCTGCCACCTTAGATACATGTTTTCTCTCTTCTAATCACCAGTTTGTGTTCATGCAAGCAATTTTCAATGGTATAACTCATCTTATCAATATAAATTCTTTCACATTCACATGGTATTTCATAGAATCAGTATTTTCTTTTCAGCATTTCAATTTTAGGCTTTGTAGATATTAAAATTCCTCATGATGTGGTATGGTTTTGGAATGCTGTTCTGATGTCATACTGATGGCAGATTTTCTTTAATTTGTCTGCTATTGTTGGTATGTATGAATATACTACAGTATCAATAATTGTTTTTTTATGGTTCTTTTGTTATCTATTAAAGGTTTTCTTGATAATAGCTGATGGATAACCATTTTTCATGAGAGTTTGTTCTATATAGATATTTTCTTTTTTTTAAATCACTGGTTTCTGAACAGACTTCTTTTGCTGTGTTCCATAGTGATAGTATGACCCCATGCTTTTATGTATGTATGGATTTTCAGTAAACTATACTTTTGAGTTTTCCATGTGGGAGTCTTGTCACAAGAACATCTAAGAATGACAATTTTTGTTTGTTTTGATTCTATTGTGAATTTAATTAAAGGGGATATGTTGTTGATGTGTTTCCAGAATGTTTGTATTAGTGTTTCACCATGTGGCCATAGAATAAATGTAACCTCCACATAGCAAAGCCAAACATTAGGTGAATATGAAGTAGTTTTTATGGCTGTGGTTAGCCCAAAACCATTCCTTGCTTTTGGTTGAAGAATTCTGTATTATATTGAAAGTAGGTTGTTTTATGCAGAATGTTAATAGTTTCATTATACTATCAATAGGAGGAGTTTTCTGGTTTGTAAGCTATTATTATTTATTGTAAGGAAAGGATGTATATCAAATAATGATCTGGACCATTGTATAATATAAGTGCACTAATCTTCAGTATACTAGACATTGTCATATTATACCATATACATAAAATGAATGGATATTAAAGGTAATCTTCATTTTCTTAGCATAAATAAACATAATTCTAAAGAAAATCATATATGTGTCCACACAAACATATCTCATATATCATTATTCCAAAACTAGTTTTAAAATTACAAAAGTTCTGGTGATTGTAAACCAGAGAAAATACAATAGTATTTAATAACTTCACTGGAATAAGTTAAAATAATGACCAATAAATTTATTAATTATTTCAAAGTAAAATCAATAATAATAAAGATAGGTCTGATAACTATTTTACAATACAAACAGATCATTTTTATTTTCACTGTTTACAAATATCAAAAAGTCTTTTTATAGATTAACAAACAAATCTATATATACAACATTTTTTTTCACATGTCATAGCATCAGATGTGAAGTGAACCCACACCAACTATCTGCAAGCAACTGCTTGCTTGCAAGGTGGCTGTGCTGACCTCTTGGCTAGCAATGCTTAACACAAAGTACAATTTACTGAAATACATGTCACAAATGATTATAAAGTTTATATATATATATATAAGATTACACATTTGTCTAGCAATATAAAATAATATAATGATTAATTATTCCATTAATTTAATAATAAATAAACATTGGAATGTATGAAAATAAATATACATATATATCATGCACATCATAATATAAAAATCTTTCACTCACTAAATTTATAAACCAATATAAATATCTTTTTTAGTATATATAAATAATACATAATATATATAACATACACATATTTATAACAATATTTCAATTATTAGTTATCATTTTTTAAATCTGTAAACTAAATTATTTTCATTTTCTAATTATATAAAATACAAAAACATTAAATCATTGTATACTCTGCATTTTTCCTAATAAAAAAAACATATTTGACATTTTCTAATTCTGTAAATGACATAACAGTATTATAAATATCTATAAAATTTCTAACTCCTGCCACCTTTTTTACTTGTAACTTACATTTTTATATTCCTACTAAAGTCTTTTTACCTTCATTAGTTGCTTAATTTTTTCAAGTGATTCAATTTTTTTTTTCTTTTAAAATTATATTAGAATAGACTAATTACTTTTTATTTTTGGCATTAAATAGTAATAGATTTTAGTTAATATCAGTGTTAGTACTTAAAATAATATTTCAATATTAGTATATGCTTCACTCATTAGAAATTTCTTCCATCTGCACTTTATAATTATGTTAAAAATATCAGTAGTATCATGGGGGCTATATAATCAGCTATTGTCAATACTTCTATTCCTATGCAATGACAGGTTTTACTTACCAGTGCTTTTACATGTGTCTATCATAATTTAACATATATCATTAATATCTTTCAAAATTAGACTGGCTTTTTATATAAATTACCACTATGACATTTCCTAATTATCAGCTATATAAGATAAATGTTGACAATTTTAAACTCATTTCAGTTTCTTCAAATTGTGAATTTCAGCTGGGAAAACTATATTTATTTTACATAAATTGAGCTATGAAATCATGGAGAAACTGTTTCGTTTTGCTGCTTTTGGAGTTTAACTCAGCCAACACTAAGACTAGTTGTAATTTTCCTTTCTTTGAAGATGACATTCTAAATACTCTCAGTTAAACTGAACTCATTATTAAAAGTAGATACAATGGAATTTATAAAAAGAATGTTAACAGTAAGGTTTCCCTCCTTGATTAATAAAATCAAAATAATAATTAAATTATTCATGTTCTACTTTGTAATTTATTTTTATCAAAACCATATAAGTTTTAATTTAAAAAAATGTTTTGTCATCTTTTAAGTAAAGCAGATTACAATTAACTCTTTAATTAATATGAATAACAAAAGAAAACATCTTCATTTTTAAACAAAAAATGTTTCTTTGTTATATGAAAAATTTAGATTTTTGTTCAAATCAGATGTGAATTAAATACAATATTTATATTTATTAAACAGTGACCTTTTTATATAATTGCAACAAATAATGTGTAATACAGGCAAAACTCACTATATATATATATATATATTGCCACCCACAACAAGCTGGAGTTATCAATGGATGCCAGAAGGCTTGTGCATAAAATCCCCATCTAGTGCCTACTCATCCAATATCCCCTGACTAGTTTCTGGCTTATGGCCTTTGTCAGTGAGGAGCCTTGAATCTGAGAGCACTGCATCTAGATCTTAGGCACTAGATGGGGATTTTATGCACAAACCTTCTGGCATCCATTGATTATTCTAGCTTTTTGGGTGTGGCAATATATGTAGTGAGTTTTGCCTGTTTTAACAACGGTTATACACAAGCATGAGAGGTGATAGACATGTGATGTTTATTGGCTTAATGTGTAATACTTCAAAAATATATAGAAATATTATTAATCAATGGTTCGGTTACTCTAGCTATCCTTTGAACCTTCAATCATGCATACTTATGTGCCTTAAGATTAATCCATCTCAATATATATATATATATATATATATATATATATATATATATATATATATATATATATATATATATATATATATATAAAACCAAAACTGTCTAACACTATACTAGCAAAAATAAAAATGCAAAACCATAAAACAAAACAATACTAGATTAAATTTTAAAATTTTACCAAAATCCTTACACAACCATGGTTTCATCTACTACAAATAGACCTTCTCAAGTGAAAATCAATCTAAAGGAAAACATATATATATATATATATATATATATACAAACAAACCTTCCCATAATTCACTACAAATTCCACCTTTCCTTAATATCAAAAGAAGTCTTCATGAGATTGATAGCCTCAGAATCAAGGAGTTTTATCATCCAAATCTCCTTTATTCTTCTTTTTAACTCATTCTTTTCATAAAAAAATAACCGAAGCATTGTTAAACAATATTCTATGACCTGTATTCAATTCATGAATATATAAAGCTGAGTTAAGATACCTATGTTTAACCCTACTTATATGAACCTTAACCCTTTCATTAAGGCTAAATTTACTCTGACCTACATAAAATTTACCACAACTACATGGTATTGTTTATAATAATGGTTCAAAGCAGTCTATTGATAGTAGGTCTATTCCTGGTATTGTTTATAAAATTCCATGTAGTTGTGGTAAATTTTATGTAGGTCAGAGTAAATTTAGCCTTAATGAAAGGGTTAAGGTTCCTATAAGTAGGGTTAAACATAGGTATCTTAACTCAGCTTTATATATTCATGAATTGAATACAGGTCATAGAATATTGTTTAACAATGCTTTGGTTATTTTTTATAAAAAGAATGAGTTAAAAAGAAGAATAAAGGAGACTTTGATGATAAAACTCCTTGATTCTGAGGCTATCAATCTCATGAAGACTTTTTTTGATATTAAGGGAAGGTGGAATTTGTAGTGAATTATGGGAAGGTTTGTTTGTATATATATATGTTTTCCTTTAGATTGATTTTCACTTGAGAAGGTCTATTTGTAGTAGATGAAACCATGGTTGTGTAAGGATTTTGGTAAAATTTTAAAATTTAATCTAGTATTGTATTGTTTTATGGTTTTGTATATATATATATACTCATTTAGCAAATAATAAGTATGGAGTGCTTAAAATATGTAAGTTATACTGTAGGTGTGCAATATTTTACTGAAACGTCATTGAATTATTTATGTTCTAACATTTTTATGTGTATAACATGTATTTTCTGTATATCTTGAAAATTGATTGATCAAGATTTCATTGTATTTTGCAAAGGAATTAAGTTCGAATAGAATTTTTATAGAAGTTATTACAAAAAGATTTGATGAAGTAACTCTGCCAAACGTGTTTTATGCAGTTGAACAATAAATTTGTAGTTAATTTGTAACCGAGTTTTTATCTTTTTTTGTTTACATTTAGATTATATTCTTGTAAAATTACAACTTTATTTTTATTTTTGTCTAAAATGCTTATGACGGTTGTTTTTTTTTTTTTAATTTTTAAACAGAATAGAAACATCTTTCCGTGATCAAATTTTATATATTATATTAAGTTTTTAATACATAAATAAATGTTATGAACATTCTTGCAAAGTAGTCTTTATAATTTAAACTTTAATTTTATTAATGCTTAAAATATGATATTCATAGCATTCTAATTACTTTAGTGTTCTCAACTTTTATATACGATTAGTAATGGATTAACAATTCAAACAATACTTAAATGCATTTAAATAGCCCAATTCTTCAAAAGGAGAGTGCTTGTAACTTTCCTGTAGATTGAGAATTGGTCTTTTGCTATTACCCAGATTTTCTTAATTTTTCATTTTCTGTCCTCCCTCTCAATGCATACAATTTCAGCTTTTGATAAATCTAATCTGTGGCCATATTTCTGTTCATGGTCTATAAATATTGAGGAATGTTATTTACTCTTAAGTGTTTTATTGTATAGGTATTTATGCTGGGCTAATCTAGTTGAGAGATTAGCCTTCAATTCACCTTAATATACAAAATTAAATTTAGGTTGGCTGCATTGAATTTTGTAGACAATTTGGTGTGATGAATCTGAAAGCACTTTGTCCTTTGAATTGTTAAGAGTTTGTTTAGTGAAGGAGAAATTCAAAAGCTCACATTATATTTTTCTACTCATATATATTTTTTAATTTTTGTGATATTTTCAGAATATATGGAAGACTAACACATTTTTAGTCACCATTTGTTAAGGTTTGGGGTGGGAGGAGTATTTTATTGTAAAATCAATTTATGGCATTAAAAATTATTATAATTGTGTCCTAACTTTATTAAGTCTTTGATATACATATCTATGTTGTTCTTCTATTTATCTCAACTTTCACAATTTATAATTTCTATGTAAAAAAACCTTTTATACCAGTAAATTTATAAGACATTGGTGTTAAGGAATTGGGATGGTTGCTCCTCTTATATTTATTGGTTTTACTATTATTCTATAATTTAAAATTAAAGTGTCTCTGAACATATATATCTAAGAATTTTATTCCTCGATTTTTGTTTTCCTTTTCCATAGCGAAGTTAGAGATGAATCTTGTTCTAAGTCTTGAAACATTTTTATGATTTGTACTCCTGTCAAATAGAAAAGATACAAGCATTTTTTTTTTTTGGAAAAATGGCTCTTTAAATGCATTTAAGTATTTTTTCAATAGTTAATCAATTACTAATTCTATATAAAATTGAGAACAGTAAAGAAATTTGATCACTATGAATATGATATTTTATATATTGAAAATATGCTAACCATTAATAAAATTAAAGTTTAAATTATAAAGACTATCTTTTCTGTATGAATATCTATAACAATTATTTAAATATTTCAATAACCCAGAAAAAAGTTTAATTTTATTATTATTATTTTTTATAACATATAGTTTAATAATATGCATAAGAGCTATTTATATTCCATATCTATTTTTTGTTAAGCATTAAAATTATCCAAAATTAAGAAGTATAAAATTATATAAATTAAACAAAATGTGTCATTACCAATATATGAAATCAACTGAAACAATATCAAATCTTTAAAGGGTCATCCAATTATCATGTGAAGAAAAATGTCAAATCAATCTTCACTTGACATGTTTTAAAGCAACTATTCTTGTTAAGCACATTAATTAGCAATATCAACATATTACAGTCTTACTCTTATTTATATTACACTAACACAATTCAATCTGAAATTATTAGGTGACTAGTATAATATTTTAATTCATTTGTTAAAATATAATATTTTAGTTAAATATTTTAAACTAATTTAATTAGAAAACAATTTAATAAAGCTAGCAATTAAAGTTAGACTTTTAAAGTAGTGAATAAATAAATATTGTATGAATGAATAAATACTACATTTATTTAATGTTATTTATTTTTAAAATATTCTCAAAAACAGAAAAATCTATTCTGAGATATTTATTTAAATTTGAAACAATAATAAATGAAGGTATGAAATTGTATTAATATTTGTTTTATTAATAATGTAATATAAATTTTAAATATGTAATTTTTAATTGGTTATTTTGATTGCAATGTGGAAGTGTTTTTAATTAATTCAAATGTCTAAAAATTTATTACTATAAAATTTAATTTTAATTAGATAATCTTGATTAACAACCTTCCCTAGTAATAAATAGATCAAGAATTTAAACTAATCAGGCAAGAGGTTGTAGATTAAAAGGCTAATAAACAATCTGTTAAAATGGTCATATGGCCAATGGTATAAATAAGGTGAGACACACATTTGACTCACTCAGGAATCATCACACATTTGTCTCCCTTTACTTTAATTAAATTGTAGTAGTCATATTTAAAATTTTAAAAAGTCTAATTTTCTTTAATTTTTTTAAAGTTCAGTATGATAGAGTAATTTAAAACTATCTTGACACAATTATCTTGACAGTAACACCAAAGGAACTGAGATCTCTATACCTACCAGCTTAATAGTCATATATTTAACTGCTATGATATTTTGGAACACTTTGAAGATTATTGTTGTTACCATTATCATGACTTAAGAATGATTGTGAATTTTAATGTCCAACTGAGCTTCTGTGTTGTAAATAAAATTGCTATTGAATATTTAATTATCTTATTGGCATGAAAATTACAGAAATGATATTTTCATTAAAATATTCATTTATATCAAATTGTTTTGAATTCATTTACTTGAGTAAATAGACTTTTAAAATTAAAAAAAAAACTGCATAATGATATAGTGAATATATTTTCAGATTTTTACAAATTATTTATTAAATCTACAAAAGTTTTTTAACTGTAGAGGGAACTCTCAAACCTTGACACAAGATAGAAACTTTATAAAGATACGAATGACCGTCCTATCTTTAACCTAAATTCACTTTTATATAGGCCAATCTGAAGCATCCTGATTTGAGAGCATGAAGATGTTAGTAACTTCACATTTAAATCCACTGTTTTCTTTTTGACAAATTAACATGCAAAATCTTGCAATTTATGAGTTAATGTTACACTCTTTTCAATGGAAATATAGAAACTAATATAATGTTTTAACTATTTATTGAAAGCACAGGCAGTGTAGAATTATAAAGAAAAATGTCTTAACCTTTTTCACAGGCACTTTAAACATTTATAATAACCAAACGATGTAGGTTATTGGCTATATAGGAAACTCTCAAACCTTGATGCAGGATAAAAACTTTATAAAGAAGAATGACTATTCTATCTTTAACCTAAATTCATATTTATATAGGCCAATCTGAAGCATCCTTATTTGAGAAGATGTTATTCACTTCACATTTAAATTTATTATTTCCTTTTTGGCAAATTAATATACAAAATCGTGCAATTTATGAGGTAATATTACAGTCTTTTTAATGAAAATATAGAAACTAATATAATGTTCTAATTATTTATTGAATGCATAGGCAGTATGTAATTATAAAGAAAAAAGCTTTAACCTATTCCATAGGTATTTTAAATGTTTAAATGTGAAGTGAGTAACATTGTCATGCTTTCAAATCAAGATACTTCTGATTGGCCTATATAAATGTAAATTTAGCTTAAAAATAGGATGACCATTCTTATCTTTATAATGTTCCTATCTTGTGTCAAGGTTTGAGAACTTCCTGTATAGTCAAAAAAATTATTGTTCAGCTATTATAAATGTTTAAAGCACCAGTGGAAAAGGTTAAAGGTATTCATTTTATACTTACATACTGTCCGTGCATTCCTCTGTAAATAATTAGAACATTAAATCTATTAAAGAAAAAGTTAAACTACTAATAAAATATACTTTAATATAATGTATTTGTGCTGTATTTTAATAAAAGACATTATATTGTTATTGGAAACAGCATGAGAAAACCTTACTTATTATGACTGTTCCTATTTCCCACACCGGAAAGAGAAAAGAAACCATTTTTTCCAGGCAGGGTAATAATGACAATCAATCTACAATGAAATGTTAATAAACGATATGTAAAATTTTAAAATGTTTCACATGATAAAATTTTGAAAATTTAAATTTACCTGCAAAAATAACATTATTTCCAATAAACTTAATATTTCATATATGTGCAGAGATGATAATCAACTGATGATTGCTGGTTTAGCATGAACTATATGTATATTGGTGATTATTTTTTCGACATATATATATATTCAAGTGTATCAATGATATGAGATAGAGAGGTGAGTGATGGGTAATGTGAAAGTCTGTGCTTATATACCCTATATATTAAATAATTTATCTTTATCTGAAAGATTTATAAATATCTGCAATGGTGTTTAAAACTTGTAAGTTATTCCTTCCATCTGGGCATTACTATGGAGACTATTGAGATTGCAGATATGATATTGAAATTAAATATTTTCTTCTGAAAATATTTAACAATATTAATAAAGGCTATTTATCAGAAGTACTTTATTATATAATATTTGCATTGCTATTACAAATTTGAATAATCTGTATATTGGATTATTTTAAAACTTGAGTTCAAAACTTAAGTTATATTTACTGCCGTATTATAAACATTTATTATAATTTAAACCCATGAATGTATTTAATGGATATTCATACCTTTTTTAATATATTTGCTAACATAACTATTTAAAATTTATTAAAGATATTTGAATGAAACATGTTCAACATTGCATAATTATACTATAGATTTAAATATCTTAGTTATATTGTCTTATATAATGTGCTTGTTGTCCACGAGATGTTATTGCCAACATTATTTTTCATATTCAAATTTAATGAAAAATGAGGTTGAATCTATTTGTATTATGATTTTTTATACAATCTTTTATTTATATGTATATTAATTTTATATTGTATATGGTCTACTTTAAAATGTTATTGATGTTTTCAGAATTGTATTTTATCATATTAGCATAATTTGAAAATAGTATGTGTCTCCCTATTCAAAATATGAATGATTTATTTGTAAAGATAAATTATTTTGTAAACTGAATAAATAGATGTATATTTCTATGATGATATTTTATAATTATTTATAGGCTGATGATAATAGAGCCACATTTGGTATTAATTATTGTTATTTATCATATTTCATATTTGTTAACTGTTGTATTTTTGTTAAAGATATTAAATTTATTGCCTCCCTATTTTAGTAGTGCTTTTATATGCTAGTATATTTAAAGATGGTAGTGTTAGTCTTTCTCATTATTGTGCTAGTTTATTATTTTTCAAAATGAATGATAGTATTGTCTTCCTTTTATTTGTTGTCTTGCTAGTGTTTATATACTCATAGCATATATTATAGTGATTGAAGCTTATGCTCTCTTTATTTTAAGGCAATTTCTATTTAGGATTTTGCTCCTGATATGCATTCTCATTATTTTTCTGACTAGTGACAAAGTCCTAGATCCTTTATTATCCCTCAAAAGTAGATACATCTTATGAGCTATGCCATTATACAAACGTTCACTTTGCCTTGCTTTATTACTATTATTGAGATGGATTTTGTTTGTAATTGTAGTATGTTTAATAAAACATATGTAAAATTTTACCATGGCTTTATCTGGCATTTTAGTGGTTTTATCAATTTATTGAGGAAATTTACCTTACCTCTATAGCATTCTTGGTTAGGTTAAAATAGAATAATACCTTGTAAATGTAAAACCAGCAAGCATCACATGATCACATCTCCAATACTAGCACATAATTGTTTATAAACAAAGCAAAGCAAAACCCCATCTATCTATCTATCTATCTATCTATCTATCTATCTATCTATCTATCTATCTATCTATCTATCTATCTATCTATCTATCTATCTATCTATCTATCTATCTATCTATCTATCTATCTATCTATCTATCTATCTATCTATCTATCTATCTATCTATCTATCTATCTATCTATCTATCTATCTATCTATCTATCTATCTATCTATCTATCTATCTATCTATCTATCTATCTATCTATCTATCTATCTATCTATCTATCTATCTATCTATCTATCTATCTATCTATCTATCTATCTATCTATCTATCTATCTATCTATCTATCTATCTATCTATCTATCTATCTATCTATCTATCTATCTATCTATCTATCTATCTATCTATCTATCTATCTATCTATCTATCTATCTATCTATCTATCTATCTATCTATCTATCTATCTATCTATCTATCTATCTATCTATCTATCTATCTATCTATCTATCTATCTATCTATCTATCTATCTATCTATCTATCTATCTATCTATCTATCTATCTATCTATCTATCTATCTATCTATCTATCTATCTATCTATCTATCTATCTATCTATCTATCTATCTATCTATCTATCTATCTATCTATCTATCTATCTATCTATCTATCTATCTATCTATCTATCTATCTATCTATCTATCTATCTATCTATCTATCTATCTATCTATCTATCTATCTATCTATCTATCTATCTATCTATCTATCTATCTATCTATCTATCTATCTATCTATCTATCTATCTATCTATCTATCTATCTATCTATCTATCTATCTATCTATCTATCTATCTATCTATCTATCTATCTATCTATCTATCTATCTATCTATCTATCTATCTATCTATCTATCTATCTATCTATCTATCTATCTATCAAAGCTTGAAAATTAAAATAATTTATTTTTATCATAGTTCTGGTAAAAAATGCTTATGAGCTAAATGCAAGTTAAGCTGCTAGCTGTATACAAATTTAAATAATTAAACATTATAAAACTATAATGATAGAATAATGCTTTACTTCTTTATCTTTATTTCTTCAGGTTATTTTTTTTACAATTACATATAATGCACAAATACATATAGAGTAAGATTACTTTTACTGATTCCCATAAAACCTCAACTACTTGTTAAGAAAATATTATATGTAAATATTTCAGTCTCTATTCAGAATCAAACATAAGTATAAATATATAAAACCTGCCTATATGTTTTTGTTTTTTATCTATTATGTTTGGAAACAAATCACTATTTTTAACTACTGAATTTAAAAATGAAAGCCAGTTGTTGTTTTCTATTTCCATAGTGAACTTTATGTTCTTGTGGCAGATGTTCAAGAAGTAAGAAAGATCATCCATAAAGGTCCTATTGTAAGACCAAACAAAAAATGTCAGCAGCATAACTCAGTTACATAGATAACTTTCTATATTTTTTAAATATATATATATATGAAAAACAAAAACAAGTTATAAATCATGTAACTTGCTATCGCTTGCATTTATGATCAATAGATGGAGCTTTACCAAAACCTCAGAACAAGCATATTTTTGTTTGCATAAACGTCAAAAGAGTCAGAATTCACTATCTCTTTCATTGGCTCCACCTTCAGATCAGCTGATTTCAAGCTAATTTACTATCATCAGTGAAGGATAGGGCTAGAAACTAGATCTAAACACTGACTCCAAGCGTTTATACAACAAGTTCCTATCAGTTTGCAAGCATGAATTTTTCAGACATGTAATGTCTCCAAACCCATCGTATATATATATAAAATTTAAAATAGTCCTTAAATAATCCACTGTTGAATAGTAGTCTGTTTAATGGCACTTTATAAGCAACATTGAAAAAGAAAGAAATATGGATCATGATTATAAATTGCTTACTGGTGAAGATTAAGAAGTTATCCATCTTTATTTCACTTTCTAATTAAGAATATATAGATAACTATTTGCTAGTATCAAATGATTAGATGAGTTAACTATAAGTTAGTTTCCTAAAAAAAAATCTAAGCACTTTAAAAATATTTTAAACTTTCCTTCATTAAAATCAAACTCAGTTTGTAGAAATCACAAACGCGTTCATATAGACATCATTATTATTCATTAAAGTATGTTGAAAAGACATTCCCTGGATGAACTTGATATAGGATTGCTTTTGATGATTTTCTTTCATTGCATTATTTAATGGGACTCTTAAATGATTAAATTGCCATGTGGGTATTTAATATTTACATGACTTATTGAATAATTAACCACCCTCACGCGTACATACACGCACATATATCTATTTATCTTTTATTTAAGGCTTCTTCATATAATTCTAAAAATATAATAGCCATGCAATAAGGCTAATAAAAATAATCTTTATCTTTCTGGATGTGATACTGCAGAGTTCAAAATGGTAAAAGAATATCTTCATTAGAGTGAACATGGTAAACAAATTAATAATACAAGATATACTAAAAGAGTGTTTCATGTTAAACTTGACCATGCTTTTCATGCTAGAGGCAGGCCCTGATTACATTATTATATCTAAAAAATATTCTAGAAAATTGAAATATTAATTATTTTCATTAGCTGAGTATAGGAGAGAACAATTAGATGTAATACAGAAGTATTTGAAAAGAACATTTACAGAAAATACCATGTAAATAAAAGAATGAACTAGCATGGTTTATATGTACTCATATTTACAGTTCATGGATTGCCTTGTGCAGTTATTATAAAAGTCATTTCTAATATACCATTGTAAATGCTACTGCTATGGCTATCGCTACTCCTACTATCACTATGACTACTACAACAACTACTGTTGTTGCTATTAGTGCTGTTGCTACAGCTACTGCTGCTGCTCCTACTGCTGCTGCTACTGCTACTATTACTACTACTACTCCTTCTGCTACCACCACAGCTATGGCCACCACCACTTTCACTGCCTCTGCCGCCACCACCAATACTATTACAACTACTACTATTATTTGTCTTTCTATCTTTTTTTATTGGAAGTGGAATCATCATACTCAAGAAGATGCAAATTGTGATGCTAATATATTAGAAAACATTAATACAAAAATGAAAATATTTAAAAACCTTTCATTTTTATAGAAGCCCTTAATATTGACATTTTTCACACTGCTACATCCATCTTAAGGGTTCTTTATACTAAAATCATTTAGATAAAAGCAAAAAGCTTTAGAAATGCCTATGGTAATCTTTGCTTAAACGTTTATGCAATAATAAATTCTTTAAGCTTGTTTTTTACATACTGATTTATATGTATATATATATAAATGAAATATTATTCAGGTACATCCGTGTATAATTTATTGAAAATATATATGTACAAACTGACATTTCAACCAGGCCAGACTGGTCATCAATTCAGTAACAAATATAAAATAATTGTAGAGATGCTGTAAATACTAATATATAACAATAATGAACATTCTATTAATAAAAAATAAAAATAATAATTAAGAGAAGTTACGCCTCTTTGAAAAAATTTCCAAATAGAAGGTAATTTGCATATATCATAACATTTATTGATACATTCTTGCCTTTGAAAGATCTCAATAGCTTCTCTGATCCAACAATGTCAGATCAGATAAGCCATTGAAATCTTTAAAAGGCCAGAATGGATCAACAAATGTGCTGATAAATTATTTTCTATTTGGAAATTTTTTTCCAGAAAGTCATTAATCTAAATAATTTTCCATAATTATCATTTCTATTTTCTATTAATAAAATATTCATTATTGTTATACGTGAGTGTTTACAGCGCCTCTACAATTATTTTATAATATTGATTTCCAGTTGATGACTAGTATGACATTGTCAAAATATAGGTTTACATGTATATTTTCATAAATTATACACAGATGTATCTTGATAATATTTCATTTATGTCTGTAGTCCATAAAAATCTTCAATTCCATTATATATATTCATTTTAAACACTTTTTACAATGAAGTAAAATAAACAAAATATTCTTTGATATTTTTTTGCAGTTTCAACTGACCAGCAGACTTCATCAGAACTTCAATATTCAAATATGTATGATCATACAGTTACTACATATTTATACATACATTGTACTAATTGTGTGGTCATATATTGTCGTATATATTTTAATATTTCGGCTTGATAAAAACTGCTGCTCAGTTGTAAATGTAAGAAAATATCAGAGAATAAAACTTTGGTGATTAATAAAGAAGCAAAAAAGATATATATAAGTTTTTTAAATAATTCAGAAAATAAGATAAGTTTACCTCACATAAAAACAAGTCATTGACATAATTATTTCATTTTTTTTAGTAATAAAAATATCTACATCATTTACATATTATTATTGCTATTGAAGAAGAAACAAGTGACATCACTTTTTATGAATTTCTTACTGTAGGAAAATTATTGAATAACTCCAGATAGGACAAAGATTATCAACAGAGTATAGTTCCTACGATGAGACTTAACAATAAAGTTTTTATCATTTCATGAAGACTATAAGGATTTTTAATAAAAACAAAGCAAAACTCTCCATATAGTAGTGCTATCTTGTGATAACAAGAGCAATCAGTGGATGCCAGAAGGCTTGTGCATAAAATCCCTATCTAGTGCCTACTCATCCAATATTCCCAGACTAGTTTCTGGCTTGTGGCCTTCATCAGTGAGGAGCCTTGGATCTGAGAGCACTGCACCCAGATCTTAGGATCTCTACTCATCCAATATTCCTAGACTAGTTTCTGGCTTGTGGCCTTCATCAGTGAGGAGCCTTGGATCTGAGAGCACTGCACTTTGGATCAAGTTGCAGTGCTCTCAGATCCAAGGCTCCTCACTGATGAAGGCCACAATCCAGAAACTAGTCTGGGAATATTGGATGAGTAGGCACTAGATAGGGATTTTATGCACAAGCCTTCTGGCATACATTGATTGCTCTTGTTAGCACAAGATGGCACTACTATATGGAGAGTTTTGCTTTGTTTTGAATTGTTTAATAACAATTATGTGCTAGTATGAGATAGTGATCATGCGATTTTTAATAAACTAAGTATAATGAATGAATATTGTGAAATGAATAAATCAAATATCTAAAATGTTAGAGGAAAATAACATGCTATTATAATTCTCAAACAACAAGCTATAGTTATTAAAGAACTAAGCATATCATAATATATAGATATGGTTTCAGATCTATATATAAGTATGTTCATTTCATTGAAATATTAATGTGTTTCTCAATTCTGGATAATAGCTCAATAATAAAATAAAGAAGTAAGAGATGGTTAAATTAGAATAAAAATACAAAAGAGCCAGGTGCAATACTACAAAATACAATGTTTTTCATTCACGAAAGTCATTGGGCAGGACTCAATAGGAGTGTATAAAACACTCCATCATGTCATATATTGATTACCAAAGATTACACTAGGTGGGAGGTATGTGTAAACAATGTTGAATAGTATATGTATAAGCAAATGTCGTGAAATGTTGTATTGGTTTTATAGGAGTTCATCAGTAATTCAAGCTGCAGATATAAAAATGGAGCTGTGATTCACAATACTTGAACTTCAAAGTCTCTCATTTTATTGCTCTACTAAACTAGGCAAAGCATCATTGATCATTATTGTTGTATAATGTATTCTTTTTAATGTATGGCTGCTAATGGAGATTAAAATGCTGTTTCACAATAATATTAGATACATTTGTTTATAGAGGGCGCAAAAAGGAAGTACATTTGTTTGATTAAAATTTTTACGTTTAAATAATTTAAAAGTTATATATTTCATTTAAATTTAATTAATTTAGAATATACGTCAACGTTATTAAGAAAGTTAATTTAATATTTCAAATAAAAAAGAATCGGTGAATGTTAGTCAATTATAATAATTTCTAGAGATCGGAGGGCTTTGAAAACACATTGAAAACGAATTGCCTTTAAATATTCATATTAAATACAGACATGAACATACAAGTAGCCATCTATTATTATTTTTCTAGGCAAATTTGCGATGCATAAATAAAGAATTTTTTGAAGTAAAAGAAAGTTGACAATTTATTAAACTTTTTTCTTTAGTTAGATTACCAAGATCAACACATATGTTCTAATGTCATTACTTTTGTTTGGGATTTATACTTTAAAAGTACGGCAGATGCGATTGGTCATTCTGAGTGGGTTCAGCAATTACTCACTGCTTCTTTGAGCAGACTGATGAGTGTCACACTGAATTAACGTCTTCAAAAGTTTCATCAGAAATGCAATTTTGATTCATCAATTATTATGAAGTTTAAACTTGTTTTAATCTGAAAGTTGAATTCTTGCAAATTATAAACTATATTCTTGAGCAATTCTATAGATATTTTGTTTTCACTTTTACTTTCAACACTATTTAAAACACAAAGTAAAATGTCTGTATATGAAGAATTTTGTTTGTATGCAAGTATAGGTAAAAAGCACCCTGCTCAAATTTTCACAGTATACAGAGTCAGACTCTAGTACTCAAAATCTATGCATGAAAATTCCATGCATGATCTGGTGTAATGATAGACTGGCAGATTAGAACTCAAAGTGTAGGAAGCGCTTTCAGTGTTTATACATTTTATGTTCTCTTAAGCCTTAAACATTGAATTATTTATAAATAAAGATCTCCCAAGCTTCATTGAAAATATTACTCACTAGGCAAGTCAACGCTTGTTTGTATCTTTACATGTTATTTTATGTATAAGATTAGATAAATTCTCATGTGTTTATATTTAATGCACCTGAAAAGGATGTGGTTTTAAAATGGATGCAGAATGAAATAAGGTTGTGCTTACGAGTGATCATGATATAGTAAAATTGGCACAAATAATACCTTCATGGAAAACAGAAAGAAACTTGTATATTTGTAATGAACTAATTGTTTTTCCTTCCACTAGGTGATAAAAGTGGATATAAAGTAGTTTATACCTTGTGTGAGAAAAATATAGTGAAAGTCATCAAACTGTCCACATGGGTCAGAAAGATTCAGATGTTGATATTTCTATAAAAATATAGGCATATAATTCTTTAATCAATGTGGCATATGAATAATATCCAGTTTAATAAAATATATTAGTAATAATCATTAATATATCTGTGTGAAATGGTTGGTGCCAAAGTTGTGAGTTCATAAAGTTTACATTTGTAAACCAAACTGAATATGAATATGGAGACATGTGTAAGCATTGTTATTTCTACTGAGAATGGAAGCTATGTATGCATATAAACAAAAATGTTTACATACAGACATTTACCTATATTTTTGTAAAAGTTTTTAGGTTTAATTAATGTATCTTTTAGTAGTTTCAAAATGTGTGCACAATGAAAGGTGGTCTTACTCTCTATGCTGATGAAATACTGTGATAAGTTGAATGAGGCACATACTTATCTATAAGAAAAAAAAATTGAAAATATATATCTGTAGTACAATGATTGTTCACCCTTCCATGTGTTCTTTTTTTGTAGGAGATTAAAACAGGAAAAACTCTCCTTACAATAGTGCCACTCAGTGCATTCCAGAATAATCAATGGATGCCAGAAGGCTTGTGCATAAAATCCCTATAGTTCTACTCATTCAATATCCCCAGACTAGTTTCTGGCCTGTGGCCTTCATCAGTGAGGAGCCTTGGATCATGTGATCCTTGTAGGAGAATGGTGTAATAGAGTTACTGCATTTTCAACATGAGGATGGTCATTAAGGTTGTGATATCTTTATTAAAATACAGGTAAAGGTTTAAAGAGCATATTTGGATTGGGGATAAACTCTAGTTTGGATAATAAATTAAACTGTAATACTTTACTGTCTGTAAATATTTAATATCAGTAAGAGATTGTGATTTGGACCAATTAGTGAGTACTGGTTTACGGAAATGTTAATCCTGTGATATAGTTGTCTTTTTTCAGATGTCTTTATTTTTAATTCAGGACTATTTGGTGAACAGAAGTTTTAAGTGGTTTCAAAATGCATGCATAGTAAGAGAGGATGATCTGATATTTTGTGCAGATGGTTGATTGTAAAATGGTTAAAGGTGAGATGAAAGATGTACTGATAAAAACTAGAAGAATTATGTGGGTATTTGTTTACATAATTTGGTTTCATAATGTGTACAGTGAAAATGTTCTGCATAGTCTTGTACACTGTAGAGTTAGCAGATTATAAAATTCAAGATATATAGATCATGGTACCAAAAGTTATTTGCATGGTTGGTGCATTGATAGTATGGTAGAATATATTTCAAGGTCCATGAATTCTTTCTTAACTCTGGTGCTCAAACCTTTTATAACTTTCCAAGCAATATATCATTGGAAGCAATATGTTCAACCATCACTAAAATGTTATTCATTAGGTAAATCAAAGGCTGGTTTTTGATGTCTTTATATCTTTCTGTATTACCATAATATCTAATATTAAATAAACACCCATTAACTGACTGAATAATAATTGGATAACTAACTCACACTTAACTCATCTAGTTATCCACTTTTTAATCAGATGCTAAATAATTATTTATATAATCTTAGATAGCATATGACACATAAAGATATCACAAAAACCCTAAAAAAAACAGCATTTGTTTACTTAATGAAAAATATTTTGAGTGATGCTTGAAAGATTTTTATGTATAAATAATTCATAAATACTATTCAAAAATGTCATTGAGCTGCTTTTGAACGAAAGGATCAAATAATTTGCACAAATAAGAATAAAATATATTTTACATAATAGAAATCTCAGTGCCTATGTAAAAGAGTATTGTAACACTTTTTTAGTTTACATAAATCAATACTGAAAGTTCATTGCATATGATAAATCAAGGCCATGTAAATTTGAGAGACTTCACTTTGTTTTCAAGTAACTTTAGGATTTTACTTACACTTAACCAATCCATTTGAATAAATATGATCATCTAGTATTTGTTAATAAATGGATATAAAGTTTTTATATCTAGAGGATATAAAATGTCTTAAGTCATTAACAGATTTCTTAAAGTATTACTATTAATTGAGTAATACCTTATGCATCACTGATTCATGATTGTAAGTGTTGAAAAAACTTTTTGCTCTATGGAGGCGTTTGAAGATTGTTTACATTTCTTCCCTGTATACATGTGTGTGAGGAAACATAATTAAAAAATCAAACAAATCCACCTTTCTTTTTACTCTTTCAATGCTCATTTTATTAATCTAAAATTAATCCATCTGACAGTTTTGACTACCCAGAAATCTTCTTCAGAGCTGCAAATCATATATAAATTTACAAATACTTAATCATATAAAAATACAACATAATATAAATACATAAATATTTATCATTAAAAAAGAATCAACACTTAGACAATCACAATATCAAGAACAATCAACAATTTCTAACTGTTGTCAAGGCAACCTTTTTTAAAAAAAGGATGGAATCCCACCCTTATTAATAAAACCTATTATTATTAAATTATTATTATTATTATTATTATTATTATTATTATTATTATTATTATTATTATTATTATTATTATTATTATTATTATTATTATTATTAAAACCTATTCTGAATGAAAACTATCAAATAATCAGTTATAAGATTACAAACTGCAATTATAAATTTTAAATTACACCCAAAGTATTACTTAAATAATAAGTATATTAATGCTCAAGGCTAAATGGGTGTATAATTAATCATTAAAAACCAGTCAACATTCAGTCAATCTCAATATCAACAACAATCACCAATTTCTAACTGTTGTCAAGCCAACTTTCTTTTAACAATAAATATCTCTATTTTCTATGGTTGTGTAGCTCTGAGGAAGATTATTGAGTTTTGAAACTGACAAACGGATTAATTTTAATTTAATAAAATAAGCATTGAAAAAGTAAAAAGAAAGATGGATTTGTTTTATTTTTAATAATTTTATCAATGCATAAAGAAAGAAAAGTTGATAATATATTTCATGAAGACGAAACATAGTTGTTGGATTCACGTGTGGCAGTATGTTGATTTTATAATAGCATTGGTGTTTTAATTAAAATTCACTTGTTATTAACTGGATAGTAATGGCAGATCAATATACATTTTTTTAACACAACCCACCCACCACCCACACACATACATAAATTACACCACCACAGTTCTTATTCTTATACAAACTGAAAATACATTGGTAATCTGCTACCAAGATAACTATAATTATACAGTTAAGTATAAGGTCTAAGGTGATATAATTTACATATTCATAAATAGATGGCACATTTGGGTTCATACATGTATACATATAGATAAAAGGTAAAACAGGACTCAAATTGTCAACTTCAGTACAAAGTCTGTTTAACAATCCTTTATAAAAAAAAAATCACATTATAACAATTCTTTCATATGTAGAATCTTATATTTTTATTTTATACATTCCTTTTTTAGTAAAAGTTATTTCTTTTTACTCCTTAAGTAGCATATTTTTTCTCAACATTTGTTAAAAGAAAATTTAATGTTGGTGCATATCAATTATATTTTTATAAATGGCTCCATCTCTTGATAGAAAATGTAACTAAAATATAAACTTTTTTTAAAATGAATATTTAAATTGCAAATCAATTGAGAGTATTAATATACAAATGCAAATGCTATCAAAATATAATTAATTGTAACCACTTTTTAAATAATTTTTTGTGTTGCATTGATCCCAGTTAATATTTTAAAATTAACTTATATGAATAAGGACTGCATTGATTTAAAATAGATAAACAAAATCCTTTAGAATTAATCATGTTTATTAACAAATTTTATTGAAAGGGATTAATAAACTAAAGATCATCATTTCAAGATAATGCACATGTGCTTTATGAATCTTAGTAATAAATGAATACTTTCATTTCCAACACAAGATAAAGTCTTTGCAAAAGAATAGAATGAATCCACCTATTCTTTCAACCCAAATGCTTAAGTATGGGCAAATCTTAAGCACTGGAAATGAAAGCGTTTAACAAATATTATGAATGATTGCAATTGCATAACACAACATAAAAGAAGGTCACATGACTCCAGTAAGTAGTTGGGTTTATCAAAACAAACTATTGTAATTTCCAGAAGCAGCATTTATGGCTTATTTCCTACTTCAAAGAGGCCAATTACTGATGTAATCTCTACAATTTAGAAGTTATGTGTCATAAAGATAATAACTGGACATAAATAATGGAAAAGCATATGATATAATCACATATATAATCACTTACTGTGCTATATTAGAGATTCCTGTTTGGCTATTGGCAAAATTAGCTTATCAGATTGTCTTATAATATTTTAATTTGCGAAGTGCCAATAGTTAAAAATTAAAATATTATTTACATACTTTACTGGCTTGTTATATATTCTAAAAACTACTTTGTAGTAAATCATAGGATTTCACATTGTACATTTATGATTTAGACTCAATGAGTTAATTGTGAAGATATTTAAAGCTTCAAGCTTTCAAACTTAAATGCTTATGACTGGCTTAGATATATAGATAGAAAAGTAGAGAGAAGGGTGGCTGCCATTTTCTTGTAAAATATTTGTTGTGTGTTTAGGTTTGTATGTCATTTAAACAGTTATTCTTGACATCTGATTGGCTGTCACTTAGGTATTGTAATGAGCACTAGAGATTTGGCATTATCTCGATTAATTTCAGATTGTGTTATTTGATTAATTTAATGGTATACTAACTCTTTCCAAACACTGATTCTGTAATATCATTCAATATAAAATTGTTTTAATTTATACATTCTTTATCTATAACCATGGTTCAATAATCACATGTACATAAATCATTCTTTGTTGACTTCTGTGTTTTTTTTCAAGAAGGTTAGCTTTTACTTCAAACCAGACTTTAATATTAATAGTGTATATTCTATGAGTCTATTTTGTTTTGTGCTCTTAGTGAAATGCTTCTTAGTTACTGACTTATCATTTGTTGATATATATAGCAGGACAACTATAATGTGTTTTTATTTATAACATTTTAGTAAGTTTTTTTAAAATTGATTTTTGATAATATTTAGTTTCAAGCATTCTGCACTCAACCATTAATTTATTGAACAAAGTGCTAAAACTGTCCTCTCTGACTGCTTTTGTCATAATTTATCTCTGTTATCATTCATAATAAATATGTAAATGTCCAGTATAATTAATTTAATTATTTATATAATACTTTTGTTTTTTCAAATTTTGTCCATGATTTAAAAATATAGTTTTGTACAGATATTCTGTAGTTTTATTTTTGCTATAAAAATGTTAAATCATATTCTTAAGCTATACAAAATGTATATATTATCTATTTCATTTTCATCAATTTTGGGTCTTGTTCTTCATGATTTTGTTTTCATTTTATGCAATGAAATATGGTTTTAGAAATATGGGTTTAATAATATTTCTCTTCTTTAGCCTTCTCAGTCTCTTAAGTTCTATTAGCTCAATTAGTCAATTTTAGATAATAAGTATGGGTTTTATATTCTCTCCTAATGTCTGTAAAAATCGCTTTAAATATCTATTCAAACTTTATATTATTTCATGTCTCATAATATACAAGTATTTCAATATATATATTGAACCAGATGCTTTATCCACTTCAAAAGCAACCATCATGAAATCAAAACTAACATCATATATATTTATAATGTTTTAAAAGAAAAATTTGTATGTTATTTTTTATGTATTAAGAATACATGAAACGAACAAACCCGATTGTAAAAAACATTTTAATTTTTTAAAAAAAGTTTTGATTGTGATAAGTTTCTTTTTATTTTGTTGATTGTAATCTATTTTAAAATCTTAGACTTATTTTTTTATTTACTTAAATTTAATTAATATTTGATAATAGATAAGAGCCCTGGTTGGATTTTGTTTTTAATGAAGATTATGTGGGAGATAGAGATTTACCCTGGTCAATACCTTTTAATCAAAATTAGGTGAGAGATAGCATTTTGATATAAAATCTCTGGGTTTTTGACTGTTATAATTTTAAGTTTTATAGTCACTAATGTCAGATGGTTAACCTATATAACTTTTATATTCATGGATCATTGAAATTAGATTTTTTATAATAGAAGATTTTGCAGATGGTATTTACTATTTTCTGGACTCAGAAATAATTGCTTAGTTACTTGCTAACAGAAAAAGTAAATACACTAAGTCATTGGAACAGCAATTGTCCATCTAAAATGCAGACACTACCTGTACCTTGAAAAATCATATTAACAATATGGCATGCTAAATATTTTCAAGATTATCTCTGGATCTTCATAATTATGTCACCATAAACCTGCCTTAATGCCCTAGTCCAGAATTGATTCTCAATATTGTCATTATTCTCCTGATTTGAGAAATAGAAATCAAAACATTCATAATAAACTCTAAAGAGAAATAAACTGTGCACACTCCACTGGAAGAAATCAGCTGGACAGAATATTATGATTCAAAGATAATGAACATTTTTATATTATAACCAGGGTTTAAATGTCTTGTTTAATTATCTATGTTAAAGTCCCAGCTTAATTTAAAAAGAATCCTGCACCTATAATAATATGTATAATCATTTAAATATCATTAATTAATTTATTATGTATTTTCTTATTATTACATGTATTGAAGTCTTAGTTTTAAGATTTCATATTTTTAATTTATTTATCCAAAAGTACATGATGAGTTTATATTTTATATGCTTAGTGTTTTTCTCCTTTTGTATTACTAACCTTTGATGTTATTTTTAATTCACTTGTCCCTTATTCTTTCATTACATTAATTTAGACAATCTTGGTTTGCATTTCCTGGGACTATAAATTTTTGTCTAGAAATTTATCGAGTGTATTGTTCTGTTTTTCTTTAACAGTAGAAATTTTGGTTTTCACATTTTTCAGATTATATAATACCATAATCTTTTCTTTTTATCTTTTGTCAGAATCAAGCTTGCATGTCCTAAATGTGACTGTTCATGAGTGTTTGCAGGCAAATAACACTCCTATAATATTTCGAGGTTTTGTTGGGTTGTAGGAAAATATCACTCTGTGCTGATTCATATTATTCCATCTAAGACCGCTTTGTTTTTAAATCTCTAACTAAAGGAAACTGTAATTTGTTTATTTAAATCATTAACAGAAAGACATGATAAATCCCTTTATAATCTTAGGTGAAAAAAGGAACTTATCTACTAGGATGTTTAATGGTACAATACTCTTTTACATTCTCTGATAAATCAAGTGGAGGAATTTAGGTCAGTCTTTCCTATTTTGTTTGTGAAATATTTTAGATTTAAGAAATTTTAAAATTATTTATAATTATTTTTGGATGATACTTGTCTATGTGTTCTTTCCTCAATTGTCTGAACAATGTTAAAAATCTTGTTCTCTTCCTGGATCTAGCTGGTAGCATTTATCATCATTATTAACTTTTGAATCACCATAAATTAAATTTTCAAGGTAGTTAGTGACATAGTGGTGCCCTTGGTGATCAAAAGAAGATTGAAATGCCTGGTACAATATATATATAAATACAAATACGAATTTTTAATAATTACTATATTCCACAGAAATTAGTTGATTTTTTTTGCTCAAAGATTATAAATGGTGCAAGTGCTAATATCCAAATATTTATATATTTAAATGTTATTTAAAGTCAAGGCTATTTATTAAAAAATAAGTTTGATTAAGAACTTCATCTTCTCCTACCTTTTTGTAGTAGATTAACCGTTTGAATGCATGACTCGTCAAAAAATGAGAAGATTTGTCTTCACTCTAAATCGGCTACTTTTTATCCCACGTATACATATTATATGTCATTCAAAAGAAAATCAAAAGTTCTGTAAGATGGTGCCCTCTTCAGTATTATTTTACAAGTAAAAAATCAATAAAAATGACCATATATGTCAAACAAAACCAAAGCACCACCTCCTCACCAACTTTTCTTGAATCTTATTAGCTGTCCCACTTCTGTCAGAAAGGGAAATGGCTGCCAAAAAGTAAAAAGTTACGTTCGTTTTGATTTTTATTACGAAAATGATAAACGAATGTTTACAACATTTTAAACAATATTTGAATTGAATTACAAATTATTATTGATAAAATAATACTAAAAATCAAATTATTTTAGAAAAATAGTTAAGATATTACCAAGAATTATTTATTTATTGCTACATATTGATCGTAACGTTAAAGTAAAAAAAAAAGATTGCGTCAGCAATCTTTTTTGGTTAGTTGAATAGCAGTTACTTTTATTTCACCGCAATTGAATATTTTTTAAATTATAAATCAAATTTTATTTTTGAAAAGACTTTCGTTTGCTTTCGTAATCTGACAATTCAGAAATATACTTTTTACAAATGAAACTAACGTATTTATATTATTAAAAGTGATCTATTTTAACAATAGATTTTGTTAAAGTTATGAATTGGCCAATTAAAAGTTTTGATTTTTAACTCATTCGGCCAATTAAATAATAATCGTTGAAAGGGTTAAACTGGTTAATTTTTAATTTTGTATATATGTTGCCTTCAATTTGAATTTAATTTTCAAAAACTTTAAATTATTTTTATAGTAATTCTTTTAAATGATAGTAATTATATTTTTAAAAAATGAAATAATTTTAAAATGTATTCTACGTTTAATTTATAATGAGAAATTTAAAAAAATGTTTAAATTTCAATTCATGTTTGTTCACTTTATGTGGATGTTTTAATTCTTTAAAAAGTCATTTAAATATAAAAATTGAATATATATATATTTTCATATGTCAAAAGCATTGAATGGGAAGCGAACCCAGTCCAACTGGTTGGAAGGCAGCTATGCCAACTGCTAGGCCACCAATGCTTGACAATTTTGTTATTAAAAATATTAAAATAAACAATATATTTCAAATTAAAATAATTGTTTTCTTTCTGCCAAGCACAACTTGAAAAGACATTATTATTATCATCATTGTTATCATCATCATTATTACTACTACTACAACCACCACTATTATTACTACTACTACCATTACTACTACTACTACTACTACTACTACCACTACTACTACTACTATTACTACTACTGCCAATACCACCACTACTATCACTACCATTACCACCACCACTACACTAACACTACGACTACCACAACCACCATCACCACTACCACCAGCACTACCATTACTGCTACCACTACCACCACCACTTCCACCACTTATGTTGAGAGAATAGTTTTCAGAGTTTTGTTTAAACCTATCATCTATCATTGAAAATAATTAAAATATAAATTTATTATTTTTATATTAATCTGACAGAAAAGTAAATTAAATAATTAAGTATTAGTAAACTAATATTCTATGTTACTGCTAGAGTGAACAAAATAAAAAAACAGCATCATTCTGGTTAGCATCAAGAAACAACAACAAAGAATTAACATTAGGCTGATATAAAGTAAGTTTTAGTTAAATGAATGCATAGTGGTATTTCCAGTTTTTATGCACTAGGCAATCTTATTTGGCATAGAACATGCAATACATTTCGATTTTAGTATTCATATTTAGCCACATAGTGCAGCTACCAATTCCTACATTAATTATGAACAAGAAATTTTAAACTAGAATTTAAAAATACCAAACTATCACAGGATAAAAATGATGGATATTTTTCTAATAAAGTTTTCCTGTTATTTCAATATTGTTAGTATATGGTCTTACAATAGTTATAATTATACTTTATTATAAGTTTAGTTATAGAAATAGTTAATTATTTTCTAATAAATTTTGCTACAATGATGTTGGGAAGCAAATTACGATACTTGAAGTTTCAACAATTATGGTTACATCGCCTACTAACCTTTTTGCCAACATGTCAGTGTTGTTTACTAAGCTTAGTGCATTTTTTCATACTCTGGCAATATTTTTGACTAGATATTCCTGATCATCTCTTTTAAATTCTGTCTGAATGATTATACTACCCAAATATATTACTAGCATCAGTAGGTTAGGCATGAAGTCTTATACCATTACTCTTATGGTTTTGTAAATTCCATCAGTGGTTGATAAATAATAAGTGCTTAAATTTGGGTTAGAGAAATGGACTTTTCTAGTCTAGAAGTATCATGTTATGTCTTGAAATGTCTATCTGAACATGCAGAAATATAAAGAATAATTGATGAACTAATGTTATTTTCACCAGATAATTACACTCTCTTTAATTTAAACATTATCCTCCACACACACACTTTTCATTTTAATGTACATATTAAGAAAATGGCTCATGGCTTCTGAATGTGTGAACACGTATCTTACTTTTATTAAAACAGGCAAAACTCTCTATACGTATTGCCACTCAGTGCAGCCACTCAGTGCAAGTCACTCAGTGGCAATATGTATGTAGAGTTTTGCCTGGCTTCATAACAGTTATAAGCAAGCATAAGAAATGGTAATCATGGGATGTTTATATCTTACTTTTCTTGACATTTAAAAATGTTGATTCATTTTCTTGGATGTTCATAAGAAATCTGAACTCTGGAAGTGAAAAGGTTGATTTGTATACCCTGAGCTCCTAAATTTGCCTCCAACAAATTCTATAGAGTCTTACTTTGAAGTCATTACAATGACAGTAATCTACCTGCCACAGATTGTATGACTTATTTCATCATTCAAGCAGCATTAACTAAATAGCGATCTATTAACCCATAATAATGACTAGATATATTGGTATAAACCATCTACTAAACATCACATGATCACTATCTCATACTAGCACAAAATTGTTATTAAACAAAGCAAAACTCTCCATACAGTAGCGCCATCTTGTGCCAACAAGAGCAATCAATGGATGCCAGAAGGCTTGTGCATAAAATTCCTATCTAGTGCCTACTCATCCAATATCTCCAGACTAGTTTCTGGCTTGTGGCCTTCATCAGTGAGGAACCTTGGATCTGAGAGCACTGCACCTGAATCTTAGGATCTAATGCAACCCTCCAGCAGCCATCTACCCGAAAATAATTTTTGAATATATTTAATAACTTTTTAAACTAGATTCTGGATTTGAACTTGGTTGTAGCAGTCTAATGTAAAGATGTGGTTAAACTGTCAACTCAATGTCTGTTGGGGGTGATATCCCACTATTAGGAGCAATATTGTATCGTATCGTATACCAATTACATTGTTAGTTTTGTTTTAGTATAGTCATGTACAAACGTAGATTGGCCTGGGATGTTACCTGTCTATTTAATGATAGCTAAATAGACATTTGCTGACAATACCGGATAGCTAGCTTAGTTGACTATGGGATGATTTCGTGATTTCTAAAATTTACTCAACTCCCATTTTGAATATTAAACACTTGTACATTATAACCATTACGCTAAGAGCCCTTGTGGCTAATGCGGTTAACGATTAAATAACAAGTCTACCTCAGCTTCAGCTTCTGATAGTAATAAAAAATACTTAAATTTCTCATGCGTAATGTGAAAATAGATAATTTATTGCAGTTCTTTTTTAATTAATTTTTTAGTTTAATGAAAAGAAAAAATATATATTAAGATCTTATAGTAAATATATTTTTTGCATTTATCAATATTATTGATAAATGGTCTACTGGAAGAGTTTTATTTTGATCCTTTATTGCGCGGGGAAAGAGTAAAAGATATCAATAAATTGTTTTTTACCATTTTAGATTGAGTAAACAAAGCATTTTCAGATCAGAGGCAATTCTATAAACCTTTCTTCTAAAGACTTAAATAAAGAAGTTCTAGTAATTCTACATAAAAAAAGACTTCAATCAGACAAGCAAACCATTAAATGATAACAAAAAGGATTGGGAGGAAAAAAAAAGGAAATAAAGATAACACTAACTTGCCGTAGTAAAATAAAACACAAACATTAATAAAAAAAAAGAAGAGTAACTAAAGAACTGAAAACAATTTAAAATGGTGCATTAATACAAGCTTTGAGAATTTTTTAGCTAGGTAATGTAGAAAAAAAATATTAACATTAAAAGTGAGTTTTGGAAATCTTTATATAACTATATATAAAGTATATGAATGGCCGAGTGCTGAAGGGTTAGCACTTCCCCATTGTATCGATGATGAGAATTAAGTCTGAAGGACTTGAAAAATATGTCTGTCAGCTAAGAATTTATAATTAAGTTTAGGATATTTGTCAGGTAAATAAAATATATCCAACTGAGTGCACTATCTGAATATTATTCACTAAATATGTATTGAGCTATTCATAGCGAGGAGAGACAGGAAGGTCAATCAAAAAGCGAAACCATGACGAAAATTTCATCAACTGTTTGATTAGCGTGAATAAGATTTCTTTCTGCTGCTTGTCTATATATAAAGGTATTTCTAAACAACTAATACCCACATAGCTGTAGTAAAAATATTGATTGACAAAATTATCAGTCTCATAGACTCTATGATAGAACAATTTTCTGATGAGCAAAAGTCTCGAATTTAATATCTGATAAAAAAGAAAAGTTTGATTAGTTATATAAAGCACTATATAATAACTGAAACACACAGGCTTATTATATACCTGTGTCTATATATGTAATATATAGGGTATATGAACACAGACTTTCACACGATCCACTACTCTCCACACTATCTCATAACACTGATACACTTGAACACATATATGTGTTATCTTTTCAACATATATGTGTTCAAGTGTATCAGTGTTATGAGATAGTGTGGAGAGTAGTGGGTGGTCTGAAAGACTGTGCGTAATGGAATAAAAACAATTTTAAAAACGTTATAGTAAGATTATTGCTCTGCAACGTCAAAATAAGTAAGAACACTTCACCTTTAAAACAGATATTTTTTCTGTAATACAAGATATCATGGATAAAACCATCATAATATATATCTTTTGAAATCATTTCTAAAATGAATAAGCAACCATCTTTTAAAATAGAAAAGTAAAGCATGTATAAATGATCTAACAAATTGCTTTCAACAACACAACAAAAATTTGGTTGGCAATAAATAAAAAGATCAAACTTTTTATTAAATTTTAAGGTCTACAAACGACTGATGAGTTTTTTGCCATTATATTTCAAGGCTTTTCCCACAACACACACACAGACACACAAAAGGTTTGTGTATATATATATGACAATAGAAAATTTATCCGCAAAATTTTTAGTTAAACATATTTAGAGAGTGAAATTTATTCTTGTTGGCATGGCAACAAGATATTGCTGCTATTATATTTTGCACATTTAGGTACATCATTTGAATATATGTTCATAGTGTGTATATATAAGAATCTGCCTTCCATGTTTATGATATGAGTTCAAATACAGACTGGATAATATATGAACCTTTTTTTTAGAGTATAATTAGGTTTTGAATTTTTTTCATATAACTTATTCTAGTTAACTCAATTAAATATCCACTGTTGATAAACAAATATGTATCTAGATAATTTTAGCTAGAATGTATAGCACATTAGAAAATTAACCACATTTGGATTACTAATGCTTTCTGAATTCTTTCTCTATGAAGTGCACTGTCTTGTAATAGGTTATTTAGAGGCTGTTTAATCTTTTACTTTCATATAAATTTTACATATATAAATCAGAACATAAAAGTGCCATCTGCCAATCTAAATGTGAAATATCATAGTAGATAATATATCTAACAGCTACATCTTTTTAATGACAATTATTGACAATACTAAACAAACAGAATCAATGTCACAGAAAGCTCTACATTATTTGTGCCAAGCTCATAAATATTACTAATCACCAACTATAGTAAATTGTTGCTTTAAACAGATTATATTCAGTTCATATGAAAGTGCACATAAATATTAAATATAATCCTTTTTTTTATCCACTACACCCTTTTACAAATATATTTTCAAATAATCAAGCAAATTCAAGGACCAAGAATTTTAAACACTTAACTTGCTTAATCATCTCTCCCTTCTCTGTCAATATATATTGAAAAGAAGCATTTTCATAGGAGAATATATTACAAATTCATAATAATTTTTCAGGATTCACTATTAAACTTTTTAAATAAAATATATACTGATGCTATATAAAATAGTATTTGCTAACATAAAAAAAGGTAAAATATTATTTAAATATTTTTTTAAATGACTTTTTAGATTGTTGTTGTGAAAATGTAATATTTTTACTCAATTGAAGAAGGATGCTAGTTCGCCAAAATTTCGGCATACTTATATTTATATGGTTAATCCAAAAATTAATATGAATTATAATATATGTATGTGTGCATAAACACAGGTTGAATTTATCTGTATGTGCATTTAGTCAAATAATAAATATTTATAGTAAGCTGTGGATAAATAACCAAGTTATATATTGTAACAAATATTGACATTTGGGGTAATTTCCCATTGTTTACAATCATTCTAATATAATTTTTTATAACAGCAGCTGACTAATAAAACATATCATTAAGATATATATATATATATATATATCGAAACCGGTCTGGGGATGGGGACAATCTAAGATAAAGATGATTTGAATGCCTTCTCTTGTAGTAGCATTTATCATAAAAAAAAAATTAAAAAAGCTTGTTTAGAGTTATAGCATGCTCTTAAGTTTATATATATATGTGGGTGGGTGTCACATGTTTTTGATTAGATATACTTGTATGAAATGTGAGAATGTTATCCATGAAGAAAAAATCAATATGTGGACTATTCTGAAATAAATTATAATTATTATTGTGTTTGTTCTGGGCATGATATGATTAATTTTTTTTTTTTTGATGTTTCAGTAACATCACAATTACATTCTTCAGGTTAGAAATGGTTAGATCTTTTATAAAGGACTTCATCAGATTACACAAAGTAATAAAAGATTTATTACATTTTTAATCAGCATAATTAAAAAAACAAAACAAATTTTGGAAATTTTAGTAATTAACAGGAATTTCCAAATATTACACTAATTTAAAATTGTCATATATGATATTAAGCTTTTGTCTTTTATAGAAATCAATGGTTACTTAGAGAAGTCTGATTTGTAATTGATTACATTTAAAAATATTTTAATTTCAATAGAATTTGAAATATTATTAAAGTTGATCACATGAGAAATAAGGGAAGAGGAAAAGGTTTTTTGTTTGATGGAATCTATTAACACTATATAAATTTACACTCTAAGTTTCTGTTATAATCCTATTAATCTACCTGTAGAAAATAACTGTAGTATTATTGAAACACTGGCATACAATGTTGGAAACCATGGACAATTATAATATTATCTAATTTTATTCATGAATAGTCATCTGTTTATTATTAAATGTAAAAAATACAACTAAATATTTGATGACTTTTATCAATGTTGTCTGTGGCAATACATATTATAATCGCAGTTTGATTGTTATAATTGGCTCTTTTTAGTGTGCATTCAAAACAGGTTATATTCACCTGTTTCTACAGGTGCCATATTGAATTTTTTTTAAAAACTGCCTAAGACACAATTTTCACAATAACTTCAGTTTTAATAATGTTAGAGCAAAAAACTTTATATTGATAGAAACTAAAAAAACTAAGGAAAACAATAAGTCTAGGACAAATAGTGATAAGCATTTAAAAAATATGAGGAAAAAAAGAAATTTCAAGATCTGACATAATTATTACTTTATTGTTTGTTCATAATTTTTAATTTATCATTGACTAAGTTTAAATTACATCTTCATTGATAATTTCTTTGTATTCCTCACAAAATTATCTTTCAAACCATATATAAAATTTCTTACATGAGATAATTCATAGCTTCAAAATCTCCAAAACTGATTGCATAAGAATTTTTCATTTTTTATTTTGTATTCCAAAAGTTAACAAATCTCAAATGCATCTATAAGAAAAAGATTCATCCTACTAAAAGATACAAAACAAACCATTTCCAGAAGATGCATATGCATTTGCCAACAGAGCAATTGACATCTTGTTTATCTAAAACTAGAAATTGTAGGCTACTTTCTATATCCCTGATAAAATGAGTTTCATCTCTTAATTTTAGGTTTTTTTATGTACATCAGTGATGTTTATATTCTTTATGCACACCAGTAATGCTATCTTGTTATATTTATTGTCCCATATAGATATAATTTATTTGCATATACCTCATTTGCTAGCTATAGACTTAAAAATAATGTGATTCAAGATATGGCAAAACTACTGATTCCACAGCAAGAATATCAAGGCATAGACAAGAATCAAAATTTGATCACTTGTCTGCATACAATTCCATGTGGTATATGCATAATCATTGTGGCTACCACTGCACACACACCATTTGAAATTATTTCTTTATTGGTTTTAAGTGTTTATATTTTCACATGATACTATGTCCAGTAAATATTTTGTGCTTTATCAACTGCAATCTGCAACTTTTCTGTATCATTTGATTATCAGTTTTTAAAATTTACATTGCACTGCTTTATATATGTAACTCATTACTTGTTATTCAAACGTGACACAAGAGCAAACACAAACACACTAATACAAATATAAACTTACCAATAAATTATTAAATCTTTTGGGAATCATTATGTCTATAAGTCTCAAACTTTGATCAGAGAAACAAACTTACATTGTACATAAACCACTTTTAAATCAAATAATTTTTTAATTTTTGAAAATATATATATTCTAGCACATGTGCATGTGTGATGCAACTGTTCCCAAAAGCTATAAAGTGTTAATATAAAATATATAACTAAAAACAAATGAACCGAACACTTTCAAAGGATCTTGCCTTCATAATCATAGCTTGCTACTATGTTTAATGATATGCAAATATGCTAATTCCATTTCTTTGATAAAGCATAGCACATGTCCTTCCTATTTATGGCATCCTTTGAAAGTGCTTAGTTCAGTTGTTTTTAGTTATCTATTTTATATTAACAATTTATAGCTTTTGGGAACAGTTGCGTTGCACATGCACATGTGCTAGAATAAACCACTTTTGTTATATTTGAATACAAATTTATAGAGTGTATAATAAAATGCATAAGTATTTAATATTATATAATTTATATAGTATACAGTTACACCAATACAAACAAATTAATAAATTAATGTCATTTATCAAATAATAATTAAAAAAATTAAATATTATTCAAGTAATTAAAATTAATACTTATGACCAATATTTCATAATTAAATTTATATCACATTGAAGGCCTTGACATGTGAATCATCAGCTTATTTTTAATCCACTTTATTAGCTTATAAGACTGATAAAGATTTTCACTTTTATTGTTTTCATGTAAACTAGTAAAATGATCAGAAAATAAAAAAATTAAATGCACCTATTAATAAAAATATTAATAAAAAAATCAAATTTTATCCGATTTCATATTGTAATACATCATTTTAAAAATTGAAGTAAGCAGCAACAAATTCTGAGATTTCTGTTGATGTCATGCTTATAATTTAAGTGCAATTTAAAAAAGAAGACAAAATTATAACAAATCAGCTTCCACATGCGCAAGTGGTGCTGCAAAGATTTAACCCATTAGGACATTTATTTAAACTTTTTTGTATCAATAATTTCAATCTCTGTGGTCAAGCTGCAATCTTTGTGTCTATATAAATATATGGAACCAGAAATAAAGATGTTAAAAGGAGGTTGCTTTGACAACAATTTGAGATTGTTGACTGATATCTATAATTGGAATTGTCTTAATGTTGACTGGATTCTAATGGTTATTAATAAACCCATTTAGCCTTGAGAATTATTACACATTATTTAAATAATACTTTGGGTGCTATTTGAAAATTATAATTGCAATTTGTAATGTTATAATTGATTATTTATTAGTCTGAATTCAGAACAGATTATATTTGCCTGTTTAAGGAGGTTTATTAAACTTTTTTGTATCAACAATTTCAATCTCTGTGATCTAGCTGCAATTTTTAGTGTTTATATAAATATATGAGACCATCAATAAAGGTGGATTCCACCTTTATTGTTAAAATGAGGTTGCCATGACAACAATTTGAGATTGTTGATTGTTATCTCTATTGGGATTGTTTAAGTGTTTACTGATTTCTAATGGTTTTAAATATATATATAATATAAAAAACTTAAATATATTCCACAATAACTATAAACAACTTATAATATAATATAAATAAAAACTCATAGAGAAATATTTTCGACTATATTCATAATCATTATTGATTCAACTTTCAAAGTGGAATCATCTATTGCCAACCGGAAACACATGTCAATTTATTGTATTATTAATATTAGTGTCCATATATATTCAATGGACCATTAGTAAGAATGGATTTCCATTCTTGCTATTAAAAGGTGTGAAGGTTACTTTGACAGCAGTGAGAGATATTGATTACTATATTTTACTGTTAATGTTTAGGTGGTTACTGGTTGGAATCTAATTATATATATATATATATATATATATATATAATATGGTATAATTAAATGAAATAATTTATATATATATAATATGGTATAATTAAATGAAATAATTTAATATGTAATAATTTTTAGGAACAAATACAATTTCTTAGCACCATCTGTATTAAATTTAATTATCATCTTCTCCTTTAGCATTTTCCAATTGCCTAAACAGATGAAAATTGAATGACTTGTGACTGCTTTTTAAGTTTTTATTAGACTGACAAGTATGGTCAATGATATTTGGAAATTTCAGTAACAAAAATTCCTGTAGTTGTTCTTACTTAAATTGACCTCATATAATATTCACAGGGTAGAATCTCTAAGCATTCATTTTAATATTCTGATGAATTATCAATTCATTATAAATATAATGTAGTATAATTAAATGTTGTCATTTAGTATGCAATAATTTTTATGAGTTGATGAAATCTCTTAACACCATCTATATAAAATTTAATTAAGTATGACGTTTATTAATTATACTATTACATATATATAATATCAATGAAACCATGTGTATTATTTCTGACACTCTTAAATTGACACCTGAAAAATGACTATCTCTATTTTCAAACATTCCTTCTTAGCTAACCCCAGAAGTAGATTATAAACTATCAATGAATTCAATAAGTTTGTTGAGCTACCAAATCATCTAACCATTCTTTTTCTGATCAATACCCCAAACCACAGGCTCAAATCAAGTCAGCTTTTTTGGTTTACTGGTAATCTCAGAAGCCATTCACATTGGATATCAACAGCATATGGATCCATGACTGGGATAAATCCAACATAAATGATCACACTCTAATAGCTGATCCTTTTTTATGAGTATCTGATATTTTTTCAAGAAATCTCTACTCAAAGATTAACATAATCAAAATGGGACAGAATGGATGTGGTTATATGTTACACATGTGGGTATTTATAGACTTTCCATACTGTGATTGTGGATGACCACAAACCATGGTACATATTTACCAGCAGAGTTCAATTTACTTGACCCATGTTGGCCTTTTTGCTGTACATAACTTGGAAGAAGTGATTCTTGATTGGTTAAGAATTGTTGGTGTTGAATTTTGATCGGCTGATACCATACATTAAATAAATAAATATTTATAATGAATTGAAGAGTAGTAAAATGAATATTATTAAGACCAATATAAAACAAGTTATAAGAACAGTTCCATGAGTTTATATTTGAAATACCATTCACCACATTTCCCACTCTTATAAGAAATTTGAAATCAGTAAGAAGAGAATCTATTTTCAAGTACATAGGTGATTAGATAATAATAAAAAAAATGGATGTTTAAATAAATTTAATGTAGCTGGTTCTAGAAGATTACTTAGTTTCTGACAAGAATTATGCATAACAAAAATTGTCTTAATGTGGTTAATTATAAATCTTTCACATTTAAAAATAAAGCAATATTTTTCTATATATTTATTATATATTACCTTTTATAATCAGCATTATTAATCTGTTGCACAATTGGACTTCTCTCACTCTCTTGAAATCAGAGACACCAGACTAACGTTACTGGGCAATCCTCCAACTCCCATCCTCTCAGCCTCTCTCACAGAAGTCATCCATTTAATTGTTTGTGACTCATGCAATCATTCATTCAATGAATATGTGCATCTCGGACTTGCAACTAAAGACTTCTCTTGGCCTGGACTACACATCTTCTCCACATTCATTTCCCCTTTCATATGTATCCCTTCCCTTTCACCACATTGCTCCTGAATTTCATTTCACCATGTAACCACTTCATTGTAAACCTTTTTTTAACTGTTATGTATTTATTTTTTGACGAATAAACCTTCATCACTGAGAAAAAAGAAAAGAAGATTCCGGAGATCAAAGTGTAAGGATCATAATCCAATTCTTTTATTTCCGATTGAACATTTTACAAGCTCTTGATCAATAAACAATTTCATTATGCATTGGATTATATTCATGTTTTAAATATTTAATATAAATTAAAAATTCTTCACAGCGGTTGCCAAAGAGTAATAAACAATATACAACTAAAAACAAACTATAATATTAAAGCTTATTAACAAATTAAGATAAATAAATAAAATTATAAGATAGAATTAGCTATGTTTTTTTTTTTTTTGTCGAAATATCTCATTGAATAATCATATTAAATTCTCAGTTTGCGTATCTTACGACTATTGGAATAATTTTATTAATACTACATAAGTAATAACCTGTAGATTTATACTTTACGTTTATCTTCAATAACAAAATTTTATGTTGTGTGTATGTTTATATATATTTTTTATTTTTAATAGTTCCATATAACAAGATATGTTTGCTTTTTTATTTATTTATTTATGAATAGGTTAACAACTAAAATTTTCCAAATACTAGAAAAATTGAAATAAGAACAGCTACAATTCCCAAAGACATTATTTATTCAGAAAGACAACATTATTTTCAACACAGGAAAAGTATACAATTTATTTATTTTAAAAAATGTCTTTTGGGTGGTGAAATACATAAATAAATAACTATATATCACATACCAATATGGGTGAAACATAAATATAAAGTAAAAATAAAATAAACAAACATAAGACCAACAATAACATAGAAAATAATGCTAAATAAAAAGCAAACAAATCCCCCATTTTTTATCTATTTATATACAGAAAACAAATTTATTATAATTTTTCATAAATTCAAATACTTCTATCTATTCAAGTATTGCTTATCATAAAACAAAAGTTTATTTAAACTTATAAAAAAGTTCATTTAAAATTTTTAACTATATCTTTATTTTATTACTTAATTATTCAAGAGTAATTTTAAGAAGAAAAAATTCAAAGGTGGTTGGTTAAAATAGCTACTAATAGAAATTGACTGTTGATATTGTACACATATATTACAATAACAAAGATAATTGTTAATACTGTAATATTTTATATAGTAATAACTTATAGCACAGAGGCAAAACTCTTCATACAGTAGCGCCACTCAGTGCAAGCCAGAGTAATCAATTAATGCAGGAAAGTTTGTGCATAAAATCCCTATCTAGTGTCTTCCTTCCTGCATCTATTGATTACTCTGGCTTTCACAGTGTGGAGCTACTGTATGGAGAGTTTTGCCTCTGTGAAAAACAGCTTGTGTAAGCATAAAGAATGGTGATAGTGTGAATATCTTATAACAGTGACACTTAGTTCCAGGCCATGTTGCATATATATAATTAGGAGTACATTAGAAAATCATATAAGTGTTTTAATTTAATTCAAGTACACATATATAGTGTTTACCAATTCATTGAATTATTTCCCAAGGTTCATGCAATGTCATCTCTGAATCAATGCATGTGTTATGCATCAACATAATTTAGATATACACTTCAAAAAATTTAAGTGCTAGCATGTCAGAATAACAAGTTATAACATTAAATGTGATGGTGTGTTTTATGCCTTTGTACATTATCGTCATTGCTTTTCTCACATTATGAAATATTGCAAGCTTTATGAAAATATTATTATGACTCACAACCATTGTGAGTTAATGCACAAAATATACCTTCATTTCATATTGTAATTTGTGATCCAGGCATGCTACTATCTTAAAATTTTTATGATGAACAGCTAAACTATGCTTTACATGACACAGCTGTTGATTTAAAGATAACATTAGTGCAATTTAGAGAGAGAACCAGGCACCCATCAATTTTATTGGACTATAATGTGTAGGTGAGGGTGCATTACTGCAAATACATATGCATGTATGCATATATTGCAGTACAAAATTTAAAAAATTAAAATTATTTTTTCATTAATTTCTAATTTTTATTATATATTTTTCGAATCATGAATAATTTAAATCTCAGATAAACAGTAGAAAAAATATCATTGGAATATTGTGTATGACAATCACAAAACTAATTATAAAATGTTTGCAGAATAATATCAAAAATAAGAATTGTAATTAACAATGCATGAATAAACACAAGAAAATTAAAATAAAACATTTCAGAATGATTTCTATTTAAAATTCTGAATAAAAGATATGATGCATGATATATAGAATATAAGAAAAAAATGAAGATGAAATTATGGAACAGGGTTATAATTTGAATCAGTTGAGAGAGTGAAGTCTTAAAACAAGTAACCAAAATCAAAATAAGTCTGCTTATATTTTACATATAAAAGCTTTAAAAATATAAAAGCAAATCCTTCTGCCTTACTCCACTGCTGCCATCTATTGCAAGCCTGAATAATCAACAGATGCAATATGGTAATGCTAACTAAATCCAATCCACTAGTTTCAGAGCTGTATAACTATACAAGCTTTGTACATATATTATATTCAAGAACTTTAAAAATATAAGAACAAAATCTTTCTGCCTTACTCCACTGCTGCCATCTATTGCAAGCCTGACTAATCAATAAGTACAAGGTGGTATGCTAATAAAATCCACCGCTTTCAGAACTGCATAATAACACAATGAAATTAACTTGGATTCAAAATATTAAGCTGTTTGTGAATTTGAGATTTGGAAATTTTTAATGATCTTGAAAAATTCTTCCAGCTTCAATTGGATTTGAATAAAATGACTCAGTACAGTGAATATATGTGTTAATATTTACACTGTGAAACTCTTCTTATATATACATACATACACATATTCATAATAGTGATTTTTTTTGTTTCATTTAATTCACTTTTAGAATTAAATTTAGCAACGATTCTTTGTTTAAAATCACATTTTTTTTTTTTTTTTTTTATCTGACGTTTATAAAAATAGTTAACAAGTGGTGAATATTATGGATTCCCATTCATTTCATTATACAAATGAATATAAAACATACATCTGTGATTTCCGAGAGAATTTGAACAGTATCAATACTTTTTTTTTTAGAAATTTGAAAAATAGAAGATAAAATTTCATAAATTACTTGAATAATTGCAAAGATTGTCAGATATAAAAATAATATTTTATTAATTCATTAAATCTTATGACCTATTACATATCTTTATTGTTTTAAATCCTATATATTTTTTCCATTTGCTTTCTACATAAGCCTACACACACTGGAAAGTATTGATCATAGGTAAACGTCTGTCTTCATTTAATTACAAAAAATTCTTTTAAAACCAAAATGGAAAGCAAAATAGTTTTTTTTTATAAAAAATGCAAAAAATTTACCTGAAATTAATGGATTTAAGTTTTTTCTTAGTAATAATAAAATCATTAAATGTTTTAACATTATTTTAATCAATGCGATTTTCTATCTCTGTTTGAATAGGCTATGTAAGCATTTAATTTTTTTTTCTCATGTGTTATAGCATCAGTCGGAAAGCGAACCCGCTAAACCGGAACTGCTTGTAAAGCAGCTGTCGCTGACCTCTCGACCACCAATGCTTGACGTGAGCATTCAATATTGACATCAAAATTAATAATAATTAATAGACATAATTGAATTCTATGAACATTTCATTAAGATGACTGTTTCGTAACATTGATTGAATTTTGCCTCTTTTAAAGTAGAAAAGATATAAAATATTAACATATCCAAACCTAAAAGAATAATTAGAAAACATACCCAAAAACACATGGACAGGCCCATCTATTGCCAAATTATCAATGCTTGCATTATTGGCTAAATTGAATGTAGATGTCACCAATGTTTCATATTTTTTATTCAGTATTTTACATTAGAAGTAATTAAACCTTTTTATTTTACTGTAGATTCATCTATTGTAAATTTGAATCTTCGATGAATAGTAGTTACTAGTGATTTTTCCAAATCCATAGACTAATTTCTGATCAATGATATCCTTTAGAAAGAAGCATTGGGTTTAAATGTCAATTCCAGTCATCATCATTACTTTTTAATGTCATCTAAAAAAATCAGTTGTGTGACTTCTTGGGTAGAAAATCTTTGAACATTTTTGAATCATAGAGTATTATCTGTACTACATTTTACCTCACTGGTTATGGCACTGCCTCTATGCAAAGTTAATTGAAAAAGTGTGTGAAATATTTAGAAGTAATATTTATTTTCTATAACTATATGATATGCAGATGAAAATATGATACACTTTAAGCAAAAACTGGTGTTTAACATGGAAGTATACTTTTCAACATTGTTCTCTGTTTTTTCTGACAATAGTTATTGATATAATTTTTATAGGCATCTTTATAATGAATTCATTGATTTTGATATAAGTTTGATGGTAGATTTTTGAATGGAATGGATTTAAAAGATGAATGAATATTTAATAGATTCTGTGTTTATAGTAAGTCAAGGTAATTGTACTATTATTACCAATTTAAAACAGGCAAAACTCACTATATATATTGCCACACACAGCAAGCTAGAGTAATCAATGGATGCCAGAAGGCTTGTGCATAAAATCCCCATCTAGTGCCTCTGGAATCCATTGATTATTCTAGCTTGCTGTGTGTGGCAATATATATGGTGAGTTTTGCCTGTTTTAACAACAGTTATACATAAGCATAAGAAGAGGTGGTCATGTGATGTTTATTACTAATTTAAAAATGATCTATGAACATTCTCATCATTTTGAATACAAACTATAAATACTATAACATGCTATTTAATGGTTTAAAGAATTAGGTGGTTTATTAGATATTAATGAATAACATTTTCAAATGAGCAAACTGTTTAGACTTTGTGGCTAATTATTCCAAAGTATAAAATATAAAATGTGCTAAAACGCACACACACACAAAGCTGAAGACAAAGAAATATTAATACAGATTGATACAAATTAAATATCTGTATCTAAGTATGTGGCTAAATGCTTTTGAGGGCAAGAGTCCTCATATTCATAGCCATCTTGTGAATAAATAAATTAAGAGTGATGCAAATTTATGCAAATGAGACAGTTACATATTCCATTTCCTTCAGCAAGTTTTTGCTTGATTGGTTATCACTTGAGAATAGGAATCAAATGAAAAATATTGATTGCTTTTTATATAGCAAGGTGGATTTGGGTATTTGACTTTCATTCCAAACTCAGTGCTTTGCTGTGATATTTAATAATTTAAAAGATTTGAATATATCATCATAATAATACTTCTACTTCAATTAATTAGGCTTATGGAGAGTTATTATTCAAGTAATTTTATTTTGTGGAAAAGTAACATGGACTGTTACACCAATATACTATCATGCCACTGGGAAAATTTATTTATGGATACTCTGTAAGAATCTAAAAATATAATAAGATGTTATTCTTTACAATGAATAGTTGTAATGATGGTGAGCAGTTTGGACCAGTGAAATGTATAAATAGCAGAAGATTTTTATAAAAATAAGTGTTTAATATTTTTGCACACATTATAGCTTCTCTTTCCAGTGCTTCACATGCTTTTAATTTTATTTATTAAAATATAAACAATTAGAATGTTGATATCATGATTAAGATACATCTCAACTTATGATATAACAATAATCTTGAAGATTCTCTAAAGATATCTATCATGGGATGTTTGTGGAGAGGAAATATAAAAGATAAGATATATTAAAGAGCAGCAGTTAAATGAGGCATTGATATTTTCACAAGAATGGTTTGTTGCAGAATAATTAAAGAGACAGCAGACAAGATACCAATAATCAGACAGCAGGACCATTATATGGTACTCATATAGCTTAGTTATTCATCACAAAAATGTGGGAGAGCTAGTATATCTGAATCATCAGTTATGTCATAAATTGTGACACTGTGTTTTATACGTTTGTAGATCAATTTCAATGCTTTCTTTCCCACCATGATATCTTGCAATCCACATGGAAATATTTTTATGTCTCAAGGTTTAATTTCTATAGATAGTCTAAATCATTTCAATTATTTCAATAGCAGTTTTTCCAATTTAAAACAAGATTTAATATTATAATATTATTTCATCATAAATTAAAATATATAAAAATTAAGTGTGTGTGAAGTGCTTGAAAGAGAAGCTATAGAGAGTGCAAAAAATATCAAACGTTAAGTGCTTTTGAGGCCTTTTGCCTCATATTTATAGTGATAATGTGAAAATGCAGAACAGAGAAATAAATTAAAGTAAAAAGGCACATGGTCAAATTTTAATGCCGTAGTTCATGATCCAGAATTGCTAATGTCTTTAAATTTTTATGATAAATGGCTAAATTATACTGATACATGACAATTATACTTATTCAGAAGAGACACTGTAGATATAGCTTGGAGGGAGAGTCTGGGACACACTGTACATACATAAAACATTGAATTTTATGAATATATTTGTATAGTCATCAACAAACTCATTTTTAACTTATTTGTTCTTTATCTTTCTATTTTACACAGAGAAAAAACTCTCCATACAGTAGCACCACTCAGTGCAAGCCTGAGTAATTAATGAATGCAGGAAGGATTGTGCATAAAATTATTATCTGGTACCTAATCATCCAATATCCCCAGACTAGTTTCTAGCTTGTGGCTTTCATCACCGAGAAGCCTTGGATCTGAGAGCACTATCCTAGAATATAATGCAACCTCCAGCAGCCACCTTTTACTTTTTTTAGTTAACTATAAAGCTTTGAGTTCCAAATTAAAACACAATAATGTATTCAAGCTAAGCTCATTACATCATGTGATGTTTGATTATCTTTCTATTTACATTTGGTTTTGAAATTACAATGATTATACTTATGAGTTAATGTTAAGGATGATAATTGCAAATGGATAGAAATAGTAATTGGGATGGATATATGGAAGACAATAGTAAATATGTAGAATGAAGAAATATGCCTAATTGCAAATGGATAGGAATAGTAATGGAAGACAATAATAAAATATGTAGAATAAAGAAATATGCTACTATCATAAAGAATAAATGGGGGACAGTAGACTATGGTGAGAAAAATGGATTATTAGAAAGAATTATAAAAAGAGACAAAGCTACAAGAGAATACATGCCAGCAATAAAAAGTCTAATAATGTTAAAATTGAATTGGAAGGTCAATAGGAAGAGAAACAAGAATCAAAATTATATATAAAATAACATCAACAAATTGCTGACGAAAATGACGCTGTTCGTGGTTATTTTGTCTAATGAGATTTAAAAAAAAACAACAAAACCAAAACAATCTTTTATGGAAAAGTTTGTTTTTCTGAACCACTTTATTACCAAGAAAGTTATTTTTTTTTTAAAAAATAACATAATAAATATATAATGTAATGCTTTACTGAGCTTTTTTTTTTTTTTTTGAGCAAAATACTTTTAAATACCTCTAATAACTTCTTTACAAAAACAAAATAAATTAAGGGCAATATTAGTATATAATCAGGCTAAACATTGTAAATATTAAATATTACCTAATTTTTTCTGTTTTGAGCACTCTTGTTAAAGGCAACAATTATTCCACTTAAATGACTATAACTTTTAAAACACAACAAATGGAAATTCGAACTAATACATTTATTAAGTGCACTTCTTCCAAACTGCATTCTAAACATCACATGATCATCATTTCTTATGCTTGCTCATAACTGTTATTAAAACAGGAAAAATTCTCCATACTAGTGTCACTTAGTGCAAGCCAGAATAATCAATGGATTCCAGAAGGTTGTGCATAAAATCCTATATAGTGCCTACCCATTCAGTATTTCTAGACTAGTTTCTAGCTTTCATCAGTGAGGAGCCTTGGATCTGAGAGCACTGCACCTATCTTAGAATATAATGCAGCCCTATGACAGCCATCTTTTATTTTTACTTAACTACACAACTAAGAGAATAAAATTAAAAACACAAAAATATTTTCAATCCAAACTCATTAGCTTATATAGTCATATAGGTTTGAACTCAGTTCAGTACCCATACATTTTGGTGTTTTTGTTTCTTTAATAACCATAGCCACCACTATCCTTTTAGGCAGGATTGGTATTAAACCAATAAACATCACATGATCACCATTTCTTATGCTTGCTCATAACTGTTATTAAAACACTGAGTGGCACTACTGTATGAAGTGTTTTGCCTGTTTTCTAAGCTGTGTTTTACTGAACATTGTGTCCATGTTATCAATAAATCAGATTTCTTTAATTTTGCATTGCCTGTCATTATGTTCAATGATAATCCTCTGTGTTTTTTAGGTTTAAATATATAACCAAGTACTTTTTCATGATTTAAAAATAATGGGGATGTTGGCGAATACACCACATTGTTTAAATGTATAAATTGTATTTAGTACTTTCAATATTTTCTTGGAATACATTATATTAATACTGATTTTTATTCATTAAAATATATTTTAAATGTATGTCCTGTTTAAAATGATTTACAACTTGGCAAAGATTTCATAAAGAAATTTGCTTGATATTAGAGTTGGCAATAGCTAATCCAATTAGCTATCAAGTATGATTGATAAATGAATATGCAATGAATTTTAATTTCATACTAAAGATTCCCAAATAATGAGGTTGGTCAGACTATAAAATGAATCAATTTATTATAATAAATTGATTCTTTCACTATTATTAAAAAATTATTAAGCACCTATGAACATTAAATCTATAATTTATATATACATAAAACAATTATACTTTTTTGTAGCATTACTATACTAAAATAATCACAGCCATGAAAAGATTCCTTTACATCAGGGTTGGGCAATTGTTTTGGCTCAAGGGCCACAGAAGTTGGTAGAGGGTGTCATTGGGGGCCACTTTGTGGAAGTGAATGTTAGCAGAGGGCTGCACCTTTTTTCATGATTCAATAAACACACTGCTTTATTTCCTGTATTACCAAAGAAATATTTGTTTGTCCATTCTTCATTAAACACACGATATTCATCACCAATTTTTCGGAGTGTTCATGGTTTCACTAAAGTTGAAAATGTATATATTTGCTAATGCAAAGACAAAATTGAAATTAACTAGATCAACTGGAAAATCACTGCACATTGTATCTACACTGGGCATGTATATTGATGTAACCATCCTAGTGGAAAATACGAGACTAATCTTCGGTTGTGCATGGGAAGAAAATGTCAGTTCAAGGTGGATTTCTCTGATTGTCTTGGCAGGCCACATAAAAACTCTTAAAGGGCCACATGTGAACCTTGGGCCACTATTTTCCCACCTTGCTTTACATTTATACACATATAGTTTCTGCATTCATTTGTATTTATTGTCATGTGTTTAATTTTAGTATAGTACAGAAATTTTGTGTTAACCTTTTCACCCATTGTTTTTTTCTATTTATCTGTTTATAAAACTACTAAACCATCACACAGTCATTATTTCTTATGCTTACATAAGCTGTTAAAACAGTAGCAAATTCTCCATACAGTAGTATCACTCAGTTCAAGGCATAGTAATCAATGGATGCTAGAAGAATTTGTGCATAAAATTTCTATCTAACCTATTTATCCAATACCTCCATATTAGTTTCTAGCTTGTTGCTTTCATATTGAGAAGCCTTGGATTCATGAGCCCTGCACTTAGACCTTTGGATAAAATGCATCTTTCCAGAAGCCACCTTTTTACCTATTTGGTTAACTATACAGCTATAAGCCCAAGATGAAAACAGAGCAATGTTTTCAATACAAGCCAATTCACTTATATAATCATACAGATCTAAACTCAGTTCAGTATCCATACATTTAAGTGTCTTGGATTTTTTAATAACCACAACCATCATCATCTTATGGGCTGGATTGCTATAAAACCAAGATATCAATCAAAGGCTCCTCACTGATGAAAGCCATAAGCTAAAACCAAGTCTGGGAATATTGGATAGGTAGGTACTAGAAAGTGATCTTATGCATAAGCCTTATACCACCCATTAATTGCCATCACTAGCATTGAGTGATGCTACTTTATGGATTGTTTGCTACAGTTTCATCTGTTTATATTGCTTCCTTCTCATGCTTGCAAGAATGAGAACTTAGAAAGACTTTTTATTAGATCATTATCTAAGCAAGAAATTAAATGTTATATAATATCCAAGAGTGAATTGTGAAATACACAAGAGCAGCTTTAAGGGAATTTCTTCATCAACTATACCCAGCTGCTGCAACATTAATCACAATTTAGCTTGAATCTTATTTATATTAAACACATTTTACTTGCTTGTTTTAAAGTGTGAAAGATGAAGCACACACAATTGCTAAATGTATTGCTTTTTTAGTTAACAAGTATACAATTTGAAATACAGGCATTCTTCATATACCTGGAACTTAATTGTAATTATAGGGGATTTAAACACAGACTTTCAAGCACACTTCAACTATCCACACTATCTCATACTACTGATACACATGAACACACAATATGAAAAGGTAAATAATCTCCAATATATTCATTTTGTGCTAAACCAGCACTCATTATTTAGTCTAGATTATGATCTCCCACACATAAAGATATGAAATCTTCATACTTTAATGAAAACGTTTCAATCTACTCCATCTCCCAAGTCTTCAGCCATCCATTCAATTGAAAATATGATGACAGAAAGCCCAAATCCCATGCTGATGCCAATACTATTGCCATGCCCATGTTGATCTCAAGTCACTCTGACCTCACACATATAGAAACTTATCCATTTAATTACATAGAAGAGGGATGGGCAGGATGCAGCCTAAATGTGTAAGATTTAAAATACAGGCATTCTTCATATATCCATCCCTCTTCTATGTATTTAAATGATATTTTAAATGGATAAGGTTCTATATGTGAGGGATCAGAGTTACTTGAGGTCAACATGGGTATGGCAATATTATTGGCATCATCGTGGGATTTGGGCTTTCCATCATCAGAATTTCAATAGAATGGATGGCTGAAGAGTTGGAAGTTGGAGTAGCTTGAAGCATGTTCATTAAAGTATGAAGATTTGCTATCTTAGTATAAACTGAGCACTGATTATATATCTGTGTGGGAGATGATAATCTAGACCAACTGATGAGTGCTGGTTTAGCACGAAATATATTGGTCAGTATTCTTTTACATGTATGTGGCCATATGTATCAGTAGTATGAGATAGTGTGGATAGTTGAAAAGTGCTTGAAAGTCTGTGTTCAAATCCGCTATATTAGTGAGTATACATATAAGTATAATTATATACTGGATAAATATTATAATCGATTTATTTTTTCGAAAATCTTATTAAAACCATAACGACAGTAATATTTAATAAAATTTGTATTTATATCAAAGATAGAAAGAAATGAATTAGATTCTAATGTAATAAAGTGAATTAATGATATCTCGAGTTTTACTGAATCAATAATAGTAAATACACACTGTCTAAGAAAACAGACTCAAATTTAATTTGTATATTTATATAAACAAATAACAGAGCAAACTGTAAGTATCTATTAAAGAAAGTGGGCGGCCATTATAACTTATCAACATGCTTTTTTCCAGTATCTACAGCCATATGTGGGAGTAATAGCAGTAGATCTAATGCTTCTAGAGATTTATAAGTAAAGGGCACTAATTAAAATAATAATAAATTTTTTAGTGGAAAAAAAGATCATAATTATAATAACAATATGTTTTATATAACTTAGTTTTAATACTTTGTACAAGCTTAAACCTGCATTTATATATGTAATATATGCGGCCTTCAAACTCAGACTTTCACACAACCCACTACTCTCAGTGCCATCTCATATTGTTGACCCACCTGATCACACATATGTTGAATACAGGCTTAAATCTGCATTTATATATGTAATATATGCAGCATTCGAACTCAGACTTTCACACAACCCACTACTCTCAGTGCCATCTCATATTGTTGACCCACCTGATCACACACATGTTGCAAAGATAAATAATCACCAATATATGTATTTCATGCTAGAGACAAACTGATGATTTCTGGTTTAGCATGAAATACGTATATTGGTGATTATTTATTGTTTCAACATGTGAGTGATCAAGAGGGTCAGCAATATGAGATGGAAGTGAGAGTAGTGAGTGGGTTGTTTGAAAGTATGAGTTCGAATCCTGCATATAACAGTTTTGTATATTTGCACTTATCGAATTAGTAAAAAAATATCATTCAGAGTACAGGTAATAGAAACACCAATTATTAATTCATTTTCTATTTTTAAATATGTCTATTTACAAGTTGTTTTAAAAAATAATTTTATTATATTGTATTGATTAAACATTAAATAGATTAAGAAAATAAATTAATCAAAATGTTTATTTTTCAACATTTAAATTTAACTATAAATAGTTAAGAAATTTTAAAACTTTATTTAAACATTTCAATTACTTTCAACTTTTTTTAATAATAGACAATTTTGCATATAATACGTTTTGAATGGAATTAATTTATATTTTTCGGATGTTGCTGACTTGATCAATGTTGGTGCTAGGATGAGAATTCAACCAGTGACTTTGAATTCATGAATACATGAATGTAAGTGATATTTCTATCCATAGGAAATACTTATATCAATGGCAAAAACCAGCGGGATATTTTTATCTACTAGTTTTTCTTCTAATTTTTTTAATGTTTCTTAATGACTAGATTAATTAGTTGTTTCCCAAAATTATGGATTATGATATTAGTTAAAATTATGTGGGGCGTTTTTTTTTTTAGTTAGTTTATTATATGTAAGTGAGACTTAGATCTATTACTAATGCAAAATGAAGGTATTAAATTTTTTTTATCAAATTTAAGATGATACTATGTAAGATTCCAAAAATATGATGATATGACATTGATGGCATATGACCAATCAGTAAGTTTTTCACCTTGTTAATTTAAGTTAGATAGCTGGATTTGAAGACATATAAATGTCTGAAAATTTCAGATGATCTACTTAATAGTTAAGTATTAGATAAATTCTGCATTTGTGTTAGTATTTTGGATCTAGTCTCTGAATATCTTAGTGCCTCACTGAAGAGAGTCATCATCTCGAAACTGGTTTGGAGATAAGGATAATTCTAGATAGAAATTTTCAATGCTTTCTCTTCTGCTCTTTATTGGGAAAACTTGTTTAGAGCTATTAGCATGCTCATTACATTACATTTGTAGCACAAGCTTAATGAGTTGTCATGTGATGTATGACTTGATTTTGTTACTATTATACCTTGTTAATGATACGAGTACTGTAGTTAAATCACATCTTCAATATATTGAACAAGGAAAGTGAAAGAAGAGTGACAAATTTCCTAATAAAATATTTAATGCTGACCTTTTACATAGATTTTACTGGGAAGGCAAATGCTATTTATGTTTCTAAGATTATTTCAAAAATATTCTCTGTAATGGTTATTTTTGGGGGGAGGAACTATAATACATTAGACATCTACAATGGAATAAGCCTTTCAAAAATTATTGCAGAAGTTAAAAGAAAGCATTTCAAATATTAAATAAATGGACTGAAGGAAGACTTGTATGTAAATGAACATAATAATACATTATTTTAAGTCCTTAACACAATGCAAATATGACTCAAAATAACTGGCAATTTTGATTAACTTCATCTTTTTATTTTAAATGGTGTGAAATTTTCATCCATATTCCTCCAATATTTGTACATTTTATTTTTACAATTAAATCTTTTCTTATATCATGTATTGATAATCTTAACATTATTTACAACAAATGTAAGCTTTCAAGTGAGAGGTATTCTAAAAGTTAATATTTGATCTTGCAAAATATGAAAATAAATTTCTAAATGGAGTTCTTATCTATAACAATGGAGATTGATATCTTTGGGTGTAATTTATCTATACAAAAAGTTAGTAGAATGAAATATTAGATATTTAAATCCCATTTTTTTTTTAAATCAAAAGAAATTCTGAGTTATTATTAAAGAAAGAAAATATATTTTAAAAGTAAATATTAAATTTATTATTAAAATTTTTTTAAAAAATTCTTAACCATTTTAATAAAAGTAATCCAATTTTACCCAATAGAAACAGCTTTCCATCTGCTGTAACAAACTTTTAAAACATTGTCTTTCTAAAAATACAAATTTTGAAATAAAATTTAATTATAATGATATATTATTATTGTTTTAAAATATGTATTTTACAAAAATATTGCATAAATAATCTTTAATATGTAAATAAATTATTGAAAAATACAATTTTTGTTTATGAATGTAAATTTTTATGTTATATGCCTTCTGGTTAAAATGTTCAGCCAATCAGAAAATGTCATTTCTATTAACATGGGAAAGGCCTCATGGCTTTCATATGCAAATTAGATATTGTAAATACCTTAAAGATCTGTTTAATGCTGACATCTTCAGATTTTTTTAAACTAATAATTTTAAAATTGTAACCATGGTAAAATAAAATTGTGTGATAATGTTAGGTTACAGACAGGCTTAATACAACACAGAAAATGTATTAGAATCACTGCAACATTATAGTACCCAAATCAGAAATGAATCTATGGCATTCCTGAAATTTTTATCACAGAATGTTAAGCATTCCATTGTTTTTATTAACATCAGTCATATTAAATGAGATTACACAGAGACAAGACTCTCCATACAGTAACATCATGCAGTGCAAGTCAGAGTAATCAATGGATGCAGGAATGTTTTTTCATAAAATTACTGTCTAATGCCTACTCATCTAAATCTGCAGGCTAGTTTTTAGCTTTTGGCTTTCATTAGTGGGGAGGTTTGGAACAGAAAACACTGCATCTAAAAACTAATCTGGGGATATTGGATGAGTATGCACTAAGTAGAGATTTTATGTATAAATCTTCCTGCATCCATTGTTTATTTTGGCTTGCACTGAGTGGTGCTATTGTATGGAGAGTTTTGTCTTTGTGAAAAATGGCTTGTGTAAGCATAAAGAATGGTGATCATGTTATGTTTAATGGTTTAAATGAGATTATAAGCAATTCTATAATATTCTATAGTCTAGATATCATTTTTGATTATTTTTGTTTTTCTGAATGCATTAATTTTCTTTATTGCTTTCATTTACAATATGTAATCTGTAATTAACTGTTAGTTACTGTTTTATTTTTGACTAAACGAATGAATGTTGTTGATTATTATTATTATTATTATTATTATTATTATTATTATTATTATTATTATTATTATTATTATTATTATTATTATTATTATTATTATTATTATTATTATTATTATTATTATTATTATTATTATTATTATTATTATTATTATTATTATTATTATTATTATTATTATTATTATTATTATTGTTATTATTATTATTATTATTATTATTACTACTACTACTACTACTACTACTACTACTACTACTACTATTATTATTATTATTATTATTATTATTATTATTATTATCATCATTATTATCATCATTATATTGTCATTTTTTTGGAGCTAGAATTATAGTGCAAGTGGTGGATATATATATTTTCATTGATATGTGTATTTATGCAAAAATGTTGAAAAAATAATAATAAATACATAAAAAGAATAAGCTTTTTCTTATTGGACAATTAACAGCAAATCCAAATTTAAAAAGTATTTTAACAATATCTTTGCCAAATTGAATTTCATTTTTCAAATGCTAATAATTGTTTTAATAATTCATTATAAAGCTATGATTTTGTGTTGTAAAATTTAAAATTGCATTTATAATTATTAAAATATCAGAAAAGTTGCGTGCTACAATGTTTGACAAATGATCATACTTTTGTTTTTATAGTCACTTCAAATTTTTTAATTTATATTTTTAAAAATTAAACTTTATTTTAAAAAAAAAATGTTAAAATGTGAAAATATAATCTGTTCACACTTCAACATTTTCCACCATTATCTAGTGACAATTTGAATTAATGGTTCAAAATTTTAATTTTAGGATTAATGCTTTTATTCTATATTATGGATCACTAAATTGGTCTTGTGTTTTTTTAGAAATATAAATTTACAAACAAAAAGCATTCTAAAAAATAATATCTGAAAATATAATGTGGATAGTTATTTTTGTACAATTATCTGTCATAATGCTATTGAAGAAACTAAACTAATGAAATTTTGATTGAATGAATTCCATTTTTTAAAAATGAGTGTACTATTGCATCATAAAGCTAAGTAATTTTGTTCTAAAATTTAAAATTGCCAACTGTTCATGATGTTTGATAGAGCATAATGATTCTAAATATCATAGTTCTTTTTTTATTATTGTTTCAACTTTCTTTACTTGTATTTTTAAAAATAGAATATATTTTAAAACATTTAAGTTTAAACATGAATATTATTTCTGTAGTGTAATTTTCACTACACTGCTCTCAAGCAAAGTAGGCATTGGTTTCTATCCACTTTCAACATCTAGTCAAGGGGCATATTATAGAAAATGACCAAAAGCATGTGAACAAGATATATGATGCCCAAGATGCATATTCTGTGCTGAACAAGCACTCATCAGTTGACCCATGTTACAATATGTTACACATATCTTTATCATAGTTCATACATCTTTTTCACATGTTTTTGGTCATATTTTTATAATTACACCCTTACACAAAGTCTTAAAAGCAGATAGAAAACAGTTTCTTCTTTGAAAGAGAGGAATCTAATTAAAATTACACTACAGAAATAGTGGTAATCTGTAGTTTAATGAATGGCATAACAATATTAATAAGCATGATATTATTTCTTTTTTAATTGTTACTAAATTAAAATAATCATAAATATTTTAAAAAACTGAAATAATGCATTTTTTCCCTCACTGCTAACAATCATAAAAAAAGATATTTTACAAATTTGTTATAAGCCTAAGTTCAGAAACCATCTAAAATCTTGGTGGCAAATTTGAAGATTTTCTCTATGGATTCATCTGTGATTTCAAAACTTCTTCCAATTTTTTTTTTAAATTAAAAAATCAATATATTCTTTCTTTCCAAATTTAATCACCAAATAAATAAATTTGTTAAGCACATACTCATTATGTAAAGTAATATATATTAAGGTTATAACCTAATACCTTGTGTCTGAAAAATGACAGTAGCGACCTCTACAAATCTTTTAAATAAATCTCGTATTAAGATTTGTAAAGGTCCCTGCTGTCGTTTTTCAGGCACATCGTCTTAAGGTTATAGCCTTAATATATATTACTTCACTAAATAAATGTAAAACATCCAAAATAACATTAATGATAGTCCCAAAAGAGGGATTTAAAACTGAATCACAGGTGTGCCATCACAATGCTTTTTAGCATCAATCATAATTGTCAGTAAGTTTTTTTTCCCCATGTGTCATAGTATCAGCCAGGAAGTGGACCCGTCAACCTAGGACAACTGCTTGCAGAGCAGCTGTCACTGACCTATCGACCACCAATGCTTGACAAATTGTCAGTAAGTTGATAACTACTATACACATATTTTGTAAGACAAATCACAAATATTTAAATAAACTGTAAAAATATCTAATTTTTGTGCTCAGTGTTAACAACTATTGAAAAGGAGTTTACAAGTTTATTTAAATGCCCAATACGAAAGAATCGGTCAATTAGCAACATCTAGGCTTTTGTCAGTTAATCGTAGAACCTCTCTGTAGGCTACTTTCACCACATTTTTTTTGAATTAATAAATGAATATTTACTTGAGTATCATTAAATTAACATAAATTGGGAAAATAATGCTAAAGGTAGTCTCAAGAGGATGTTTAAAGCTAAACACATAGCACAGTACTCTATAATATCATATAGTTGAGAATGGATTTATTAAAAAAAAAAGAAACTTTTTAAAACCTGCTTTAGTTCCTGTGTGTGATTTGGTGCAGTAGTGGAATAGCAGATTTGGGAGCTCATAGTACACAGATCATGGCCCTGATTTTACACCTCAAGTGCTTGAATTTTGACATATTTCTGAGCAATGAACCATTTAATTTTTTTATAGTTAGTTTCTATGGGAAATAAGTTGAGTTTGATTACAAAAATGAAGAAAACCAGTGCAACAATTCCATTTAACTGATGGAACAATTTTTTTTTTTAATTCAGCAAATGCCAAACCTAAAACCTGCCATTTTCACTATTAATTGAAAGAATGCAATTTAAATTTAAAGCCAAACTTTAGATTTGTCAATATCAAGATCTACATATAAATTGCAAATGTGTGATCAAATCCACTTTCGTAATCAAGATAACAAAAACACTTATTTTACACATATACAGACATATATGTAAATAAACTAAAAAAGGTAATTGAATAGTTTGTAGATTGAAAGGTCATAAAAAATTCGAGTACCGGAAGTGACAGATTTGAGATGATATCGATATTTGCTCACGCGTTACTACCAAGGCAGCAAACATATGCAGATAATGAAATGTTCGTTGTTAAAACTTCAAGCAAAAACTTATATTCTCTTTGAAGAATAATTGTATAAGAAAATAATAATTTCCTATTGATTATAAGATCGTTTTTTTCTTTCTTGAACTCTTATTAGAAGTAATGAACTCTATTATTCCTGTTTTGTTTTATATTTCTAATTAAACACTATTCATACTATTGGAATTCATTTATATGCTCTTATGCATTTATTCAAATAGTAAAATTGAATTTTCTTGCTTTTCTATGATGTCTATTAGCCTGTAATAGAGTTGGTCATAAAGAAATTCCTTTGTCTGCATTTCACAACACAGGGTTGTGCTTTTATTAACATTTGAAGTGGAAACCATTGTTATATAATGTTCATTCATGTGATTCAACCCAAGCATGATATGAATTTTCTTTAGAGCTCTTGATTTTAATAATAAAAATAGAATATTTTTTATTATATATTTATCATATACTATTATTCTCATGTTTCAAATTTATATGTAATAATAGAAAATTGATTTTCATTTCAAATTAAATTTAAATAATCATCTTAATGATAAAAAATAACTCTTTAAAGTTTATGATATAGCTCTAAACATTGAAGAGTTTAAAATAAATTGGTAAGCTATCTGGTATATAAAAAATTTAATGCACATGCGTTCATTATTATGACCAGTTTAATTCATATGTTGTTCATAAAAAAAATTGCATAATTCAAATCAGCTTTCTTTTGAGGCAACTGTGTGTTATATTGAAATAAGTAATATTTAATCATCATTACTCTGTAACGTAATTTAAACTCTAATTTGTCTCTAATGCAATTAAAATAATATATGTATATCATTCTTTGCATTAATGTAGATTTAGATACCTAGGTAATGTATATTGTGGTAACGTTTGTCCATAAAAATCATTACTAAATGATTACTAATTAATTTGGTCTGTGCTTTAATGTGATGAATCTTGTATTTAAGGATATATCACAATCATGGTTTTTAACCATTATCATGAGAAGGTCTCTCCAAGTTTAATCCAGTTTCTCTGAACTCTGACTCTCTTCATCTTATAACCCCAGTAAACTTCTTTACTGCATCCATCCATCACTCATGTGATCACTTTTAAGTCTTTTACAATTTCTTAAAATCCAGTTTAAGATTTCAACTATCTATCTATGATAATTTCTTCTAGAAATATGTCCAGTCCAGATCCACTTTAGTCTCTGAATTCATAAAACAATATCAGAATCACCTCTTTGTTCTCTCACTCTCTTTACTTAAATGTTAAGTTCCAGTTCACTAAATCTATGTGTACTCACCTAGGGTGCATCAATCATAGAATTACCACAATATTGGAATCTCTGCGACTGGAGCCAAACTTTTGGATTATCTGATCAAGGTTAATATGAGCTCCATGCCAACTAATACATTCTTACACTTCAAGTGGTTTCTAAATAAAATAGATCCAATCTGTCATGCTTGCTCTAGAGGAGAGGAGACCTTTAATCAACTGATAAATATATGTCCAGGCTATAACAGTATTAGACAGGTCATATCTCAGCATTGCAGTATAGCAGTGGATAAAATCCTGGACATCAGAGGTTGTCTTTCCTCTGGAGACTTTATAGTTATCAGGTTATCTACCTTCCTGACATACGCCTTTGGTACACAAGATGCAGGACAAAGTTTACACAACCAATACCAGACCCCAATGCTGTATTTTTTGATAAGCTTAAAGTTCTTAAGAACAAGGACAAGATATTATCCTCTAGATTCTTGTTTACAAATACATGGAACCTGCTAGTATGGCCCACAGACTCTACATGAATATTGGACCTGATATATCCACATTATAGTGTATTGTATTGAAGTAGACTATGATGCAACATGCTGGATACTGTTAGGAGGCAATGATTTCATACCACATGGATACCAGTTCTGATATGTCAGCATTATATAGCCAACCTGAAAAGGGGTGGACAATACCAACAAAATAAAATGCCACTTGTACATCAACTTGTTAGTGTAGTTAACGGCTCTGCCATACATCTACCAGACCTAGGACATCCACATTACCAAGCCAGCCTTGGAAGAAGCCAATACCAGCAATGAATTTGAGCCAACATTAGCAAAGTGTATTTAGTATTCATCTGTACAAATTTTGTTATGTCAATAAATATATATTTTAAAATAACTGATAAAACATATATTTAAAACTCTTTTTAAACACACAGGCATATTTCATTTTAATAGTAAGTTATTTCTGAGAAAAGTTCAGGATAGTATAACTAGAATTATATATTGATCACAGGGAGAAGATCTAAGAAATTATTGACTAACTCAATATAAGCTTTAATGTATATTATATATATATATATATGTGTGTGCGCGCGCGTGTGTAATGTTTTCTATTTTAAAGTAAGTTTATATATTTAACAAAAACTGTCAAGAATTACTTATTATTAATGAATATTTCCCCTTTTTTACTAGCCTTTTAAAACAGTTACACATTTTGATTTATATATAAACAGGGGACCCAAAAGTAACTGGAATTTTGTAATAAGAAATTGTATATTTATTTTAGGTGTTGAAAATGAAATCAGTTTAAAAAGTCAAATATATAGGGTATATGAGTAAAAGTCATTCTCTTCTCCCAGTTCCATTCAATAAAATGTATGGCTAGTAAAATTAATTCTTGCAAAATCTGGGGAAAATATTGGTCATCCTGGGAAGATAAATATTTATTTAAATCCTTTTCTGAATATCTATCCAGTCATGCAGTATTTCCATAAAGCAGTAATTAAGGATCCATTTTTATGTAAAATAAAATATTTTTCTATGTATGCATTTTCCATTAATTCCAATGGTTATATATAACAAACATATCATGATAATTATAACTCATATATAATATTTGCATCTCCACATTTCATCATTAAAATATTAGTAGAATATTATATAATATAAAATTTATCCATTTGTTGTGTTTTTTTTTCAGCAGACATACATATTTAATTTAAACTAAAGATAGATATTTCTTTTTTTAAAATATTGAAGACTTTTATTCTTAATATGCATATATCTCATTTAATTTTTTTAAGGTAACATAAAAGCTTTACCATCTGAGCATAAATTAAATGATATAATATAATTCTTTAAAACAGTTGCATTATAGTTGCTTTATTTTAGATAAAACACCATTTCAAAATATATAGTTTGTTTATTGGTTTTATCATAAATAAATCTTTTTTAAAAGCATAAAACATGCAACAGTCATTTTCTTTCAATTTTTCTTTTCAAACTCATCATTCTCAGATATAAATTTCATTTAAATTAAGTGTTAATGATAAATTAAATATAAGACGTTCGACTAACAAAACAGCTATTCTTGCACATCATAATAAATATCTCTAATTTAGCTTTTAACTTAAATACAAAATATTAATTTTCATTATCTTGATCTTAATAATATTATGATAATGATTTTTCATAAGTATTCTTTTTCTATTTATTAACTTAAATTTCCTTGAAAAATTAGATTTATTATAAAAAGACAAAGTTCATTTTGAGTATATTAGTTATATAAAATTGAAAGTTCTTATGTAACATTAAGTCTCCTTTGGTCCCATTATTAAATTCTCATTCATGTTTGGTGCACATTGTCTTAACACTTAAATAACTATTATTGTTTTCCATAAATATTATTGTAATTTTAAATTAAGCTTCAAATAAAATTCTCTGATAGAGAATTACTAGTGTTTATTCAATCATTATTTTAAAACAATTACTAAAATATACTTTTGAAACTTTTCAATAAAAAAAAAATAATTTTAAAAAATTATTACTTTTAAACAATTAGACAAAACAAAAAATAATAATAATAATCAATTTCACAATTGCTTATTAATACTTCACTACACTGTCTAGACTTGATCAAACCTCTCTTTTTATACTGATTTAATCTAGTGGTTGCATTGGTTAATTTTGCTTTCAAAATACTTGCTAATTTACATAAACTAAATTAATTTAATCTTTACAATGAATTTTAAAACTATGAACCATCATTTTTAAAATATTATACCAAATTATTCAATACTTTAAATACAAAATTATTCAATACTTTAAATATTAAATGCTTGTATCTAAATATCAAATACCTTTATTAAAACAATTTAAATATTTTAATGACCCTAAAGTATTAATTTTCAAAGAAAATACTACATTTAAATAACATAATAATTTTAGCTGTTATTTTTAAAGATTTTATCTTTAGACTTAATTTTTACAACTTTTATAATGTATCTAATTTTATTAACAAGTTAGAAATCAAAGTTTTCTTTTTCTAAACCTTGAAAGCTCATACACCAATACAGCCACTTTTAATCATGTGACAGTTTCAAAACATTCCAGACTAATATTAAATTATTTATTATTTAGATAATATTTTAACCAAAATAATAATTTTAAACATGTTATATAAAATATTTATTACTAGAATTAAACTATCATATTGTTATAGTATTTATTGAATATAATAAATAAAAATGTATCTTATCTTTTAAACAATATATTATTTTATTATTTAACTTATATTAAAATAACTAAATTCATGGTTCTACCCACTCACCAATTACTAACCTAAATTCAAACCCTAATCCCATTCTGCTCCTTTATTTATGTATGTATATTTCATATATATATTTCTGAGGAGTGCACCTAAAAATAATAAATTTAACTTTTCAATAACATTTTTATTATTAATTTTTAAATATTTTATTGTATGATTATAAAAAATTTTATATACTTTTTTATTAAATTGTATATTTCTGTAAAATCCAAGACGGAAGATGCAATCATTAATTGTTCAAATATAATTACAGTGTTGGAAACAATATTGTTTCAGTTTTGGAAAAGAATTTTTTTGATTAATTTTACTAAAAATAAAAAGGGGAATAAAACTAATGGATTGTACTTTTGTTATAAATATTTTTGTTAAATCTATTTACAATCTGGAAATAGATTTGAATACATTTTTGGAACATTATCTAATGATTGCATCTCCAAGAACAATGAAAAAAGAAAATGTAAGATTTCTAATGGATTGAAGATTATGTTTTGGGCTATTGATTGAAATTAAAAGCATTCCACAAATACCTGAGTGGGATATAAAATGGGCTGATTTTGAACACCAAAAAAAAATTACTGCTGAGAGAATTGTGTTGCCACTACATTATATGCCACTTTAAAATTTAAGATCATGAATGAGTAGGAAGCCAATCACTCTTCCTGACCTTTGTGAGTCATCTTCCACTACTGTGCCATATTGCTGCTCCACTGAAATGAAGGAAAACCCTAAAATGAGAACTCTGGAATGCTGAATGGAAACATGCTGTCACCAAAAGTATGGATCCTTTAACTGCCATGCACAATCTGGACTTTTATAACGGACTCTTAAAATTGTGTGAGGTAACTATTTTTATGATGTCACTTGAAACTAAATCTAGTCTACCTAACTAATCTAGAACTGTACTATCAAGACTTCTTTATGAATTATTTAACTTTGTATATTTCTATTACATAAAAATGTAATTTGCTTGCAAATATATTCTATAAATCTAATTATCTCTCATATGCTCTAACTTTCTTTAACTTTGGTGCATTCATTTTTTATATGCATTTATTATTTGATTTTATATCTCTGTTTTGTTTATTATTAATATGCCAATCTAAAGCAATCTGGTGAACTTAATTTCTAAAATCCTTTCTTTTTTCTTTTAATTAAATCTCCATGGATTGAGGTTATTAATGTCCCCTCAGAACATAATGTATTATTAGTCAATATGCTCACCAGATTGTTTTCATGAGTTAACATTTTATTTTGGGTTTTAATATAAATTTATTTGTTTAATTCCAAATTGGGCTAACTCAATCACTAAGACTAATTAACACTATGAAATATTTTAAAATGTTATTTAATCAATTATGCATGGGTGACTTACTATTTGTTTTTCTATATAACAGCTAGTTTTAATTTATTTTATATACTCTTAAAATATCTATTACTTAAATATCTCAGTTATGTTAAAATCCACAAAGGTGGGATTGAATCATTTGCAGAAAAAGAAAGGGGGTACATTTTAATGTTTTTTTTTACTAAATGAAATCTTCTCTATACATATAATATAGCAGCATAGCATATTATTTGTATAAATTATGGCATTAAAACAAGGCTCATTTATTTTAAACAGTAAATACCATTTCATATCATTAGAGATATTTATCCTCACTGTGTTACTGAGATTTGCTGACTTTCATGATTATATATACATGCTTCTGTTTCTGGGTGTTGTGACAGGATCAAATCCATGGATTTATCTTCATATCATGTCTCACAGATAGTTGAGCTTTCTGGGACCTTCTCCATATAAAAAGGCCTCTGCATGTTAGTGAATCCAGTACATCTAGACCACACCATGCCCAACCATGTTTCTCTAAGCACTGCCCTAAAAAGGGGTCTTAGACATTGTTTTCATCCAAAAGCACAACCTTATTTTTTATTTCTCTGCCATCATGTCAGTACTGCCACATCTTAGTTTATTATTACTTGTTGTTTTATGACCTAGTTTTAGGATTGCAATATTAAAATTGTGCTCTGCTCCAATATATATATATAATACATATTTTGTGAGTTCATCCATGTTAAAAACTTTTAATATTAATATACTGACGTTTCGACTTGGTCACACAAGCCATCCACAGAATTATAAAAGGTAGAAAGACGGTTGTAGAGGTGCTACAATCACTGATTTGAATAAAATGTTAAAATTCCACCAATAGCAAAAATGTTAAATTTAGGAAGGTTTTTTAAAAAAATCTTTCCAAATAGGAGGAAGTTTGCATGTATCATCTCACTTATTGATACAGTCTGGCCTTTTAAGTATCTCAATGGCTTCTCTTATTTTGCACTGGTAGAGATTATCACATCTGGATATGATCCTGGTACTAGAAAAATCAATTTTATGACATGAATGCATAGTATGGAGTAAGAGTGCTGATGATGATGAGTGTTGTTTAACTGCATTAGCATGATCATCTCTCCTAACACTGATGCAATGATTACTCATACCTATGTAAGAAGCTTTACAATTTTTACATGAGATTTGATAAACACCATGAGATTCAAGAGGGATTGAATCCTTATGCTTAGTTATTAAATTTCTGATCTTTTGATGAGCAGAAAATGCTGTATCTCTATTATAGCATTTTAATATACGTCCGATACTGTCTGTAGTTCCTTTTACATATGGAACACAATTCCTAATAGCTATTTTATCATCTTTTTGTTTCCTATTTTGTTTACTTTGGGCTTGAAATAAGGCTTTTTTATAAATTTGTAATTATAACTATTTGCTAATAAAACACTATTAATATGACTTATTTCTTCTTTCAGATGTGTTTCATCTGAAAGGTTAATTGCTCTATTTAAAAGAGTTTTGGCTACAGAAACTATCTGAGTTGGGTGATGATGAGAATGGAAATGTAAATATCTGTCTCTGTGTGTATCCTTTCTGTAAATAGAAAAAGATAAACTATTTGTGATCTGGTGACTAGAACATCAAGAAAAGGGAGTTTTCCATCAGACTCTGTCTCCTTTGTAAATTTAATATGAGGATGCATATTATTTAAATGTAAGAAAAAATCATCTAATTTATTTTTTCCATGTTGCCATATGACAAAAGTGTCATCTATGTATCTGAGCCAAATGAGAGGTTTTAAAGATGATGATTCTAAAAAGCACAAGTTTCTATATATTCCATGAATAAATCAGCTATTACTCTTGAGATAGGTGAGCCCATAGGAGTACCAAAAACTTGTCTGTAATGCTGTCCATTGTATACAAAATATGTATTTAAGAAATAATGTTTAATCAAAGCAATAATATGGTCTGGTAAATTGCAACGTTGTGAGATTATATTTAAAGCTTCATCAATTGGAATGTTTGTAAACAAAGACATGACATCAAAACTGACCAGAATGTCATTAGCATTAATTTTTAAACTTTTTAAAACAGAAATAAAATGAAGAGAGTTTTTAATATATGATTTAATAGATGGGATTGTAGGTTTAATAAAATCCGATAAGTATCTAGCTAAAATATGAGTTGGAGAACCTATTGCACTTACTATTGGATGAAGGGGGGGGTATCTGGTTTGTGAATTTTTGGAAGTCCATAAAATTGCAAATGCTAATTAGAACACAATCCCCAAACATTATGTATCCTAATCAAAAAACCGTTTATAATTTATCTAGGAAAGCCCTCTCTACAGATGAAATTTCGGTTTTAGAAAAAGGTTTCAATTTTGCTTTAACACCTTCCCAGATACCTTTTGAGAAAATTGTTTGTAATGTTGAATCAGCTCTTGATAAAATTGATTCTCCATCAGCTGATTTGGCTAGAGCTGAGATTTGTAATATTTTAAAAAAAGCTAAGATTCCTAAAAATAATATTTCAAAGAAAGAAAGACAAGCATTAAATAATATAAAATAGGACAAATCAATTGTTGTACTTCCAGCTGACAAAGGTAATGCTACAGTTGTAATGGATCGTGACATTTACCACAATAAAATTTTAGATCTGCTTAATGATAAAACTTATAAACTATCAAAAAGAGATCATACTACGTATTTGGAAAAAACAACAAAAGCTATTATTAATAAATCACCTATTGAAACAGAGATAAAAAATAAAATAATCCATCGTGAAAAATCTTGTGTCTGTCCAAAATTTTATGGACTTCCAAAAATTCACAAACCAGATACCCCCCTTTGTCCAATAGTAAGTGCAATAGGTTCCCCAACTCATATTTTAGCTAGATACTTATCGGATTTCATTAAACCTACAATCCCATCTATTAAATCATATATTAAAAACTCTTCATTTTATTTCTGTTTTAAAAAGTTTAAAAATTAATGCTAATGACATTCTGGTCAGTTTTGATGTCATGTCTTTGTTTACAAACATTCCAATTGATGAAGCTTTAAATATAATCTCACAACGTTGCAATTTACCAGACCATATTATTGCTTTGATTAAACATTGTCTCTTAAATACATATTTTGTATACAATGGACAGCATTACAGACAAGTTTTTGGTACTCCTATGGGCTCACCTATCTCAGGAGTAATAGCTGATTTATTCATGTAATATATAGAAACTCGTGCTTTAGAACCATTATCTTTAAAACCTCTCATTTGGCTCAGATACATAGATGACACTTTTGTCATATGGCAACATGGAAAAAATAAATTAGATGATTTTTTCTTACATTTAAATAATATGCATCCTCATATTAAATTTACAATGGAGACAGAGTCTGATGGAAAACTCCCTTTTCTTGATGTTCTAGTCACCAGAACACCAAATAGTTTATCTTTTTCTATTTACAGAAAGGATACCCCACACAGACAGATATTTGCATTTCCATTCTCATCACCACCCAATTCAGATAGTTTCTGTAGCCAAAACTCTTTTAAATAGAGCAGTTAACCTTTCAGATGAGACACATCTGAAAGAAGAAATAAATCATATTAATAGTGTTTTATTAGCAAATAGTTATAATTACAAATTTATAAAAAAAGCTTTATTTCAAGCCCAAAATAGACAAAATAGGAAACAAAAAGATGATAAATCAGCTATTAGGATTTGTGTTCCATATGTAAAAGAACTACAGACAGTATCGGACATATATTAAAATGCTATAATATAGATACAGCATTTTCTGCTCATCAAAAGATCAGCAATATAATAACCAAGCCTAAGGATTCAATCCCTCTTGAATCTCATGGTGTCTATCAAATCTCATGTAAAAATTGTAAAGCTTCTTTCATAGGTATGAGTAATCGTCGCATCAGTGTTAGGAGAGATGGGCATGCTAATGCAGTTAAACAACACTCATCATCATCAGCACTCTTACTCCATACTATGCATTCATGTCATAAAATTGATTTTTCTAGTACCAGGATCATATCCAGATGTGATAATCTTTACCAGTGCAAAATTAGAGAAGCCATTGAGATACTTAAAAGGCCAGATTGTATCAATAAGCGAGATGATACATGCAAACTTCCTCCTATTTGGAAAAAATTTTTTAAAAAACATTCCTAAATTTAACATTTTTGCTATTGGTGGAATTTTACCGTTTTATTCAAATCAGTGATTGTAGCGCCTCTACAACCGTCTTTCTACCTTTTATAACTCTTTGGATGGCTTGTGTGACCAAGTCGAAATGTCAGTATATTAATATTAAAAGTTTTTAACATGGATGAACCCACAAAATATGTATTTTATATATTTAACCCGTGCAAATCTTCGTTTTAACATATATATATATATAAATTTGGAATATTACTAGCGTCATTAATTAATAATATTATATTAGTCTTGTTATACAATCCCACCATTGTAATTTGTTATTTCTGTATTTTAAGAGTGTATGCTTTGGATAAATAAAGCGTTCTTTATTTTAAATGTTAATTAAAAGAAGTGTCCATAAATATTTTGTCATATAATCAAATATAATTTTCAAATGTCATTTTTATTCATTTTCATAATTGCAATGGTGTGAAAATAGTTTTATTATATATGTAGTAAATTTGAAAACACTCCCTGAAATTATATGTTGTCACCACGTTTCACATCTGTAGATAAAAATGTTAACAGCAATATTTTATAATCTTTATAATAAATGATTGGCATCTTAATACTGTACCCACTAAAGATATGTGTTCATGTATATATATTATTTAGTTAATAAAAAGGCATATGAGAACCATTAGCTTGAATTGCAGTATGTAATTATCTACCACTTTGTAGATCGCTCATTCACACACATGCTAATGTACATAATCAATTTATCATATTATTAAAATATTTTTATTGTCCTAACTTATTTAAGTTGTTCAAATTGCCTTTTCTCCACTTCCACACATCTAATCATGCATATATCTTTCTATCGAAGTCATGAATGGGATTCAAACCCCTGCTAATAATTTAAATACATACCATGATTTCTAATTTCTCTAATACCTATTTTAATTAAGTCTTGGTGTAAATAGTATGCAAGTCTCATCGTCTAGTCCACTGTGCTAGTGGGCCAGACTTAAGATTAAAGTATTGTGTGTCATCATTATATGTTATTCATTATGTGTTTGATCTGAGGTTTAAGGAGTGGGTTTGAATCCAGGTTGGTCCCTGACCTAAATCTCGGGCTTGACTGGGTTTGAAGTAAATTTTTTGAGTTCCAGCTTACGTTGGACGAATCAACATGTTTTGACCAGTACAACCTGGAGAAAACAATCATAAACCTTTTGAAAATAATTTCTTTTGACGTGGATTTAAATCCAGGTCATAGACACAGCAGGCAGATATATAACTTTTCTATATGTACATATGAATATTGATATTTGCATAATGTTAAAAATTTTGTAATAAAAAGTTGTGTATAATTTATAATGGATGTTTGATTAAATTCCTTTTAGTGATTAATCTTTATTATGTATGTCTTTTACGATTATTATTAATGTGGAGAATTTAAATCTTTTCTTTGCTTTAGGTATTATATAAATGTAAATTTTCTTTTAAATTGTAGCCAATTTATAAAGAAAAAAACAATTAGTGAACTTGGAATTAATTTATAATAAAACCTTAGTGAATTATTCAAGATTTTACTTTTGATCATCCGTGTATGCTTACTCTCAGAAACGTGACAATTAATTTTAATTTCATTATAAAGAAGTAAATATTAATGTACTTTATTTCTTCAAAGGTAAAAGCAAAATAATGATAATTATTTTTATTTTAAGCAAAAGAGGTTATTCGTTTTTTTTAATTAAAAAAATGATTATTTTTAAAAATCGCAATAATTATTTTTTTCTAAATGTATTTTTTTTTATTCTATCTTATTTACACTTTAATGTTAGTATGCTATATTATCTAACCAAAATCGTATAGGCAGAAATGTATTAAAACAACGTTATAATAGTCAATCGGTATAGATGATGATGATCTATATGATTTGAAGCCGTTCCAGAATAACAAATTTTGAAGCTTAAGTCCCAGGCATCATAACTGATGCTGCCCTTTCAGATGTTTGAATTTAGTATGATCTCCTAAGCAATAAACCATTTGGTTATTTTATAACATATAACTCTTTAACACAAATTATGATAGCATCTCATAGTTAATAAAAGTATGTTAAAGTAGCAGTTAGTCTTCAAGGTGTCCATGTCCTGTCTCATTCAGCATATACGTTTTTTTTTAAGATAATAAATTCCCAGTAGCATCATCTTATGTTTATATAGTCATGCATAATGCAATAGTATCTATATATCTTTAATTGTAAAAGTAATTTCCTAGACAGTTTGAACATTACAAAGATAACTGATATGCTGATGATAAAATAAGACAATTCAAATACACTAAATTCTTAAAATAATACTGTTTGCAATAACAGAACATTTGATATATTCAATGATGTATTCATAGTGTCAGTGATTATGTACATTTCTCAAGTAACTTAACAAGCATACACTTCCCTAAATGTATTTTCCCAAAAGCAATTATTTTTACCTTATCCCAGAACAATTTATTTTAAGCTTGGATAATCAATGGAGGATTACATAATGCAGATAATTGTTTTTGAAAGCATATGTATAAGCATACAAGAAAATTATGTGGTATGTTGAATTTATAGTCTTAGATGTGGGAAGCATGTCTTCCAAGATACATTTCATACTGAAATAGTGCTTCATGAGGCAGAATGGTGTAATAAGGTGGGCCAAATGATAAGACATGGAACATGTTAAAATGCATCTTGTGAACACTTTTAATGCCATATTTATGTAATAATATAAGATGGTATGGATTCACAATCTAGAATGTTTAAAATTTCAGGTTATAACTTGATAGGAAAAACAAATTAAAACTGATTACTGACTGAGACAATTCATTGTATATAAACTAGAATCTAGTATAAGAGTGTGGACAAGACTATTTTAAAGATTATTCAAGTTGTCTTGGAAGTAGAATATTTCAAGTGAAGTACTGCTCATAAAAACATTAAAACTTAATGACAATTAAAATAACAAAGAAAACAGAAAAGTAATTATAATTATATTAAATATTAATCTTGAATCATCATCTTTATATGATATTAAACATTTAAAACTCAAATTATTTGCATTTATATACAGCTAAAAATTGAAATCATCTTTTATTTTATAATTTTAGAAATGAATAAATAGATCGGCAGTAGTGGTTGTCACTCACAGATAAGGACCATTTAAAACCCAAATCAAAACAACCAAAAATAATGTCAATGAAATTAATAATACATGAGAGATGAGATTACAGTGATTGTACAAACTGCAAACATTTCACACATACAACATGCTAATCCATTATTTGGAAATTTTAGGTTTTCTGCTTTTTGAATTTTACTGCAGATAATTGTTTTTGTTGGAACATTTTAACATAATTTATGATTGTAGCTTTTCAATGCATTTTATCTTCTGTAATACTTTCCAATGAAAACAATTAATGTCACTCTTTTTAGGTCAGTTTTGGGATAAACTTTATAACTTGAAGAGTTTGTTTCCCTCATCAAAAATGTGCTCTAGTTTACTGAAAGTTTGTACTGTTTATTCATTTTGCAGGTTCAATCCAATGAAAATGTGATTTTACATTTTGTGGAACACGTTGAAAAACATATGTTTTTAATATCTTTATGTTACTCAATAGGTATCAAGTCTTATTTTGCACAATATATTAGATAAAATAACAGCTCTTTATATAGCTAATTTAGGAGCATTGGTTATTTCAGACAAATGAAGTATCTTATTTTTTTGACTTGTTGAAAGCAGATCTGTATTGGATTCTGTGTTACATCTCAATATTTAAGCCTAATTTTCTACTTAAAAAAATACTAAAATAATTAAATTGGTTTACATTCTCAAGATGATAACTATCCTGGATAAAAAATTGCCAAAGGTTTTTCTTCCATCACTGACTAATGGAGATATTGAAGTTTTTGAAAAATTAGTTATTAAATGAATATAATTATGTTTTGTTCAAAATATTACATACATTTTCTTGATCAACCTTTGAATGAGAGAGGATAGCAGAATTGTCATAATATGGTAACATTAGAATCCAAAAAGGTGAAGTTCTTGTATTTGAATTTAATCAAATAAAATTAAAATTTTATTATTAAACCTATATTGTATCTTGAATCCTGTTTGATTAAGCTGCTTATAAACAATTTCAAATGTCACAATCATAAAATTTGAAAACAATGTTGAAGCATTTCAAATGGTGAGGATTTTCCTTTTGCAGCAATAATCCTTTTTTTTTCCATATGTCATAGCATCAGCCGGGATGTGAACCCACAACTGTCTGCAACCAAATACTTGCTTGCAAGGTGGCTGCTATGACCTCTTGGCTATCAACACTTGACTACTTTTTTATTTTATTAAGCAGAAGCTGTATAAAATGGACAAACTTCAGTGAACAGTCAGCTATTTTCAAAAAGGATATAGTGCCATAGAAATAAGCAAAAGTAATCTATAAATAATTTTTTTCATTTCTGACATTATTTTTGCACTTTTCTGGCAACAAATGCTACATTCACAGAGCTTTTAATTCTCTAAAACCACATTGCCTCTTTGGAAAACATTTATTTTGAAAATAAATTTTCACTGAAATGCAAAATAATACCATCCCATAAGAGTTATTGCAAACTTATCTATTCTATTTTTTTAAAAAAATTGGAACAATAGAGACATTCTTAAGATCACATAACACAACTTCATGAATCCATATATTTTATATATATATATATTGTTTACAATAATCTCTTCATATACACTTTAATGCAAAAAAAATGTTTTTGAATGATTCCTTTATTATCCTGACAGTTTCAACTTTCCTATAGTCTTCATCAGAATGATCTTAAATTCCTCTACCTTTTAAAAATAAAAGAAAAAAAATAAGAATAATCTATATATTTCTAAAAAACTTAACATTTTGAAGAAACATAGAACCACATATTTTAAAACATCTCCAAATACTTTACCAGGGCCTACAGAATTTCCATTTTTAATATTACAAAGAGCTGTTTGATTTCACTAAGTTTGATATCATTATAGAAATCCAGGTAAAATGGATAAAAAATTAAAATTCATCATCTCAATTCTTGTATCATTATTGAAATGACTATCAAACTACTCTTTATATTTTTGAAGTATAGCTGCCATTATAAAAGATTATTATTGGTGGATAAAATAGAATCTCTACATACAGATATTAGTGCACCAAAAATAATCTACAATGACTATGATTAATGAATATCTGTATTGCCTTTACCAGATTTAATCCATCAATCATTTTTAAACTTTTTTAATTCTGAAATTTCACATGAAACCTATTATTCTGTCAATCAGAAAATGCCACATGTTTTCTTTTAATCATATCAACCAATGACAGGTTTAGTTGTATCCATAATACACTCCTTAAAATAATTTCATATCTCAATAATATGGCAATCCTGCAAGCCCACATTTGAAATTTTAGCTTTAATAATGTTGAATATAGTAACCATAGTATTTTCAAGTTTTTATTATTAGTAGTGTACACCTTATCTAAATTCTATCATATCAAACTATTCATCAGCACAGGAAATCAAACTCACTTAGTATGCATGAATTTTGGAATCATTTCACTTTTCATGCATGTTAAGCATAAGCATATGGAATGATACTTAACTTTATATATATATATATATTTAAACTTTATCAATTTAATTTTAGTTTTTTGCTATTAATGCTTTGGCAATTTTATATTGCTAGAGCTATTAATATATGGTGTATCTGAACTTAGTTCAGTCCCATACGGCTATTTGAGTTAGATAGCTGGATTTTTGGACATTTAAATGTCTGAAAGTTTCAGATTTTCTTCTCAATGGTTAGGCATTGATAAAATGCTGGACTAGTTCTAGTATTTTTATTCCCTAGCACCTCACTGATGACGCTAGAGGCAGAAACCGCGGTCTGAGGTTGAGGGTATTTTTGAAGCTTCATAAGAGTTTGTTTTTAACTTACTCTATATATAACATTTGTAAATAGGAGCTTTATTAAAATTAGGTCATATGACTTGATTTTTTATCAATTTAATCTTTAAACTTTGTACATATACTTTTCAGATATATTTAAAGATTCAATTCCACCATATATTCCGGAACCATATGAACAGACACACATATTCATATATATATATGTGTGTGTGTGTGTGTGCGTGTTAATTCAAATATACATTTCATAATATTATTATTTTCGGGATATTCCGTGTGGTATAATATTCTGAAAATAATAATAATATGAAATCATCATTTATCCGTCAAAATATTAGAATTAACATATATATATATGATCTCACAAGCTCAGTTGAGGGCTTGTATGATCAAGTCAAAATGTTGGAATTTTTAAAATTAAAATCTTACACAGATGAACCCACAAAACATATTTTATTATATATATCTATATTCAATTAAAAGTTAAAAATATATAAAATTAGCAATTTTAATATTTAATAATTGTTGAAATGTCACCATATATTTCTATATGTTATATATAGAGCTCGCAAAATAAGCTTTTAACAAACTTTGAAAATATCCTCAACCCCAGATTGATTTCTGCTTCTGGCATTGTCAGTGAGGTGCTAGGATATTCAAACATTTATGACTTGATTTTTTGTCATTTTACTTTTATATGTATATATAATTAAATAAAATTTATAAACATTTCAGATTTTACTTAAAAAACAATATGTGTGTATATGTACATGAAGTAAAATGAATTTTTTTATGAATAAAAGAGGTGAAGATATATTACAGGTTTGTCTGTGTAAACACATCTTGTTAAAATTAGAATTGTACCAATGTTTAAGTGTACGACGCAACTGTTGACTGGACATAATGGTCATTGAAGGATGTTGTATCTAAAAATAAATAAATATATACATGCACCAATCCAAAATACATGTTCATGCACACAGAGATATAAATAAATTAAACCATAGAAATATTTTTGAAATATATATTATACAAATATTATTATTAATGTGGAAATCTAAAATTAATTCTATAAGTTTCAAAATATCAGTATAGAAAGAAATAAAAGTTGTAGCAAGTTTATGGCATGACTGTTATAAGACAGCATTTTACTGTTAGAATTTTAAACAAAAATCAATCTTATTAAAGTCATACAACATTAACATTCTCACAGGAATAGACAACTTTCCATTATACTGTTTATTTAATAATTATCCATCATATGGCACTTTGATTTTTCTTTTTTTTTTTTCAAATTATTTTCCACATACAAAATAAAAACATTGTCAAAACAAAAACTTCCACTTCAAACAACGGCATGTTTTGCATATAGATGTCTGAATCCATCCACAGAATAATGTAATTTTTATATAATAATTCATGTCAGTATATGTTCTTGCATTGGCGCACCATTTTATATATAACATTAAAAGAAAAATACCACATGTGTGATGGATGGATGAAATAAGAAAGTGTGCAGGGGTAAATATGGAGAAGAGGAGCAAAAGATCGGAGAAGATGGTTTGAACTTGGAGAGACCTTCATCTTTCATAGGATTGATAATTGTTGATGACAATGATGATGATGATGATTTGTTGAATTTATCAAAAGTATTCTTTTCTACTAATAATTAATTTACCAGTATTTGATCCTATATCAAGTGTAACATAAATATGAAAAGAGACATCAAGCTTTGGTGGTCGAAAGGTCAGCAACAGCTGCTTTACAAGCAGTTGTTCAGAGTTCTCAGCTGATGCTATGACACATGAGAAAAAATAAATAAAAAGAGACCATTAATGTAATTATACCACATTTATATACAGTAATAAAATGCATGTAATCTGCTTATTACATTTCTTTTTCCATCTATATGTAAGCTTGCATTATATATTTAAAATAGCTTTCCTATTATATTTTACATTCGTCTTCATTAACACATTTTTCCATATTGGACAAAGGGTTTGTTTTAAAATTTACACAATATTTTATTTCTAAATAAAAATATTCTTAATCCAATTAATTTGTAAATAAGAGACCCTTTTGATCTGGGATATACAAATTCTCTAATTGAAAATGATTTCATAATCATTTTATAATTGGATCTATCGTTTTCCCTTCCTAAATTAGAATTAAAAATCTATTTTTATGTCATCAATGTCACTTAACTTACTTGCAAGATGATGAACTATTACTGGTAATCCAACAATAAACACATCATCAACATACCTAAAATAACATTTAATATCTGATTGGAAAAATTCTATCAAAATATTTTTCTTATTATATGACAATATACAACTGTATGTAATAGCAGAAATGAGAAATCCATGGGCCATTTTCTTCTTTTTTATATAATTGATTTTCAAAGCTCCTATAAAAATTTGATTACATCCTAAACACATGAAAATTTGGCCTTGCTTACTTCTTCACCTTGTAAATACTGATCAATCATTTGAATAAATTCTTTTCTTTTATATATCATGCAAAGATTTCTACTACACACAAACTGACTGGATTTAGAACATTTTTAATTTAAAAATAAAATATGAAAATTTCAAAATGATCAGTTATCTAATATTGAAGTATATGTTAATGAATTATTAAATGTAGAATATGAAAATATTCTATTACATATAGACTGAGAAAGAAAAATACTAAATAAAAATGGGTTTCATTACTGGAAATAAATTGCTTCTATTAGTGATTTCTTCATATTTTAATGCTGCATTTAATATAAAACTAAATTCTGGTAATATTTAGGGTATATGAGCGTCGACTTTCACATGACCCACCACTCTTCACTCTATCTCATAACAGTTGAACACATCATATATATCAAAAAGATAAATAATCACCAATATCGTATTTCATGCTAAACCAGCAATCATCAGTTGGTCCAGATTATCATCTCTACACATATATGCAATAAGTGCTCAGATATATATTAAGATAGCCAATCTTCATACGTTAATGGACAGGCTTCAATCCACTCCACATTCCAACCTTTCAAGCATCCATCCAATTGAAAATCTGATGATGGAATGTGAAAAGCCACTCTGAGGCTGAGATTGTCATCACACCCACATTGACCTAAAGTCAATATGACCCTTATGTATAGGACATAATCCATTTAATACATATAAGAGGAATGGGAAGACATCTCTACTATGTAATAACTGAAATACAGGCTTATTATATACCTGTATCAATATATGTAATATATAAGGTATATGAGCACAGACTTTCACAAGACCCACCACTCTCCATTCTATCTTATTACACTGATACACTTGAACACATACATGTTGAAAATATAAATAATGACCAATATATGTATTTCATGCTAATGAGCAATCATCAGTTGGTCCAGATCATCATCTCTACACATATATGCAATAAGTGCTCAGATGTATATTAAGGTAAGTTAATTCTTGATAAAATGATTGTACATCACTTTAATGGCATCATCATCATCAGTTGAAAGTATTATTAATCCTTTATAAAATGAAGGTAATTTAATCCACTTTGTTCAATCCCATAATTTTTTTCCTTCACATCGTAATAACAAGAGTTCCATTTCATATGTGGTCTCAGTCTAGGCGTTTTGCAGTTTCTTAAAATCCAATTAAAAAATTCATCTGTTCTATCACTTTTTTAATAATATATCTGTCCACTTTAGTCTCTTAATTCTTTTATTAATATATATTTTTACTAAAAAGCTGAATTATGAAGGAGTTAAAAGCTATCAATGTTTTATTTTTAAAATCATATTTATTGATTACAAAAAAATGCATAAATATAAAAAATTTTACATTATCAAATGTTACATAATGCTAATAATCGTTATAACATATAATTAAACTAATATACCAAATTTGGTTGATTATATAACAATGGAAATATACATTGTTCTTTTCCCCATCCCTATTATATATCTCATCTCTTTCCATAAATAGATACAAAGTAGCTACGAATTCATTTAACAAGACAAAATGACATTGCATAAGATTTCAGGAGTATATAAGCTTCGTTTTTAATTTTTATTTTATTAATTTATTGTAAAGTAGATATTGTAGAGAAATGACAGCTCATAAAATAAAAAGTAAAATTTATGAAGTTTATATTGCTAATAAGTTTTTTTTATCTATTAGGATTATCAAAAATGATATATTTAGAACAAGTCAAAAAGAAGATTATGAAGGTCAATTTTTAAAAAAAAAGATCTATAATATTGACTTTTTTATTGCATAAGAAGCATATTACATCTATGTTTACAAAGTTTATTTCATTAGCAATAAAAATAATAGATAAAGGAGAGAGGTTTATATAAATTAGAAAAGCTATATTTTGGATTCTAAGTACCATTTCTGTAATTTTTATTTAATTGATCTGCTATTAAATGATAGAATTATTTACGTTATGCCTTTAGTTTCTAGAATATTAGAAACAAAATTCTAATGGTAATTAGTGGTGGATTCAGTAGAAATAATAATAATAATAATAATAATAATAATAATAATAATAATAATAATTTTTTGTAGTTTAGAGTTTGAATTCATTAATCTTGTTATTCTGTTAATTGATCTTTGTAGATAAGAAATAGGAATAGACCGTAATTAGAGACCAGTGTATTTAAATCTTTTGTGTATATTCTTGCTGTTTATCCATATTTTATATCATATTAATTTTATATATAGTGAATTAATATTTTTAATGGCAGCAGCACTAAATTTAAAAATAAATGTGCAGAATGTGATTCTAGGATAAATAAAATTATTTATAAGGGAAACCCTAGCATGAAAAGAGAGAGAATTTCTGCAGATACAGTAAAAATTATTTCTAATGAATTTTAGAAAACAATTGTCTCCTGTAAATATTAATACATTCAAGCTTAAAGGGATTGAAATGTGAAAAAGAATTTCAGCAGAAACAGTGCAGAAAGAAAGGGTAATTTTACATGTGAGAGTGATCCAATTTAAAGATTTGTTTTTGTTAAATGTTAGGGAATATTCTCTAAAATAATTATCTTTAATTGAAAACCATTGAGGAAAATGTTTTCTCAAGGGAAGAAAAAATCATCTATGTAGATTTCATGGTTTATTGATTGATTGAGAAGAGGAATGCACAGTATGGGTCAGTAAAATGGTGACTAAATCTCTTTTCAAGAAATCTACATGTTAAGGAAACACCTTATTTATTTATTAGCCTCAAAATTTCAAAGGCACTAGTGTGTGTGTATCATAAAATGTGACCATGTGCTTGTGACCTTCATACCATTCTCGTATTAAAATTTGTTTTGCAGAAAGTAAACCTACTACTGAAATATTTGAAATAATTCAAATTACGAATGAGAGTAAAATCGTGAGTTTCAAGAATGTTTTCAAGTTATTTTCAAAATTTTATTATGGCTGAGAGAACACTAAAGATGAACTATGAAAAGACTAAACACACTGTTATATTTCTTGTTGTAACTTATGAGTCAGACTCATTAGCATTTTAAAAGATTTGAGGTAAATATCTACACTATGTCACTGCAAAGATTTTTTTTAAGAACTGCTGTCATAACAGCAAGTAGAAATATATATATATATATTACCACCATTAACATATAATTTTGTCATAACAGCAAGTAGAAATATATATATATATATTACCACCATTAACATATAATTTTTTTTTTTAAAAAAAGGAGAAAACATAAAGATAAAGAAGGAAGTCAAGTTAAAACTTCTTTTAAATAATTTAAGTTGCAATGTTATCTGGTGTTAATAGCAAAATGTATAGCTAAATCTTAACAAAGTCTCCCAATCATGAGTCTAGCTGCTGATAATCTTCCACAAGGTCTACAACTTAAATGCACAGGTATTATTGTTGATCACAACAACAGGAATAACGGTTGTAAAAGGCCAGTCTATTTGAAAATTATTATTGTTTACAGACTATATTTAGCTTTTGGATAAAATTTTACCTCCATAACTTAATACATGGTGCTATATATGTGTGGAATGAGATTTTATATATAATCCAGGATAAGTTTACTTTCATGAACTTTAACATATAAGAGGGTGTTCTATATGTGTGAAATGAAATGCCTTATTTAACTTGAGATATAATGTTTTACTTTCAGGACTCTAACACCTCTAGTAATATTATATGCGTGGAATAAAATGATGTCATGATATTTTGTATGCTACCTGGATGAAGAAGACTTAATTATAATCCCACTTTGAACTTAGATTAGAAACAACATCATGAGTTATCTTATTAAAACTACAATATAGTTGTTGAAAGAAATAACAGCTAACCAGGAACTAATTTGGCTGTTAGAGCACATTACTTGATCTATTGTTCTTTGCCCTCGCATTAATAAATTAAAGTAATAGATATTTTAATCTCAGAATGACACCTAAAATAAAGCTATGTAATTTCATTAATTTTCCAGGATAATCTGACTAAAATGAAGCATATCCTACCCCTCAAAATATCTTGGATCTTCGGAATCTACATGTAGATCAACCAATTTATAAATATTCCTTATAAATGGAGATGAAGAAGCATACAATCAACATTTAAGATTCTATGTTATAATTAAACAAATATGTTTAATTTATATTCATAATTAAGTTTGAGAAATGTGCTATTAATTGATTGGCTAATAGCCAATAGATTCAAATAATATGTATTTGAACCTAGTGTAATAATTTAATGAACTTGCATTTTATGTTTTATTTGTATTTTATATTCTTTTGTAAGTATGTGAAATTCGTGGTATATATAATCTTTTGTAAATTAAATAATTAATTGTTCACTTAGATATAGGGATTAAAGAGAGTCACTTGTGTAAAGATTTAATGATTAATCTAACACACACACACACACACACATATATATATATAATGTATTACCACAACATGGCTTATCCTCTATGTCTCTCTAGGATTCTGAGATTAGGCAATATTCTTTTATACCATCTGGTCTATGGTTAGCCAGTATCTCAATTATTTTCTATAATAGAGTTTTCTTACATCTTTTGGGTTTAGTTCACCTGTAAATCAGCATGTGCCTTCCAATTTAGCAGATTGATGACGGTATTTTTTTGTTTTATTAAGAAAGTGAATGTTAATACTATTTTAATGTTATACGGCTTTTTCTACACTGGTGGTTAATCCACGGAATAATTGCTTGCCATTATTTTGTAGTTACTTTAAGTTTGTTTCAGCACTGGTGGTTAATTTGCTGAGCGTTCTGTCATTATGCTAATCGCTCTGATGATGGTTAGAAAACCCACAGGGTAATTACTATTCATTATTTCCTTGTGCAGATGAGTACATACACAGATATAGCATTGCTCTTTGTTATATTAATGTCTGTTTGACAGAGTCTCCATGCATTATTATGTATACATTGTTTCACTCATCTTAATGTTTGCTTCACATGTTCTGTCATCAGCCATAAAAGGACATTCAAGTGAATTATTGTCATAATTTATTATAGGTTAATTATATGATATTCCAGCTGAGTTAGAGTTCAAATTCCCTCTTTGATTTCATATCTTATCATATTCAATTTTCATAGGTTTATTAATAGCAATTGATGCCAGTATTATTATATTTTGAAGTATAAGTGCATTGGTTTTGGTTTTGATATATTGGGGTTGCCATTGACTGGGTATTTGAATCTATTTCTATCCCTATAATGGCCTAAATCAGTATATTTGTAACAAAATCTTAGATCGTATTATCTGAAACTAGTGCACATATCAAAGTACAGACCAAGTACATGTGATGTTATATTATTTTACTTTTTTATTTATTTAATATACCTTAGGTATGTAGAACAATTACATGTGATGATATTTTATGTAATTTATCATTTAATTTATAAATATTGTTAACCAATTACTGTTTAAATGTTTATTGAGTCATAAATAAATGTTAATTTTATAACTTAACCTATCTGTGTCATTGCTATTTATCAAATACAGAGTCCGAAATCCAATGTAGTAAATAGATAATAAATATCAGAGCACATATTGTTCCTGATGATGTATGCAAGATCTACCGAAACATTCAGAGAATATTTTAATGCTTTTATTCTGGGTAATCTGTGATGTATAAGTTATAGTAAAATCCCATTTACCTTCTGCATCACCTCAACTTTGTTTTGTTAATTCTGGAATATAATCAAGAATCTATTACCTCTATTAATATTTGTGACATTAATATATAAATTAATAATAAATGTGATAGCCAGTATAACAATTAAACCTATTCTCTAATACTACAACAGGTATTTTATTTATTTAATTAAGAGTTTCATTGCTACTGATTACATTTCATATTTGAATTAATGAAAAAAGAACTTAAAGTCCATATTACTCAACTTCCATTGCAAAGCATTACCTTAGAACATTTCTGTACTTAGAGCATGAGAATATCTGTACAGCCAATTATCTTATGAAGCTGATTAGATTTATTACTATCTTATTAAATGGCCCATATTCACCATATAATGACTAGCAGTTCTATACATTATGTCAGCATGTCCATGGTCAGCCATGGAGTCTCAAGTAAATAAAATTGTAAATTAAGATTTGGTGATGACCCAGTTATTATAGATAATTATAGTTGATTAAAGATTCTTACAATTTATATTAGATAACTTAATGTATCTTCAAGTAATGCTGCAATAGGTGTGTACAGTGTATCCTGGCTGCAACAAGATTATATTGCTACAGCATTGTATTGTATCATTTAAGTTTAGCCTATTACAGTCCAGGGTAGAACTTATCAGTGACAGTTTTTGGCTTTCCATGCAAGGCAATTTGCTGTTGACTAACTTTTCAGTTACAAGATATATAATTAAATAGAAGTATTTTCACTTTTTCACATATGAGCAATACTAATTCATATAAGCTAAATGATTCTGTGTTGAATACAGGAAAACTCTCAAAACCAAACACAAGATAGAGACTTTATAAACATAAGAATAGCTGTCTTATCTTTAACCTAAATTCTAATCTATATAGGCCAATCTAAAGCATATTAGTTTGAGAGAATGAAGTTATTATTCTGGTCACTTTTATAACTATTAGTTTTTTCATATATTAATATATACAAAACCTTTCAATTTACTACAAGTCAATTTTACAAATTAATAGAAACTATGTAACTCTGAAATCTATTTATTAACTGTATAGTTGTACTAATTTATATAAGCTCAACAATGTTATGTTGAGTACAGGAAAAGTCTCAAACCCAAATACAAGATAGAGACTTTATAAAGATAAGAATAGCCATTTTATTTTTAACCTAAATTCTAATTTATATAGGCCAATCTGAAGCATCTTGGTTTGAGAGAGTTAAGGTGTTACTTTGTTCACTTTTATATTCATTAGTTTCTTTTATGTTTTAATAAATATAAAATCTTTCAATTTATTATTAGCTGACTTTAAGAATTAATAGAAAAATATAAATTTGAATTTAGGTTAAAGGTAAGATGGTCACTCTTATCTTTATAAATTGTCTATCTTGAGTTTGGGTTTCAGAGTTTTTCTGTACTCAGCACAGCATCATTTGTGCTTATATAAATTAGTACAATGCATATATGAAAAGGTGAAAATCCTTCTATTTAATTACATACATACTACATGCTTGATAAATAAATTTCAGAAATACATAGTTTCTATTAACTCTTAAAATTGACTTGTAGTAAATCAAAAGATTCCCCATATATTAATATATGAAAAAAACTAATGGATGTAAAAGTGGACAGAGGAACACCTTCACTCTCACAAACCAAGAGGCTTCAGATTAGTCTATATAAATTAAAATTTAGGTAAAAGATAGATGGCCACTCTTACTTTTATAAAGTCTCTATCTTGTGTTGGATTTTAGACTTTTTCTTTACTCAACACAGTATCATTGAGCTTACATAAATTAGTAGTGCGCATATCCTTTTATTTAATTATATACATACTATGAACTTGATAAATAAATTTCACAGTAATGTATATATATTTGTAAACAAAGAAAGTAAATCACTCTTCCCCACCTATGAATTAAAAGCACTTTAATTTAAAGTTTATATATGTAATATACAATTAACATAGAACAATACCAGCCACATCCCCAAGTCTAACATGGATTAATTATAAATATAGTATAGTAAAACCTTAATTGGTATATTTATTTGCAACAATTCTGTTTGTCCTTAGATAGATTTATATACATAATTTTTAGAAATATTTAAAAACTCCAGTTTACCAGATATTATTGAATCATATGAGTAAAAAACATTTGAAAAAAACTGGATTTAAAGCTTATTTTAGGCTAGGGATAATATGTGGTAATTACTAGCCTAACAAGTGATTATTTATGATTGTTAATACATTTATATAAAGTGGATGGTATCAAAGATATGAGTACAAAAAGTTGATGATTTTATATCAAATTGTAGTAATTTGGTGTATATAATTGTGATTTTATATTTTTTTTCATTTTTATGAAGCAACATTATAAAATAATGAAATTATGTAAGTTTTTTTTTGTTTAATTTGCATTAAAAATTATCAGAATAAAAATTATTTTATTTTTTTGATGAGTAATATGTAACTTAAAATTGATTATAAAAATTATTTAAAATGATTAAAATTAAACTAGATGCATTTAGCACCTCATTTCATGCTTCAAATGTTTCATGTCACAATTTTAATATAAAAACGTTTTTCAAAATCAAATTTATGTGATATAATTTGAATGAAAATTTAAATATCTTCCAATTGTCTGTGAAGTAAAAAATAAAATATCACAAATAGGCATCTATTGTTTTAAAACAATAATTATGAAAAAAATTACAATATGATATAAAATTGAGTTAATGTTGTGGTTTTTCTTTAGTAAATAATTTGTTTTTTATTTATATATTGTTTATTTGGTACTTGTGTATTATTCTGTCCACAAAGCTTGGCAGCCATTTTTTTAAATATACAGTTTCAGACATCTACTTTTTTTAAAATTTTTATTTTAAAAAATAGATGTTAGTTGTTAAGCAGTCATATTTAATATTTATATATTTTTATTATTGTTATTTTTAAAAAAAGAAACATTTCCGCAAAAATTAATTATAATATTTACATTTCATTTTTATTTTTATATAAAGTCAATTTATTAATATAAAAATATAAGAAACAAAGTGGCATCTAGTACCTATTAATGCAGACTTTAACTTATTAATATAAAGATAAAAAATATATATGAAATTTAAAATGTATATGATGTCAAAAGAAGACCCAAACTTTCATCATTTTTAAAAAAGTGGTACGGACAAAAACAAATATGTTGAATTAAGACAAAGTATGACAATGTCAGAACCTGTTGTCATTTACACATTATAATATCAACAATAAATTGAAACAAACCTTCGGAAAGAAATTTTTAATTGATTTATAAATTTTTTAAAACTTATTAACTAATACATATTTGGTAAACTAAAATTGAAAAAAAAGGCCCGTGCAACTGTATATTTAAAAAATGGTTACCAAACTTGTTAGACAGGATAATGCACCCATATCATTTATTTATTTTTTTTGTAAAGAAACGTTTTGAAATGTTCTTTTGACATTTTGATAATGTGCAGCTGATTAAAACTTTAGATTTAGATCTAGATTTGAGATGTTAAAATAAATTATAACAAAAAGATGGCAAAATAATAGTAAGTTATCATCATCAATGATATAGAGTTATCACTTAGCTTTAGCCCTCTGTTGTGTACTGGCATACGTTCACCAAAGTTGTAATTTGTAGCTAATTTAAATCCTTTTGCAGAAGGCAATTGTGTGAATAGAAGAGAGAAATGCGCAAAAATGTATCAGTTAATAGTATAAATGGAACACAAGTAAAATATTACAGTTACTTGGATAAATACACAATTACCAGAAGAACAACGATAGTAATTGGATCTCTTTCACTTAGTATGTGAAATGAGCTCAAATCTTTAAATATATTGCTTAATGCAAACTATATATTGATTTGTATAAGGTTTAGTTTACATGTAACTATAATTAAAAATCACCAAAGGGTAAATAAAATAAAATATGGTCAAGCTGTGTATTATTATATAGCAATCTTGCTTTTTATATCTCTAGATGAGAAACTTTGGGTTAGTTAGGCCATTTTGTAGCATGATCTTGATTTATTTTCAGAATCAGATAATCTTTTCCTAGAAATTTTCACATTTCCTTTTCTCATATATTGTTCGATCTAGCTATGCTTGGATGCAACTAAAATCTTAAGTTAAGTGCTTATATGTTTGCAATTCTTCATTTAATAACTGAAGCACAGGCTTATTATATACCTGTGTCTATATATGTAATATATAGGGTATATGAGCACAGATTTTTACACAATCCACCACTCTCCACTCTATCTCATAACACTGATATTCTTCATTTAGTAATCGCACTTTTAACATATATATATACAAACTTTATGTGTGTTTGTTTACTTAATATTCGCAAGTACTATATATATATATATTGTACAACAACTACAGCATACATACATATTAATGCAGGCACTTCAGCCGTGTGTTTATGCGCATTTACGATATACATATATTAATATTATAACATACATTACGCTTTTATACGTTTGACTGAACTATATATACACATTTATTATATTTATATATGATTATATATACGGATATTACAAACCCAATGAATCTTTGAGTAGAGAACTTAACACATATACAAGTCTATTTTTTTTTCTGTAAAATAATCTTTAAATTACATTTTCTTCGTTAAATCTAAAGCAATCAAATATGCTATCATGATCAATTTTATTGAAAATATTAATTAAAAACGAGTCTTAAAAGTAATTGTTATTGCAGAGTTCTATGCGTATATTCAAGAAAACTTATTTAAAAAAATTAACACTTAGTTTCATCAACAAACAAGCACTTCTAATTTTTTTTCAGAAGAGGATTTTATCACCAGTTGTTATCCGTTGCTCTTATTCTAATCGTTAGTAAAGAGATTACACAATAAAAAACTAACTAAATATTTTAAAATAAGCTTATTAAGTTCTCAGGCTGGAAACAGGTGAAGATAACCAGACAATACACTACTGGAACTAAATAATAATACTTGAAACTCAAATAATAATGTTCGCCATTGTTCAACACCCTCTTAAAATAATTTATTTTAAGTTAATGAACGTTAATAGGAAGTCTTTGGAGATACTAAATTGTCTTGAAAATCTCTAGATAAAACTTTTAATAATCTTAAAGGATTGTCGATCACTTTAGTAGGGGGTATATTAAATTTAACTATCTATAATTCGAACCCGAGCTAAATGAAAATCTTTCAAAAGCTTATGATTTTTTTTTTCAGATATCAAACCTAGCTAACCATCCCAACATCATTATAAAATAATTTAAATGGATATACAGCTGTATTCCTTAGCTAGAGAATAAAACAGTGATGGAAAATGCAGCCCAAACTTTCAGCATACAACATTGGACAAGTCTGATTGAGTATTGGTTTCTTTTTGAAGTGCTATTGCAGGGACGGTTGTCTCTTAGGAGGCTATTATTAATAAAGGCTGTTTATATCTTTTTTATATATTAAACTTTAAATGTTCTCTGACTGGAGTAGGAAAGGTATTGTGACTTTGTGTCTATTTCATCCACCAGATGTCGCCATGATTCTGATCAGGGATTTGAATCCAGGCCAGTCAAATTCAAGCCTTGGAATTTTTTTAGGTCACAAGGATCCCACTTCTCCCATACAATTGACTTAAACACAATTCTATTTTAGTCATACATAAACAAATAGATAATTTTATTGATTAGTTACGTCAGGATAATCAGATTTGGTTAGATAAGTTTTTGATATACTATAGGTGAAAACGAGCATATGATAGTTTATTTGTATGGGTACTAAGCTTTTGGTAATTATGTTTTGAAAGGCTATAAACAAAGATATAAATTATACGCAATTAAAATAGATTCAATAAATAAACATACTAGCGAGTTAAATATTTTACAAATATAAAAACAGACATAAGTACGTTTATGTGTTAATTATATTTTAACCCATGGCTTTTTTTTATCATTATTTTTTCTCTTTAATTGTTGAATTTTTAATGATTATTATTTGTATGAAAAATAGCTCTTAAACAGGAAGCCAGATCGTTAACTACTGATTGCATAATGAAGTTACTCTTAGCAAGAAAGAGCTGCAACATGCTGATAATAATTGTAATAAAAGAAAATTTGTTTCTTAAAAACAAGATACAGTATCGCTAAATTCACTTTCGGATTTAAAAAAAAATCGTCAGTTAAAAAAAATGTCAAAAAGTTATAACCACTTCCTTATTATTCTCAATAAGTAGGCACTTTATCCAGTCAACAAATTCAAAGTATGGAATAATGGCGTTATATGTTGAAATGTTCCCCAAACATAGATACAAGTTCATAAAATGCCAGAAGGCAGACGGATTAATTGTTGACTAATTTTTGTGGAAGTCGAAATTTATATGACTTCAAATAATGTAATAGATATTATTTTTGTCAATTAATTAATAGGCAATTGGCAGAATTTTTTTTTAGAATTCCTAATATAATGAACACAAATATTCTGTGTAGTTTATAGCAATGATAAAACTGTGGACTTGGAACTAAAATCTATGGATTGCACCCCATTTTATCACTTCTAGTACTTGAATGTCACATGACTTGTAAACAGTTAACTATTTGATTACTTTGTAAACAAGAATACATGCCTATTGATTAATTATTACTTGGACTTTTTAAAGGTTCATTAAGTAGATTAATATTGTTTCTTTAACCTTTATAACAAGTATAGTTTTAATTTTCAGTGAAGATAATTGTTGGATTCATTGATCATTGATATTATGGCCTGCATAGCAGACAAAAGCATGTAAACTAGATAATGCTGAAATTATGGATTTCTCTGTATGAACATCTAAATAGTCTCATAGTGCAATGCATTGTATCCATACACACTGCTCTATTATTGTAATTAAATTTCATTGTAAGCATTAAAATTTCTTCAAGTTCTAATATAGCTTAAATTTGTTCTTTTCAGTCAGTAACTCATATTACCAACCTAGTTAACTATGCATTATTATTTGATAAAACAAGAGTAACCTACCTCTATAATCAACATTTGGAAAGCCTACTGAATAATACCTTCTCTTTCACTATTGCCATAACTCTTTAAAAATTGTTTCTCATCATCAGCAAACAGTCACAAATAGATATGATCATTCCAATGCTAAGAGAAGAAAATGATTAGAAGTTAAAATATAAGTGAAACAATTTTAAAAAATGTTCATGGCTTTATTGGTCAAAAGGTGTGCTAGAATTGTGAGCACCATAATCCATCCTGAGACCTAGTGATCTCGAGTGAGATACTCTACCAACTGCCCCAAACTGTGCAGAATAGGGAAATAATAATAAAAATATATGAGAGATATTTGCAATGATTTATCTGTGAGCTACAAATATCTCGATACACACTGGTCCATTCTGTTTATTTGGTATTGTGTGATACTAATTTTTAACTTTCTCAGCAGAAAATTTTTCTTCCTGAAATACTTCAGTACTATGTCTAATTATTTGTTGTTTATTGCAATACATTTAATAAACAAAGTATGCTAATGTTATGCTGGTAAATATATAAAAAATACTCATCCAGCTAAATTTAAAGTATACTGCTAATGAATCCATATGTAACAATCTTTTGCCACTATTACATTACATTAAAATACTGTTAATCAGATCTTCCAAGAAGAATGTTTCACAGTCATTAACATCACTTCTCAATTGTCTAGGATATTACTAAATGACTCTAAATCCCACTGAAGACTAGTGTTAATGTGTCTTGAAACATGGAGCTCAGAGAAGCTGATTGGGAATAACATCAAAGTCCATAAACCTTTGTTATACATAATACGATTAGCTGCATAATTTAAACTTTGGTTTATGGATCATTTGTTTGTATATATACACACATATACACTAGGTACACTAATTCACAAATAAATCACTGGTCAAAAACACATTATAAAACTCACTGTCAATGATTTGTCTACCAAAGGAGATTTCTCAAGTGCAAATAACACAACACAAAACAAATATATATATTATCCTATCTTAGCACAATTTTGACCATATTCTAATTACTTTTACAATCAAAAAAGTTTTTAAAAATCTTTAAACAGGCAAAATTCTCTATACGTATTGCCGTTCAATGCAAGCCAGAGTAAATCAATGGATGCCAGCTTGTGCATAAAATCACCATCTAGAGCCTACTCATTCAATATCCCCAGATTAGTTTATGGTTTGTGCACAAGCCTTCTGACATCCATTGATTACTCTGACTTGCACTGAGTGGCAATACGTATAGAGAGTTTTGCCTGTTTTAATAACAGTTATGAGCAAGAATAAGAAATGGTGATCATGTGATGTTTATTGAATTAAAAATCATTATTATAATTTTTTTTTCTTCCGTTTTTGTAAAAAATATTTATATAGATTAAAATAGTTCAAAAAATAAAGAAAACTCTTAAAAGTAGAGCAAAGAATAAATAACTTAATTCTACATTATATATTCAGAAGGAAAAAATACAGATCATAAGATTCTTTTTTAAGCAGGCTAAAGTTGTTGTCTTTGAAAAGAATGAAATAAAGAGAAAAATTAAAAAAACTTACTTAATAAAGATTTTTGATGTTGATTTTATTAACTTATTTAAATTAAAAATAATAAGCATATGAATTGAAATTATAGGAAAGTAGTATACAATACACCTTTCCCTTGTTGTTGGTCCCCCAAAACTCATCCTTATGAAAGAATATTGTATGCAGATTAAGCATTTATAGTGGTTGTCTCTAGGGGAAAAAGGGCCAGTTACTCTAGCTAAAAAATTACACTATACGTTGACAATATTATATTAAAAATAACATATATAAAAATTTAAAAACTCCTTAATGTACATTATATGCTTGTAAATAAGTCAATTATTTTATATAGCGCGATGTTTTTTTTTTATAAACAATAATATTTAAACAGCATTAAACTGCTGCACATGGGCTTTGGATTTTAAATATAAAATGAATGAATACTAACACTTCAACCACATGATAAAATCTTTGGAAAAAATAAAATGATCATATATCTTTTCGAACCCAAAGGCTTTTGTAATTTAAAGTGATTATTTAATAACTTCACGCTTTCACTTTCAAAGACTTAAGATTCGCCCATACAAAAGCATTTGGTTTCAAAAAGATAGATGACCATTCTATCTTTTCCAAAGAATTTATCATGTGGTTGAAGTGTTAGTATTCATTCATTTTATATTTAAAATCCAAAGCGCATGTGCAACAGTTTAATGCTATTTAAATATTATTATATGCTTGTGTAAACTATGCTATATGTATTATGCATTCACTTAAAATGTGTATGTAAAAAAGAAAAAAACGTAGTTAAAGTTGTTACTTCCTGTGATCCATTCATCCATTCACCATCATTATCCAGTTTGATTTAAAAACTCAAAGATTTTTTCTTGATCATATTAGTAAACAGTATCTCTAAGAAAATGTTTAATATCACTAGAAAAAAATTACATTTTCATTGTCCAAAATGTACAGCAAAATAGACTGAGAAAGTGAAACTAAACTAGCATTTAGCAATTGTTATGTGTTCTTCCACACAATTGTTTTTCTTTACACTGAAAAAAACTCAATACTGAAGTTTCATTTTTTAAAAATTTGTACTACAGTATTATGCTATATTACTTACATGAAATTATTAAAATTAAAAAAAAAAACAATATTTAATAATAAATCATTTGATTGACCCTAAAGACATGTTATTTATCATTAGTGTAACAAGAGTCAAATAAACATATGATACATTACAAAAACTTAATCACAGATAACTTTAAAAAAAAAAAATCAGCATATTGAAAAAAGAAAAAAAATCTAATGCATTCTGAGTTTGCATATCATAACAATATTTAATGCTTTTGTTTCAATATGTACTGTGATGATCTAAATAAACAAATAGAATAGTTGTAGCAGGTTTTTTTGGGTATAACATGTAATTATTTTATCAATTGTGATAGCCATGTTTTTGCAATGACTTAGCGATTTGTCAAATAATGCAATACATTTTGATGGCAGAGTTACAGGCTATTTGAGTAAAAATTAAAGGCATTAATCTTATTTACTTTATTTGTATTGCATTTTCATCACACACAATGTATTATTAATTGCATAAAATCATTACATTTTATTCAAAAAATGCAATTCAAATACGATGGATAGCAGTTTCAATTTGACTGAAATTAGCACTCATAAAGATTTTAATACAAAATTGGCTGAAATTTTAGCTAATATTTATGCTGTACACGATTAAATATTAATAGTACTTATGACCAAAAATTAGTGTTAGTTTTATGCTGAATGAAATTTATATTTTTTTTTATCTGTACTGTATTTTATTTTTTTGCATGATTTCAAGATGATTTAAATTTAAGGAAGCCGAATAAATTTTATTTTAAATTTATATTTATTAATTTTAGATATTACTTACTAAGACTACTAATATATGGTTTAGCTGAAGATCTCTCAGACCCATATAACTATTTGAGTTAGATAGCTGGGTTTGAGACATTTAAGTGTCTGAAAATTTCAGATTTTCTACTCAATGGTTAACGCTTAGATAAATGCTGTCTTTGGATTGGTATTTTTAGATCTAGTGCCTGAAACTACCTTAGTGCCTCTCTGAGGAGTGTCAAAAGCATGAAACCATTGGTCAGGGGATTGGGTGTGGTTTTCAGATAGAGATATGTTAAATGCTTTCTCTTGCTAAGCATTTATCACAAAGCTTGTTGAGCAATTAGCAAAGCTCTTTGTTTATATTTTACAAGCTTAAAAAAAAGGGGTCATGTGATATATGACTATTTTTTTTATTTTTTATTACTTGTATAAATCTGAAACCATTTTACCCTCTTTGCTTATTTCTTTTTTTACTGAAAATATTTTAGATTAGCGATGGTAGCAGTTTCAATTTAACAGAAAAAATTTAAGTCAAAATTAATTAATTGAATATTTTAGCCAACATGTACTGTACATTTTTAATTTTCTGCTGAATGAATTTGCTATTTTTACAATACTATGTATAATGATTTACATTCATGTACTGAATGAATCTTTGTAATTTTTTGCTTTTGTAGTTATTAACAATGTAAATCTTTACTTTGGATACATTATTAATGAAATACTAATTGTCTCGTAAAAATACTGGATGAAAATTAAATAAAATATTGTACATTCATTAATCGTATAATCAAAATATTGAATGCAGCACTATAACGTAGTGCTTTATGAATAAAATATGATATACAATTTAACTTTATATGAAAGTCACTATTGTGCCTTTGAATGAAATGACTTTAACAACTATTTTATTATGTCATCAATGTTACAAAATGGCCACCAAAAATTAGAAATTTTTTTTTTATGATTGTTAAAATGAGTAATCGATTGTAATACAAAATACTGGATACAAATTGATGATGATAACTATTGTAAAATCTTTGCATAAATGTCAAGCATTAAGCAAAGTAAAGGGGTACGTTGGCTTTGTGTTATGTTATTTTGCACTTGAAAAATATCAGATAAACTATTGATAATGGTTTTGTAATTTAATTGGCTTCCATGATTTATATACATACAGACAAAGATTATACAAAACATTAGCATTTTTTTTTAGAAAAGTATTTTAAATAATATATTTCATATACAGATGTGTACTGACTAATAAAAAACAATGGAATTAAACAAAGATTCTATAAAGAATTTAGATGTTTTTTTTAGAAAAATATTGTAAAAAATATATTTTATGTACCAACTGTATATAAACAAATTATTGCCATTTTCAGTTTAAAACTTTTTAATATGATCATTCAATATTATTTTATCTACAAAATAAGACAGTTAAGTTTTGTTCATATCCTAAATCAGATTATTGTATTTGCTTAATGACCTTTGAATCTTGGGTGAAAAAAAAAATATCGGTAGTTTTAATTATGTTTATGAGAACTTTCAGAAATATTTATGAGTAATAAAGAAAAGAAGTACTCTGTTTTATAAAAGGAAAATAATTGAATGATTTATTGTTTGGGATTTATAAAAAATTGAGCTCCAAAAGTAAGGAGGCAGGCTGCAATGTATTCATTTTTAGTCGCAGTTTACGATATTCTACCACCACATCAAACTACACAGGAAAACATGAAAGATTTATGGATCAGGACTTCTTAAGAAGTTTGAGCATCAGAAATGTTAGAATTGGGCTAAAATTCATGGACCACTAGCTTTAAAACCTGCCCATTCATCATTATACCACAAATTCTTCATTAGTTACATTATTAGAATGTTATTGTAAAAAAATTACTTGGGATATCGCTGGAACAGAAAACAGGATAACCAATAGTTAAAATGAAAAGAATTAATGTTCTTTATTCATTCATTTAATAAAACATGATAAATGGACTTAGTCAGCCACAGTTTTCAGAAATTGTCAAATATGAACCTCTTGGTAATGTTAGCAAAACGATATTTCAATGCAGAGATGATAAAGGTTTATTAAAAATGACACAAGAGCCACCTTTTACAACTATGTTGGTTACCCAAGAAACTCATCAATATTTTACTGCTTCCATTAAAAAACATTATGGAAACAGAGAAGAAATTATGAGAAAACTTTTATAGGTCAAGTTTAGAAATGAAATTCGTGAAAATCCCAATGATCCACCTGATCCTATTGATTATAACTCAGAGTACAGCTCCTCCTATAAAGTTGAAAATTTTGACATCTGACAAAAAATCAGCACATGGCCATGCTATATACCATGAACAACCAGTATCCTTCTGGTCAGAACACTATAATAGATTTGGACCCAAGAAAAATATTCCTGCATTTACATTTCATCGGAACTTACAGTTTAGTAAAGCCATGATTGAAGCAAATCTTGAATACGAAACTCCCACACCCACTCACATTCCATAAACGTAAATAACATTTCTAAAAATGCTGCTTTGTATTTATGTAAATTATGAATAAATCTTTCAATTTCTAAAAAAAAGTATTAAATGTTTCCAAAACCCAACTGAAAAGTCAAGGTTTTCTTTAAAAAAAGAGGGGATTTCTTTATTATGATAATACAAGTGATTGTATTCAGTTATATGATATTATCACAATGAATTGTTAGACATATTTCATTAATTACCCTCAAAGATTAACAATGTAAAAGTTGTAATGATATCATTATAGAAGAGATATTGGTTACTAATTTATAGCAATTATATGGAGTGATGTGTAACTTTAATAAATTTTAGTTTATAATATATTGTTGAATGAGTTACACAAATCTCCTCATACACACATTTTTTATCCTACCAGCCTAATTTAAACTTATTTTAAAATATGCATAGAGTTACTCATTTATTATTAAAGTTAAACAGTCTGATTCCACATCAATAGATAAATGCACATGCACTTTACAGATTTTAAACTATACGTAAATGAAATACTCTCATTCTCAAACACAAGATAAAGTCTTTATGAAAAGATAAAATGAATCCATCTATCTTTTCAACCCAAACGTTTAAGTACGGGTCAATCTTAAGTGTTTGGAGATGAAAGCGTGAAGATATTAAGCAGTCACTTTAAATTACTTATTATGCTTTAATGAATGATGCTTGCAAAATTATTTAAAATTTACTATATGTCATTCTTAGTTTAAGTTAAACATATATATATAATAAGATATTTATTTATATAGCGCTATGTTAATAAATAGTAATTGTAAATTAGCGATCAGGCTAATGCACATGCGCTTTACAGATTTTAAACTATTAACATAGCGCTATATGAATAAATACCTTATCAATAGATAAACGAAAACAAAAAAAAAACATGCACACAGAAAAACAAAATAATTATTTTGCATAAAGAGAATCTATTAATAAATAATTAGCTTTATAATTTAATTGATTTGCAAATATTATAATACCATGGTTTAAACCACTGATTCACGATATGTACCTCTAGATATAGCAATCAAAAAATTTAGGATACAGAAAAAATTGAATAATGGTGGGAAAAAGAAATACATTAAAGTATATAACAAATACAAGTCAAAAGTTACTACTATTTCAATTAATTGGGGTAACTTCTCAAAACTCTGATCAATAGATAGTAACAAAATTATCTTATTATTTTCAGACATAAGATGATTATTCTTTAAATTTGAGTTGTTAGACTTTGTTCTTTCTGTAAATTACATTTCAATTAAATTTAAAAATGAAATACATCAAATAACTTAAAAATTATTTATATATATAATCTTAAACATCCTACACTTATGCACAACCTATAAAACAATATGTTTTAAATTAACAGTTTTAATATTTACCTTTATTTCCATAAACAATCAATATCAGAGACTTATTTTATAATAATACACAACTGTGGAAATATTTGCACTTTTATGGTGTCTTTTGCTAATTCTTTGCAGATGTAAGGATGAATGTTAACATCATTAATTTTTTTTTAAAAAAATCAAAATTTGTAAAATTAATTGAATGACAAATCAGATTTTTTATTGTTTAATCTCAAGAAAAGCTCTTGTCTGTTGTTTTAGTGTTTTGGTGACCGGTGTGATGATTATCTTTAGAAACGTGTTGCAAACATGCCATTAGAGTGAAGATGCTTAGTATCTTACACTCACAAATTCAGATTTCATTCTTTCCCCCATTTAAGCATTATCATATAATTACTGAATTATATATATATAAGTAGATATCTTAGTCAGTTCTGTGAATGAGTTTTTTTTTTTTTTAGTTTTCATTTTGTTTTTTTTTTTCTTGGTCATTGTAGTCTCAATATTTATTTACAGTTATGATATATAAGTTTGAATTACAATAACTACATTAATTACAAGCATTTTGTTTCCAATTTATGAAATTGAACTGCCAAGAAGATTGAAAACAACTCACTTATATCATAAAACTCCCTCTACTGAGCTAATTGCTAAACAGTATGATAACAATATATATATAAATATTTTTTTATTTATAAACTGTGATGTAATTAATAATATATGTATTAAAGTTGCAATGTTTTAACACCTGCCTGTGTTGCTGTCTACATGGACTCAAATATGGGCTGAGCAAGCCTGAATTCTTTATTGGGTTCTAATCAGGTTTTAGGACTTTTAGATATGCAGTCTGATTGATGATTTAATGTAGATTAGTAAATAGTTCAGGTTATTTGTTACTGAAAGGATAAAATAAAATTGAAAAATTGCTCAAACCCTTTGCGTATGGTGAGAAATTCCATTTCATTGGTGCTTCGTGAAAAATTAATGGCCAATTCTTTATCCTGTAGTATATTATTAAAATGTTTTTATGTATGTATGATTATTATTAAATTATCAAGAATGAAGATTAGGTGTTAGTAGATTGTTGAATATGGATTAGATCATGAAACCATTTTAATTTTTTAAAATAGGAAATTAACAATCATAATAAATGTTTCATTTTTTTCTAAAGCCATTTTTCATAAGCATGAACAATCAATGCCTAATTGTTGGGGTAGCATTATAACATCAACATTACTAAACCAGTATTTTACATTCATGGTTGAGAATGAGAACTCAAAGCTGAAACTATTATATTTAGACATCTTGCATCCATATTTAACTCATTTATACTACTCAGGTAATATTGTGAAATTAAAAAAAAAGAGTTTGAATTTAAGTGAAAAGTGCATGGGTAGGTATATAGTTTTGACACCATGCCAATTTCTGTATATTTTAGGTATATTGATTTTAGGTTTGAAAACAATCTTGTGATAGATATATTATATAATCTGGTAACTATTACCCTATATGATTTAGTGCAGTGGGAGAAAGCAGAGTCTACAATTCTGTCACTTCAAGTTGCTCAATTTCTTTAGAATTTCCAAACAATAAGTCATTTAATTAATTATTTATCTGGTATCTATTGTTTACTCAAGTTTACAGTAAATGAAAAAGGACGTTTTGGGTTTATTGTTGGAAGTTCATAAGAAGTTTGAGCACCAGACCAGTAACTTACAGAATTAATCCTGGGATCTCTCAATACCAAATCGGATGCTTTACCTAGATGCCAAGATATAGAGTAGGATGAAAGGATCTGATATCATATGTATAGGAGAAAGTCAAGTGATACTGTTATTGATATTAATTTTTAAGTAGTTTTAATATATAGAGTATACGAGAACAGACTTTCACACGACCCACCACTCTCCACTGTAATAACACTGATACACCTAAACACATATATGTTGAAAAGATAAATAATCACCAATATACATATTTCATGCTAAACCAGCAATTATCAGTTGGTCCAGATTACCATCTCCACACATATATGCCATAAGTGCTAAGATAGCCAATCTTCATACTTTAATGGACAGACTTCAATCTACTCCAACTCTTCAACTGTCCATCAAATTGAAATCTGATGATGGACTGCTCAAAGGCCACCCTGAGGCTGAGATTCTTGTCACATCCATTCTGTCACATCTATGTTGACTTAAGGTCAATCTGAACTCCACATGTACAGGACATAATCTATTTAATACATATGCAAGGATGGGCAGACATCTCTACAATGTAATAAATAATGTAGTGTAATATATTTTAATATATATCTGAGCACTTATAGTATATATGTGTAGAGATGATAATCTGGAACAACTGATGATTGCTGGTTTAGATGAAATATGTATATTGGTGATTATTTATCTTTTCACCATATATGTGTTTAGGTGTATCAGTGTTATCAGATAGAATGGAGAGTGGTGGGTGGTGTGAAAGTCTGTGCTCATATACCCTATATATATATATATATATATATATATATATATATATATATATATATATATATATATATATAGATAGATAGATAGATAGACAGACAGACAGGTATATAATAAGCCTGTGTTTCAGTTATTAAAAGTAGTTTTATAATATTAATTTTTTGTATGTTGTTTTAATTAAATATTAATTTGCCTAATTATTATTATTATTTTTTTCAGGTAAGTAAAAGAGCTCAGAAAACGTACTATTATTTTGGCCCTTTGTAAGTAGTTTCATTAATCATTTGAACCATTTCTATAATTATTTAACTTTTTATTCTAACTTTCTCTTATGTAAAAACCATCAGCTGTGATAAAGTGGAAATTTAAAAGAGACATTTATGTAATATTTGTAACATTTGCCAGTACTAATAATATTTTAATGATTTGTAGAAAACATTTTACAATTTCCTAATGGGATTCTAAATCTCAATGATAAACACTAATGAAGTAGTTTATAATATTAATGAAATAGTTTATAATAGAAAACACAAGTTATAGAAAAATTGCTAATGATTGAAAGTTTGGAGAAGCTAAAACTATTATTTTCAAATATTTTATTTATTTTTACATGCATATATATATATATATATATATATATATATATATATATATATATGTGTGTGTGTGTGTGTGTGCGAAATATATGATTATAAATAGAATAAAGATATTTCAAATTATCATATCTATGTGATATGTGTATGTGTAAAGTCTTACAGCAGTAATGTTTTGGTTGTTATGCTTCCAAAAATGGAGTCCATTTTTGTTTGTAACTACATTCTTATGTAGGAAACCAATTTAGACAACCTATGAAAACTAAATTTAATTCAAAATAGATGTTAAGAATACACTGCAACTGTCTCCATACAATATTATTTATGGATGCTAGAAGGTTGGTGCATTAAAATCATAATTCAGTGTCTTTTCATTCCAATATCCTTAGATCAGTTTCTAGCTTATGGCTTTCATCAGTAAGGAGTGTTAGATCTGAGAGCATTGAGCCTAGATATTAGGATTTAATGCAGTAACATCCAACATTTACCTTTTTAGTTAAATATACAAGCAAATTATCTTGGGTTGAAAACATTATTGTGCTTTCAGTTTAGGCTCATAGCTTTACAATCAACCAAAAGGGTAAAAGGTAGCTTCTAGAGGAATACATTAGATCCAAAGATCTATATGCAGAGCTTTCAAATACAAGATTCCTCATTGATGAAAGCCATAAGCTAGAAATTAGTTCGGGATATCGAATGAAATGAGTAGGTGCTAGATACAGATTTTGAAGCTCTAATCTTCTAAAATTCATTGATTACTATGGATGTATGAGATGGCAATATTGTATGAAGACAGTTGCTAAAGTGGTAACAGATTGTGTAAGCATAAGAAATGGCAGTCATGTGAAGTTATAGTGATTTAAAGCAATCCTACTTATAGGATGTTGTTGACTATGATTATTAAAAAAACAAAAATATCAAAATATGGAGATACTGAACTGGATTAAGGTCTGAACTACTATATAAGTGAATTATCTTGGATTTAAAATAGGATTGTGTTTTCAGTTTCACCTCAAAGTTTTATAGTTAACTAAAAAGGTAAAAGATGGCTGATGTGGATATGCATTAGATTCAAAGATCTAGATGTAGTACTCTGATTCAAGGGTCTTCACTGATGAAAACCATAAGCTAGAATTTAGTCAGGGATATTGGATAAATAGACCCTAGATAGGAATTTTGATGAACTAACCTTCTCGCATCCATTGATTATTATGGATTGCACTATGTGTGTAAATAGTATATGGAAAAAGTTGCTACTGTGTTAATAGAATGAGTAAGCATAAGAAATGGTCATAATGTGATGTTAATGTTAAGAATTACTTAATTAATTTTAGCTCACATTTATATACTCAAAGCATAGTTGGCAAATGTTAATATTTAATAACCTTATTGGTATTTAAATTTTTTTTAAATATATAAATGTCAGAAAGCTTACAGTGTCAAAATTGTATAATCATATTTGGAAAGAAGACATTTCTAATGGGTATATATTAGTAATGTGTAAATTTTAATATTTTGGATGGATTTTGCCTGATTGCTTGAATTGAAGCTATTGATGCTGATATGTATATTTCTATAGACATTTAGAATTTGGTAATGAGATTGTAAATTTTACTGATAAATTATTATAAGTTTGTTTAATTGAAATAAAATAATAGTTTTTACTTCACCTTTGATTAGTAATTAATTGTGCTTGCGCTTTATGCAAAAAAGTGAAGCTTGTCTAAATCTTACAAAGTTATATGGCTTAGCGCTTTCGGAGATTTTGAGTCTCCATAATCATAGCCTACTTTTTAAGTTTGTTTGTAATAGAAAAACTGTAGTTATAGAAAACTTAATAATACATTGTCCATTTAATTGATGTAGAAATAAAAAATACATTCAGATAATATCTTATTATATATATAAAATAATTGAATTTATTTATAGTGAAATGTTCTCAGTATTTATTTACTGGATTTGAATACTATTATATATATATATAACAGTAAGAGGTGGTCATTCTCTTATTGTAAAATGCTATCGAACTTTGCAGCTAGAGGGCAGTTCAATTTTTATTTAAATACGTTTGTAAAATTTTCACGTGTTGTTATAGTTATATATATATGGAAATACACCATATGATATAGATATTATAAGTCAGCTATGACTTTATAATAAAAATCAAAGCATTGAGGTATCTGTTTCTACTGATAAGCCACATTAATCTCTTTCCTCAGCACATTAATGACCACAACTTAATGTGAATATCATTATTAATTATTTCAAATAATAAAACCCATAAATTTTATATTTTGCATTATATAAATGTATTATTTATAATAAAAAGTATATACTAAAATAAATATTTAGACACTATCATATTTATATAAAGCTTTAGTTGCATTATTGAGCTATTGAATGTTACTGTTGAGGTTCATTGGAAGCAAAAAAACTTATTTTCCTATTGAAGTCTAGATATGGCAATGTTATTATCATTCTTTTATGATACTATAAGTGACTTACTTACAAAGCATAAATTAATGTCGCATTATAAATAAATATTGTTTATATATATATTATGTTTAATGTTTTCACAGTTTTATGACGTAAATAGAGTAGTTTTGGGGTTAAACTGTGTGTTATTTTTGATTGTTTTACCAATGTTTTGACAAAATAGCATCTGCTATTATCAAGGTAAATCATATGTTATTTTTGATTACATCTCAATGTTTCAACGAAATCCCATTGTCAAGGTTAACTTTGAAAACTTAACCTTGACAGTAGTGAATGCTATTTTATTGAAATGTTGAAAAGTAATCAAAAATAATGCATGGTTTAATCCCAAAATTACTTTATTTACATCCCTCCATATATATATACACAGAATTTTATATTGAGACAACAATCTTTTCAAATGCTGTTGATTTTAAGATACCAGCTCAGGATGCACAGTAAAAATAAACGAGCATTTAATTTATGTATGCACATTCAGATCTTATAGAGTTTAAGATGTAGCTATATTAAAAAAAAGATGTGTTTACAAATGAGTGAATCGACATTCAGCTTGAATAATATCTATTATCAGATTGCTACTTCAGCCTTGAAAAATAAAGGAAAATTATAACTAACATAAGAAAAAAAAAGTTTTGTTGGCAAAGGAAAACAATATCGACGTTTATACTATGAGTCTTTCCATGTTATTTAATATACAGTGATTAAAAAAAGAATCAAATCTACTTTTATTTATTACATTACATTCTAAACTTTAAATTCATAACATATATTCACAAGTGTGAACTCTGCATTCGCAGCTTTGCCACTATTTATTTCAGACAGATGCATGATTATTTATTTTTTAGGCTAAATTAACTTTTAACTGAGGTTTAAACCTTATATTTGAAATAAAATAGAAATTCATATAACATTATAACACTAGCAAAAAACAAACTTTATTAAAAAATTTCCACAACCATGGTTTCATTTATTAACAAATAGACCTTTCAAGTGAAATTCAACTAACATACAATATATATATATAATTAGTTTCCAACCAGTAACCACCTAAACATTCACAGTAAATATAGCAACCAATATCTCTAACTGCTGTCAAGGCAACCTTCACACCTTTTAATAGCAAGGATTTCCATTCTTGCTATTAAAAGGTGTGAAGGTTGCCTTGACAGCAGTTAGAGATATTGGTTGCTATATTTACTGTGAATGTTTAGGTGGTTACTGGTTGGAAACTAATTATATCATTATCCCAGATTAGCTTTAGGCACTATTTCGCTTATTATTTCTAAATATATATATATATATACACACACAAAACAAAATAGCCTTCCCATTACTCAATTCAAAAACCAATTTTTTTTTTAATATCATAGGATGTTTTCATGAGATTAATGGCCTCAGATTCAAAATATTTTATCATCAAAGTTTCTTTCAGTCTTCTTTTTATTTACCTTTTTTTTTCATGAAAAATAGCCTCTGCATTGTCAAATAATATTTTATAATCTGTATTTAGTTCGGGAATATTATGATATCTATTTTAAACTCTACTCTTATGAACTTTAATTTTTTCATTAAGATTTAATTTACTCTGACCTGAATAAATTTTATGACAGCTGTAAGGAATCTCATAAACTACCTAGGAATATATTTGCCATCAATTAAACTGTTTTGAACTAGTAATGAATTTAAATTTAGGTCTTTCTTCCAGGCCCATTTCATACCATCCAATAAACATTTATTTTTAGCACTGTTTCTAATTGTAATAAATTTAATCAGCCATTTAAACTATTGTGTGCTTTTTCACGAGTGTTAAATAATAATAAATGAGTACTTCCACTTACAACACAAGATATAGTATTTAGGAAAGAATAAAATGAATCCACTTATTCAATCCAACCCAAATGCTTATATATGGACTGAATAAGTGGATTCATTTTATTATTTCATAAATACTATATCTTGTGTTGTAAGCAGAAGTACTCATTTATTATTATTTAACACTCATGAAGAAGCACACAATAGCTTAAATACCACCCAATAAAAAACTATTATTAGAAATCAATTTGGCAATTGATGACTTATATGGCAAAGAAATAATCTTTATTTTAATTAACAATTACATTGCTATTATCAATAGATTTATAGATATTTTTATTAAATATAATGAGTTAGGATAAAAGCAAATTGACTCCTCTTAATATAACTATTATTTTCAAAATTATTAAGCCTTCTCTTGCTTTAACAAAAATTCAATAAAGAAATCTTCTTATGAATAAAAGGTTGATAACTATCTGGCCTTATCATATTTCTTAAATTGTTTGCTTTAAAAAATGACTGCAAAATAAAACATTAGCAACTTTATCAATACTTAAATCTAAAAATGTTAACTTAAAAAATTCAATTTTCAACTCTCAATAGTAAATTTAATACTAGAATCAAAAGCATTCAATTGATCAAAAAATTATTTCAATTTATCTTCCTGTATAAGACACAAACAATCATCATCATACTTAACAAACAGAAAATTATTATTAATAGGACTACTTTCTAAAAAAATCAGCATAGACAGAGTACATTAAAGGAGAAATAACATAAAACAATAACCTGTTTCTTTTTAATTTTATAAAACACATCATTACATACAAAATACATAGAATCCTCTAATAATAACAGCTAATCATGAATAATTTTAATTTATCTGCAGAAAAATATTCTTAAATTAAAACATCATGAAACACACTAGTGCTTTTCATTCATGATCTTATATTGTTATTAAATGATTCTATGTATTTTGTGTGTAATGGTGTGCCTTATAAAATTAGAGATGGATTATTAGTTATGTTACTTCTCCTTTAATGTGCTCTGTCTATATTGAATTTTTAGAAAGTAGTGTTATTAATAATTTTTCTGTTTCTTTAAAATTATGAGTTAGGTGTGTTGATGATTGTTTATTTGTTTGTTTGTTTGTTATACATGAAGATAAATTGAAGGATTTTTTTTATAGATTGAATGCTTTGGATTCTAATATTAAATTTACTATTGAGGGAATACATTTGAATTTGGTAAGTTAAAATTTTAGATTTAAGTGTTGATAAATTGATAATGTTTTATTTTATAGTCATTTCATTAAAGCAAACAATTTAAGAAATATGATAAGTCAAGACAATTATCAACTTTTTACTCATACAAAACTTTCTTTATTGAATTTTTGTTATGGGAATAGAAGGCTTAATAATTTTAAAAATAAGTTATATTAAGAGGAATCAATTTACTTCTAACTATATTGAGTTAGGATATAATCATGAATTTATTAAGAATATTATATTTAATAAAAATATCTATAAATCCATTACTAATATAAATATTTAATTGTTAATGAAAATAAAGAGTTTATTTCTTAGCCATATAAGTCATCAATTAGAAAATTGATTTATTATTATAAGAATAGTTTTTTATTGGGTAATATAAAAATGGCCTAGAAGAAAGATCTAAATTTAAATTCATTAATAAATAGTTCAAAACAGTCCTTATAATTGTCATAATATTTATATAGTTCAAAGCAAATTAAGTCTTAATGAAAGAGTTAAGGCTCATAAGAATAGAATTAAAAAGAGATATCATAACTCAGCTTTGTATATTCATGAACTGAATGCAGGTCATAAAATATTATTTGACAATGAAGAAATTACCTTTTATGAAAGAAGTGAATTAATAAGAAGAGTAAAAAACTATGATGAAAAAATTTTTTGAATCTGAGGCCATTAATCTCATGAAGACATCCTTTGATGTCAAAGGAAGTTGGGTTTTGACGTGAATGATGGGAAGGTTGTTTTTTTTTATATTATATTCAGTTGAATGTCATCTAAAAAGATCTATCTGTTAACAGAGGAAACCATGGTTATGGAAGCATTATACTAAAATTTTGATTTTTGGCTAGTAGTGTAATGTTATATAAATTTCTCTTTTATTTATAATTACCAGTACAGTTTTAGGCAGTATTTAATTTTTAATATTTATCTAAAATGTATCCTAATGAAGATGTAATTGCAGAAAGTTTTTTGACACTTGTAAATAATGTTTATCATAATTTGGTATTAGTACATGATAAACAAATGAAAAAGGAATGTGTAAGAGATTATGACATGGACCAAATTAAAAGTGTTGCTTCAGCATTAAAGGCATTATGGGTATCATTTATCAGTTTTGTATGACTTTATATTCATGATTTTAAAATGTATCATGATATGGTCAGGCAATTTTTTTCACAGTACAAATTCACATTAATCAACTTTCAGTAAATATTATAATAATTATTAGATTATTCTTATTTGTCTTAAAAAATTACATTTCATTTAACTTTTGATATTTAAATATATGTTCTGTTTTAGTTTGAAAATATAATACTATCAAAGATTAAACAGGCACAACTCACTGTACATATTGCCACACACAGCAAGCTAGAGTAATCAATGGATGCCAGAAGGCTTGTGCATAAAATACCCATCTAGTGCCTACTCATCCAATATCCCCAGACTAGTTTCTGGCTTATGGCCTTCATCAGTGAGGAGCCTTGGATCTGAGAGCACTGCATCTAGATTTTAGGATCTAATGCAACCCTCCAGAAACCACCTTTTATCTCCATTTAACTACAAAACCATGAGTCTTAAACTGAAAACACCTTAATGTTTTCAATCTAAGGCCATTAGCTTATATAGTCATATGGGTCTGAACCCAGTTCAGTACCCATACATTTTGGTGTCTTTGGTTCTTTAATAATCATAGCCATCACTATCATATTAGGCAGGATTGGTTTTAAGCCAATAAACATCACATGACTAACTCCTCTTATGCTTGTGTATAACTGTTGTTAAAACAGGCAAAACTCACTATATATATATATATCCATTTTGAAAGTTGAGTTGAAAATGATTATGAATATAATCGAAAATATTTCTTTATGAGTTTTTATTTATATAATATTATAAATTGTTTACTGTTATTTGCAATATATTTAAGTTTCGTTATTGTATTATTAACATTAGCGGACATTTATTTTGTTATATATATATATATATATATTGCCATACACAGCAAGCTAGAGTAATCAATGGATGCCAGAAGGCTTGTACATAAAATCCCCATCTAGTGCCTACTCATCCAATATACCCAGACTAGTTTCTGGCTTATGGCCTTCATCAGTGAGAAGCCTTGGGTCTGAGAGCACTGTATCTAGATTTTAGGATCTAATGCAACCCTCCAGCAACCACCTTTTATCTCCATTTAACTACAAAACTACACAAGCATAAGAGAAGTTAGTCATGTGATGTTTATTGACTACCAAAGATAATAACTTGATCCTTATTAGTAGCACTTTGACTTTGCTTGGCACCCTCTGTAAATTTAAATTTAATATAGTTCACATATATTTATAATATTGTTTATATATGCACTTGAAAATCACTTGCTTTAACTTTCACTTGTTTTATTACTGCATCACAATCTAATTTATAATTAATGGCTTATATTTGTATTTCAAACATAGTATTGCAAACAGAGGCTATTAGAAAGATATTGTTTCTAATATTCTTTTATTCATCATTTTGAGCATAAGGTTATTTGCTTTATTATAACATTGTTAATCTTTGAAGAGACTATATTTTCTGTATAGAGCTCACAAAATAAGCTCTTAACAAACTTTATAGAATATCCCCAACCCCAGAATGGTTTCTGCTACTGACATCTTCAGTGAAGTGCTAGAATATTAAAACATTAGATTAAAAATACCTGGACAAGCCCAGGACATTATCTAATGTATAACTATTATGTAAAACATCTGAAATTTTTAGACATCTATATGTCTTCCAATCCAGTTATCTAACTTAAATAGCTATATGGGACTGAACTAAGTTCAGATACACCATATATTAATAGCTTTAGCAATATAAAATCACCGAAGCCTTAATAGCAAAAAATAAACTTATAAAAAAAAATCAAATCAGATGTCACATGACCTAATTTAATATGCTTGTATTTACAAATGTTATATATAGAGCTTGCAAAATAAGTTCTTAGCAAGCTTTGTACAATATCTCCAACCTCAGACTGGTTTCTGCTTCTGGATATTCTACAAAGCTTGTTAAAAGCTTGTTTTGCGAGCTCTATATATAACATTTGTAAATACAGCTTATTAAATTAGATCGTGTGACATCTGACTTGATTTTTTTTTAATATATTGTGCCAGGCACGTTTGATGTGGCCAAGCACAAGATAAGGTCAGATAAATTAATGGTCGAAAATACGTAAAAAGCCATTAAATGGGGGGTGGGTATACTATTTATATAATTAAAATTTGTTATAAATTAAGAGAGAGAGAGCTGTGGTGATAATATAAACTCTCACACACATATGATTAAAGCCAATGTTTAAAGGCTTAGAAATATGTATTGGTAATTTTGATTTTTGTTTTTTTATTTTTTTTTTTAAAAAAAGATAACTCCAAAGTGTATTTATAATTTTAAATATTTTTGTTTGTTGAAGAAACAGCGTTTATTTAACAAATTGTTATTCTCTATTTATATTTTTTGAGTGTTTACAAAATGTAAAAAGGAAAATTTTAAATATTACTGTTGATTAAAAATATTTAAGAATAATTTCAAAATCGAGGTTTTAATGGTCATTTTTCTCTTCAGTTGCATTTGAGCAAGTCATTGTCTTAAATTTAAGAAAAGCCTAAAGGCTGGCTTCCTGTCCACACTAAAATAATTTTAACAGGACAAAAGAGTTTAATTAGACTTGCGATAATGCGTGGAGAGAAGAATGTTCAAGTTATATGAAACAATTTTTTGTTAAAATAGAAAAAACTTTGATTCTGATAATGTAATTAATCAAGAGTAAAAAGATGTTATCATTTCTTAATTGTGATCTGAATGGAGATATAAAAAAAAAATAAGAAAAAGCTAATTGGAAATCAAATTCTTAAAACAATTATTCAAAACAATTCAATGAGATTTAATTAATTTTTGTGTATGGAGGTGGGATATCTGTTCTAAAATTGTGAGAGAGCAGTTGACTTTTGCTTTTCAAAGAAGGGAGTTCACCTTAGCTTTTCTAAGGGGGCAGTTGACTTTTTCTTGTCAAAGAGAGCAGTTCACATTTGCAAATCTTATTGGGAAGCTAACGCTATTCTGAAACACATGAAGTCATGCAACTGTTTTAATCATGCTGATTCTAATACCTTGTAAGCCGTAAGATTTACTCTAATAAGCAAGAAAAAAATTAATATTCTTCTGTCATTCTAAATCAATGGACATTAATCCAGGCCATCATTGAAATAACCTAGCAGTTAACCAGTCAGTTGATTCTGATGGAAGCATAACTACAACATGCCATCGAAGCCTGAAGTTAACCTAGGATCCTTAAACCAATAAAGGATGATTGATATCATTTAATATCCTGTTGAATATCTGTTCTCCAACTTAAAGATGCCAATCAAGCATTCGCTTGCAGATAAAATGATCATGGAATAGAAGCTGACTTCAGCGCATCCGTCCAGCTCCTCTCCCGCCATCTTACAAGAAGGTAAATGCCGAGATTCGAACACCAAGCGATGATCAAGTCATGAACTTGTGCCGCAGTCAGGTCCAGCCCTCCCATACAAGAATGAAGCTTATAGACTTTATTGGGTACACTATTATTTTGTGTTTATTTTATTTTAGATTTAATACCCATTTCATAAATATTTCATGTACATACATACATAAACACACCTGTATAGAGCTTGTTAATTTTTCCTTATTTGCGTAATGCATATGTGTGAGTTTACTTATAATCCACAGATCACTATCTCTCACATATAATTATTTAATACATTTCCTGATTTAAATGAAAAATTTTCTCTCATTTAATCTAATTATTGCTCTATTAAGTATTTCTTTATGATTAGTTTTGTTTTATTAATATGATTTGTGTAGTGTATAATATGCATTTGTATATTTAATCAATCTGGGGACATTAATTTTGTATTTATGTTATAAATGGTAGGGGGTATTGGCTTGATAAAAGATTTTATAATTTAAAAGTGATTACTGCCATATATTCCATATTTTTTTTATCATTTACTTTCTCTAACCCCATATTAGTTAGTTATGCGAGTTTTCCGAGCCCCAATTCTTTTAACTGAGTATAAGAGTACGTTGATCTAGCGAATGGGATACCTTCTTACCGGAACCTAAATCTTTATTTTCATGAGGATACTTATTTATTATTTTTTTATGAATAATTATTTATCGGCACACATGCCCTAATATCATTTGAACTTGCATATCCTTTCAGGAGGAGAGTTAAATTTCCTTCTGGGAGTGGTGCGAGGGGTTGATTTAGAGTCATCCCCCAAAGGTATGTAAGAGTCAACCTTTCCATAAGTATCTTCTGTGTCCATAGCATTGTTACAGTAAAGTTTTGAATTTCGGCTTACTCCGGCATGTCGCCATATTTCCCCTCATGTTCGGTGTATGCGCATGCTCATATTAACAGAGTAAACATTAACTGGTATAATATAAATATAAATAAATAACTTATTCTATTATAATTGAAATAATTATTACATTATATGTTATAATATTCTATAAGAACAGTTTGATAAAGGTTCACTAATGTTTATGCTCATGTAAGTCCGCAAAAGGAAATCTCTTCTATTATCCACTAGATGTTATATATAATAACAAACTTAAACATGTGCATCTTAAAGGAATGAAATTAATTGTATTTCAAACATTCAAAAGAAATGTTATTTTTGGCATTACAATTTGAATGCTAACACTTGTATTTTATCATGCTGCTTATATAAAAGATTACATCATATGATGTGATATTATTTTCAATAGCATTAGAATGTAAGTTCTCTACATTTAAGAAGTGAATTGTTTTTTCCCAAAATGATTAACTACTGCCTTGTGAAAAAAAGTAATGGCAGTATTACATTATTATCGTGAATATTTGACATATGTAGATAACATATGTAGATGACTATCAGGAGATGTTTTGTTGTGTTAAAAGTAAAGATTGGACACTATCATTTGTGAGATTTTACAAAGCAGTTTTTCTGGAAAATTTTTATCATACTATCTGGTAATTATTTTCAAAATATTTATAATTTTAGGGTTAACCTATAATTTACTGATTAATTACTGAAACAATAGATATATTTATCTGAAGTGATTGGTAACAAAGTTGAGAGGGCTGAATGTTTGATATTTGTAAATCAAAATGTAATAATTCTAACCATTTAATTAACAGCACAAAGACAATCAAAGAACCTCAGAGAATAGTCCAACCAACCACCCAAACAAGGTTTTAGATACTATCTTCCATTACTAAAAAGTATTAAAATACATACTTTCATTCAAAAAACATTTATTTCAATTATATCATTTAAGATAATTAAAATCAAAACATACATTAAAGTTTTGAATATAATTCAATAGTTACATTTAGTTCTACAAACATAATAATAAGTTAGCAATAATAAATTTTAGCAATCTTAATTATGTATGACTATAGAAATTTTGTAGGTACTTTTTGGGGGAAAATGTTGCATATCTAAGCAATGACTTTCTCAATTTATATTCAACCACTGCATTAAATCATCATCATCATCAACCATTATCAATCCACTGCAGGATGAAGGTCTCTCCAAGTTTAATCCATCTTCTTCGATCTTTAGCTTCTCTTTTCCACATCACTCCTGCACACTTTCTTATTTCATCCATCCATCTCACAGGTGGTATCTTTCTGGGTCTTTTACAATCTCTTGGAATCCAGTTTAAGATTTCAATTAACAGCATAGAATTTCTCTATTATTCTTTTTAGATCTTTCTGCATGAGGTTGAGTAACAATTGCCAATAGGTAGTGTTGATATTTAGAATATACATGTAAATGGAAAAATATGGGTGATTTATTTTGTAAATTATGTAAGGAAGGCCAATAGAAAATATTAGGCATTTGTTAATTGAATGTAAATGTTTGAAAACAGAAAGCGTACATATAATAAAGTTGTGGAAAAATAAATATGAAAAGAATGATTATACAGAAAGTGAATTATTGGTTTTTATGCTGGGTTTGGGAAAAGATAAGGGGATTTAGATATAAAGGTTGTAGAGTTGACAAAGATTATGTTGTGGAAATGGGATAGAGCAGATTATGGGTAAATTTAGAGTGGGGAATGTAAAATAAAGTGGCTAACAGGTTTATCTGGGCATAATTGCTGAGATATTATTGACTTCGTTTAAGGAGAAGCCATAATACGTCACATCACATCACATCACTAGTTTCTAACTACTGAAATTTGCCTGTGAAAGGCATCTTGCCCATAATCATTTATATACTAACTTTTCTTATAAAGTTGCTGGCCTATCTTAGAACAATATAAACAAAATTGCTTTGAGTTTACAGAGTGATAAAAATTTCAAGACTTTAACCTAAATAATAGTGAAACAATAATGATACCAGATGGATGGATAGATACAATACAATGCTCATTGTCAAGTGTTAAAAGTCATAAACTAATTTTAAATTTGGTTGGTATTGACATCTGGTGTCTATTCATAAATTATAAGTGCAATAAAGAGTTCTAGATTAGTCTTGAAGAGTGAATTAGTTCAGGAAAATGTTAAATATAAGTTAAAAGACTAGTTTGATGCTTTGTTTAGTTGAATATCATTGGTTAAGTTTTATGCACATATTTAAGATTAAAGTTTTAATGTATTGTACATATTTAATGCAACACTCTCTAATATAAAAGCTATCAAACACAATGAATGAAAATGAACAATTTTGTTCATTTTACAGATATTATATGGTAATAATGTGAAAGGTAAAAACCTTCTACAGAAACACCCTAAAATGCTTATGTGACAGCCAATCAAATGTAACAATATCTGCACCTAGACTTCTCAATTCAAGAACACAAGCCAGAACACGAGAAAAAGATAAGACCCACCTTCTTCTCTACTTAAATTTATATATAAATAAGTCAGACTCAAGCATTCCAAACTAAGAATGTGAAGCTTAAAACATCTTCACATTTAATTCACTAAATATTATATATAAATAAACAATGTGAAATCTTTCGATTTACAATGAAGCAATTTTCAAATCTAATGAAATGCTCGAGTCTGATTTATTTATATATAAATTTAAGTAGAGAAGAAAGTGGGTCCCATTTTTTTCTCATGTTCTGGCTTGTGTTCTTGAATTGAGAGATACATGTGCAGTCATTGTTATATCTGATTGGCTGTCACATAAACATTTTAGGGTGCTTCTGTAAAAGGTTTTAGCCTTTCATGTTATTATTAGATCATCTGCTAGTGCTTAATAAAATTAATATATTTAGATATTATATGGATATTTGGACAGATTATAACATCGGAAAATATAAAATTTAATTTGAAAGATTACCCATTGAGTGTACCAATTGCTCTAACAAGCTTTATTTGATAAATGCCAGCAAGAGAAAGCATTTTAAAATCTCCATCTAGAAACTACACCCTAACCTCACACCAATGATTTCATGCTTTGGCATCACTACCCTAGCATCTCACTAAGGAGTGCCAAAGCACAAAACCATTAGTCTGAGGTTAGGATGTGATTTCTAGGAGTTTAAAATGCTTTCTCTTGCTGGCATTTATGAAATAAAGTTTGTTAGAGCAATTAGCACACCTCATTGTTTTTATTTTATTTACAAGCTTAAAAAGATTAGGTCATGTGATATATGACTTTAATTTTTACCCATTGAGTGAGTTGTGTGGATATTAATAATATAAATTCATACTCAGTGGTGTTATAATATTTTTCAAATATTCATATAAAATTTTGGAAGATGAATAAAAATGATTTGATGTTTGAGGGTATTGTGTTAAATGAGCTCCTGATGTTGGCAATTTTTCGATTGTATATATTTATAATGGAAAACTTCATTACATCACGGTCCATAAATTTACCTGCTTTACCACAATTTAAAATTCAAATATGAATAAAACTTCCAGCTAAATCAACAATAGCAAACAAGCTCAGGATTTTTTTAAAGGTAGTCAGTTCATAACTCAACTCAGAAAACCATCTAATTATTGATTAGCAAACAGGTGTTAGTTATTATTAAAAATAAAATAAAGCAATGAAGCAAAATTATAAGTCCACCCTAAGTAATATTTGATTATTGTGGTCAGTATTGTCTTTCTTATTATTTCTTTCTGGAAGAATGTTTAAAAGGGTTTTTTTTAAGTAGATTATTTAAGATTGTTATTATACGCACATTATATAGTTATGTTATTTTGTTTTATATATCGTTTTTATTATTTGCTCAATTTTTTTTTAATTATCAATAATTATGATAATTTATTAAGATAATGGGAAATTAAATTTGGAAATATTTGAAATGAACCTGATTAATTCCTAGTTTAATTTAAAAAAAAAAATCCACGCAATTAATTAATTATTAAAATTACATATGTTTATCAATTAAAAATATAAATTTATATTTTTTTAGATTTAAATTTGTCATTTCTTTTTGACTTGTTAGCGAAAAAATGTATATTTATATATAAACATTTAAAAAAAAAAGAAAAATAAATTAATATATTTTTAAAAAAACTGCTAAAAGCTATGTTCTGAATATGTTCATTTATGACGTCTTCATCTTTTTTTCCTTCTATGTAGTAAAATATTTCAAAAGGCAAACAGATCATTTAAGCAGAAGATTTAACACATTAAATAAAAGTAAGAGCGCAAATAGAAATCTTGAGTAAGTGGTGTGATTTAAATAACGTTAAATCCAATATTATTTAATCCCTTGAAGTAAAATGAATAATAACCAAATTTAAAATAAAGGGAGAGAGATTTGCCAATGAAAACAAAAGAAACGCGTAATCTGAAGTGATTTTTTTGTTATATATTTTAAAACTACCTAATGCTTTATTCTTGTTTTTGCATGTAGTGAAAATGAAAAAAAAGATATTTGACATAAAAAAAATGCGCTTAAAAGGAAAAATAGACCAAACTAAAGAAAGAATAAAGTTCAATGATGCGATGCGTTATAGCTTATCCTTTCTCGAAGTCAGGAATCTCTCAGCCACTATACCTTCCCTTTCCGTTCCTCATCCTAAGTTTTTCCCATATTCTTCTCTATCCTGCTTCATCCCATTTCCACAACATTATCATTGTCCATTCTATAGCCTTTATATTTAAATCCCCTTATCTTTTTCAAACCCAGCATAAAAATCAAAAAACCACTTTCTGTATAATCACTTTGTTTATATTTATTTTCTCACAACTTTATTATTTGCACCCTTTCTGCTTGTAAACATATACATTCAATTAACAGATGCCTAATATTTTCTATGCCTTTCTTACATAACTTACAGAGTAAATCACTCGCATTTCTCCATTTATGTGTATATTTCTTGTTGCTAACGATCCTGTTCAAACCTTGAACAGTAAACCACTTTCCTTGCTATTATCATAAATTAACTCACACCCAATATTCTGATTACTTCTATACATATTTAAACTCTTTTTACTCTCCATACTAGTTATCCACTCTCCAACTCCCTATTTTTTATTAATGCATCTATTTTTCTATCTCATTCCTTGTCACTATAACACTCAACAATTTTCCTAACACATTCCTACCTTTTATATAAGTATACTGACATAAAATCTCTATCCAAATCTTCTGCATATTACATTACTTTTCTCACCTATCTTGTTGCCTATCCTTTATTCACAACCCGATTAAATACTATTTTGGCTATTCTCTTATTATCCATAAATTGCAATCTACTAAACATTTTCATTAAAATATTACAACCTCTGCTTTTCCTATAAATGTATTTGAAACAACCACTTATAAAGGCAATTTATCACCATGCAATTGTCTGCTAACTAATATCTTTCATCACTTTCTGCCCATTTGTTTATCCAACAGATAGCAAAAATTGATAGGACTAAAAAAATACACATTTGATTGTCGTATATGAATCTTTAAAAACATTCAAACACACAAAAGACCTACTAATTCTTAGAGATTTTAATTCAAATCTCATAATATACTTTTTACATAATTTATGTAGAAATTAGAAAATCTTCCTATAAAAACAATTACAATCTTTAATATTTGGTATGAGCAATTTAAAAACCATTTAAAATCACAATAATGATTAGAGCATTTTCATTCTTATGGAATAAAATATATTACAAAAAGCTTATTATAGAACTTATGGTTGCTATATTGGTGTTGTGAACAAGTGTTTATAATTTGAAAATCCCCAAATAAGTTAGATTACAGCTGAAATACATGTGGAATAAGAGTGTTTATCAATTTATTTCATATTATATAACATTTAATGTTATGTAAAGCAGTATTTATGAATATATATATATATATATATATAATGTCTGTTAATTAAAAAACAAAATTGTAATTATAAATGAAATAATAAATTTAACGGTTTACAAACTATTACACACAATCCTTAAAATCCACAGAAGTACTTTCAGTGAATTTCTTAAACCTGCCTCAACTGCCATTAAATTCAAAATCAAAAGCGGAAGCAAACATCATCACTTCAAATTCCATGAATCTTGTATTTTAATGTTGGCACCTTGTCGATTTATTAAATGCATTTTATTCCTGTTTATAAAAATTGCCTCTTTAATTTTTCTTTTACTATGGTTTCTCTCTTCATGAAGAATTTTCACGTTTTCAAAATTAAATTTAAATTTATATTTACATGTTTTTTCGTGATCAAAGAAAACTGAAGAAGATAATAAATCACCATTATTTTTACACGCTTATATAACAATTCATGCTCCTTCAATCTTTTCTCAATACTGCACCTAGATTCACCTATATATGATAGCATACATTTTTGTGATTGGAATACAGTTTAAGATTTCAACTGTCCTCTATGTCAACCCAACTCCACTTCAATCTCTTAATCATTTCAGCAATGTCTGTAATACCTGTTTGTTCTCTTAACCATGTATTTCATTTCCGACTTCTTGTTACTCCTAATATATATCTCTCTGTACATCTTTAAGTGGTCTGAGTTGTATATATACACATAATTGTGGTAACTTATTTACTCAGTGTTGAAGATGAAATAAAGATATTGTAATATTTGTTATTATATTAATGCCACTTGAGTATAATATGTCATTGATAATCTAACAGTTTATTTGGTTTATTTCTAATCTTCATATTTTAAAAGAATATATATAAAGTTTGTTGTTTTGATATTAGGAATGATTTTATTAAAAGTTTGACAACTTTAATATGATTTATTCAGAACACTTTATATATATATAAAAGTTCGAAAAATAAGAAATTTATAAATTCTATCTATTTTTACAGAACAAGGTCTACAATGCACCAAACAACTATATAAATGCAATCTTAAATAGTTTATTAGCGATTTAAATAGTTCTGCATTATATTTTCATGGAACTATAAGTTCATAGTAAAATAATTACTCAGTCTATGAGTATTTAACTAGTTAGTTATGATCTACTTGTCTTGTCAGATTTTTTTTTGGGAGATCTTCACATTAAAATAGATATATTGCATATAAAATATCTTAATTTTAAATATTTAGTGTCTCAATACTTTCATATAAAAGTATTATTAAATCAAAAATTAAAATATTTTGAACTGATGAAACATTGAGTTAATATCCACGATTATTTATTTCGTCTTATAATGCTGATTTTTTAAAATAAAAAGCTAAGTCAAGGATGTCATTAATAATGATGTATTTTTAATTTTGTTTCATTATAAATATTAAATTTTGATATGCTCAATAAATGCTGAGATCATATTTTAACACTGTATTTCTCCCACAATAAAAATACATCACAAAACATCACATGATCACCATTTCTTTTGTTTGCTCATAACTGTTATTAAAACAGGCAAAACTCTTCATATCAATAGTACCACTCAGTACAAGCCAGAGTAATCAATGAATGCCAGCAGCCACTTTAATGCATCACAAAGTTATTGTGCTACAAAAAAGAAGCTTGTATTTACAAATAGATTGAGTAGCCCTTATTTAATCCAAACGATATCAGATAATACTATTTAATTCATTGGAAACGTTATTTTGTTAAACAATTTACACTTAAGTAAAGAAATAGACTTTATGCAAAAGTGTATCAAATGTAATTATGTATTTTATTTGATAAATATTAATTAAATTGTTATGCAATCAAGATATTTCTTAATATTAATTATTAGAGCATTCTTCTTTTTTTATTACCAAATTCAATTGAATTTTTAGCCGGATATGTAACAGAACTATAATATTTTGCAGCCTAAACATTTTAATTACTTTGAGATGAAAATATTGTACAATCGATTCACCAAATACAAACTGCTTACTATTTTAAGGAATCAGCCATCTTAGAAAGAAGAAATCATCTCTTCAACATTTTTGCCATGAACTCAAATAAAAGCAATAAAAAATTTAAAAGTACTTGAGGGTAATTTGGGGCCTTTTCAGATGACTTTTCATATGTTTCCTATGATTATTAATAGATATAAATTAAAAATTTTAAATATGACTGAAATATATAAAAAGATGTGTCTTTGAAAAACCTGTTGACTAATAATTTGCAGGAGAAGACAAATGATTGGAAAATGAATATATATATATATATATATATATATATATATATATATATATATATATATTGTACATATAAATTCTAGTTTCATAAAATTTGAAAATAGACTAAATTGAACATAATCAAGAAGTATATAACAATTTTACTACTAAACCTCATATGAGTATTATTTTGACAGTTCCTTGTGGTTATTCAGGTTATATTTGCAATAGTTTATTTTTAAAATTGAACCTTTATTTTATAGTACAAATAGAAGTTTACAAATTAAATTCAATCTTAAAAATAATGGTTCGATATGGGCAAATATAAAAAGAGTAATAAAATAAAATAGATAATCAGGAAAATAAATTGCTGTATTGCCAATAAAAACATTTAATGAAAAAAATATTTATCTCTCTTTTTAAAATTTGAATGCATTATTGTTAAGACATCATAAAGCAACAAAATTTTATTTTAAAATTTAAAATTGTATTTATAATTATTAAAATATATATTAAAAAATAACTGCTATGACATTCATGAAACCATTTTTTTCAGCAAATCATAACCTTTTTATCATTTCATTTGATTTGCCTTTTTAAACAAACAATTTCAAATAAAATCTGATAGTGTTCATAAATATATTTTTTAAAATAAATATATTACAAATATTTTGTAAGACTTTCCAAAATCTCAGAAATAAGACTCTTCCTGTAAGTGGCATTGCTGGCTGACTTGTATTAAATTCTCTGAACAATAGTGACATCTTTAGATTTTTCATTAAATTAATAAATCAATGTATACATAATGAAAATATTCTAGAATAAATACTAAAAAATTCAATATGCCTATATAAAATAAAAATAAAATCTTGCCTATAGTCAGCTATGGCATTTTACACCATCTTGAGTAGCAGATATATATATATATATATATATATATATAGTAACTGTAATAAAGAAATAATCCATATATATATATATATATAATTAGTTTCCAACCAGTAACCACCTAAACATTCACAGTAAATATAGCAACCAATATTTCTAACTGCTGTCAAGGCAACCTTCACACCTTTTAATAGCAAGAATGGAAATATATATATATATAATAACTGTAATAAAGAAATAATCCATTTGAAACAGAAATAAAAATAAAAATTTTAATTAATTATTAATTCAAATATGTTTATAATCTGCGCCATTTGTAACAGTATGAATAAACAATAATGAACTGACAAAAAGTTTGACAAAAGGCTGTTACTTTATAACTGATTATAATCTATATATTGATGAGTGATAAAATGACAGTTGCTATAATTCAATATCTAAACCCTAAACAGGATATATAATATGCTCCAGTGGTTCATCATTTGTAATGGAGTAAAATTAATTGTGAAATTAATCTACTATGTTAGCTAATACCATTTATAACTAAACAAGAATGACGCCAACATATCAATAAGAACATATACATATCATGCTCTATTTGGGTGTCTATTTTTAGCCCATTTGCAACTATCCTAAACATTAATTTTGTCATGCTAATAATGAAATAAATAAATTATCTCATTTCTCAACACATAAAAATGACAAAATGAAAATTACAACTATTATCATTAAAGATTTAAAATATTTCGATATTGGGGAGTCATTTGATCAATAAAATATATTAGCCATTGTCATCAAATAAAATAATATTAGATATAGCAACTGAATAAAAATTACGGTGAAATCCCTGGAGTGTCTTACGCGTATCTCCAATAATTGATTCTGTTAACCAAGAATCCTTCTCCTTCCTCTTTCCATGTATATACAACCCTTCATGGTCACACATGCACACACTGGTGCTATTTATAAATAATTTATAAAAATATTATATAAAGTTAATAAGTTGGAAAAGGGACGGGATCACTTTTATTCAGTTTAACTAAGTACATGTGTTTACCCACGAGCGCCACTAGAATGATTTAAATCTAGATAAATACTATCTGTGTATAGTGTACTGAGTTCAAACTCATTCGGTACATTTTTACTACACATGGTTTAGATGATTAATAAACAACAAAAAATGACCTTATATTTTATCTATGTCAATAAAATTATAAGATCCCTATATTACCAAAATTTATATATCAATGACTCTTATAGATATTACTAACTCAGTTTACATATATTGATGATCAGATGCAAAAATACTCTCATTAATGACTTCCAAACAAACACAGTGAAGACCATTACTTAAGTGGATGGCCATAAAACTAGTTACTTAACTTAATTATTTATTATAATACAAAGATGCTAATGATGATGATAATAATGATGATGATGACAATGATGATGATGATACCAGACTTAGCTTTATAATAAATTCACAATGATAAATTTCTTTTTTATAAACCCATAGGCACTTTTTAAAATCATCCTATGTTAAACTGGGATTTAAATATAACGTTCCCTAGCATTTATATACATTTATAGTTATTTACTCAAATACTTTCATAGTTAAAATTAGGATTCAATAATACCAGTGATGATGACTGATCATCCCAAATATCCCCACGTGATATTCAACTTTCTAAAAATCCCTATTTACTAAACATATTAACTATTAACCTTGGGTTTGATTGAATGATTATTATTTATTAAATCAATGATGATGGTGATCATGATATCCCTCTTTGATGAGGATGATCAAAACTCATTGGCACAACATAATTTTTTAGCTTTCTTTTATTAACCTATAATAATTAAAATTTGGTTATTATCAAGCATAATCCTTAAATACTTAAATGTAAATCAATATTCTAGCTTGCTTAACATTTGCAAGCATTTGCTTAAATATTTGTGAGTGCTGATGATTCTTAATATCTGTGAGCGATGATGATGATCATTTAAACGATAAAATGAAGACAAGAAAATACAACAATATTTTTAATAACAACTCAGAAACCAATTAAGACATATTATTATATTTTATTAATACTATTCTTCTTTCTCTCTTTAAAATTAAATTAATAACTGTACAATTGACTCTATTATTATATTATTTAACTATAGAATTAATACAAAATTTTAGATATGCATAATCAAATAAATTTAATATACAAGTTTATCATTTTGATATTTTAAAATAAGCTGGCTTACATTGATATTAGAAAAAAAATTCTATAAATGCTTACTTAAGACTTTCCTTATTTATTACATATAAAAATAAATTTCATATGTAATGTGTGTGTTGTAATTTCATTCTGATGTAAGGCTTGCTCTTCAATTTACCATATTTAAACAAACTATGCACAACCTAGTCTTTTGACGTGTTTGTATAAGCAGTTACACATGCACACACATCCTGTGATATGTCAACATATATTTTCAAAATGTGTTCCCTTATATTAGGGATTAATACATAAATCACATATAAAAATATTATAAAAAAATATCATTGCAACCTTGAGCAAAAATAAATAAAATACATTATATCAAATTTAATATGCAACAAGATAAATAATAAAAAAAACATTATAACTGCACATATTTATAGGTTGCTCATTATCATAATAAATGAAGAACAATAAATAAAAAAAACATTTCAATATTACAATATATAATAAAAAAAATAATGAAAATTTAAGTTTAAAGATTTAAACTGTGTTTGTGTTATGTTATGTGATATTGAGAATAACTATCGATAAACAAGTCTTTAATGTTTCTGTGTCAAAAGAAAAAAATGATTTGACCAATAAATTAAGGTTTACTTCTAATAAGTAAGAATAAAAATCTGTTAATGAATGTTCATAGTTACCTGATTATTTTCACTTCTTATAAATGTCTCAAGTTTGAATTTTCAGACTGCTTGTCTCACATATAGCTTCACTAAATTGATTTGCTCCATTTAAAAAATGAAAAGTTCTTGCAGATACTTTTAAGATAAACATGAATTAATTGACTTGCTTATTTCCACAATTTTAAAATTATTTATTGTTGATACTCTTGATAATGCTGAAATCATTAACTGATTTGTTTCTAATTTTTTAAAAACTATCATTGTAGACACTTTAGATGACTGTGAGAAAAACTTTAACAAAAATTTGATTCATAGCATCATCAAACTTGGCTATATATGGCTTTTATTCATCTTTCCTTTCTCTTTTCTCTTCTTTCCCCTTCTCCCTCCATTCAAAGGCAATGAACCCATAATAGGCCAGGAGCCAGAAAAGAAGCATTTCAAATAGCTTATATGGTTGGCTTTAAACTCGATCATTCTGTTGGTTATAAAGAACTTTTGGTATAAGTTCATGGATAGATCAGTGAGTTAACCCATAGATGTCATATTTCAAGAAGCAGAAGAAGTGGCTTTAGCAATGCAAATTCATTGTATTATACACAGCAAAATATATTAATATCATTTTATAGAATTGTCAATAACTTCTTCCAAGAAATTCAATTTTGTTCCCTTTCTTTTTCTTAATATTGCTGAGAATTACTTATATATATGCACATCTTCATCTATACTGACTTTAAAACAAGAGTCATTTTTTCTCCTTCCTCATTTTTTTTAAAGAGAGAAAAAAATTAATTGCTCATTCTCTTTTAAAAAAAATATGCAAAGTGTCCATTTCCTTTGGTTTTCACAAACTCAATCCTTACATCTCTGTCCAATAATAATGAAAAACTGATCATTACATCTCTTCTTTAATAATATTGAAAAAAAACTGATCTTAGTAATATTAATGATTGACTTTATTTTAAAACTACATATTGTTAGATCACTCTCCTCCAAACAAAAATTGAACTGACCATTCAAATATTGTTTCATTTGTTTATATTGTGAATCTTTGATCAAAGAAAATGACCACCTGGAAATCTTATCTTGAGATAAACATCAAAGCTTCATAAGTTTGATGGTCGGTCACAATTAATAAAAAACTTAGAATTAATTGTTACTTTTATTCCATCCAAGCATCACTTCCCTCTCTAGATATCTACAATCTAGATAACACAAAAACAACAAAGCTTGCAATCTTAGTCATTAAAGATTTGTGTAAAAATGTTTATGTTTAAAATATCTATACTCACACGTGTACATTTTCATATCCTAATCTACTAATCTTGATCACTTTACTTCACTCTTTCTGATCTGCTTTATTTAATAAGAATATAGCTAAATAGTTTCAACACATTATTTAATAAAATATAATAAATCCCTATATTAAATATTGTTTCTCATTATATTCTCTCTTTATAACTGCTCATTTATTAACTATTTATAAACCATATAACAATAAATACACACATAAATCTATATATATAAATAAAATAAAAATCTTTTTTTTCTTAATTAAATAATATATATGTGGGTGAAATGAGTCATATATCTATAATATATATATATATATTTTAAAATGAAGATTTGCACGGGTTAAATATATAAAATACATATTTTGCGGGTTCATCCGTGTTAAAAACTTTTAATATTAATATACTGACATTTTGACTTGGTCACACAAGCCATCCACAGAGTTATAAAAGGTAGAAAGATGGTTGTAGAGGTGCTACAATCACTTATTTGAATAAAATGTTAAAATTCCACCAATAGCAAAAAATGTTAAATTTAGGAATGTTTTTTTAAAAAATCTTTCCAAATAGGAGGAAGTTTGCATGTATCATCTCGCTTATTGATACAATCTGGCCTTTTAAGTATCTCAATGGCTTCTCTAATTTTGCATTGGTAGAGATTATCATATCTGGATATGAAGTTTGCATGTATCATCTCGCTTATTGATACAATCTGGCCTTTTAAGTATCTCAATGGCTTCTCTAATTTTGCATTGGTAGAGATTATCACATCTGGATATGATCCAGATGTGATAATCTCTACCAATGATCCAGATGTGATAATCTCTACCAATGCAAAATTAGAGAAGCCATTGAGATACTTAAAAGGCCAGATTGTATCAATAAGTGAGATGATACATGCAAACTTCCTCCTATTTATAAAGATTTTTTTTAAAAAACATTCCTAAATTTAACACTTTTTGCTAGTGGTGGAATTTTAACATTTTATTCAAATCAGTGATTGTAGCGCTTCTACAACCATCTTTCTACCTTTTTATAACTCTGTGGATGGCTTGTGTGACCAAGTCGAAACATCAGTATATTAATATTAAAAGTTTTTAACATGGATGAACCTGCAAAATATGTATTATATATATATATATTAGATCCAGTTTCTACTGCTAAATGACCTGAAAACTCATAAACAAATAGAACCATGAAAAATGCTGCAAAAGGATAACTAATAATGTGACCAATAACTAATTGAATGAACAAGACATTTAATAATAGAATATATGAAAGGTAAAATATTTATTTTATATAGATTAGTATAAACATAATTTGTTCTACAGTTTTCACCTAAAAAGATTACTAAAAAGATAAGCTTAGGTAAACAACATGAATGATCACTTACATCAATGAAATACCAAATATTTTTTTTTGTTTACAATAAATTTGTGCTCTTATATGTAGTAAGACTTCCCATTTACTATACTTTAAAAACAATTATTGAAAATTTGAGTAATAAATATATACTAGATAATATTCTATAATCCAAACTTACAAACTAATTTCTAATTAATGGCTTTTGTTATTAACAAACTTTGAGTCATTTGGATTAAAAAAATACATTATAAAAGAATCAAATATACCAACTGAGTATGTAAATTCTGGTGGTTCGAAAATTCCCACTGAAGACCTTTTTTTAATTTTTTTTTTATTTAGAATGAGGATTACAGTACCACTATCCAGTTTCCAATAATTATTTAAGCAAGGGATCATAGCCAGTAAATAAAGCTATGACAAATGGAAAGTGTAAAATTAAGTAGTAATTATTTGTCATCTACTGATTATAAGTCTCATTTGTGCTGCAATTTATACTTAAATTTTCTCTCCTCTAAGATATTCTTACAAAAAGAGGCTGTATCTTCATTAACTTATTCTTTGTATAGTTTTTTTAATTTGGTTTTATTTTTATTCTCTCATATTTCAACATTTTCCCAACTACTCTAAGTGATAATTTTGAATTAATACTTCAATATTTTTAATTTTAATGTTTACAACCTTTATTTAATATTATGAATCAATAAATTGGACTTGACTTGTTATAAATTTAATTTATAATGAAAAACTGTAAAAGTTTATATCTGAACTTTACAAACATTAAAAAATATGAACTGCTAACAAGAATAATGCCTTTATTTGTATTGCATTTTTGTCATAAAGCTATTTTATAAAAAAAAAAATATTTGTCAAATAACAAAACTATGAAATACTTTTCTGAAATTGAAAATTGCATTTATATTTATTAAATTGTCAAAAAATTCAGAGCCACCATTGTTTGACAGAATGTCATAATTCCAGTTAAGGTTGCTTCCAGTTTAATGTTACTTCAAATTTCTTAACTTGTAATTTTAAAAATAAAACAAATTTTTAAAAAAAATCTAAATCTAAATGGGATTTTTTTTATAATAATTATAATAAAAATATTTTGTAAAAATAATTACTAATATTTAAACACACTATGAAATTATGCATTTTCCTTTCTTATTGTGGAAAAAAATAGAACAGGAGATCTTAACATCCATCTTCAAAAAATCAACCAATCAGTGACCTCTAATCTTTGTCTAGTCTTTGTTAGCTTCTATCTTTTTTATATATATAAATTGCTCTTTGGACTATTGATATTTTCAGATTTTTGTTGTAATTAATAAATCAATAATGACATTATTTCAAGTTTTTAGTATACAATTGATGTAGATAACAGTAAAAGATGTGGGAAATGGATTACGTCAATAGCACAATAGTGACACCACCACATTCTGTAAGACAATGATTATATTTATACGGTTAATATCTTAGTTTTAATACCTGTATTTTACAATAGTCGAACACAATTATGTTAACAGAAAAATATTCAAAACTTCATGTGCAAAAACAACCTTAAATTTATTTCATTACCTGGACAGTTTTAATAATTTAATTTGTAAAGCACATACTCATTACGGTTAAGATTTGTAGAGGTCCCTACTATCGTTTTTCAGGAACATGGTTTTAAGGTTATGACCTTAATATATATTACTGGACAGTTTTAGTACATTGTTAATGTGATGGATTTAATTGTTAATAGTTTTCTAGCAATTAAAAAAATAGCAGTTTGATTATTAAAATATAATTGTTGTTTTCAATCATGTATTCTGATATTCTTTGCCCTCTTGAGAAACTAATGTTGTGATCAATTTTTTTAACTACTTTTATATACTTTGTTGAAATTTTTTGATTAAGTAAAATGGCATTCTTATAATTACCAGGAAATATTAAAAAAAATAATTATCGTTTAAGATGTGTAATGATCAATTATTATGGTGGCATTTGATCATTAGAATTACTGTATTAAATATTAATAGTATTTATTTTAAAGATTTCTTTTCTTATAAATATATGAATTCTCGATAAGAAATAAATTCTAAATTTATAATTATTTGCAGAGCTATATTAGAAAAACATAAATTTTCTATTTCTTTTGTAAAAGAGTTTGCAAATATAAGCAATATTTTTATTTCTTCATGCAAAGCATTAATTTGTCTTTTATAATTAATTTATAAATCAATATTATAAGTACATAATTGTTAGAAGAAAAAGTTTCTCAATTAAAGTGATTCTGGGTAATGTAAATATGATAAAAGAACCATCTGCCAACATCCTTTAATGAAATCAAATAAATCTACATGATAACCCTTTAACATTCTATTTTGTTTTTTCGCTTCTCAGAGTCATTATTCTTTTTTATTTTACATGTTCAGCTTCTAATTTTTTCCTAACATGTTTAGAATAAAATATATAACTTTTCAGCAATTATAAAATCTCATGTATTGTACAAAAAACAGGGAATTTGTCATAATCATTTCTAACTATCACAATGTAGTGCAGGTTAAAGATTTTTCTGGGATTAATCCAGATTTTTCCTATGCATAACTTCTATTCTCCACATTATTTGGACAAACTTTATTATCTGATCCAATTTTATATATGGGATTTTTCTAAGAATTTACAGTCTCTTGGGATCCAATTTAGGATTTAAATTGTCCATCTAATTGTTATTGGCAGACTCAGCCCAACTCCATTTTAATCTGTCAACTACTTCAATAGTGTCACTTAGATCTATTTGTTTTCACTCCTATTATTTTAATTTCAAACTCTTTGTTAATTCCATTATGCATCTACCAATCTGAATTATCTATTGATTTTCAATAAGAGTCTAAAACATATTTCTTATAAATACGCCTTTTCAAATAGATAGGTATTTTAAATATTTCTATCAAAAGTACTACATTCAAGCATAATTCCAAGATTAATTTCTTCTATAACATTTCCATTCTTATTAATAATGTGGCAGTAATAATTATAGATATTTTTTTTAAAATAAAAAACCTTTATTAACACAATAACTATTTACAATTTATAGAAGTAATTAAACAAAAGATAAATATGTTACAGTTTTGTATACCAAAACCCAAAGAATTTGATATATTCCACTATGAAGGCAAAAAGTCTGCAGGCAATTCACTAGTTATCTTCAACTCAAGGAGATCAACTTGTATTACTGTACTAGAAGGAAACTCTAAGACATGCAACTCAAATGATCAAAGCATGTAACAAATTGATTGATTATCCCAAGGAGTGAGCCACCCATAAGAATTAAACTTTTATTCAAGACAAATGTTTATCTGATAATCTAACATAGAGTTACTCCAAACCACCCCAGATTCGATTTATCATCTTCCTTGGCAAGTATCTCAGACCTTGATTGGTATAAGTTTCCCAATCACTATATAGTTTCTCAGCCAGTTGAATTTCTTGTTGTAAAATATCGTAGTACACCATATATACCCTATATCTTAAGAGTATGCACAGTCACAATTGCATTGGGAGGGTTAAATTTTTCAATATATTGACTAAGTAGAAGTTTTAAGTTTATAATTGGCCTGTGAAAAACTTTAGCTCTTATCTGCCTAAATGTCAAACATTCTTCGAATAGATGCTGAAAAGTCTCATCACCAGATTTGCACAGCAAACAGACTGGATCTAAATTCATATGTAGTCTTTCATTAAGAACCTTAGTTGTTGGAAACAAGCCATTCACTAGTTTGAAAACAAATTTCAAATAGGATTGGGGTGCATATATAGAGTGGAACTTTTTCAACACATTTTTCTTTGATATATCTGATCATGCATTGCCATGACTTTTAAAATGATTTATTAAGAATTTATATTTAATACCTTCCAAACTGGACACATTCAGATTATCCTGGAGATCCCTATAAGCAGTGAACAGGTCAGCTATAAAAGATCTTCCTTTACATCCTATTTCATTAAAGGTGCTGGCAGGATCAACTGAAGGTCCAAGAAATTGATTTTTAATTAAGTTAATAAATGTACTTGCCTTGATGTAAGATACATATAGCTCTGAATCAATCTGTCCAAGATCTTTTTCTTTTGGCATTTGCAAGATTGATATTGAGATCCATCTTTAAGCTCCACCCCAGACATATTTCTTTGCAATCTGGTTTATTCTGAGTATTGTTTTATGTAGGGTTACCCAGTGTGCATAGTATGCCAAAATCCCTGAAACAATGGAATTAAAAATTAATGCTCACGTAATTTCATATAATTTAAGTGTTGAAAAATTACTTATTTTATCTTCAATTTTTGTGGTAATTAATTTATTCAAGTAAGTGTTCATTTTAGTCTTGGACATATATAATGGTATTCCCAAGAAAGCATATGGGAGTGCCATAAAGTTAGATGACATTTTTTTGCGTGTAGCTAACTGACAGGCTGCAGATTTTATTGGTTAAATAATTGAGCCAGTTTCAGCCTGAAAATTTTCTAATATATTCATCACAATTTGAATATTATAGCTGTTTTGAAATATTATTATAATATCATCAATGAATGCTGTGACAGCTACCAGCAATCCCAAGTGCAGAAGACAAAGGCCGGTATGAGATTCTCAATCTTATGAACAAGAGAGTCTATATAAACTGCAAACAGAAGAGCCACAAGGGGAGAACCCTGTGGAGTACCCCTCTTAGGGATAAAAAAATCAGATCTTCTCATAAAGTTTTTAAGAGAGATTCTACTATTTTTAATATAGTTTTCAACTGCTTTCACCAACCATATGTGATCTGGGAGTAAAGATGGAGGAACTGAATCAAATATGGCCAATGGACCAGATTAAAAGCAGCCCTAAAATCTATTTGGGTAGCATAATATTGGGTTAAGTGTAAATCCCTTGCATATTGAATAGCCTCATGAATTTTTAAGGCAGCATTTACTGCACATCTACCCTTAATGGCATGGTGAGCAGAAGATATTCTAGTATTGATAAGATGATGTAATTTTTTCAAGAGGATTCTAACCAGAATCTTCGAATCAATATCTTCTACAGAAATATGTCTCAGTTCATCAATTGTTGGATTTTGCACTAATTTGTCATTTTTAAGGCTAAAAATTACTCTGTTGCTAATAAAGGGCCACTCAATTCTCTCATAACACAACTGATTAAAAAATCTCCACATTGCAAATCTGAGAGCATAGTCAAGTTGTTTATAAACAGAGGCTGGAATTGTGTCATTTGCCATTACTGATTGTACCTTGAGGACATTAATCTCATCTTGAATATCCTGATTTGAAATATACTCTTTCTGTTCCCCAGTTATGATACTACTATAATGATCAATGAAACCTGTACTTATGCCAAATTTCATTTTTAAATTTTCAAATATATAACACAACATATATTCCAGAAGCAATGCCATCATCATCCATGGTGATATTGGAAATACCACTAGAGTGGGGGATATATAATTTAGCATAGTTTATCATGGGTTTGGATAATTTACTCAAGTTAGGAATTAATTTCCTGGGCCATATTGTATGAGCATTTTGATGCATAAGTTGAAATAAGCTGTTGTATTCATCTTGTAAACTATTTATCAATTGATGATTAGGTCTGAGGTAAGTAACATTGCATATGACTCTGAATTTCAGAGATTCTATTTTTTATTTGATTCATTGATAAAATATTCTGTGCATTCTTATAACATATTATAGAGAGATCTTTTTTTAATTTTAAACCAAGCAATACAGGGTGGTAGGTCTGAACATTTTATATAATAATTAATGACAGTCAATATAACTGATAATTGGTCAATTGAGAGCAAAACACCATCTCCAATGTTTCTCCTAATAGAAAATCTGTATTGATTATTGATTTGATAATAGTTATAAAGAACTATCTTCACACAGAGGTGATCTGAAAAACCAACCAGAGATGTATTAATAGTTGACTCATTTAGCTTATGCCCCAACACAAAGAAAAGGTCTATAAGAGATGAGAATCTGCTATTAAAGAAAGTAAATGTGTTATCTGGATATCTTTCATGCAATGAGTATAGTGAAATTCCTTTCATTCTATTTTGTAATGCAATAGGAAGAGATAGGAATGTACAATTAAGGTCACTACCCAGAATTATAATCCCTCGTTTTTGTAAGAACTTATTTTGAACATTATGGATTATATTTACAATATTATTACCCTTATCTACAGAGTATACAGCAATCAGATAATGCAAGACTGCCTGATAAACAAAGGAAACCACAATATAGTTTGTTTGTAAAGACAACTGAATTTTTTCAATTTCTGAATGCATATATATTAAAGCAGCTGTACCTTGAGTGGGCCTATCATTAGGTTTAAAAAGCAAAATATTCTGTTGAGACAATTTATCAATTATATAACCAAGGGTATTATGGTTAATTTTAGTCTCAGTTAAAATTATTATTTCATATTATTCTTTAGATAAAGAGTGAACAATTTTATCAACTTTACCTGGGCTATTTATTCCTTTAATATTAAGAGTTAGTATGCTGAGTTTTTTAATTTTGAAAATATCTTTTGGTAATAAAAAAACAGGCCAGTGAATTTGAAATTAAGGTAGCAACTTATTAATGCTTTGGGGAATTTGCTAATCCAGATTAACAAGATAAGCAAAAATATTGCCTATGCAATGGAAGAATGATAGAAACTAAAACGTAAGATCCAAAGATTAAACTGAGTCCTATCCCTTCCATGCTTGATCTTCTTATGTACTTCCAAGCAATAAAACCACTGATTATTAGGTTAATTATTAAAAAGTTTAGCTTTGAATGGAAATGCATAGAAAAGCAGGATCCTGGATAATTTTTTGTGCAAGGATTCCCATTCTTGTAGAAATAAACTTTTATAAATTTATTTTATTAGCTATAATTATGAGTACTCGATGTGACAGAGCTGAAGTTACAACACATGTTCCTTGAGTTCCAGAATCTGACATTGTAATGAATCATAGTGTTCAAATATATAATAACAACAACAATTCAAAATTTCATCATTTCTCAATATTATTTTAAATTTGATATATATATATAGACCCATATAAATATTTGGCTTGTTAGGCTGAGTTTCAAGACTTTACCGGTCTGAAAATTCACGCTTGCAAACTGATAGAAACGTTTTGCATAAACACTTGGAGTCAGTGTTTAGATCTAGTTTCTAACTCTATCCTTCACTGATGATAGCAAATAGCTTGAAATCAGCTGATCTGAGGGTGAGCAAATGAAAGAGATAGTTAATTCTGACTCTTTTGTCATTTATGTAAACAAATTTTACACTTGTTTTGGTGGCTTTGGTAAAATGCCATCTATTGATCATATATATATATATAATGAAACAATACATAACGTTAGCTGGAATCTTCATAAAATATTTGAAACAGTCCATAGCTATATTATTTCAGCCATACTCCCCTTTAAATGATGAAAAGCTCAACTTTTGCCACCTATTTTAATGGGCTGCAAAATTCAAGCTTTTCTTTATTTAAAGGGACAGTGTAGCTGAAAAAATATAGCTATGGACTGATCAAAAATATTATATATCAAACAACATAAACAACTGAGTACGTTACAAAATTACAAGAATTATTTCAATGATGTACATTAGAAGCATAGATTCTAAAGAATGTAACAACCAATTTTAAAGTGTCAATGATGATAATAAAGGCTATTTTTAGTTACAATACTCAATTGCCTATTTATTTTACTCTTTTGTCCAGTATTCGCCTGTAATATATGAGTGAGAATGTTTAGGACTTTTGTTGAGTTCAGTGTAAAACAAAACAAAATAGCTAACTTATACATTGCAGCTCCTTAGTATAATAAATTATATGTTTTTAATCCAAATATCATGTCTTAGATGATAAAGAATTAAGTATCATTGATGCCTGAAGTGGCTCATTGTTAAGCAAAGAGTTTTTGAATCTATTTTTAAAAGTAAATAATAAAAAAAAAATAAGATGGAAAAAATTCTTACTTCACTTGAATAAAATTTTTGTTCTCTATGTGAGTTTTGTGGGTAAACATTGCTTTATTTTATATCTAACTAAGATAATTTATGTGGTTTATTAGAATATTTTAATGAATAAAAGATGGTTGTTTATGATCAGATACAAACTCTCCTTCTCTCCCCCCCCTCTCTCTCTCTCTCTCTCTCTATATATATATATATATATATATATATATATATATATATATATATATATATATAATTCAAACAAATATATTTAACACAGTATTCAAAATTAAATAATATATTCTTTACCGGAAGTACTTTCAATTGTTTCACTGACAATCTTTATCAACTGTTAATACAAACGTACAAAAAATAAAAACTTGCATTACCCATCATTCAATCTATTCAAATTTCCCACAATTCTGTTGTCTTTATATTAGCCGATTGTTTATTCATTAAACCACCTCTATTCCTAGATATCATCATTGCCTCTTTAATTTTACATTTTTCACTACACCTTTCAATTTGAATAATTTTTATATCTATTATTAAATTTAAAACCATAATTGAAAGGTGTAGTGAAAAACGTAAAAGTAAAGAGGCAATGATGATATCTAGGAATAGAGGTGGTTTAATGAATAAACAATCGGCTAATATAAAGACAACAGAACTGTGGGAAATTTGAGTAGATTGAATGATGGGTAATGCAAGGCTTTATTTTTTGTACGTTTGTATTAACAGTTGATAAAGATTGTCAATGAAACAATTGAAAGTACTTCCAGTAAAGAATATATTATTTAATTTTGAATTCTGTGTTAAATAAATTTGTTTGAATTATTATTATATAATTTAAAAATACAGACATTTAATGGTTGTAATACAGACATTTATGGTTGTAGTTATATATATATATATATATATATATATATATATATATATATATATATATTAGAACTTTTTTCATTAAACTTACAAATACCTGAAAGAAATGTTGTGCTTTATTTCTTGTTTCTGCTGTTTGAGTGAAAACTTTTAAAATAAAGTATATAGTGGCAATCAGTAAAATAGTTTTATATAAAAAATTAATATATATTTGATGTTTTGATGCTATTAATAGTTTTAGATAAAAATTTAATATATAGTTGATGTTTTGATACTATCACAGCACACTTTCTTCAGAGATATGAATATATTTATTGTATTTTTTTTTTGACCATCTCCAGTCTCTTCATCCTTGAATATATTGATTGAGAGATTTAAACAATGTTTTGTTATATAACTTCTTCCAGACTGTCTTTGTTTATTGAACTTAGTATTTTTGTTTTATGCTATTGAGATGTTTTTATTTTCTAGAAAGCCCAATGACGTGGATGAAAAGTGTTAATCAATTTGAATAAAGTCATTCTGGAAAACTTTATTGTGGATGGAGGTGGATATTGATTAAAACCCTCTAACAAACATTTTTAAGATTAAAGAGAAAACCAAAAGAGCAAACAATCTTACAATTTAAAAAACAAAAACTCCTAAGAAAGTATGTTGTATTGCATTAAAACATCAATTATATTTTACATTATTCTATGATGTTATTACTTGATTTTATTGGTGTTGTATGCTTTGATATAAATATTTTTAGATAAGTTCAAACAATTCAGCAAAAAACTAAAGGACAAACCAACATTTTTTTCAGGCATTTAATAAGTCTATATACACACAGTCTTTCATCAAATAAACACATTACATCGCATGATTTGGTATAGTGAAGATGTCAAACGTTGGGCTGAAGATCCATAGATTGCAGCCCAAATCTGCCATTTCTGTTGCTCAAACATCTTATTAACTCCTGTTCAACAAATTATTTAATTATTTTTTATTAAACATAGTCATATATATATGATAAACATGAAAATTGATATGAATAATAATAACAATAATAATTGATTATATTGCAATCTTAAGATTAATTTCAAGTTCTTCCCCCTTTCCCGTCAAATGTATATGGTATTAAATTGGGTAACTGATTTATTAAAATGTTCCATCCACAAGAAAAGTATTTCATAAAAAAAATATTCACTCATTGGCACACATACCTTATAATCTAACATGTAAGCAGAATGTTAAAAAAAAAATGTTAGTAGAATTGGAATTTTAGAAACAAGTTTTAAATCATTTTCTCCCCCTCCCTTCTACACTCTGAAACCTATTCTTTCTTAAAACAAAATAATTTAATATTTTAATACTGCTTATTCCTTCACATTCACTTGCAATTATACACAGATAAAGTATTATTATGTATGTGTGTGTTTACCCCGTAAAAACCAAAATATTATTTAAAACCAAAATAATAATACAAAAATTATTTTACACATTAGTATTTCATAACTGTAAATTAATAAACAAATAATTTTGATACATTCAAAATCATTTATGAAGCTAAAGGTTATTATTAGTAAGAAATTATTGGTTTTAATCGATCTGAATAGTCTTTAAAAGTTCTTTAAATAAAATATACCACTTTATTGCTAAAAGTTTATTAAGACTCTGATATCATAAAGAAAATAGATATAAAAAGTCATATTACCGATCTTTTGTTTTGTGGCGAACTTCCAAGGGTTCAAACTTGTCTTGTATAATGTCTATATTTCTGCAGCTACCATTTCCATTTTACTTTGGAACAATCTCTTTCTTGGGGTGTATAATTGTTTGATGATGATGATTCTATTGAGGTTATTTACTTTAGTGAACAATTTGGAAATCATTATATTAATTTTTCTTCTCTTCCTGTCAAGCATAATTCTTTTAGTGGATGAAGTACAGCAGTTGTTTTCATATTTATAAATTTTCTGGGTTTAAACTCAGTTACTGGAACAATTAATTAGACTTGATGATTTAATATTTATCAGTAGATTTTCCTGATCACCTTCAATGCAGGTGAATGTTTTCTTCTTTCTATTTAAAAACATCTTATTTCTCCGGTCAGTTGAAAGGTGTAGAATATTATTTTTTAGACAAGACATATTTTCTTTCCTATATGATGTGCTAGTTGGATGGTCTGGTCAACCTATGAGACATATATTAATTTTTCTTACCCTGACATCCTTATATTTTCAACATTCAAAATTTGATATAAAAATGATTTAAAAAAAAAGGTTATCTAGCAGAATTAAAAATGTTTGTCTGCTTTAGTTTCAATAATTTTTAAAAAGTCTCTATCACAATATATTATACTAATAATAATAACTCAACTGATTTTCCAGACTGCTTTTATATCCAATTTTTGAGTCAACTCACCCAATTAGAGTGATAGTGTGACTTGCTATTTTTGACCAATTCGTTTTTAGTTGGAAAGTGCAATCTTTTTTAGGAACATTAAAAAAAATTACACACCTGGTTTTCAGACAAACTTTTGTCTTGAAGAAAAAAAATAGTCTTAATCCCTTTTCCTCACGTATATCTGTAATATCTAAAATTGGAGCTTCTTTCTTTTGATCTTAAGATGAGACAATTTCAAAATTAGAGTTCCCACCAAGCTTAAACTCCAAAATGACAAACAATCATTTATAAAAACAAAATTGCTACAAATATATATATCTGATTCAACAGATTTTTTCCCTTAACACAAAATTGTAAAAAAAAATAATTTGACAGATTTAACTCTTCTTCCTTTCAATATTTAATAAATAAAAATGTAGTTTATGTATGCAATGTTCACACACACTCATTCAAATTATTTATAAAGTGACATTAAAATAATCTAATTGCTAGTTTAGTAATTATAACCCTAATATTTAAAATTAAATCCTTAGCTTTTAAATCCCAATTACAATTATAGAAAAGCAAAAATAGAAGTATAAAGTAAGATATTAAAATTGATCAAGCATGGGTTAGTTTTAAAGAAAGTTTAATATCTGAAATATAAAACAATTCAGTAGCTTACACATACACTGCCTATATGTATGCATTATAACTGCTTTCTAACAGAAAAATTAAATATTGAATAGTTTAAATGTGTGTATTGCCTTTCTACCAACACACAAACAAATAAAGAATATAATTGTTGACCCACTCACTTTCTGTCTAAAGCTTTTAGAACTTGATCTTGTAGGGTTTAAACTTGGGTGCCCTACAGCTTTCTTTTTAGATAAAAATGTGATGATGATTTTTGTTTTACATTTTCTTACATGCACATTACTATAAATTTAGCTAATGACTAAATTTTAATGGCACAATATATATATATATATATATATGACATATTTTGGGGGTTCATCCGAGTTAAAAAATTTAAATATTGATATACTGATGTTTCAACTTGATCACACAAGTCATCCACTGGGTGATAAAAGGTCGAAAATGTTTGTAGAGGTGCTACAATTACTGATTCGAAAAAAAAAATGTTAAAGTTCCACCAATAGCCATGATGTTAAATTAAGAATATTTTTTTAAAAAATCTTTCCAAATAGGAGGAAGTTTGCATGTATCATGCTTTTTTAACATTATTCTCCTTTTAACCAGGTCTCTTATCCACATGGTCAAGCCTTAGTTTGAGATTTCTAGCAAATAAATTTGTGTTTTCCCCCCTGGTGAAAATTTTGCAAAATCTTTTTTTTTACAAATTTAAAATTCACATATATTTATTTTCTAATATTTTAGTTACAAAATAAATCAAAAGATGACAGGAAAATGGAATAATCAGTATTACAAAGAAATTGAAATCCTGGATTGATGAGTAGACCTTGTTTATTCAGAGATCAGAAACTTTGCCAAGTGTATTTTGTGGAAATACTACAATCATTGAGAAAATTATATGATGGTCTAAAAACTTGATTTTTTGAAAGTTTATGATTATATTTATATTGAAATTGTGTAATAATTGCTAAAAATCAAAAATAAATATTATTACATATTTATTTTTTACAGAAGTGTTTTATTTTTAAATATAAAATAATATTTTTTTTAATATTGTTATTATAGTGATAATGATTACAGGAAAATACAGCTTTGTAAAAATGAGGTCACTCACCTGATTGTTATTATATTTAGTGATATCATAAAAATTATAAAAAACTGTAAACATTTAAAGCATTAATTGATAAACTTAATAGTTATTAAAATAATTCATTCAGATTTTTAAAACAAACAACAAATGAAGAAGATTTCTTTCATTTTACATATTGAATCACTTCCACCTAAAATTTGATGTCATGACAGCATTTTGTTTTCATTAAAATATAATTATTAAAATAATTCCAAATATCAAATGTGATTTTTTAAAATTTATTTAATATTTAAACAAAAATATCCATTGAATGAGGTCAAATTTATTATTTTCTGATAAATAATAATGAATTAATATTAAAGTGAAAGTTGAAATCTTAAATCTAGTGACAACAATGAAATCTGTCAGAGGACAGAAAAGTTAATCTCCTGAAGGTCATCACAAATTGTACTTCCCAGATAATAAAATAAATGTATATAATATAATCTTTGTATATATATTGAGATGGTTCTGTGTCTCACAACATAAAACAACATAGTATTGTATGTGCATGTATATATATATATATATATAAAGTCAAAAAAAAATTAAAAATGAATACAAACAGTTTTTTCTATATTTATGATATAATACTGGAATAACAGTTAAGAGTTTAATAATAATTTTGAATCAAAAAATATTATAAATTAAACATTTAAAAAAGTCTATTTAATGATTTATTTTGATTTTTAAAATTAAAAAAAAAATTAAAACAAGCATGCTTTTATGTTACAATAGATATACTGGTAATTATAAAAGTACATTATCTATTTTTAATTGCATTAAGAAATTTTTTTTATCTCAATCCTACACTAGATTTAAAACATTATATGTTAGTATTATTTCTTATTCACAGTGATTATTATAGAGCTCTTGCTTCCTGAACTGGATTCATGTATAACAGTCATTTATATGAATTGGAATTTATGTTTAGTATTATGGATATACAGTTGATGATGATTTCCTTACTTCTCTAATGCTGGATGGTGCAAAGATATATCCTTTAATATCTATGCATTAAATTTTCTTTTAATATTAATTAGAAATGAAGTTTATAATTGGCTAGTACATTATTTCTACTAGTGGCCAGAGGACATTGATGATGATCAGCATATTTTCATATTCAAACTTTATTTTTGTAATTTCTACAGTCTGATTGATTAGCACATACATTTGTGCATCTAAATTATGATTTATGTAAGCAGTCCCAAGTTTGGCAAGAACTAAATAATTATTTTGGTTTATAGAAGACCAATTTTATATCCAGTCAAAAGGGTGACTGTTGATTTTATTTTTTTCATCATTCATGATAATGAATAATTATTATTATTCTCTGCAATGCTAGTGAACTTATAGTTAGTCTTTGTGCTTGTTGATATCTCATATTTATTCATTATATTATTTGTATACATAATTTTGATTCATTAATTGGGGGTGATGATAATGATGTTGTCTTACATCATCACAGGTAGACCTCTATTTCATCATATCATTATAATATATACTTACAAAATTGTAGCTAGTTAAACCAATCATTTTTGGCAGAGTTTGTGTTTATTATGAACAGGGTAAAAGTTTGTTGTTAAAATCTGAACAATTCCCAAATGCATGCAATATCTGAAGTAAAATTTTCAGTTTAAGAATAGTCTATAGTATATCAGTAACTTGTAGGAATACCATTCAACATAACTTTATTGTAGGTAATCTTCATATGATTATATAGAAAACATATAATGATGGTGATAATTGAGACTAAAATGTTTTATATTTCCCAATCATGTCCTCGGAATCAACACTGGATTCAAAGTAGCTTTATTACTCGTAAGTAATTTGTTTTTATTGAAATAATGAGAGACACATGCCTTTACAGCCTTTATCTGGTGCCATATTTTCATATGAAAAGAAAAATCCTGAATAGACAAATCTCAATCATTCTTAGTTTTTCAATTCCTGATAAAATTTGGCATTTTCTCAGTAAATAAACATTCTCTTTTTTATAGACATGGAAAGGATAAGTGCAAGTAAGTTTAAACATTGGAAATGAGAACTACAGTATAAAATGGCACAACTTGAATATGATAAATTAATAATTTATTCACAAGATAATCCTAACTCACAAACACAAAATAAAAAATTCAGCATAAATTCATAAAATTTACAAGTATATATAAAAATGTAACCAAATAAATAATTTAATTACAAATATAAAAGAAATAAAATACAATATCTAGGTTACATTGATTTTGAAGTTATTAAATTAAGACCTTTTTTTAAATTTAGGTTTGAAAAAGAAAAAAACTCACCATGATAGAAATAGGGAGAGAGAGAGTGGCTTTATATTCAGTACACATATAAACTTCCATTAATGATCAGTAGGAGGAAACATTCTTTAATGTTTGTTATCTGTACAATTTATACAATTAATGTGTATAGTTTCAATAGGGGCACACAATTTTTGTACGCTTCAATTAGTTTTAATTTATCTGAATGTTATGACATTTAAGGTCGAGCTTCAGAAAGTTGTAAGAAATGCTTACACAATTATGTTTGGTTGGTACACATTTAAATTAATTAGCAATGAATTTTCTCTTACTGGTTTACTAAGTAGCTATCATGAATAAAGCATTAACTTTTTTGGCCCAGATATATTTGCTAAAACAATTTTTTAATATGATAGTGATATAGATAATTGTATAAAGTTATATTTTAAAACAAAATGCTTTTGCTGACATTAATATTTGAACACTAGTGTAATTTATATACTTGGAGATTAGATTTAATATAGGGTTTGAACACAGACCCTTAAGCTATTTCTTCTATCTCATACAACCAATACACATGATCACACACATCTGAAAAAGATAAATGATCTCCAATATACATATTTCATGCTGACCCAGCACTCATCAGTTGGTCCAAATCATCATCTCCCATATATATATATATATATATAATCAGTACTTGGTTTATATTAAAATAGAAAATCTTCAAACTTTAAAGGTCAGGCTTTAATTTTCACAGACAAACATTTTTAATTCTACTTTCATTCCACTGGCAACAGCTAAACTATTTTTTTTTGTTACTCAGTCCAATGCTAGTGAATATAGCCCTTTTTTTTTAATCTTTTTAAGAATTCATTTACATTTATCTTTTTAACATTTTTGCTTTTGATTAAAAATACATAATAGATTACTGTTTTTTTCTTTTATCTTTTAATTACTATTACATTTCAGATTTGTATATTTATGTTTTGTTATTTGCAAATCTAATCAAGTTTTTATTATTTTTTAAAAAATACAAGGATAGATAGTATAAATTATTTTTAAGATATTTTTTTGTCTTAATTAAACCCCATCACCTGGATTAAATTTCTTTAGTGAGATTTATTTTGCTAAATTTTACTTACGCTTAATTTATTTAATCCAAGTAATGCACTCATATTCCTATCATATATGTACATACATACATGTACACACTAAGTAACCACTGTGAATCACTAAATTCACCCTTTTATTTAATTATTGTTATTATTTTATAACAATGTCCAATAGCTTGCTGAATCCTATTTCTTCATCATTGTACTACTCAAGTCCATTCTTGTTAGACTTTTACTTTCAGCAATGCAATAGGTATAAGAATTATATAGAACATAATTCCCAGGTTAGGTATTATGTTTTATTTTGTATAATGTTCAGAAGTAAGTATTTGTATTATTTCTTATATATATAGTACCCTTTTGTTTAGGTTAGAATGGATTATTTCTACCAATGTATTGGAAAATTTAAAATTTTAAAAGTTAAGTAAGAGATGATGTTTGTTATGTGTTGATGATCTTTGAATAATTTAGTTAAAGCAAGTAAAATAATCAATGTATAATATGATTGGGAGAACTGGCCAGAATAAATATTGATTTAAGAAGTCTTATAAGTAAATGATTAAGGTAAATTTTAAAAGTAATACTTTAAAGTTAAACGAATAGATTATTTAATAATAATAATTGTATTTAATGGTTATATGTTAAATTATTTAATTAAAAATAAAAATGTAAGAGAAAAGTGTATTTTTGGTCTCATAGTATTAAAATAATTATTTTAAAATTGTGCGATGATATTGATTTATGTAATATTTTATAAATTAAAATATTTATTTTAGTTTTCTTTAAATTATTAGCATCTCAATTAGTTTTGTAAATCATGTGACACACACCTGTGTTTGAAAATAAAATAATATTATCTGTTATAAATGTTATATTGGATTTTTAAAAGTGAATATAATAAATAAAATCAGATTTGTGTTTTTTGTTGAAAATAAATACGTTTTGTTTAAAATAAAGGTAGAAATGGTATTAAAATATGATTTTTAAAAGTTATTTTGAAGTATTTAATCAGTGTAAATAAAATATGAAAATTAATTAAGAATTGAATAGTATAATAAGAATAAATAATAAATTATTATTAGTTTTAAATTTAACCTGGTGTTTGATTCCAGGGATTGTGAAGCAAGCATTGTTGAAATTGACCAATGAAAATGTGTATTTTGGACAGCTATAAAAGATCTATGCAAGAATTCCAGGGTCACTGTTATCCTATTATACCATGATACCATTATCAGGGTTTCACAACCTCAGTAAATTAATTAATAGCTTAATAGTCAATTTTATCATTTCTAAAAATTCTAAAAGTACAGTAATTTATTGTTAAAAGGTTGTGATATAGATATGCAAGACTAAAAAATAAATATTTTCTATTAACTGATCTATTTTTATTCAATTTGTCATCAACTTAGACATGGGAAATTTATCACTAAATATAAAAGGATTAAGAAAAAAATGTAAGTGTTATTATCATATAAAGCATATAATCTTGCCTATTCTAATGGGTCGTGTTAGTTTACAACTGAATTTTATTAAAAGAACTATGGAGAAATACAAGAGTTTCATCAAAAATGAAATGATATTAAATATTTTATAAAAAAAAAAAAACTTATTTTAAATTGTGATGGAAATGGTTTTTTTTTTTTTAAAAAAAAAAAAAACCTTTGAATTTGACCAAACAATTATTTTGGGAACGCTAATTTTCTTTCTGAAGAAATATTAAAAATAATTTCAAGCTCGAATTTTTTTTAAAAAAGATAAAAATTAAAATCATTAGCTGATATGATTTATATCATTTTAAAAATATTAAAAAATCAATAGTTAAGGTATGCTGGACATACAACGATTATAAAATTATTGTGGAACTTATTTATATCGTGAAAACTAATTTTAAAATGCTGTTTGAAGCTGTATCAGAAAACTTAGATATCAGGATATATGGATAAAAGTTGCAAGAATGTAGAAACTATTTGAGCACAAAATATAAAAAGTACTTTTAATGGTGTATTTACATAACTATGGAGTTGGTAAACTATTTCAAATTTTGGAGACAAAATAATAATTAAGTAAATAAATTCGGATTTTGGTGAAGAGAAAAGTGAACTTACCATATTTAATGTGGAACAGTCATTTTGAATTATCTGTGTTACAATGTGAAATAGAGCATGCATAGTTTTTGGTGTCAGAAGTGTAATCAACAACAATGGGTACCAGGAGATAAAAAAAAAAAATTTCTTTACTGAAATTTTTTGGAAGGAGTTTCTTTTTCTAAATATGTTTAAATTTATATTTTTTTTTTACTAACTTTCATATTATATTTATTCATAAATAGAAATAGGGTAGAAACATAAAAACATTAAATTATTTACTAACCTAGAGATTAGTTATTATAAAAAAGTCTTTAATAATTTTTTAAACAAAAAGTTTAATATTTTAAAGTATGATGAGATGGAATAAATGATATTTAAATAATGTTTTTATTTAGTTTGGGGTTCAGAAATATTAATGGAATAATCGTCAAGGAATACATATTATTGATGGTAACAATTATAAAAGTATTGATCATTTTACTATGTATTGATTTAGTGAATATCTTAGTGTGGGTGTATGAAATGATTATGAAAAACACAATACGTACACATGGTTTTTAATGCGTTTATTCATGTTAAAAATATACATACTTTTAATAATATTATAAGTACATTTTAATATAAGGGAAATATAAGTATATGATTCTATTATAACAGAATTTAATGTTTATTTTAAGTGATCAAAATAATAAACCGGGATATTGATTGTTTGTATTCATGTGTAAAATTACTAAAGGATAAAATAATCTTTTCTTATTGATTGGTTAGATAGTTATTTCAGACATGAATTTATTTATTATTATAAGAATGTAAGAATAGATTTTAGCAATGTAAGCTTGGTATTAACTTAAATAGAACTAAGATAATATTTTTAGGTAAGATTTGCTTATATTGGAATAAGTATAGATGATAGTGAGTATTGTTCAAGTATAGATAACTTAACCCTATAACTTGTTTTTGCTCATGGTAGTGTTATTTTCTGTATGTTGAAGTTGTAATGTTCCATAGAGCTGAATAGATAGCTTGGACATTATGTTTATTGGTAAAGGTTATGAACTAAAATAGTCATACCTTATTTATTACACACTGTGACCATGATGGTAATTTAATAGAAGTGTTATTAAATTAAAATTTGATTTATTTCATATACCTACATGTATTTACTATTGGTATTGCTTGAATGGTATCGTCAAGGCTAGTATTTTAAAATATGAAATGATGAATAAGTTTAAAATGCAGAATTGTTGTTTAAAAAATAAGATGGGTTATATTATTTAAAAGTAAAGGTGATTGAAGGTAAAGAATACAAGATGGCAGCTTGTTTATAAAGAATCATAAACTTTTTTATGTTTGGTATTCATTATTATTTATTACAAATAAATAAATGATGAATGAAATATGTTTTATAAAAAAATATTATTTAATCATTAATTTTTAAAGAAATTCAATGTTAATGCATATTTTTACAAGTAAAATAAATATACATAAATCATATTTGAAGAATGTAAGTGATCATGGTTTTATATTATTATTATTATTTTATAATAATACACATTAATGCTTACATTTATTTGATGTCATATTGAGGAATAATAAGCATTTAGGTTAATGGGTATATTATTAATCAACATTATTTACACTGTAAGTTAAAAATAATTATAGGATATAATAAAAGTGTTTTAAAACTAAATAATAAAAGATAAATTCAAAGTAAATTCATAATTTAAACAACACTTTTGTAATGTATTAATTTAAAGAAAATTAACAGAGGCCATAAAATGTTATAGTAATATTTTCAATAAAAAGAATGTTATAAAGCAATTTTTTGTATCTAATATTTTATGTAATTCTTTTTTTTTTTTGTGAGATTACTAAAATGAGAGTAAGACAAAGTGCATGCATATTGTACATACTGTATATAATTTATTGTTAAAGTGTATTAATAAATTTGTTATGTTTTGTCATAAATCTTGGTGTCGACTCAATTTCTTCACATCACAATTACATAATCACAGATAATTATAATGAAGACATAATATTTGCACATCATAAATAAAAGTATTATTTAAGAGTTACAATATTTTTATTGATATGTTTTATTTAAGAAGTTTCATTTATTGTAATATTCTGATGGTCATGGAATAATTACCAAAGATTTACATTAAATTATATTAGTAATGATTGCCACATATTCTCAGATTATAATATCATATCATATATGTTTACTTAAGATGCCATATGAATAAAAGAAAGTTATATTATATTATTATTATTATGAGATATACATGAACAATATTATAAGTAGAAAGATAAAAGAGTAAGTTATAGATTAAAGATTAGTATTATTTTTTTGTTATTATTATTATTGAATTGTAGTTAGGAATGATATTAAATCCCTTATCATACTTGATTACAAAAGCTATAATTAATTTAGAGTTATTTTAAGAGAACCTGAGATAAGTTGAATTAAATTAATTTCAATAAAGATATTCAGATTAATTTATTAAGAGTTATATACTTAATTAGTTTAGATTAAAGATGTAAGAGTACTATAAATGTAGTATTTAAGTAGTAGGAGTAGGAATAGTATTCTTATGCCATTGAGGTAATATCCTACGGGATATTGGCTTAATGTATTCACTCTGCCACTTGTAAACTCACTTCATAGTCTCATGATTTGATTAGATAGTCATTTATTTAATTTTACAATACAGAACTATATTATTATTTATTAGTTAAGCTAATTTGATATTATTAAAGAATATATTTATTGTTGATTTAGATGCATTTAGATGAACATAATTATTTATCTGAGCTAGATCAAATGATTATAATTACATATTTCCTGGAAGTGAGGGTACAATATATATATATATAATCATTAAAACAGTCAACACTTAGACAATCCAAATGTAGATAATAATCAATAATTTCTAATTGTAGTCAAGACAATCTCATTTTAATAATAAAGGTGCAAGTATGCCCTTATTAATAGTCTAATATACTTATATAGGCATTAAAGATTGCAAGCAGACCACAGAGATTGAAATTATTGATACAAAGAAATTAAATAAATCTCCTTAAACTGGTAAATAAAACCTATTCTGAATGCAGACTAATAAATAATCAATTATAACATTACAAACTTCAATTATAAATTTCAAATTGAATCTTAAGTATTATTTAAATAATAAGCATAATAATGTTCAAGGGTAAATGGGTTTATAAGTAATCATTAAAAACCATTCAACACTTAGATAATTTCAATATCAATAACAAGCAACAATTTCTAACTGTTGTCAAGGCAACCTCATTTTAACATAAGGGTGGATTCCACCCCTATTGAAGGTCAAATATAGTTATACAGAAATTAAAGATTGTAATTTAACCACAGTGATTGAAATTATTGATACAAAGAAGTTTAAATAAACCTATTTAAACTGGTAAATAAAACCTATTCTGAATGCAGACTAATAAATAATCAATTACAACATTACAAATTGCAATTATAATTTTCAAATTGCACCCAAAGTATTACTTAAATAATAAGTATAATATATATAAGCCATATTTTGGAGGTTCGTCTGTGTTAAAAATTTAAATATTAATATACCGACATATATATATATATATATGTGTGTGTGTGTGTGTATTGGAAAATTGAATTATATGAAATAAAACAGATTAGTAAAAATAAAGGTTGACGAGTTTATACATGTAGAAAGAATAATAAACACATTGGGCAAAAAAAAATTATAATATATAAAATCACAAGACAGTCAATTTATTTTCATGTTTTTATATAGGAAAAAAGATGAATATATAGATAATGTTAGAAATACATAACTATGAAGTGAGAGAAAAAAGAGCAAATGCATAAACAAATAGAGTTAAAAAATGAATATAAATAAAAGAGACTTCAGTTATATAAGAGTAAAAATTATATAAAATATGAAAATATGTATGATAACAGTAAAGAAAGCCGATTTTTATTTAGTGCAAGACACAATCTTTAGATAATAAGAAAAAAAAGTAAAAATGAAAATAAGGATTTGGATTATAGTTTATAAAAAAATGGAAAAGTATGGAACAATTATCTTTTAAGTATGAGATATTAAAAAAGTAAAGAAAAAAATAGGGATATTTTTCTGAAGGTTTATTTTGATGATATATTGAATGTGATAATGTGTTGACTATGTCATTACTAACAAGTTGTTAGTATTTGAAAAGTTTAAATAAAGTTTAAAATTTTTTTATACATTCAACATTTAATGATAGATGATGGAAATAGTCCAATATATTATTGCATCTGATAGGGATGGTACTTAATAAAATCCTATTCAATGCTGTCATTTTTATTCTCTAAATTAATTTTTAGCTTAAGGGTTTCATCAATGAAAAGCTTTGGATCTGAATCTATGGAACTTAGATTTTTGGGGGATTAATATATCTTTTTCTCATTTTATTACTATAAAGCTTATCAACTTAAAGTGTAATAAATAAATATAATTTTTTTAATATATTAAATGCTTTTATGTGCCCTGTACTAAAAAGCAAAAAAAATAAATAAATGTTTCTTCACTTACAATTGGAATTTTTAGATTTAACTTAAAATAAAGCATGGGAGTCCAAAAATTAATTAACTCAATCCCTTGCTATAAAAAAGTAGGGATTAATTTAATTAATTTCTAGACCCTCTCCTCTAATATTTTTATTTCAAGTTAAATCTAAAAACTCCAATTGTGATTGAAGACAGAATTATTTTTTGCCCTTTAGTCCATGATAAATAGAAATATTTAATAAAACAAAACCTTATCTTTATTTTTTAAAACTTATTAGTATTGGCATAATAAATAAAATTGTAAAACAATACTGTACTTTAAATTGATGACACTTGTAGTTTATATTGTGACCTTCAGCTTTTGTAGTAAACATGAATATCAAGTTTTATAATAGCGTAGTATAATTTTTTTTTCCAATGGTTTAATTTTTTTTATATGCAAACTTTACCACTACTTAATTAAATGTTTACACATCAGATTAATCAATTTAAAAGAACTTTTATATTTTTCTGACTTAAAATGTAATCTTAAGAGCCCAGTTTATAATGTTTGAATCCATTTAGAAATTCTATTATAATTTTTCAAGGCTTAATCTTAAAGGTATTACTAATGTAAAATGCAAATGAGTTTAATTTTAAAAATCCTAGTTTAGTTATAAGAGATTATTAAAAGTTAATGTTATAGTAAAACTTTAAAGCCAAGTTCAAACCCTTAAGACTAGTTGCAAATCTTTAAATTATCTGTGAAAAAATATATTATTTAATCTTAATTATATTAAAAATACTTTAATTAAATAATCTCAAATTTAGTTGGGTAAAGAAAATAAAGGAATAGAATGTGAGTATGGATGCATGCATGAGAAGCTTTAATTTCTTAACACTTCCTTGTTAAATTTAATATTAAAGTTATTCTTAAAAATCTTTATTTTCTTTTTTAAAAAAAATGTAATTAATTAATATTTGAGGATCTTATTAAATTAAAAAAACTGTTTAAGGAAAAATACCGTGAGGTAATATTCTGCTTAAAATTATGTAACTTTCATTATGTACTATTTTTTTTCATATTTATTATAGTATATTTAACTTGCTAAATAATTAATTAAAAAAAAAATGTCTATTTAAAACATATATAAAATTAATTACTTTCTAGTCATATTTTTTCAGAAAGCTCTGGAAATATACAAATTAGTGTTTTTTAGCAATTTTTGTAGGATACAAAGAAGTCAGTGACTCCTGATCAATATAGGTCAATTAGGAATAATCAAAATGTCAATTTCTAGCCATCCAAATTGATCACATGACTTAGGATATAAATAAAGCTTATCAATACACTTGCTTACTTGTAGACATTTGCTTAAGAATCAAATAATATTTTTTTAAGTTGCAAATATTTTTAATTAATTTTAAGTTTCAGAAAGAATGCACTTCTATCTTACCTCATTCAGGCTCAAATATTTAAACTTTTAAGTATTCTATCATTTGAAATTACATTGCAGAACATGTATTATGGAAAAGCCAATAGAATATTTAAGAAAATTCAATTGTCTCCACTAGAATTAAATAATTCAATGTATTTTGTCAAAAAGTATCACTATCATTCTTATTATGTAAGAACTTTTATTCTATTTTCCATAGTATTACTAGATGATATTATAGAATTAAATTTTAAGATATGCTAAAAATATTGAGAACGTTAAAAACATTACATTCTTATAGATATTCTTTGAGCAACTTTTATTTGAAGAGTATTTCTCAAGTTTTTCCTGTATTAAAAAGAAAAGATATTCTTTGCAATTAATTCATTTTAAATTAAAAACTTTCGCTCCAAATAGCAGAACCTGTTTCATATTTATGAAATAGTTTATCAATGTCTTATCTCAATTCATACATATATCGATAACAAATAATTATTTCAAGCTTTTAAAATGCAGTAGTTTTCTTAGAAAACATATTATTTGGTTATTTATTTATTTACTAAAAAAAGCATTACAAATGATTTTAAATTTATATAACATATATTGTTATTATTATAAAACATTTATTTAAAGGATATTATTCATTTATTTAAAAAGATATTGTCTTAAAATAGCATTTGTTATTGATGTGAAATTGATTTAATAACTAAATATCTATATTATGCCTACTTCAAGCTAAAACAAGGAAATATATTTTCCTACTACAATGAAATTAAACTTATTGACTTGTATTGTTTTATAGAAATTTGTTAGTATTACAATATGTACTTTTAAACATGATATTCCCGAGATGTCAATGGAAATTATTCTTTCAATTTAATATTTTCAAAATTACTGCTTTTTACCAACAGCCAGGATAAATTATATTACATAATTAAAATGTGAATGCTTCTGAAGTATTAGAATAAAAGTTTATCTATGAACTTATTATTCTTCATGTATTCTAAAAACATCTGCTCACTTTTTGTTATTGTTAGTAGAATTCTGCTCCATTCTAAAATTGTGTCTGTTGAAAGAACTGTCTGTCGTTTAATTATTATCATTAAGAACTTGCTTTCAAAAAATACATGAATACATCATATTCTATTGAAATATTAAACAAGGATCATTATTTGTGCTTCCATTCATGAAATATGTTTCATCAATTTGAATGGCCATACATATTTCTGCTAACATCTTTAAATATTTTTTCCTAATCTGTGTGCATAAGTTAAATATAATCTATATTACGACAGGCTGAAAAGCTGCAAAATAATTCAGAACTTTATTTTTCAGTGATTATATACTGTCAAATGTGTAGACCAAGATGAAGGACTTTCTTTTTATTTTATTTTGGTAAAAGAGTATAGTTATTAAGTTTAAATATTTGTGATATTGTAAAATGCTCTTCTTCTTCTTCCTTCTTCTTATTATTATTATTATTATTTTATGCATTTTATTAGGCATACTTTTTATAAAATATATTATAAAATATATTATAAAAAGTTCTCTGAATAGTGATATTTCTATATTTTAAATGTTTTATATTCATCTCTATCATGAAATTATTTATTTAGAATGTATATGCAAATGCTGACAGAGATAGAGGTTGATATGTTTTTATTTTTTATTTTGTGCCATACTTTTTATTAAGCTATATTTAGCACTAATTATCAATTTATTAGTTTTATGCATCAATTAGTTGTTGCTATTTTAAAAGAGATTGTAGTATGAGACTCTTGCTTTTAAGTATATTCTTCTCTTGCCAGTAAAATATTTAAGAGATTGTAGCTTTATCTTTTTCTTATGTTGTGATATTTTTTCAGTGAATTACATCGTTCTTTATCTTATATTTAAGCATATAATACTTTAAGACAAATCATATTTAATATTGAATTTCAAAAATCTTACATGCTTTCACTATTCAGCAAAAAAAAAAAAACTTTTATTATTGATTACAGTTTCAACTGTACCATGCAGTCTTCATCAGAAAGTTGAAAGAATAGAATAAGATCTGATGAAGACTGCATGGTACAGTTGAAACTGTTATCAATAATAAAAGTTTTTTTGCTAAAAAGTGAAATGTGTAAGATTTTTGAAATTCAATATTATATATGAAGACAGCAAAAACAGAGGAGGAAGAAAATAATTTAGAAGGATTATATAATATAAAAATCATATCATTGTTCTTGATGGTCCATTTTCATAACTTATATGACTAGGGATAAGGTAGTAATCTATTTATTGCCCTCAGATGTAGAAGCCTTTTTCTTAAATTCATGCCATTATTTCCTTTGCCTTATCATCTCTAATGTGTATTTGTGTATTTTTGTATAAAGCTATGGGTAATGTATTACCATAAATTTATGCTGTCAATTGATATTTTCATAGGTACTAAGGAATGCTACACTTATCTTCAATTGCAATCTTAGTATATCTAAGTATAGTTTATGTTTGGTCTTGTAAGTGTGCATTAACAGCACCTCAAGATATCTCTCTGATAAATATTTAATATTAAAAGTTTAAAATTGTATGTGGCTTTAGTAAAGAATATCTATCTTCTTCAGCATTAAGTATTAAATACATTTATTGGGGACATTATAATAGAATGATTGTCTTGTAAAAAATCAGAGAATTTATTCAAATATCAATATTATAGGTTTCATCAACCAGTCAATATTATTTTTTTTTTTATTTATTTATTGTAAACTGTAAATTATAATTCTCTTCCACATTAAGTTTTGCTTAGTGTATCTGAAGAATTCATCTTGATAACATTGTAGAATAATAGCAAGACTGTTTGTTAAATATTTTAATGTCAAAATAAATGTTATTTTTATAGTTAACTTATTTTCTTGAGTGTTTCTCATCTGCATAACTTCAAAAATCTAAATATCATTAAGCTTATTGTAAATAGTCTTTACTTTAATGTAGTGAGATTACATGGATATGAAGAATTTAACATGAGTCACTTTATTAAAATTGTATGTTGAATGTTAATAGTACATCCAAAAATATTTTATTAAAATAATTATAATTATTATTCATTAGATCACTTTAGTCAATTTTATTTATTTCCAAGATTGCTATGCTTGTTTTAAAATCACTTTGATCTATTTTGAATATTATTTTGTTTATTTATCATAAATTCAAATGATGGAATTGATTGGTTTTAATTCAAAACATATTTAAAGAGGATTTATTAATGTATTATTTTGGAGTAGCCATAAAATCCCCTATCCACTCATTATATCTATATGCTATCCTAGTATATTGTTTTATCTAAATTAGGAGGCTTTATGTTTATTTTAAATTTTAAAATTATTATTGAAATTTAGAGATATTATCTTAAGGATATGAGTATATTACTTTGTTTTATTAGAATCTCATTCTTTATTTAATAATTTTTTTAAAAAATGAAAAAAAAAAAAAATTTATAATTATTAAAAATATATCATATAAACCCTGTGGTATCCATTATATATATATATGATTATTAGAGAAAATTATTTTGAAGATGTCAGTGTGGCAAATGATAAGAACATAAGTTTCTATTCAGTTAAAGAAGTTTAATGTTGAATCTGATCATGACAATAAGATATTAATTATGGTTGTAAAATATACTGCAGTTAGAAGATGTGTTGTGAATAGAGAATTTAAAGTAATATAATCCTTTAATGACATATGCTTTAAATATTAAGAGCCTTTTAATTTGCTAATATATTACCTTTACTTTAATAATTTTTATGTATTATTTTTACCCTAATTACTTTTATTATTGTGGCATATGGTATTCAAACTCTGAACTTAGCTAATATTATTTAGCCAATAGTGTTGTCTGCTTATTTTATTTTGATTTTTGTGAGAGATTGTTTCTGTGTGAGATTCATCTTTCTCACCTTCTTTAGTTACAATTTTGGCTTGCCTAAGGTGTTGGCTTTCAGTCAGTTTGAGGATTCATATTAATCACCTTGCTTGTTTTTTCATGTTGGCTGTTTTTGTCACATTGCCATTCATTTCACAATTTCCAAAGGTTGCAATATATATCACTAAATATTTTTGCATACCCCTTATGTTTATTTTATATTTAGTATATATATATGTGTGTGTATAATAATTCATTAATTGACTTAAAATATAAAAATATTCCTTTAAATGAAAAATATGACATTTTTGCTTTTGATTGGATTTTTAAAAAAAAAAAGTTTACCAAAACTACATTGTAAACAAACTTCATTTAATAGTATGATATTCATTTAAATCAATTTGCCACTTATAGTTATATATCACTAGCTTATTTCTGCAATAAGTTAATATTTATATTCTATATATATATATATAATAAAATATTGCATAATTTATAATATGAAGACATCCTTTCTATTGAAAAGTGTTTGACATTTATTTTTATTTGAAATTTTTTTAAAAAAATGCTTAACAAAAGTATATTGTAAAAAAAATTCATTTAATACTATGATTTCATTTTAAATCAATTTGCAACTTATAGTATATATATATCATTAGATATTTCTGAAATACATTAATATATACACTCCTTACTTATATATGTTTATAATAAAGCACTATGTAACTTAAAGTATGAAGATGCTCTTTCTGCTAAAAGTACTTGACATTTTTTCTTTTTATTCATTTTTTTTTTAAAAAAAAGCTTAATTAAACTATATTGTAAACTAACTTTATTTTATTTTAACTTAAATCAAGCTTTGAGTTGAAACCAAGATCACATTCAGTACTTAAAAGATATTGAAGTTCTAAGAACGACTTTTAAATTTGCAATCAAAATATTCAAAATTTTCCTGTTGGTGTCCTATATCTCAGAAAATATCACTTACTTAAAATATCTTAGTACCCTATAATTCTTTGGTAGTGATTTAGAAAAACATTAAATTTCAACAAATTATATTAAATTCAAATCTACTAAACCTCAATTTTAAAATGTTATTACAACTTTACTGAAGCATTAATTGAAACAAACAAAAATTCTCTATACCATCTTCTCATGGGTTTTATTTAAAAGATATTTAAGTTCTAAAAAAAATATTTTAATTTAATACCAAAATATTCAAAAATTTTCCTGTCCAGCTATCCAGATCTAGGCCATCTACCTAAAATATTATAGTACTTTATTGCTTTGGTAATGATTTTAAAGAAATGTATCAAATTTCAACAAATTATATCAAATTTACATCTATTAAAATTCAATTTTAAAATGTTATTCTAACTTAAATAACAAGTGATTACATGAGTTTGCAACCAAATGTATAGATATTGTAACTTAAATAAAAAAAAAACATTTAAAAACATCTTAATGTTTTGAATCTAAAGCAATTTTCTTGCATAAATACTGAAATAGTGTGAAAATGATATGCAAGCAAATTGTCTCAGATTCAAAACATTAATATTTTTTAATTTGTCTGATAGCTTGATAATAAAAAAGGAAATAAGTGATAATTAATGAGAAACGGTTGCATTAGATTAGCATTTAACCACCTTTTTGTTTGGCAGAATGGCAAGTTTAGAAAATAAGGTGTTTCACAAAAGTTTTATTCTTTTATTATATTGATTACAAACAGATTTAAAAAAACAAATAAAATAAATACATAAAAAATTAACAAATAATTAGTATAACAATATGTCTGATTTTTATTTTCTATTGATTATAAATAAATTATCAAAAGATTACAAACAGTTTTAAGTGTGATGATATACACAAATTTGAGATATTCTTTATCATAATACTGAATAAAATATTTTCTTTTTATATTTTCTCAAATTTTCATCATCTGTTGTTTTTTGTTAACTACATCAGAAGGTGTACTGATAGACTGATTGATGATTTCATTTTGTTTTTCTTTGACAGTCAACACTAACATGAACTTTGAAAAAATTAAAAATACATTGTTGCCATTTTAAAAAGGTTATTCCCCCAAAAAAGTTTTATATAAAAGTCATGCAATATTTATTTTAAAATTTTACCATATTCAATGACAGATTTAAGAAGATAATACTCTTGCTACTTTTACCCAAATGAAATGATAGAAACAAAGCATTCATAACTACTCTACTCACTGCACTGACTGATTTATGCACCACACTGATTCAGATATCTTCTGATGTGTTTTATGGATGGTTGGGAAATACATTAGATTTCAAAAAATCCATGTGCACTTGATTTAATTTGAAACTCCCAATCGTTGAAAGCTATAAATTAGAAATTAATCTGGGGATATGAATAAGAAATCACTAGATAAAAAATTATTAACCTCTAGCACTTGACATGTATTGATTATTTAAGTTCACAATAGGTGGCGAAATTAGAAAAAATAAATAGATTTATTATTTAAAAGTATTGTGTTGTTAGAGATCATGTGATGTTTATTTTTATTCATATTAAGTTGTCTGATCAAAATGTAAGTAGGCAATAGGATAACCAATCACTTGATCATCATCAATGACATATTGCTATTTCTTGCTGACTTTTTATTACAATATAGATAGGCATATTTTAATTATATTTTTAGCCTAAAAACAAGTAAGGTAACTAAGGTAATAGGATCATATAATTATATCAACTATAATACTTATCCACGCCACTTATTTAATACGCTAAATATATTCAAAAACTTCTGAAATAAAAATATTCTAAAACTTTATACCATTAATGTAAAACAGCAATATTTAAATGGGGAAAGGGGGGGGGGTGTCAATATTTTGCTTTCTATTGAGAAAACATATCTAATACTTAGATAAATATTTTATGTAAAACTATATTTTGTTTATAAATTTCAATAGGAAATATTTTTTTTTTGCTTCTTGTTTATTTATTGTTTCCTTTCGAAACTATTTACATAATCATTATTTATGCAATGTTTATATATTATTGCTTTTTATTGTAGTTTTAAAAATGATAATTTTATATGTTTCATTTTATATAAATAAAAAAAAAAAATCATGTAAAAGTAGTTAGAAAGGAAGGATTCAATCACTCCGTGAATAAAAGAAGGGGGGTGGGATGAGAAGCAATATAGAAAAATTATTAAAATTTAAATTAATTTAAAAATTATACATAAACGTATATAGATACAGAAATATACATATGCGGTAAATTATTTGATTCAATAGCAGTAAACATAAATATTCTTATTTATGTAAGTAAAGTACGCGTGTTAGTAATTTTTTTAATTATTAAATATAAAATTTTTATTAGCAAAATTTATTAAAGTATATGTGTTGTAAGTTGCAAAGAATCTCATCTCTAAGTGCAGAGATTTGTAGATTCATCTGCAATTAATAGCCATCACCTGACATTTGAATCTAGTCGGAGCAAATCTTTGATACTTTTTCAGGATCGAAATAGGATAAGGATTTTTTTAAGGCAAGCAAATCATAACATACACATTTAGGCATAGAAAATTGATTGATAAAAGTTTCTCACTGTTAAAACAAACAATAATATATAATAAAACAAAATATCTCTCTACCACTTTTTTCCATCTATTATGAACTTGAATAATTAGTGATTAACTCTTTAATCGTTTTAAATCCCCAATTTCAAATCTGTTTCTGGCCTTTGCCTATGGGAATGTGGCACCCCCCCCCCTCTAAAAAGAAAAGATCCGAGTATGGGAATGTAAAAATGCGGCGAAGCACCCTATAGTCAGTGATTACTCAAGGTTACTTACAGTGGATGGTATTAAAGCAGAGATCAGATTTTGTTTCTTAATATTTCCACTGGAAGATAAATAAGTATAAAAAAAGTTTAATTTTTCATCACCTGAGAGTTTGCATAACCGGTGAATAATGTTTTTCTTCCATTGTTTCTCTATGAGATGCATTTATTTTTAAGTAGGCTATTTAAAGAATGTTTTATTATTTATTAATGTTATATGTTAAGTTTTTTGCTGAAAGGCTAATTGAGTAATTATGATTAAACAATTGTTTGATATTGCTACTGTAGTTTATTATTTTTTAGTCTTACTTAAAACTTTACATATATGTTTCATTTTACCACATATACTCAGATTATCTGATTAAAGACATCTGAAAAGGCAAATGATTTCAAGATGACTTTCATGCTTAGCTAGTATTCATCACTTGGCCCAGTAATAATATTTAACATTTGGAGGTCATTTATGTTTTTCAGGTAAATTTTTTATGTGATTAGAGTATATATATGATAAAACAAAAATTGTAAATATCTATCAAAGTGTAATAAACATCTTTTACACTTAAACATGTTTGTGATAAATAATTAGATAGGTAGGTTGGTAGATCAATAAATATGTAGATAAAACAAGAAGATGGTATATAAGTAGATAGATTTATAGATAGATAGAAAAGAATTCAATAAAATAAATGAATGTACAATAAGGTAAATAGACAAATAAGCATAGAGCAATGATCAAACAAATGAATAGAAATACTCAGAGAAATAGTTAAAGATAAAAAGTAGGACAATGTTCTTATTGCAGGAAAAATGCACTCCAAACATACTTCTGTAAAGAAATTATGAAGAGAAATTAATACATATGTAGTTAAAACAATATCATATGATGTAGATAGTTTTTAGACTATTCTCTAACCAAAAATGTATATATGCTTACAGATGAATTGGTTAAAAAAACTGGAAAAAAAGCTTTATTGAGTTCAGATTAGAAATAGACCATAATAGTAGAAGATACGAACTATTCTGTCATGTGACCATCATATATTTGCATACAATGTAAATGAAGTATAATATTAAATCTCCCAAGTGATTATTATAATTAATATTTGATATGCTCTCTAAAAAATAGCATAAGACAATAAATGTATTTAGCAATAAAAAATAGTCTATCTTTTAGTGCTAGTTTGCAATATAATTTTCACTTAATTTAAAATTCTTTTTTCTAGCCACATATGTTTCAGATCTCCCTCTACATATAAACTTAAGTTGCAATAAAAGTCAGTCTGCATGTTATTGCTAAATCTACTCTCTTATTTTTCTGCTATATTACATGTAATATTTTTAAATTTATAATAATGATACAAATAAAACTTAAACAGAAGTACTTTCAATTATTAAGACCATAATCATTATCAAATGAAATTGTAAAATAAGAAATGATAGAAGATAAGTTATGTGGACATTAAATAAAATTAATAATAAATCTTATAACATCATTAACATAATTAAAAAATGGCTACAATAATTTTCAATTTAAATATTTTTTTCTATAAAATATACATTTAATTTTAAGATCCTCCAAACAGAATCAAATTAAGTAATAATTCCAAAATTGTTATATCTAAAAAACACTAAAGAAATATTATTTATCAACATACTTTGTGTGGTTTGGTATAATTGGTAAAATGTTGGACATGGAATCTGGAGATCCCAGGATAGGTTCTGGTGCGCATATGGTGGGTGCTTGAGTTTCTTATGAACTCTCAAACAATAAAGCCATATCCCCCCCCCTTATCAAAATATATATAGATAGGAAAAAATATTATATAGGATAAGTCAAGATATGTTTTAGAAAAAAGATTAAATGAACATTAGCTATATCGTTTACAAAATATAACAGAATGATCAGTCTAATACTACTTTGGCTTCACTTTGACCATAAATTTTTTTAGTAATTTTAAATCAATTCAGATCGCATTTTAAAGTAATCTGTATTTGATCCAACTAATTATAAAGCTATATTTTAAATATTAAGAAATCATACAAACATTTTACATGAGAAGTCATCATAGAAAAATAAAAATTAGAGGCAATTCTTATAAATCTATTTGAAGTCTCTATAATAAATAGATACATCTGCTAATATTGAACTATTGTGCAATTTCTGAAAAAAACATCATGTATTTTTTGTTCGTATATGATATCTATTTTTTCTCCTCATAAGTTTAGTTTACAATGATTAGATCTAAGATATCAAAAGTATTTTTGTATAAGTTATATATTATTGTCATATATTTATATTATTATAACTTAAAAGTATTATATATATATATATATTGAAAATGACTTGTAGCTAATATTATTTCACTACTTATTTCAGATAAAAAAGTACTTTTTGATTATATTTTGATTACTAAGTGTTAGCTGATTAGTCTCGTGATTTACTTTATTTCATCTGTTTCTCTTTTCATATTTATATATACATTTTCTAACCTACTCACCCCTCCATTTTTTCCATTTCACTATTTTGTAATTCAGACTTTTGAAAAATCGTTTGCCATTTTTCCATTATATGTAGGATAAAAAAAAATAAAACAGACTTTAAAATACGCTAGTGATGAATAAAAGCTTCTTCAATAACTATTTATAGAAGCAGCTTAAGTAGAAAAAAATATTCACCAGGCTTAATTGTTGCTGGATGATAAGAGTTTGAATAGTTTTCATCATAAAAATAACTAGATGATCATTGACTGACCAAAGTTAGACGGTCATCAACCTTAGAGTTGATTACTTGAAAAAAATCTTAAACCGGATTTCAAGCCATTATACAAACCATGTCATAAGGATATCAAGTAAATATGCTACCAGAACATTTCAGGTACAAATAAATAATTTCCAGAGTAGAATTTTAGTTTTTCCATTACATGCACATGTAATATAATTATAATGCACCTAAGATGAAAAAAGTCTAAGACATGAAATAGTTATTATCTTAAATTACTTTGCCATGATATAGAAAGATTAGCTTAGATAGATTAAAATTTTCCAAACAAATTTAGATTTTTGGGGTAACAAACAGAACTAGTCATTTATCACGTAATTACTATTACCTTCCAAAGAATTTAAGTCTCACGTGGTAGTCATGTGATTGTCAAAGAATTATACTGCCACAAAAGTTAAACATGGCTGTAAGATGATAGGTGGAAATATAATGCTAATGCTAAGTTTTTAAACTTTTATTTAAAGAATACACTCGATTTTATTTGCATGAAAAATGAAGTTGCAATTTTAAAACATATTTTATAAAATTTAAAAAGTAACCGTATTAAAATTGAATATTTTGTTAAAATCGTAACGGTAACATAAAACCCCAATTTACAATCGCTAGCGATTTTTGTTTTAATTTTTCAAATGACATATCAAATTACTAATGCAAAAACTACTAAATTGACTTCATTATTTTTGTATTCTTGATTCACAAAGAATAATATTTCAATGATTTTATAAATAAGTTCCTGTAACCCCTCCCGCCTTTTTTTAAATAACATAAAATGAAAGAAAGAAATGAAAATAAAATCAATTACAACTCCATATTTAAATTTTAATTAATTTTAAATTCGATAAAAAAGTAAAATGATATATATAAAAAAGAATAAATGATGAAATAGTTTAAAGGCCATTTTTGAATTAATGATTCTTATTAAATTTAAATAAGAGATGTAATTCAATTACATTTTAACACACGCACACTCATATATAGATAAACAGATAGATTACCTTAAACTCGAACAAAATTACAAATCATTTGATTTATTATTTTAATTGCTTGTATATAAAAATTCAATGCTGCCATAATGTGTATTTTAAAGTGTTCTTGTTATTAATAAAATAAATTATAAAATACAACGTATTCACATATATACAAACTATAGATATTAAAATTAATGTTAATTTTTCGATACACGTATTTTATAAAAAGAGAGAAAGTAACTTTATTTTTAAAATTTAATAAAGTTGTGGGACCAGAGATTTGGGTTTAAGGGTAGTCTATAATAAGTATTTATTCATTGTATCCCAGTCGAAAGGCAACTGATTCTTTTAACAAATTTCCTGGTGCCACTTTTCTAAATCAATCTATCTGTTGCATAGTGACAGTTTAGCTATTTACCAGAAATATTATATGGTGTTAGTGTGTCTGAATTATGAATAACAACATGCAATGTGATAATGTCCTTCATATTTTCATAGATCATCTTTAATTCTCTTCCTGCTTTCATAAAATTTTACAAACAACTAAAAAACTTTTCTTGCAATTCATGACTTTACTGTCATGCATAATATGAATGATTCAAATGTTTCAGTAATAAAACAAATAATAATGTGTTGTTATATTGTAAGATAACTAAACATAATGCAGAAACAAGTATGCTGTTAACTGAAAGGGGACCCTTTGATTCCTCTTGGAGGCTTTAAAGAAACCAAGCAGGGCAAATTCCTAATGTCGACTCCATACATTCTTGTCACTGCAGCTGTTATTACTATGTGATTACTCATATAGTATATGAACATAAGATCATGACACACCATGGTCTTTCTTCTCAGTTGCCTGATATGGCAAAATGAATGGGTGTGTGAATGTAAATTTTTTTCTAATAGATATATATAATCATATCAGACCCAAATAAGTCATGGCCATTGTACCCAATAGGTTTTAAAGTCATCAACCAAGGCAGCAGTTGGTAGCCAAAGGCAGATGATGCTAAGAATCTCCTGGTTGCTGATCCAGGCTGCCATTTGATGATGACTTTTTATTTAGGTACTTACAACTGCAGATAACTTTCAAGTGATGGAAGATTGCAAGAATTGGAAGATGAACTGTCTTAAGTGGATATGTACTCTGCTACAAAAGCACTAATATTGAAAGTGCAAGGGAAGTAGGATTCATTATAAATAAAAAGTGGACAAACAACATTGTAGAGAGGGATGGTGTATCGGACAGAGTGGCAAAATTAGTTTTTCAACTTAATAGCAGATAATTCAGAATTATGCCCCAACAAGTTCTCATAGTGATGGAGTAGTAGAATATTTTTATATGGATGTACAAAAGGCTTTTGATCAGTCTAAACAACATTTTAAAATTGTTGTGGCAGAATTAATGCTAGAATTGGTAAACAAATGAAATATGAAAGTGCTGTCAGTAAATTTGGTTATGGTAATAGATATGAGAGAGGAACATAGATTTGTGAAGTTTGAAAAAAAGGAAAAACTTTATATTATGAATTCTTTTTTTTTTTTTTTAGGAAAATATTAAAAGGAAATAGATGTGGAAGCATCCAAATGATGATACAGCAGAATTGGATTATATTTTGACTAAAAGAAAATGCATGTTTCAAGACTGTAATGTTCTTAATAAATTCAATACAGGAAATGATCATTGATTAGTAAGATGTAAGATATGTGTTAATGAAAAACTAGAGAGACAAAAATTAAGAAAAACTATTTACAACTGATATTTTTAATTTTCAGAAACATTCTAATGAATTTAAATTAGAACTTCCAAATTGTTTTCAAGTATTAGTACATTTTGAACATGATTTAGATTTCAATGGAATTAATAAGAAAATAACAGATACACTTTTTAAAACTGCAATCAAGATAGCTGATAGAAAAAAAATCAGCAGTTGACCCATAAAATTTCTACTGGAACTATAGACTTTATGAAGGAAAGAAGGAATATGAAGATATATAAAAATGATGAATTAAAAAGGATTGAACAGCTCAAATTTTGTAAAATGGTGCAAATAAGAATTGATAATGATCTAAGAAAGTATAATTTGTGAACTAGAAAGAAACCTGTAGAAAAGAATAAAAATATCAAGAGTGTAAAACAACATTTTGGTATTGGTAGGAACTTATATCTGCAATAAGAAAAAAAAAGGTGGAACTATTACTAAAAAGAGAGATGATATCATGAAATGGGTAGAAGAGTTCTATAAAGAATTATATAGTAATAAAGAGCAAGTACTTCTTACATCTATTATATCTTCTGAATTGCAGATAATTTTAAATAAAGAAGTGAGATGTTCAATTAAATTTATGAAGAAAGGAAAAGCTCCAGATAATGATGGAATCATAATCAAAATATTAAAAGATGCATGTGAAGAAATAGAAACAACTTTGGAAAGATTATATACCAAATTTCTAAATGATAAAGATGTACCAGATGATTGGAAGAATGCAGTATTAATATTTAAAAAGGGTGATAAAGAAGATATCAGAAAATACAGATCTATCAGTTTTTATCAGTTTATACAAAATTTTTATCTAGATAATTACAATTTGTTTACAGAGAACATTGAATTTTAACCAACCAAGAAAACAATCTTGATTAAAAAGTATTTTTAATACAACAGACCACATTCAAATATTATGAGAAGTTATGGAAAGAACTAATAAATATAAGTTGCCATTATGATTTGGTTTTGTAGATTATGAAAAGGTATTTGAATCTATAAGTATTTCTTCAATGTTTAAAGCATTGGATCATCAAGGTATAAACCCAGAATATTATTATATTCTGAAGAATATTTATAAAAATGCAATAGCAACAATTAGATTACATAATAATACAAGGAAGATTAATATTGAGTAGGGTATAAAACAGGGTGACTCCATATCTCCAAAACTTTTTACAGCAGTGCTGCAAGAAATATTTTGTGGATTAAAATGGGTTCACTGCTTGGATGATGCTATGACATATGAAAAAAAAAAACTTATGTTTTAGTGATAACACACAAATTGACAACAAAGGTTAGTAATTACACAATGTTTCAAATAATATTATTCTCCACCCTTTTTCAGGTGTTGCTATAGGAGTCAAACTCATACATTTAGACTTTTAAATATCTAATTGCAAGTCAACACTCTAACCAACTGAATATTTGACAGAATAGCTCAGTTGGTTAGAGCATCACCTTAAAATTCGATAATCAAGAATCTAAAGATATAAATATAACTCCTATGCTAATATTCTCACTGGTCAGGCTAGCAACACATGAAGAAGAGTGGAGAATAATGCTACTTGATACACTGTGTCATTACTAACCTCTATTTGTCTACATGAAGGGTTAGTATTTGAAAAATTTAAATAAAGTTTAAAATATTCTATACGTTCAACATTTAAATGTTAGATGATGGAAATGGTATAACATATCACTCTTAGTATGATAATATCGAAAATACCTTGTGCAATATAAAAAAAATATTCAAACATGGTTATTCAAAACTATATTGAATGGAAACTTGTTCCATGAAAATTTCTTTTGCAGCTACAATATGTATAAGAAGCTTTACTGCATAATTGCTAACATGTTTTTTTTTTATATTATCATTACATCATGGCTTAGAAGTGGATTAGATAAACCATGGATTTTTTGTAAGTTTCAATACCCCCCTCGGAATTTTATCCATAGCCTTCTCGTTACCTATTCAACATTGATTTGAAATGGATCTCTAGCTATTTTTAATCAGAAGATAAAAGAAAGATGCATACCTTTTAATAATATGCAAGAGCATGCTGGCTATTGAATAGGCTTTTTCTCAGCTATTGGATATTTTAAAGTATTGACACACACATATATAACCATACACACATATACAACATATTACTGCTCTAATTCTTAAATAAAACATTAAAATATCAATAATCTGTTGTTAAGGGAATATTATGATGAAATTCTAAATAGAATTAACCAAAGAATATCGGTAGTTTGCTGCTAAAGAAATATTACAATTAAATAATAAATAGGATTCCATTTATTACCTATTTGTAATAGTGTCATAATAAGAGATTATTGGGATTCTATTAGTTTAGAGCTATTTGTCATTTATCATTTACTGTATACAAAGCAGACATAACTAACCACAACTCACGAAGAATAAATTTGCAATAATAAAAATATTAAGTATTTACTAAAGGTAACCATTGAAAAATAATATAAAAAATATAATATTTTTAAATCTTCCATCTTCTATTCATCACTGCTATTATTAAAATATAATTTTTATTTAGCAATTCAACAGTGATAAAAATAATATATATATTTATATAAACCATGTATGCATAGTATTATACTAGAAATAATATGAAAAGTAAGTACTCAAAATTTAAAGAAATCAGTCAATCAAATAACTGGTAATATGTCTCATCATCTTTGACATCATACTAAAATAATTAGCCAATAAACTGTCCTAGAATAAATGTTTAATGTGACATTAACAGAATTTCATCCTGAATAAACAGATTGGCTCGTTACTTTAGCATCATGGCAAAAATGATGTGTTTATTACTATTGATTTGATTGGTTGGCTTGTTTAAACTTAATTTGAATAGTTAATTTATATACTATTTTTAATTTAGCATTATACATAGTAAATTTAAATTAGTAATTCTTTTCAATTCTTCTTTAGACTGTTACACCATAATATTCAAATGTTTTACATTATAAGATTATCAAATCTCTTTGCGCTCATTATGAAGCTTATCTAACAGCCAATCAGATGTCATGATAGCTGTCAAAATAACAATCAAACCTTAAACAAGGGTTGTCATGTGTTTAAGGTTTGATTGTTATTTAGACAACTATCATGACATCTGATTGGCTGTTAGATAAGTTTTATAACGAGCGCAAAGAGATTTGGCAGTATCTCAATTTATTTCAATTTTCAACTATCTGCACTTTGCAAATTAAAATGTTATTATAAGACATTATAAGTATTTCCTGCTTTAAAATCTAATCAATATAGAGTGTTGTATTTTTATAAAAAATACTTTGAAATTAATATTGAAATGTTAATGGTGGGCTTGCTACTTGATGTTCAATGTTTATTCTATGAACTAATTGTTCTAGGAATGTAACTGGTTATTTTAGCATGAATTCAGAAGTGTTAAATGTGTATTACCAGTGATTTGATTGACTAGTTTATTTATAGAGTGCTTGAATATATATATTTTTTTTTTTTTTTTTTTTTTTTTTTTTTTTTTTTTTTTTTCTTTTCATTTTTATTTTCCCCCCATTTTCTCTTCTCCTAAAAACCGGGTTAATGAACACATACAAACTCGTTCAATATATATATATATTGATGTTTACAACCATACAAAATGTAAACTTATGTTTCACTAGACTGTGCGACCAGTTAATAATTATTACAGCATTAATATTTTTGTGGTTGGCCTGACTTTTGATACAGGTCATCATTACCAAATCTTAACTAATATTTTGTTGTAATGAACATTTATATATATTCTTTAGAAATAAATATGCCAATAAAATTTTTTTTTAAGGAATACATTCATTATAAATGAATATATGAGTGTTTTTTTGAGTTTAATATTATTGGCTCATATATTAGAGGCATGTTTTGCATAAATTATCTGCAAAGCTTTTTTGTGTTATATATTTTTTTATTATTTCTCTTCTGACAAATGATTTTTGTATCAGCAGGTACAAACTATGAATGTTCAAAGAACATAAAAGTGTGTACACTAACTGTTTTAAGCTCTATCATGTGTTGCATTATTTTGTTTATAACTAATAGCAGTCACTTATAAACAGTCTATAAAATCTGAGTGTATATCACATGATCACCATCTCATACTAGCACATAATTGTTATCAAACAAGGCAAAACTCTCCATACAGTAGTGCCACCCTGTGCCAACCAGAGTAATCAATGGATGCCAGAAGGCTTGTACATAAAATCCCTATATATTGCCTACTCATCCAATATCCCCAGACTAGTTTCTGGCTTGTGGCCTTTGTCAGTGAGGAGCCTTGGATCTGAGATCCTAAGATCTAGGTGCAGTGCTCTCAGATCCAAGGCTCCTCACTGATGAAGGCCACAAGCCAGAAACTAGTCTGGGGATATTGGATGAGTAGGCACTAGATAGGGATTTTATGCACAAGCCTTCTAGTATCCATTGATTATTCTGGTTGGCACAGGGTGGCACTACTAGTATGGAGAGTTTTGTTTTGTTTGATCTGAGTATGTAATTAAAGAATGAAGCTGAGATTGCTTGCGCATAAATTTCATTATCATAAGTAATGCAGGAAGATATCTAATACATACCTATCTATACACATAAATTATTAAAGGCTTTTCTGACAACTTTTTTACAGATATAATAAAAGATAAAACAGTACTCACTAGACTTAATAATTGCAATATTGTGAGTATTTAATTATTTTCAATCTTTTATTTTCTATTTAAAAATATCTAATTATCCATATGGTCACCAGTAATGAATGATAACAATATTGGCAATGACTCATATTGCCTAAAAAGAAAATTGTAAGTTTTATTGGAATCTGAAAAAATTGCAGAATTTTGGGATGACCCTTAAACCAGGATTATGAGCATGGTGGTATATGTGCTATAATTACACTAAAATGCGTTTTATTATTCATATTATTAACTATAAACCTTTAAATTAAATCTTTTGTCATTAATAATTACAACATACACAAATATCTTTGTGACCATTCACTTTAGATTGTGCCTCAGTTAGCTTTTACAGATATCTTTCTTCACATGTTTCAAGAATGTGTGATAAAAGTTGCATGTATATCAAAAATAATTACTCATCTCTGAATAATCCACACTTTCTTTATAGACATTTTGATTTTATAGTGGAATTTTAATTACAAAACATTACTCTGAATATTAGCAAATCTGTCCAACAAAATATAATGAATTTTTGCATGATAGATGTTCATTTATTTATTATAATTTACGAACTGCAGACATCAGATGGTTTATATTTCTGTTAAAGATATTGCATATCCTACATATTCATAACTGATAAAAAATTTCAAATGGAGTTAAATTTAATATATCCCATTTAATTGATTCTAACACACAATTTTAGTTAGTTGCATTTTCAGAATTAATAAATGTAAAGCTACCATGATCAAATTATCATCATAATATTTGTTCTTATCAACAAACAATGTTCCTTATATATATATATGCGTGTGTGTGTAAAATAAATAAAATGTCCGTTAATTAAAAAACAAAATTGTAATTATCATTGAAATAATAAATTTAACGGTTTACAAACTATTACAAACAATCCTTAAATCCTAGAAGTACTTTCGGTTAATTTCTTAAACCTGCCTTAACTGCGATTAAATTCAAATGGCAGTTGAGGCAGGTTTAAGAAATTAACCGAAAGTTTTTCTACGGATTTAAGAATTGTTTGTAATAGTTTGTAAACCGTTAAATTTATTATTTCAATTATAATATATATATATAGTATTTATTTTGATTATAGGTTTTGTGAATTGTACGGCCACTGATGGAGTCAGGTTCAGTGAATAAAAATGATTTTTGTAACAAAATAATCTGAGGGTTTTGAATATCTTTATTCCATTTATACATTTCAGTTTTTTCAATAATCAATTTATTACAAATATAAAAATCTGAATTTAACTACATTTCTCTATATTATGCCAGAAACCTTCCTTATCTAATCTATCCTTATCACATGTTATTTTTTCTAGGCATCATACAATCAATTAGGACCCAGTTTAACATTCTGTTATCTACATATTGTCATTTTTCATAATCCAAAGTACAAACCATTTTTAATACCATTTATTATTCATTACATATTTCTTTTAGCACTATGTATGTATCCATTTCTCACACTTTGTTGTGTGCTTTATGGCCCTTGTTTTGCTCATTTATTATTAAATGATCAAAATTCAAACTTTAACTAAGCACTAGTTAAATTCATTTATTAATATATTTTCATTTTCAAATACATAACCATATTTTCTTTAATATTATTTTTACAAGAAGTCTTCACTATATATTGAGTTCTATGTTCAAACATAAGTATCAAGATTATAATTTATTACAACTACTATTAAGAGTGATTTCCCATTGCTGACCTTTTAAATAATGTAATCTATTATTGTTGACATTTTCTGACTCTATATCAATTTACTTTAGAGAATTATTTGAATTTATGAATCATCAATGGGCATTAAATGGTAGAACCAACCAGGTTTATAGACTAGTTTACACCTATTAGCTTTTATTAGTTAGGAGCACTTAACTACTAATCTCCACAACAAGGCATTATTATTTCTCTTGTGTTATTCAAAATAATGACATGAAAGTGTTCAAAGACCTTAAAGTATTCAAGCAGTAATAATTTATTATACTGCTTACAATAATATATTAATGGTAAGCATCTTTAACCTTTTTGAATAGGGCATGTTCTCACATGCTTATATTTAAAATTTTGATGGCAGTACATCACTGCTCCCAAAAGCCATCTGGATTAAGCGTGAACAATTAATGGATACCAAATAGCTGGGACAACTAAATTTCCAACTTTGTTTCTGGCTAATTCTTTTGCTTCTATATGTAAGCCCAAAGCAAACTGTTTATCCACAAATATAGTTAGTCTGAAGAACTCATTAGTGTTTAGGTTCTTGATTAATCATGCTTGGAGTTGTGATTTTAGAATAGAATGAAGAAGAATGCAACATTAATGTTAATGTACATTTTCATTGTAAGCTAAAGGAGACATGAATTGCTTTAATTTGATGGTTGTAATTCAGACTCTCATATATATATATTATATTTTTTAAGAAGTGTTAATATAATTACTTCATTATTATAATACATAAATTAATTATATAATGTTGTTATACGTACTTAAGCAGACTTATGCTATTTACTCATGTAATGTACAGTATGACCATTTTGCAGTTTGTCCCTCTTTTATCTTCTATGTTTTCTATCCATTGCCATCACAAAATAATAAAAATTTTCAAATAGAAAAATCAAGAGTAGATTTATATTTAAGAAGTCTGCTACAAGATCATAGTTTTTCCAATAGTTCTTTACACAAGAATGTGATACAATTGACATTTTTCACCAAGCCTATTAATTGGTGAATGATAAAAACTTGAGTCTTTTTTACCATTGTTTTATCTGTAGCTATAATAGGTAGATACTCACTTTCTGACTAATACAATATGGCTACCTAGATAGACTATATATAAATTCTGATGGGAACATGAAAGATTTCGATGGTTTACCTGCCTTGAATTCAAACTCAGGTCAAGGATATGAGTCATAGATTTAATAACATTTCATTATGAATATCTTTAGACAACATTGACACATATATATATATAATACAGACTTTGTTTTAGAATTATTCACTGTGTTATTTATATTTATGTAATATACCTTTAGATTTTTTATTTGATTACCTTATTTTACTCCCTTTTTTATTGTTTTAGTTGACTCTGACAAACAAAAAAGTAAAAGAACTTCAGTTTCTCTTGTGTGTTTTGTTTTGTTTTTTGTTTCACGTTACTTTGTTCTTCAAATAAATAAAATATAACCATCAACTTTTTATTTGTCTCTATATATATTTGTTTGCTTTTACAGAATAATTTGATTGAACCTTTTGATCTGCCTTCTTTAAAGGTCCAATATTTCTTCAACTTTATCAATAAATTAATGTTTTTTTAAAAAAATGAAAAACATGTAAATACTAAATATTTTTTATTAAAATCATTTTCTGAACATTAAAAAACTCATTATAATTAATCATATTTATATTAAAAAATATTTGTTGACTTTTTGATGATTAAAAAATTTATTTATCTGGAAGAGAGAATATGAGAAGTCGATATTTTAAAAATAACATAATAGTATTAAGGTTGAATTTTATTATTAAAACTTTTAGAAACAACAAATACTTTTACAGAAAGAAACTTCGACTTACTTTTTAGATAAAAAAATAATTACTTATCAACTGTGGAGGTGGGATTATTTAAGGTACAAACAAATTCTAACTTCACCACACACACTTCAAACACATGATTAAAGACGTATGAAAACGATAAACTATTTCTAATCAAACCATATTGATTAACGATAGTACGTGGTTGTATTTAATAAAATATATTAATCTTTAGCAGGTTTATATCTGGATTAAAGTGATAATTTTTAGCATAATAAATGATTTATAATCATCATTAAAGCCTGTGCCTGAAGACGAAGTCAAATGTGTGAGGGAAAATATTTCGCATTTATAGATTAAATTTTAGTTGTTTAAGGTTGAAACAACTCTTTGTGATAGTATTTACTAAATTAAGAATATATGAAAAAGTAACAGTAAATAAATTTCAAAGACTTTAAAAAGCTGCAATAGATAATTTTCTTAAATTTATAAGATTTACAAACAGTTTATCAAACAATGTAATAATAATAAAAATTTATTTGTATACTAGTATAGTCATTCCAAGCCCCCACCCCCTCACAAAAAAAAGAAAGGAGAAAAAAACTACATTAATGAGTTTTCCACTGACTATGCAACCCATTCTTTGAACTACAAAGGTGCACATTGCATAGAACATGCTAATCAATTGTTATAATTATTTGATATTTTACAATATTGTGTTTTAATTTTTTCAGCAGCAAACTGTTTCTTCTGAAATAAAAAGGAATAGACTACTTCATTGAAGAGCTCTTTTATAACCTACTTAGTGAGGCCAGAGACCATGACAAAAAAACCTGCCAATCCTGGCTTGCTGAACAAACATGGGACAAATTAAATTGGAAAAATATCCCATTGTCTAGTCTCTCACTACCAAAGACAATTAATAAAAGAGAAGACAGTGTCAAAATAAACTGAATAACCCAATTAGAACTATTTGAGGTTCGACCTCATTTCAATTAATCTTACAAACATGCAATCATATTAATAACTCTTTGACTCGATCTTCCTTTAGTTGACCAGGATTGCTTTTAAACTTTATAATAATGAACATTATCCTTTATTGAAATATCTATAAAAGTTCATTTTAAATCCTATTGGATATACACAAGGTGACCCGGAAGGACAGGTTGACAATTTGTAGTCATTGTGAATCCGGATCCCTTAAATCGACATAAAATCACTCCCATTGGATTAGTGTTGGTCTGATAAAATCATTAGTTCACTTTGTACTAGGACACTAAGGAAATGCTTGTTTTAATAACCAGTTGATTCAATCCACCTTTAGTTGACCTTGAGTGCCTATAAACTTTGTAACCATATGTATTACCATATTGTTCTTTTTTATGTTAATTAGAAAACCTAATTCAAATTCCTATCGAATGCACGCACTGTGATCTGGGAGGGCAGGTTGACAATTTGTAGTCATGGTGCATCCAGATGCCTAAAATTAATATAAGCTCATTTATATTGTCTCATTGTTGGTTTTGAAAACCCGTTCACTCAACCTTGTTATTGGGGTATGAATAAAATTTAAGGGTTTCAAAACAACAACATTTGTAATCTATGTAACATGTTTTAATTAATAAAGTTTATTGTTGAAACATATTTCAATACCATTTCTAAATGTAACTCTCCAGTACAATTTCCCAATGGAAATAACTGACATTTCACTTTTTAGAATATATTTGAGATGATTCTTATAACATAGATGTAATATACCTCTCACATTGAAAATCTTGCACATGACCACCAATAAAATATCCCTTCAGGAAGGATTCTATTGTTTATTAATTTTGCATACCTAATTTAACAAAGGTGTAATTTTATAATAGTAGACTCAATAATATTACACTCAGCAACGTGAAGAGCATATTAACTGGTTTCAAGATCTTGTCATTATATTTAAATTTTACAGATCATCTTTAAATAAACTTTTTAACATCTTTATTTTGTACTGATTATGTGTCTAAGTTTTATTTATATATAATAAATTAATTAAAACAACAGTTCTAAATATATCTTTTAAGCCAATAAACACCATGATCACCATTTCCCATGCTTGCTTATAACTTATTAAACAGGCAAAACTCTATACATTTTGCCACTCAGTGCAAGACAGAGTAATCAATGGATGCCAGAAGGCTTGTGCATAAAATTCCCATCTAGTGCTTTCAGATCCAAAGCTCCCCACTGACGAAGGTCACAAGCCAGAAACTAGTCTGGGATTATTGGATGAGTAGGCGCTAGATGGGGATTTTATGCGCAAGCCTTCTGGCATCCGTTGATTACTCTGGTGTGTACTGAGTGGCAATACATATAGAGAGTTTTGCCTGTCTAAATACATTTTAGTTTTTTTTCCTTGAGATAAAATATTCTATCTTTTAACTTGTTAAAAGTAGCAGAAGTATATTCTACTTATAAAACAATCAAGGTATTTAAATTAGTCTAAATTTTTGATTGAATAACCATCCAAGCTAAACCTACTTAGGATTTTTTTTTTATCGGTAGCTGATAAAGAACTTGTATGTTTTTGAAGATGATTTGCAATCATAACCCAAAACAAACACTTTTATTACACTTTTTAAAATCCCTTTGACTACAGTGTGAATAGTTTTATGTTACCTTAAAAAATACTGTCTTTATTGCATTCGAAGGTGAAACTTTAGATAAAAAGAAATAATCTTGGTCCTATTATAATATTTCATTTATTTTCAAAGATAAGAAAATACAGAAGATTAGTCCATATTCTAGGTCTCATTGGATTAATCACATATAACAGGTCAGAAACTACAATGTGATTTACAAGTATTAATATTTTTGTATTCATACTTTTAACACTATCCATATTAGATAAATACCTTATTAATGATTGTTATTGACCACTTATTGCTCTAGAGATTATAATGACCTTACTAACCTGCATATCAACATTAAGTAAGCTGAGGTTTTTTCCTCATTTAAATTAACGATATTACATCAATTCAACACCATCCCTATTTTTTCCATATGTATTATCTTTCAGATACAGTTAAATCTTTTATTCCGCCATACATTATTATAACATGAACAAAGATGTCTGAAAAAGTAAATGTAATTTTTGGCCACATTTGTTTTGCCTATCTATCTGTAGAAATGTAGCACCTATCCATATGGAAGCCCTCAAACAAAACCATATAATTATATGTAATTAAACTTACATTCAGCTCAGAAAATAATTTCTTCTCAACTCTATCAATTTTCACTAAAAAAATAAAGGTAAAAGCCTGAAATACCGGGCAAAGCCACTTGGAGCATTGATGCTAGACAAAATCAATGAAATATAATGTTAGCGGGCCGCCGCAACTTTTTTCTTTTTTTATACAACAAGGTTTTTTTTTTTCTAATATTGATTAAACGAATAATTTTTTTTTCATTTACAACATGATTTCTTTATTATTAAACAAATATTAATATTCATTTTCATTACTTTTTGTGAGTTTTTTGTTGGAACCTGATATTTTTTCAACAAATTTTGCTAATTGTATTTTTTTCTTTTTATCATTTGAAAACTTCAGACCGTTTCACGACGTCAAAAAAATTTGTTTGAATCCCACCGCCGAAAAAATAGAATACAATTATTTGCAACTTGTTTAGAACTTAATTCTACCTTTCTTTTATTTATTTATTTTTTGTCTTGACTAAATGGTTTTTCTTATTATTATTATTATTAATTTTACTTTTTTTTTTAAACACAACTTGTTATCACTTTGATTTAGATTATGTTTGAATTAACCTTTTTTTTTTGGCTACTACAAGAAACAGCTTTTTGAGCGGGGGAGGGGGGGGATTCGTACTGTTTATTATTAACAAAAAGGCAACAAAAATAGTCAATTATTTTAACAGTGCTGAAAAAAGAGACTCAACTTTGGGACTTGTTTTGAATTTTGATTTCTTTTTGGTTGACGTAATTGTTTTTCTTAATATTAAATCCAAATTTACTTTTGTGTTTTTGCCGATTAAAAAATTGTTTTCAAACACCCACCCCCACCCACACTCGGAAAAAGAATTGTAACCAAAAAGTCAAGAATTTAACTTTTTTTTCCTTTTTTGAAACTTTTTCTCACTTTTTATTTTGATTTCTATTTTGTTCAAATTACCTTTTTTTTTTTTTTGAGCCTTCTACAATAAACTGCTTTTGGGAGTGAGGGTGGAGTATATTTCATAATTTGTTATTCTTAACAAAAAGTCAACCAAAGTCATCATTTATTTTAACCCTCCTGCAAAAAATTGAATCCAAATACTTGTCAATTTCTAATGAAATAAAAAAAAAAAAGGACACAAACTTTGAACTTTTTAAAATTATTTATTCGATTTTATTGCTGTAATAAAAAGTGGACATTATGTGTGCCTGACAAAAAAAAAACACAATCTCACACACTTTATCTGAAGAAAAGTTTCAAAATTGCACGTTCGTCTCAGATCGTTTAGTGGTCTCAAATATTTTCCCCACCATGCTGAAACGTGACTTAGCACATGAGCTTTGGCGAAGCCTGTTCGAACATACACTTTGCCAATTTTTTTACATATTAACCTTTTTTCGGGAAGGGTGGGGACCATATGACAATTCTTAATAATTAACAACATTTTTAAAATCGAAATGACATTACTCTATTACGGAGATTTGGAAAAGTTGTACCGCCTTGAAATTTAAACACCCTCAAGCGATACGGTAATCAGCTATGAAAAGAATGAATACGCATAAATAGCTTCGAAGCACAAAACAGGCCAAAATATTTTTGTGTGATGTCATGTAAAGCGGTCTAGCTCAATGGGTTAATACAATACGTAAATGTTGTATTAGCCTGTAAGGCCGCGGCTGCCTAAACGGCATTTTTATGTGTTTTGACACGTAAACAATGCCCCAAGTGGCCACGCCCGGATTTCAGGCTTTTACCAAAATAAATAAATAATAATAATAATGATAATAATAGTAGTAGTAAAGACAAACAGAATTATCTATCTTAGATAATTATTGTTCTAAGTTCTTTATTTTTATTGAAAAAAATACCATTCACACATGCAATAATAATAGAAGAATTAATCATGGTGGTTGTAGTAGGATGTGTGACAATTGAGCACTGGAAGTGGCAGAACTGATTATTATCCATGGTTTTTGAAGAATCTGCCACTCAACCACTGCATAAACCATGCATTAAAATATATATTTAATATATTACTTGAAAAAGTATTCATTATAATTTCTCATAGAGTTCCCTGTATGTTATGATGAAGTAAATTGGTGAATTCTCTAATTCAAAGTTTGTAGTTCACAATTCTAACTCCATTTTCAGCACTCAAATATTTATGACATCCTAAAAAATGAATAATTTGATTTTTTTAACTATATGATGTTATTAAAATAGAAAAAACTCTCTATACAGTAGTGCCATTCAGTGCAAGCCAGAGTAATCAATGGATGCCAGAAGACTTGGGCATAAAATCCCTATCTAGTGCCTACTCATCCAATATCCCCAAACTAGTTTCTGGCTTGTGGCCTTCATTAGTGAAGAGCCTTTGAATCTGAGAGCACTGTATTGGAAGGTTGCATTACATCCTAAGATCTAGGTGCAGTGCTCTCAGATGCAAGGCTCTTCACTGATGAAGGCCACAAGCCAGAAACCAGTCTGGGAATATTGGGTGAGTAGGCACTAGATAGGGATTTTAAGCACAAGCCTTCTGAAATCCATTGATTATTCTGGCTTGCACTGAATAGTACTACTGCATGGAAAGTTTTGCCTGTTTTAATAATAGTTATGATCAAGCATAAGAAATAGTGATCATGTGATATATAATGTGTTGTTAATGAAAAATATAAAATTGTATTCGCTTTATCCTCACATCACAATCAAACTGTAATTAAGAATAAACAGACAAAAGTACACTCTAATTAAAGCTTAATATCATTGTAGACTTTTGTTGTTTAATGTAAACGTCACATTGTAATTAATATTTATGCGGAATTTATCAACATTGTTAACGGAAAATTTTTAAATGTATATTTATCACTGAAGGTATAATAAACGAATGTTTCAGATTTGTTCCAATATTAATAAAAAATAAAAGCATTTTGATGTTAATTATAATAGATTTAAAACAAAATTTGTTATGTTAATATCATTTTTGTTACTTACAGAATTAATAAAAGAACACCTTACTTTTAGCAAACCATTTTAAAAGTAATGAATTTTAAAAAATAAACTGTGGAATCTGATAGTTTTTAAAAAATTCTATCTGCTGAAAAGATGTTTTTTTTTATTATTAATGATATCATCACTCTTTTTTTTACTTCCCTTTTTGGTTAAGTTGTGAGATATCAAGTTTTTTTTTACTGTTATAATTCATATGTTGACATTTTTCAAACGTAGAGCATTAAGTGTCAAATAGACTATTTAGCATCTGAAAATAACTCAAAGAATTTTAAAGAATGGATTCTATTAATTTAGGAATTCTGCACACAAATGTCAAAATCGCGACTATTTACTGAACAATATTTTGGGATGTGAAAATATTTTATTGATGTAGTGATTATCGTATTCATTGCTATTCCTATGATATAAAGTTTAAATTTCGATAAAATTTGTTTTCTTTTTTTTTCAAATAGCTGGGTATTTCCGAGCATACTGAATTTTTTTATATATCCAGTTCATATAGTATCCTAAATTACTGCTTGGAAAGTATTTATAAGGTCTTCGATAGATAATAAATACAAATAAAAGTCTCTAAAATTTTATTTAGTCTATTTACCTAATAGTTTCTAATTGCTTTCTCTTCACTGTTTCTTTTTTTTTTTGTTCTGATAGTATAAAGCAGGGTTCCCCAACCTTTTTGCACTTAAGAGCACATTCTATAATACCGGCCAGATGGCGGGCACCATTTATTTTTTCAATGTAAATTTATAGTTGGATATTATTAATAATACACATAATGTACAAAAAAATATTTATTTACGCTGTAAAAGTATAGTATGCCCTACAATTTGATTACAATATAACATAATAATTTATAAGAAATTTTAAAAATTAAATTTGTATCAGATGAATAATTTTTTATCATGTTAGGATAGCGGCGGCACACATAAAATGGTCTGCGGGCGCCATGGTGCCCGCGGGTATAGGGTTGGGGACCCCTGGTATAAAGGATTTTGTCTTGAAAGAAAATTATTTGTGGCTGCTTTTTTTACTGGGTTGGATTTGATAGCTACTCAAAACAAATTCTAAGCGTATTTTAAGTTTTTATTTACTAGAAAAATTCCTTATAGTAGACTGAATATAAATCCAATATATTTAGTTTTACAGATGTTTACACTAATATATTTCATATTGAAAATTAATTAATATATCAGAGTTGAAATCCAATTATAACTATTATTTTTAAGTTATAACAATTCCCACTTTTTTATATAAATTTAAAGACAAGAAATTAATTTAAATCTGTTATTATAATTGAATTGTATTTTTTTCTTATAATAATCTAATGGTTAAAGATAATAAACTATGAAAATTACCACTAGAATGCAAGAGTGATTATTCTTCAAGTATTTCCTTTTTAAATGTGTGCCGTTCCAGTAATTGCTGTTGGAAAAAAAAAAAAATCTTTTTTTTTCTCTGAGACCACCAACTTTAATCGAGTTTTGCAAATGTTTTTGGAGACGGGTTGACTACTATTCAATATTGACATTTTCTAAATATTGTAAAACTGTCACATTTTGAAATGTTTATTTTGAAATTTTATAAATCTAAAGACAAGTTATAACGATAACTAAAATATTAGATTTTTTTATTATTTATCTATATATATATATATTTTTAATCTAACATTTTATATAATGCAATACTTACAAATATTTACACAGAAGTTGGATTTAATGTATTTGATGGTCGACATAAATTTCTATTAAGTGCTTAAATTAATTATAAGAAATATAAATATGGTCAGTTACTCGAGAGGCATATGCTATTTCAGGATCTAAATGGTACTTTGAGCATTGCTATTTTTTTAATAATATTAGGCTGATTTTTTTTTTGTTTTAGTCATCTGAAAATTGTTCCAGAGATTTTTAGCTCTGAGCATATCAATTTAGTACTGACTTCATAGATATTAACACTGACATAAGTTGAGAACATAAGGGAAAATATTTTCTCGGTAAATTGGCTATCTTTTTATTGATCAATATTGAAATAATATCTGTTTTGAGAAAAAGAATTAAGCTTATTAGAAAATCCTCAGTTATCAGAAAAAATTCATGGAAATAAATCTTAGACTGTGGACATAGTAGACAAACATTAGCAACAGTAAAATGAGACTTTCCTAATTATGTATATACTTTGAAGCACATATATACATTTATTATGAGTTTTGCATCCAGGAGATATTTGGTCTAAGATGGTTACTTTTCCCCCACTTTTTTATTTTTCCATTAATCCATTCATTAGCAAAAACTGATAAGCAACCATTATTGTTGTAATTCCACACACACACAAAAAAAAACTATTAGATTCAGAGTTGCTATTTATGAGAGTCACTGGTGAGAACTTACATTTCATGGGCCAACTCTGGCCATCAAAAGCTCAATCTTGTCTCCAGACATCTTTAAAAATGTACATAAACGGCGTTGTGTAAAACTTTTATTTGAATATGTACATATACAAATATTTAATTAAGTAAAATAAAAGATTTATTTTCTCAACTTCTCTCCAACCTTTATAATACTTCTAGTTCAATCTACCAGATGTTCAATATTTCAACAAATTACTTATATTGTGTATCTCTCTGATGATCAATTTATTCTATGACACTGAAAGTGTTTTATTTATTTTTATAGTGATTTTCACAGATGGACATTTATTAGCAAAAATAAAACTCGTATTTTACATCATTTTATTATTATTATTTTGCCCTGTTTTTTTTTAGGATGTCTACACCATGTATGATAAGAAAAATTGATACAAAAATTGCCATGCTTAGGAAGGAATGGACCAACACATTTTTTTATAGAAAGAAATAGTAAACACTTTTTTATAGAAAGAAATAGTAAATTGAGGTGCCTGATATGTCTGGAATATATTTTGGTTAATTTTAGAACATAATATTAAGAGAAACTATTTATCAAAACATTCTGATGTTGAAGAAGAAATAAATATTAAAATTAAAAACTTGAATAAAAGCTTTGCCAAGTGGTTGATATGTTTTATAAAAAGTATAAATAAGTCAGAAAATTCTGTGAAAGCAAGTTACTTAAAAGAAATAAGCAGAAAACTTGAACCATTTTTGGGATGGGTGTTTATAAAAGACCACATCATAACTACTATAGAATTAACCTATCCAGAACATAAAAATAAATTTGAGAAAATAAATATATCACAAAGAATAGTTACAAGGAAAATTGGAATTATTGTCATTAAATGTGGAACCGTTATAATTAATAATCAAGGCAAAACTCTCTATACAGTAGTGCCACCCTGTGCCAACCAGAGTAATAAATGGATTCCAGAAGGCTTGTGCATAAAATCCCTATCTAGTGCCTACTCATCCAATATCCCCAGACTAGCTTATTAACAATTATGTGATAGTATAAGAGATAGTGATCATGTGATGTATAATTAATAATGATGTCACTATTTTTAATTCACAAAAAAATTATGGCCCTTTTTTAAAAAGGGAAAGCTAAAATTGACCTGTCAGTTGAAAATCTTGTCCACATCTAATGATTAGGGGCTAATCAATTAAATGTTTATCAAATATAGCAGGCTAATTTTTAAGTTGATAATTTTATGTAGATTGCAAATGACATTATAAATACCCCAATGTCTTTTGGCAGAACAAAAATTCTCTCCCATGATGTAAGTAAAAAATAAAATATGGAATCAACACACATAATTCTCTTGTCACTACTGGTATGACAGATTTATAGTACCAGGTCTAATTGAAGCCTAAGTAACTTTTCAGTTTTTATATTTTTTCATATTGTTTGTCTGATAAATAATGTTAGTATTCCACTTTTAATCTTCTAATTGAATTATTAAACATTTTAAGAAAAAAGATCAAACTTTATTTATAGTTTTCCAGATACATTTTCCTGTTAATAACATATTATACAGGATTTAGTATAAAGCATAATAATTTGAGTGGTATATTTTCTTTTCTCTTTTTCATGTATCATTGAGCTAAACAATGACAGTTCACCATAGGGATTGGACTGAGAACATTTAGATTCATGAATAATAAACTTTAAATGATGCACAGCCTAGGTAGTTAGAGAATGTCATCTATTCAATTTCCTTACTAGGCTATCTCAAATCAAGCAAGCAATACCTGAAAAGTAAAAAAGACTAATAGTATTTAAAACATTGTCCTCCTTACTAAACTGTGCATTATGAACGTGTTTGCAAAACTACAAAAATTTTTTGAATATTTCTAAAAAAAATTAACAAATGTATAAGATGACAGAAATAGCTTTTTATACCCATATATCTAAGGTAAAACATAAATGGCATTATTTGGGTTCACCCATTTGATTTATCCCTGTTTTAAAATAATACATTATTTGTACACATGGATGAACCTGGATAATATATTATTTATATACATGGATAAACCTAGATAATATGTTATTTATGTCTGTTGATTATAAGAATCCTTGCTTAATATTCAATAAAATATTTACATACTGTGTCCTATTGAAAGAGTGACTTATTTTCTCTCTAAACTGCCTGCAATTGTATCTTTGAATCAGTATATGTGCTACATAGCCATCAAGATTAGCTATTAATAACAAAAATTTCAAGGTGCTACCATATCTGGATCAAGAGTAATGACATGAACTGACAACAGGTTTAGTGCTTTCATTGATTGTATTTGAAGCTCTCCATGCCATTATAAAATCTTGTAATCAACTTGAAAACATATTTGTTATTCATGGATTCATTGATATTGCACAGTTTGAATCATTTCAAAAGATTCAGTAGGAGTTTTTCAAAATTTAAAACAAAATTTAATGTTATGGCATTGTTCCATCATGAGTTAAGGAATGAAATACACTGTCATATTTTATATCACAATTCATGATCCAAACATATTACTGTCTTTAAAATTTTTTCAATGATTAGCTAAATTATGTCACTATATGATGCATTGGTGGTTAAAAGTGCACTGCAGAAAGCTTGGAGAGAACCCATCACATATTCATTGGACATATATATATATATATATATATATATATATATATATATATATATATATATATATATATATATATAATTCTTCAGGTGGAGTTTTTTCTAATAACAAATATTCATACCAGTTCTTCATTTACCAAAATATATAACTTTTAATTGATGTATTTACTAATATTTGTGCTTCAAGTGTATTTCTGCAATTTGTAAAAATTTCAAAGAAATCATACTTTTTTTATACATATTACCCCATTTATTTTTTTCCCCAGCAGTGCTCAGAAGAATTTTTTAAAATAAAATATACTTGTTTTCATTTAAAGTATATCCAAATTCGTTTAAAAGTAATGGTAAAATCTAAACTGAATTTCCATGATCTATGAAGCCTCTATGGTCATGCATCAACCTTCATCAGGTCCATCCTAATTACTAAAAGAACTATATGAGTTAATTGAGGAACCTAAAATATCTCCTCCTTCACACATGCGCTGAAGTAACTGCATTGGTCAGCATTTCATTTATCATAATGGGGAAATTAAAATATATGTTACAAAGTATATCCTTACCGAAGATATGAAATGCTTTATTATCATTATAAGGTCACCATTTATATGAGAACATTTAACAGGGCCTATAGAAATAGCTATCATTTCAGAGAATGAATCTGTTATTCAATAATAATATTACTATTATTATTATGTCCATAAAATTGGAATTGATTGTTTATAAATCATTATTCAAATATGGAATAATTTTCTAAGTATGTCACCAATGTATATTACCTTCTGTTTATTTATTAAATTGTTAAAAATTATATTTATTCAGTAAAAAATTACACGATTTCAGACTGTGAGTGATAATATATCTAATAGTGATTTTGAATATATTTTCAATAGAGAAAAAACCTAATCTTTACATAATGTTTAAGCAGTCTGCAGGTATGATGCATTTTTAATGGAAAACAATTTGCAATGAGAATAACATAAAATAGCTACAAATCATGATGACGTTATTGTAATCATGTTTCAACATTGGGGGACCCTAATTGAGAAGTTTCTCCTGGTAGTTTTGAAACACCAATTTTTCCATGTAACATGATTCCAATCATTCTTTGACTAGTTTTTATGCTAATGACATTACTGATTTTATCTCATAATATTTGCCTAAAAATCAGCACCTTGAAATATTATACATATTTAAATTTTATATATATATATATATATATAAACATGTGATATATTATTTAAGAATACATTTATGTCTTCAGAAGTGAGTTAATTTTTGCAGGGTTTTATCAAATATGTTTTGTAGCTGAAAGTCAGTCTCCAAAGTAAGTTTCTTTTTGACTACAATTGGTTCTAAAAACCCAAGCATCATAAATGAATGAAGAAAATTCTACTAATTGTGGCTCAAATCATTAATACATTCCAATAAATAATTTACTATTCACAATTAATGTATCTAATATATGACAATTACATTGTATAATATACATACGTAAACATCACTTAAAAAGAGATGAATGTAAAGTTACTTAAAATTCTTCATAAAATCCAGAAGATATTTAAATAATAATAAATGTTCGTATGATCTATAATAGTCCCTCTACCCATTTTTTTTATCTACAGTAAGAAAACACTGGAATGTCTGCTTCAATAGCAAACTGTTTTGGATGTATTACTCCTCTTTCTATCATTCCCCATGAATTCCCTTTTACTTTCATGAGATTCCTCTTTTTTATATTGCATCGATTATTCTCTAGAATCTATACGGCTTGCATCATTATTCTTTTATTAAGAAGTGATTAATTTAATTTCATCAGTAAACAACCAATTTATGTCCATTGTAAATTTTTTCACTTATTCTTCCTATTAATATTTCTTTATTAATTAGTTTTTTAATTACTTATATTTTAATTGCAAGTTATTTATGATATATTAAAATTATTACCCTGCTAAATTTGGCACTGTTAGTTGAGCATTTGACTTGGAATCGGGATGTCCTAGGATCATTTCTGGAGCTCATGGATCTGCTGCTCGAACTTCTTATGAAATCCTAAGCAGTAAAGATGTTAGCATTTGTTTGTCCTGCATGGATTAGTGAAGTTGACAGAGCATCTGATTTGGGATTGGGAAGTTACAGGGTGAATTCTGTTGCAAATCTGGCGCTCAAACTTCCTATGAATTCCTAAGCAATAAAACCATATGCCTTTTTTTAAAATAAGATTATTGATATATGGAAGCATGTACACACAATATAAAATATTAAATAATTCAGTATCAAGCATTGTTAGCTGAGAGGTCAGAGCAGCTGCCTTGCAAGCAAGCAGTTGGTTGCAGATGGTTGTTGCGGATTTACCTCATGGCCGATGCTATGACATATGAGCAAAAATATTAAATAGTTCAGTAGTTTTATTTTATTGCCGTTTTAACTGATTAATTTGATATATTTACTAAACTATTGTTAGTGTCTACTTTGATACTTTTTAACATCTCAGAATTATACCTGTAAGACACACACAAAAAAAACATAGCATGAACAAAAGTTTAGGTAAAAACTTTTATTAATTAATAAAGAAAAAGTAAAAATTATGAAGTAGTTACAGAAAACAAAGGCAGAGTAGTTATAATATGGAATAACATTTCAAAAAATATAGTAACAATTTAACAGAGAAAAGATTATAAAAGGTAAGTAAATTCTAAGCAATCTTGAAAATTGAAAAATTGCAATAACTATATAATTAAGAATAAAGACATTATGTCAAATTGAAATATAAGTTAAATTAAATAAATATGTTACAGAAATATAAATATACAAATTGTAACAATTACAAAATATATAAAAAATATAGCCTATATATAAAAAAATTGATAGCAATAAAATCATAAATTATAATTAAATAACATTAGGAAAAATAAATCACATCTTTGTCACTAGAGGGTGATCATGTGTATCAGTTGTATGAGATAGATTGGATGACTAAAGAGAACTTAACAATCGGTATTCAAATCTTCTATATTAAATACATATGTTTAATTATAAGAATGACCTATCGTAAATTCTAGAAATTTCATTGGCGTCATTCATTTATGTAGTAAAAAAGTAATTTAAAGTGATCAATTAATAACTCCACGCTCTTCATTTCAAACACTTCAGATTTGCCCATACGTATACGGTTGGGTCGAAAATATAGGTGGATTCATTCTCTATTTTCTTAAAGACTTTATCTCGTGTTTGAAAAAGTGGGAGTATTCATTTATATAGTGACATCTGCAAAGCGCATGTGTATTAGCTTATTGGCTTATTAATATTATAAATACAAAGATATAAAATACACTTTTGTTTAGTAAATTAAGAATTATATATATAATAATGTTTTTGTTTTTTTTTAAGTGTCATAGCATCGGCTGGGACGCAACCCGGGCAACTGCCTGCAAGTGCAAGGCAGTCGCGCTGACCTCTCAACCACCAATGCAAGACTATATAATAATGTTATACATGTTATTTCTATTGTATTCATATATATATATATATGTGTGTTGCAGTTCTGAGGAAAGCTGGTGATCAGTTAAAACAATAATAAGCACAAGATTTTGCTTTGATCTAAGTATGCAAGAAAAAGGGATTTTATTGTTAAATTTAAAATGTTGCACTGGCATGTATTTTATTTTTGCTCTATATGTTACCAAAAATATAGATCAAATAAGACAGGTGTTAGCAATATTTTATCCAAACAACTATAAAATGAAAATAAGTCTTAATGATATCATGATTAATGCATCTTTCTGCTACTCCTATGACTTTGGTTTGAAATGTTTTTAGTTCCTAAGTAAGTTTATATTTTTTTGTTAGAATTGCATAGCTAATACAAAGAGCCTATCATTTATTGCTTGATAAATATATATATTTAATAGAAAGGTATAAACAGGAAAAAAAGACCCCATTAAACCTGATCATCTGACGTTTGACTAAACTGGGAAATTTTTCCCCATGTTTCTCTGCAGAGAGATGTTAACAATGCTCAGATTAACCATTAAACAACTCTTTGTGTTAATGCAAGTCTTCCATATGTCTCATATATTTATATAATATATACAATTCGTGTAATTGACCAATCCATATCGACTGAACTTCTTTTTAATATTAATATGAACTTCTAGTTAATAACATTTAAATGCTTATTTTTGACTATTATTGACGTGTTAGTTAAATTTAGTTTGTTTTGAATACTTTCAATATTTAATTTTTGATGTAGTTTAGCACAGTGATAAGCAAAGAAAACTTAAAAGTTAAAGAGATTTCCGATAGAATTTTTAGCTGAAGGATAAGACAACAAACTGTCATAAAGCATCACACGATCACTATCTCTTATCCTAGCACATAATTGTTTATAAACAAGGCAAAACTCTCTAGATAGGGATTTTATGGACAAGCCTTCTGGCATCCATTGATTACTCTGGTTGGCAGAGGGTGGCAATACTGTATAGAGAGTTATATATCATTTTTTTTCAGAATTTTGCCTTGTTTGTAAACAAACTGTCATTCTGTTCATAACCTTATATTGTCCTATACAGTTTAATTAAATATAGAGTGGCAGACTTTGGAGATAAATTTTCATGGGTTATGGCAGCTATTACTTTTGGTGTTCGAACTTAAGAACTCACGAGCAATAAACTACAGCATTCGCTTATTTTTGTGTTTTCATTTTGATGCAAAGTGTCGTTAGATACAAATAACTGATTGTACAAGTAAATTATTTTCTTAGATTTCCTTCAGTACATAACATATCGAATTTTACTAAATATATATATATAGCTATATTGTTTTTGTTTTAGTTTTTAAAAGAGAGAAAAAAACAATAGAAACATTTATGTATTTATTTTTTTAATTTGGTTTCTCTAAATCCAATGTTTTTCGAACCGACCAGACATGCCCCGAATATGTATAATGAAATTCCCTACTAAAAATTGCATCTCGATCTCCATTGTAATAGCCGAATTGTGTAGAACAAGAATAATCAATTTTTTTTTTTAAACAAACAATTTTGAAAAAAGTAAATGTTTATTTCATTCCAAAATCAATTCTGATATTTTTTAGTAATAATATTTTAATATTTAAGAGGAGAATATTATTTTCAAAATATTTTTACAGTATTGATGTTTAAAATATTTATTTTAATTAAAAAAATGAATAAAAAAAGTAATATAAAGTATATAATCAATAAAATTATATATATGCATTTAAGTAAAAAAAAACGTTTATTATTAAAATTATATACATTTTAAAAAGAAAAGTTAAAATAATGTGTGATGAGAGTTATTTAATCTTTTTGAAAGAAATTAAAGAAAATGTAAGGCTATGAAGTAGTAAGGAACTTTATTGGTAATTTTGTAAATAGCTTATAGGCAATGGCTTTCTATAGTTATATTTACTAAACTGTTTTCGCTTATAAAATCAAAATAACACATGACTCTCTTTGCATATATTTAACGCATTTTTGGAATAATTCTTTTCATTATAATACAATATTATATATTAAAACAAGCCAAACTCTCTATGTGCATTATTACTCAATGCAAGCCAGAGTAATCAATGGATGTCAGAAGGCTTGTGCATAAAATCCCCATCTAGTGCCTACTCATCCAATTTCCCCAGACTAGTTTCTGGCTTGTGGCCTTCATCAGTGAGCTGCAATAATCAATAGACATCAGATAATACTTCTTATTATATTCACATCAACAAAATAATTAATGTCCAAAGAATAAAATCACATCTGCTAATAATAGAAAACCGAAGAACCACTAAGGTTAAATCTTCATAATTATAAAAGCAAGTGTCATGAGATCAAAACATTAAGATATTTGTGAATTTTAGAATTGATGCAAAAGTTATAAAAATAGTTGTTACATGTGTAAATGCAATAGGTCAAAACTTTATATTTCAATAAGCAAGAAACTAATCCAGAGATGTGGATATAATAGCTGAATATCTAGTAGCAGCATTCCATAAGTACTATCTAGTGCAAGCTATAGTAATCAATAGATACTAGAAGGATTGTGCATTCTATTCCTATCTAGGGTCCATATATTCAATATTCCAAGACTAGTGTCTAGATTAAGGCTTTTATTGGTAAGGGGTCTTAAATCAGAGAGCAATGGTGATCATATAATATTTTAATGGTTCAGAACATGTAATATCTATTGATTACTCAAGTTTACATGAGATGACGCAGGAAGAAAAGAATTCCTCCTGAAAAATTTTATTTATATGATAATCTTCATCTTATATTATATTTATAGAGTACTCAAACTATTTATGTTTTCATGTTTTTTTGTGAAAACCTCACAAAAACAAGCATTTCATAATAATTTATTATTAACTCATTTGAGTTAAATTCAACTTCATCCATGTACAAACTTTTCCTTTTACATCACTCCAGCAAATTTTTTTATCTCATTCAACCAAATATCTCACTATTAGTACTTTGATTGTCCATCTGTTATCATCTTTTAGTGAAATTTTAAGCCCAGTTAGATTTAAGTCTTTTGTTACTTCTGTGTTGTTAATGATATGTGTTCTTTAGACCATAAAATTGATATTCAATCTCTTCTAATATAAATTCTAAACATTCTTTTGTTGACTATAGTATCAGGATTACTGTTTGATTAAATATTATAATCTCATATCTATAAAGAAGCATTTATTAAACACATTTCTTTAAAAAAAAATCTTTTTTTTAAGAACATACCAAAACAGCTCAACAGGTTTATGATTAATTCATTTTTCATGTTCTCATATGTATTAATGATTAAATATTTTCTTATTTATGAGCTTTTTGTAAATTATTATTACCAATCTTTTTTTTTTATTTATTTTTTTAAAAAAGAAGTACTATATTCATTTACATAAGCTAGCAGATTTTTATATTAAAAATAATGTTAAAATTTTAAATAATACAAAGTTGGTATATATTGTCAAATGTTTTTGTTTTTTATTAATACATAACTCAAGTTAATCCGTCCATATTGAAGACATTATTTACTTTATTTGAAGGTAACAAAATATCCATTATTGTGTTACTTTTTTTACTAATTAATAATCACATCCACAAATATATTTAATCAATTCCTTTTTTTTTTTTGCGTATTATGTAATCAGTTATATAATTTATATATAAATTTGTTTATTATTTATATTTTCTATATTTCTCAATGAAAACTATATACATATAAAATTAAAAATTACACTTCTAAGTGATTATAATAAATTCTACAGCACAATGATTATTTATCCTTCCATAAGGTTGATAAAAATAAATAAAAACCAATCTCTATCTTCAAAAGAGTGGTATAATGGAATATATAGAAGTTAAGAGGTTTAATATCTCTATTTCACCCATGAAATGTGTGCATAGTATGAGAATATAATTAGAGTTTCTGTATTGGCGAATCTTTGCTGAATGAGGAGTTGAAATAAAGATGCATTAATAAAACAAAAAAAAAAGTACTTAAAAGTTACTGTATACTATTAATATGTATAATTTATTTAAATGACTTTTAGTTATTAATTATAATCTTGTCATTGAACACTTGTTCTAGTTATACAAAATATTCCTTAGAATGTTAGAACAAAGGTGAGAAACCCTTAATATCATGTATGTTAAATATAATAAAGATATATATGCAGGATCATAGCCATTTTTTCGGTCTTGACCTTTTATTTTTCTTTCTTTAATAATTTCTAGATTATAACTAAAAGTAAAACCACAATGTTTTTCTTCTTCACATTCTAGCACATACTCACAGTGAACATCTTTTTCAGGTAGTCACAATCCCATTGCAATTTTTTTGACATCAATTCCATCAATGTTAAGATAAAGTTTTAACCTGATTTTATTAGTATATGTTAGCCATTTAGTTATCAACTTGTTTTATTAAATTAAAATGGATGGATTAATTATGGTATACTGGGCTCTGTTAATGATAACACCTCTATATACTGCAATTAATAATAGAGTGTATAGACTCAAGATGTAGATTTTTACTACTGATATACATATTTGAATGTAAGCCAAGATAGGTACAACTATTATAAAGATGCTCATGGAGACTTAGGAAACAAAATGTATGAGGTCTTGTATTTTCTTGAATCCATTAATTGTTGGAAATATATTTACAATAAATCATGATAAAACTTGTTTTAATTATGCAAAGATAAAGGTAATCATAGTTCAACTTCCCTAGAAGGTTGACCTTTCCCTACCAGAAATAAAGATTTTATTAAAATGTAATTACTTTTAGTTTAATTTTTGCAGTCAATATATCAAAACTCATAAAACCAATCCAAATTACTCTGTAATCTTATATGCTTAACATTAATCTGATCAACCTAGGTTTATATAAAATCTTTATCTGTTTAGTTCAACAATCATTTGACTAACCCATATTAGTCTTGATCTTTCTCCTTTCAGTTCAATCTCATTAACCCAAATTGACTTGGAATCTTTATTTTTTTAGCTTAATATTTATTCATCCATTTAGCTCAATGCACATTTGACCAATTCAGATTAACTTAAAACTTTTGACTTCTAGCTAATAATATCTAGACTTGGGTTATTAAATAGATTATCTGTTGCCTAATTATCTAAAAAAATTTAAATGTTTTTGGAGACTGAACTCAAATTTCAAGTTATTTCCCAACAGGCAGTCATGCACACTATTATATTTCAAGACCCTTAATTTTAATTTTGTGTTTTTTTTTTTAAACTAATATATTTTTCTAGCTATTGAATCATTTCTTTTAATTTTATTTCAAATTACTATAATACAGATTAATTGGATTTTACAATGGTATAAAATAATAGAATGAAAGTGTTGATAATGTCATGGCAATTAATTGAAAGGTTTTATAGGGATTTATTATAATTCTGTAGAATGCTTATAGAAAAGGAGCAATTGAAGGTTCTGATTTACCTATGCAATGCCGTGATTTTTGCATGGACAAAATTTTGATGTCATCTTTGTACATTTTGAGTCATGCAAACTTAGTCACCAACCTCCAAGATACCAAACCCCGGGCCAATCCTATTGCTTCTATGCAGGATATGTCATCATTAAACTTTTTTCTTCTTTGAATACCATTTAATGTATTCTATTTTTAACCTTATCATATGAGTTGTAACCATATTACAGAATAAAATGTCCTATATTTTATATATAAAAAAAGCAATTATATTACTATTTCTTACACATAAATCATATTTAGAACATTCAATGAAACTTTCATGTTCTTTCAATGCTGCAACTCAAATGTTATTTTCAAAATAAAATAATACAGATATTTATTTAGACTTATTTTTGACAATTTATAATATAGATATATAAAAATTTATTTTTGACAATTTTAATTGTTCATTTTTAAATATACAAATTTGGTGGAAAAAAATCCACTAATAGTCCACCTGACATATATAGTTGTTCTTCAGTGTCTACCGGCACATCATCCATGATTTCAATAACCTGTAATTTGAGACAAATATTAAATGAAAATAAAAAATATGTAAAATTATCAATTTTGGCATTCATTTACCCTTCATGGCCCATCTCTTAGTTAATCATTTGCTATAAATTATTCTATAAAACGTTTGATTAAAATGGCTAAAATGTGAAGACAAGTTTAATTTTACATGATAATATAAAAAAAATGCACCTCTGGTAAAAAACACAGATAAAGTTGTATAACACAGTCATGCACACACACACTCATCCAGATTTCAATACATATGTATATGAATGAGCTTTCTGTCTTTCTTTTTCATTTTATTGTTATATTATATTTTTCCAATATGTTATTCTAAATTTTGAGTTAATTATTTTTTAGAATATATTATTGTGTATAATTTTAAAATTTAAAGTGTATTATCAGAATATTAAACCAGGCAAAACTCTCCATACAGTGTTGCCACTCAGAGCAAGCCAGAGTAATCAATAAATGCCAGAAGGCTTGTGCATAAAATTCCCATCTAGTGCTTACTCATCCAATATCCCCAGAATAGTTTCTGTCTTGGGGTCTTCATCAGTGAGGAGCCTTGGATCTGAGAGCACTGTAGCTAGATCTTAGGATCTAATGTAAACTTTCAGCAGACACCTTTTATCTCTACTTAACTACAAGAAATGGTAATCATGTGGTGTTTAGCATCAAAATATATATAATAATAATAATAATAATAATAATAATAATAATAATAATAATAATAATAATAATAATAATAATGATGATGATGATGATGATGATGATGATGATGATGATGAAGCTTAAACTGTATCAAAATATAAAATATTTCACAAAAGTGTGTGACAATTAATAATTATTGCAAAATTGCTTAATTGGGTTTTTGATAGTACAATTTTAGCAAAGGTAAAATTTTACTCTTGTATATACTATATCAAAAACCCAATTAAACAAATTTGTAATTATTGCTATTAATTGTACAAACTCATGTGTAATATTTATATATATTATTTAATCAAAATTATCCCAAATCCACAACTCAAGCAGATTAGTCAAAAATAAACTCTAAAGCATAACCAATGTTTTCTGTGCTACAAGAAGACCTTTCAAGTGTAAAGAACTATAAAATGACAACATATTTAAACTAAATATTACCCACAATTCCACTTACCTCCCATACATCCTTAATATTAAAAAAAAATTGAAATAAGTTAATTGCTTCAGAATCACAATTTTTTAATAATAAAGATTTTTTATTTCTTCTTTTTATTTCATTTTTCTCAAAGAAGATAACATTAGCTTCAGCAAAATTAATAGTGTGGCCTCTATCTTTTTTATTGATATATAAAGCAGAACTAAGACATTTATTTCTAACCCTATTTTTTATGTACCTTTATCCTGTTAATTAAGTTCAAACTACTCTCACCTATATATTCATTCTTACAAAACAAGGGATAGTATACACTATTCTAGGAATAGTCTTTCTGTCAAAAAATTCCTTTGTATAATTTCATAAATTATTTTAAGTAATATCCATTTTCCAAGCAATTTTCTTATACAATTCTATAAGAAGATAATTTAAATGGTAAAGAAATAAAATCATATTTATTTTATTTTTTATATCATTCCAAATATTACTAATATTAAATAAAATATTTTTAATAAATTTATCAGAATATCCAACACTCAAATAATCTTTTATAAAATTAACTTTTCTGAAACAAATCTATCTCATTAGAAATATTTAATATCTTATTTCTATAACAATAATTTCTTAAAGAAGCTACTTTATGAGATACTGATTGATTGAAACCGTACAGTTATAAATCTGTTTCTCATAAAGAAACAGCTTTAAGAAATTATTGTTATAGAAATAAGAGATTAAATAATGCTAATGGGATAGCTTTTTTTCAAAAAAATCAATTTTATAAAGATTATTTAAGTATTGGCTACTCTGATAAATTTGTTAAAGGTATTTTATTTAATAGTAGTAAGATATGTGATGATTTAAAAGATAAAGAAAGATATGATTTTATTTCTTTGTCATTTAAATTATTTTCTTACAGAATTGTATGTAAAAATAGTAATTTGTTTGAGAATAAGAAAATTGCTTAGAAATAGGGTATTACTTGAAATAATTTATTAAATAATATAAAGGAAATTTTTGATAGAAATACTATTCCTAGAGTAGTGTATATATTATTCCTTGTTTTGTAAGAAAGTACATATAGGTCGTCTTGCATTGGTGGTCGAGTGGTCAGCGCGACTGCTTTACACTTGCAGGCAGTTGCCCAGGTTGCGGATTCGCGTCCCGGCCGATGCTATGACACTTAAAAAAATAATAAAAAAAAATACATATAGGTCAAGTAGTTTGAGCTTAAATGAAAGAATAAAGGTATATCAAAGTAGGGTTAGAAATAAATATTTTCGGTCTGCTTTATATATCTATGAAAAAGATGAAGTTAAGGTTGCCTTTGAGAGAAATGAAATAAAAAAAATTAAAGAATCTTTATTATTAAAAATTTGTGATTCTGAAGCAATTATCTTATTTAAAAGTTCTTTTAATATTAAGGGTGTATCAGAGGTAAGTGGAATTGTGGGTAATGTTTATCTTAAATATGCTGATATTTTGTAGTACTTTACACTTGACAAGTCTGTTCGTAGCAGTGAAACAATTGGGTTGTGATTTAGAATTAATTTTTGGCTAGTCTAGTTAAATTGTGGGTTTGGGATAATTTTGATTATTGATTAGTTTAGTTTTAAGCTTTTAATGTATAAATTATTTAATAAAACAGCCATAGTTATATTGTTTAATATGTATAATTATTTGAAATTGTGATAATGATATAAACAATTATAACATATAATACTCTTATGCAAAATCAAGATGTTGTTTAATAATATGATTAAAGGTATACTAACTAAAAACATAAACATGCAAAAACTATTGTAAATAATTATTTGATTACCGTTTCCATTGTTTTTTGCTATAAAAAATCTAACAAATTTTAGATTTAATAATATTATAGAAATAATACATTTGTTTTAATAATCAAGAGTTCATTGAAAGAATGAGTGCCAAAAATAACACCAAAATATTTTGGTTCATGGTCTCATACTCTACCATAGTGCCAAATCATGCAAAATAATAATATGATAATGCTACATAAAAACAAACTTAGAAAAAGAATAGATAAAGAGTAAATTTTTATGAGTAAATTTTGAGATTCTGTAATAATAAGTCAGTGCAATAATACTGAAGTACACAATGCTTGGAAAACCACATGATTTCTATACTTCCTGTCTGAATAAGTTCACATGATAATGACTATGATTTAAATAAACAAAAGTACTTTTGTATAAGAATATTGCATGCTGTTATTATTGACATATCATAATTTAAAATAATTACATGTATAATAAAATATTCAAATCACCTTTCCAACATTAATATATTTCAGCAGTGCCCTCTGTGAATAAATATAAAGACTAAACATTAAACAGCTGACTCAAAATGATATACTGATAGCTTATTAATCAGAACAACTCTTTCTATTGATAGTATAATGGTACTAATAACATTCTGCATAACAACAACTTACCTTCACTACAACTCAGAATTCTGTCAACAAAATCAAGAGATCATTATGGACTCACTATTGTCACCCCTGATTAGCAATATTTACATGAAATAATTTAAATCCAAAGCCATAAATACTTCATATCCATATAAAATGTGGCTTTGCTATATTGGTGATACATTTGTTATTTTTCTACATAGTAAAGTACTATCACAAATATTCTGGGTGAACATTAGCAGTATATCTACTTCAATAAAATGCACAATAGAATCAGAACAAAAACAAATATCAACATTTTAAAATGTTTTTGTGACAAGAGTTCTCATGGCAAAATGAAAAGTACAGTTTACAGAAAATTCACACATACAGAAAAATACTTAGCATGTACATACAATCACACCAGAAATCCTATACATAGAATTATACTATTACTATGGAACAGAGCAAAGAAAGTTTGTTCAGAACCAATAATTTGGACAAAGGAAAATTATTTACATAGAACAAACTCTCATGAAGACAGATTGTCATTAAGACAAACCTTATGTAGACAACAAAACAAATGAAAAGAAAAAAAAACAATTATTGGTACTTTAGTGAATCTAGACATACCAGGAATAGCAGACAAATTAAAGAATTCTGCATTCAATATAACATCAGAGCAGCTTTTCAGACCCATAACTCTCTATGAGAAATTATAACATCTACAAAGCCTAAACTTGAAATGCTAAGAACAAAAACTGAATCTTGTAAATATCATGTGAATGTAGAAAGATATATGTTGGTAAGACCATCACCACATTCAGAAGCAATTAAAAGAGCACAATCTAATGATGATAATGAAAGAAAGAATAGATGTTTTTAAAGTAGTAGACTATGTGTGTACATAAGTACAAAAAAATGTTGCATAGAGAGGAAAGAGGACAAAGAAAAAAACTGAAAGAAGCTGTTCACATGATAATGGTGAATAACATCATATGTCAATCTAGTGTGAATATATATAATGATTGGAAACCATTAATTAACTTGTGTTCTTAAAAAAGTGGGGAAATCAGGAAGAACCTCTTAAATAAGTGTATGAAATTTCTACTGGTTATTGATTTTGACATAATAGCTTAGAGTTAGAGTGGTAACCTTAAATTCAGTATTCAATAATTTAAAGATCCAAGTTTGATCGCATATATTACTGGATCAGCCAATAACATCTGAAGAAGAGAGGAGAACAATGCCACTCTCGTGTACACACTTATTTGTGTGCTACTACTGACAGTTTAATGTAATTGGGAAACTTAAATAAAGTTTTAAATTTTTTCTAAAGACATTCAGTATTTAATATTATACGATGGAAATGGTAGTTAAAGTAAAAACATTTTGTTATTGATACTTTTAATTTTAAAATTGAGATTATATATAAAACTGAGATAGGTGCATCAGACCTTTTATATAAAATTTGGCTATGGTAGGTATTATCATGTAAACGTAACCACAACTTTGAATAGAAAGTACCTCAAATTTTAAATCAACTACTTTTTTATTTATTAAATAATTGTGACTATAAAAATCATGTAAACATAAATAAAGAATTATGCGTTTAGAGTTTAACTGTACAACGATTTCATTTATAAAGACAGAGAGGTCAGCTGGATCTAACGCGCATCGATGTAGACCGAAATCACGTGATGGTTTAGTAATTCTATTTCCTTTTTAGCTGAAGCACTTTAACATAAATTCATTTTAGAGACAAAAATGTAGATTTATCTTCAACTCGAAAAAAGGAAGATAAGTGATTCCTCTTTATTTTTTATTATCAAGGAAAAAAGTTTTGTAATATATATTTTATTTTGTATATTTTATTTAATAACAGTTTGAAATTTTTCATTTTTCTGTTTTTTTTTCTGATAAAAAGTATATTTTGATTCGACTTTTTCCCTTTTTAATTGCATCTTACATTATTTTTTTTTTTAAAAATACTGTCACATAAAGCTCTTGTTGTTAATGTTAAATATATGATGGGAAATGTGATTTCCTTTAAGAGCGATTCGAATATCTTGAAAAGATTAATAAATCAGTTATCTTTTTTTTAAAAAAAATAAATAAATCTTGAACTATTTGTGCATGCATTTGGGTATATATAAATATAATTTTGTGTATGTGTGTATATATAAGGTGAACATCAGTGCTCTAACTCAGGGGTTTCTAACTTAAACGCAGCAAGAGACAAGTCAGTTCGATATATATCAGACACAAACCGTATTCAATGTCATTCTTTGAAGCAAAACATAAACATAAAAAGGGGGTCTAACAAATGCCCTTTTGCTGTCAAGCCTTTATAGCTTATGCAAACAATTGCACCATTATTTAAATTTTTAATGTATAACAATTTTTATGATTAATTTTTTAAAATATTACAAATATAAATTCAATCCGGCTTGCTTATGTATAAGATGTGATGTGATGCACTGTGACTTCTCGTTATAATGAGTCAGGAATCTCTCAGCAACAATGCCCAGAGAAACCTGTTAGCCACTATACCTTCCCTTTCCATTCCCACCCTAAGTTTTTCCATATCCTGTTCCACTTCATTTCCACAATATAATCTTTGTCAACTCCATGGCCTTTATATCTAACTCCCACTTATCTTTTCCCAAACCCTATATGTGATGTGATGCACTGTGACTTCTCCTTAAACGGAGTCAGGAATCTCTCAGCAGCTATGCTCAAAGAAACCTGGTAGCCATACATGTGATATGATGTGATGTATTTGGCTTCTCCTTAAACGAAGTCAAGAATATCTCAGCAATTATGCCCAGATAAATCTGTTAGCCACTTTATTTTACATTCCCCACTCTAAATTTACCCATAATCTGCTCTATCCCATTTCCACAACATAATCTTTGTCAACTCTATAACTTTTATATCTAAATCCCCCTTATCTTTTTCCAAACCCAGCATAAAAACCAATAATTCACTTTCTGTATAATCACTCTTTTCATATTTATTTTTCCACAACATTATATGTACCCTTTCTGTTTTCAAACATTTACATTCAATTAACAAATACCTAATATTTTCTATTCCTTCCTTACATAATTTACAATAATTTATAGACACTGCAGAACTGCAGCGCCCTCTATAACATTTATAATGTGTTTTTTTTTTTCACTTTAATTCTTTCTTCATATTTAAACATTATGTAATCCTTAAACTTAATGCCGTAGCCATCATGTAGTTCATGAAAAAAATACAAAAATTCTTGCATAGAATTATATACTTCACAGTATAACAAGCTGCATATTAATAGTAGGAAGTGCAGAAACTCTATTTTCAAGGAACATTCAATATAATGACTTAATGAGCATTGTTTTGCTTTCTTTATACTTGTACATTATATAACTCTTTAGCAGCGAAATAAAGCAAGAAGAATGACTCAAGCTTGAACTATAACAATTTAAAAAAATAAATATTACAGACGTATATATCAGTGATAATTATTTTAAATTTGGGAACTTGTAAAATAATGCCTGCAGGTGATCTTTGGGCAAATGGCGACATAAAATTTTATTTAAAAACAAACTAACGTGCATTTATCTTATAATGATGACCACATTTATTGTAATCAAAATAATGAACAATCACTGGGGCGGTTTGAACTTTTTGAATTCCTACAAAATAGAAATGAAAGTGTCCATTTCTTTGTGCGAGAATTTTTGCATTTCATCACAGCATAATTTAAAAGCTTAAATTACAGTATCACATGGTAGCTAAAGTAAGTTGTTTAGTAACAAGTTTATATTGAGGTAAGAAATAATTTATTTATTTTTTTAGATGATGTATATAGGGTATATGATCACAAACCCCCAAATGACCCACCACTCACCACGATCGTACCACTGATACACCGAACACATATATGTTGAAAAGATAAATAATCACCAATATACGTATTTCATGCTAAACCAGCAATCATCAGTTAGTCCAGATTATCATCTCTACATATATATGCAATAAGTGCTCAGATATATATTAAGGAGATGGTAAATGTGTTTAGTTTGGTGTTTATTTACAGATTTCTTTCTAAGGTAGAGGCACAATCATGTTTGTTTAATTTTACATAATATTAAACAATGACTAAAAATTTTCTGAACCAGCACCCCCACAAATTTTAGTTATGAGCCGTCACTGGTTGAATTACATTTTATCCATGGTTTAAGAAAATGAATATACATAATTTGGACTGACAAAAATAAATATTTTTAACTAAGAGTACTTCTTTTTGATTTTGATCCTGAAACATTCCATTCAGTCCAAATTTGATGACAGGAAAATGGTTCAAAGAATTAAAGTAATAAGGTTTGCATTTGTTTAAAGCTGACAAAAATCATTTAGAATTTTGAATTTTTTCTATTGTAATATCCTGCAAGGTGCTGAGTTTTATAAAAGAAATCTATCATGGCCACAGTAATTACAAAGATTTTGAGAGTCGTATCTGACCCATAGCTATCTGTTTGTGACCTCTGTTTTAATTTACATACTAGATTAATATTTACATGGATAATAGAACTTCATATTTCTTTTATGCTTAGAAAATTTATTGTGAATATATAAAAATTATTTCATCATTTTATACCCAAGACAAGTTGGCAGAAGATAATTGTAGATAAAAGATGTTTTGACCTTCATCTGAGTTAAGTTAAATAAATGTAGAAAGTCTTTTTCTGAAAATATGAAGATAAATGATTTTTTTAAAAATTCCTGCTTCTCACTTCGTCTTTTAAAGTTATAAAATAAGTTACTTTTGCTTTAGTTTTTATTTCAAAATCATATAAATTGTGTTTTGGATTGTTAATTGTATTGGATCTTTTAAAAATTTAAATAACCATTTTTTGTGTATATTAAAAAAATAATATGCAGCTCAGGAGTTCAATAAAGCTTGAATATTATAAGTGACTGAATTGAGCTACAATCTGTGCACCTCTTGAACCTGAGAGTTTGCTAATTTATCACTGCACTAAAACATGTAGACTAAACATCATATGATCACTATTATTTATGTTTACCCAAGCTATTTACACAGAGGTTAAACTCTCCATGCAGTAGCACCACTCAGTGCAAGCCATAGTAATCAATAGATGCAAAAAGGTTAATGCATAAAATCCTAGATAGTGTCTACTCATCCAATATCTGCACTCTAGCTTCTAGTTTGTGGCTTTCATCAATGAATAGGCACTAGATAGTGATTTTATGCATTAACCTTTTTGCATCCATTGATTACTCTGGCTTGGTGAGTGCACCTCCCCCTGTATGGAGAGTTTAGCCTCTTTGTAAACATACAGACTATTGTGCTACATATCAGCCTTTTCTCAAATATAATCATTCCATTATCTAATGAAGTAGTAGACTGTCAGACTCTGCAACTCAAATTCCATGAATCATGTCTCCATTTCATCACTTCTAGTACTCTAACACAGTGGTCTTCAACCTTTTCACACCTACGGCCCGGTAAAAATAAGGATAAGGTTTCACGGTTCCGGCAGAAGTCTATAGATAAATTTTCTTAAAGATGTAAACTGCGTATCCTTATATGAGCATAATTGTTATAACTGATAAAAACAACAATGTTAAAGATACAAAATGCAGTTATATATATATGGAGTTTGTATAATAAATAACTTTTTTTTTGAATTTTGAATTTTTTTATAAAAGTAATAAAAAATTTAATTCTACCCCCCCCCCCCCATAAACATCTGTGATAATTAGAAAAACAAATTAATTTATGTATGATTGATTAGATTTTGTTTTCGTTCTGTTTCTTTCTTTTTAATTGGGTAAAAATGAGATGAAAAAATAAATAAAAATTGTTTATATTAATTAAAAGTTTAAACTCTTATTCCCTTCCAGTCTACCGGCGGACCTGTAAAAAACTTCTGCGGCCCGGCACCGGTCCGCGAACCTAGGGTTGAAGAACACTGCTCTAACATATCTGTGAATGTCCAAACAATTAACCATTTGATTATTTTCATAAATGTGAATCTTTGCAAAATTCAACATATAATTATTATTTCTGATCAGAGTTGTAGGAAATTTACTGAAATATGATCTATTTATAACTATTCTCTGACAATTAGTGTTATGTATAATTTACAGAATGAGTTGTGTAGTTTTACATGAAGATTCCCAAACATAAAACTAGTACAAATACAAACATAACATAAAACATATGTACACCAGGTGTCACTATATGATGCTTTTTTATCATTGCTCTCCATTTTCGTCTAAGTTTTGAAACGAAATCCAAGTCCTAGACCTAGCAAATGTTCACAATACCACCACTATATATATATATTATAATAAAGAAATACAGAGGATTTAGAACATTTAATGAAATATGAAGAGATTTATGTCAGAATAACAGAAAGAGATCAAATAAATACACAGATGAGAACACAAACATGCATAATTAAGAGATTGAAATGGAAAAAAAGCTGGATATATTTCTAAAAGTAATGGCAATAGATCACTCAAAGAAGTATGGGAAGATACATGGTAGAAATAACAGAAAGAGATCAAAAACACATATATGGGTAAGAAAACAAACAGGTGTTACTGACCTTATTGAAAAATTAAAGGACTGAGATGGAGTTGGGCTGAATATATTGGTAAAATAGATGATAATAGATGGACAATTGCAATCTTAAACTGGATTCCAAGAGATTGTAAAAGACCCTGAAACAGACCACATGCGAGATGGATGGATGAAATAAGAAAGTGTGCAGGGGTGATGTGGTGAAGAGAAGCTAAAGTTCGGAGTGAACTTGGAGAGACCTTCATCCTGCAATGAATTGATAATAGTTGATGATGATGATAATGAATGGCAATAGATGGAGAGTTGATGTTTTTAAATTGGCTCCCAATACATTTAAATGATGTAGAAAAATATTATAGTAAAGTAATATGGAAATGCCAGACTGAATGAAATATAGAAAAATATAAGTCAGGAATGACAAGAAGAGATCAAACAAAATACATAGGTATGAGAAAACTCAGATGTCACTCATATTATTAAATTAAATAAAATGGATTGAAATAGAGCAAATATGGACATATTTTTAAAAGTAATTAAGAACTAGTAATTAATTTATATATCACACAGAAAGCTTATGCAAATAAATAGTCTGAAAAGGCACTAACCTATATTCAATGCGCTTTAAAATTCGTAATAATCAAACATATTTTGCCGATAGAGGGATCTTCTAAACCATGACACAAGATAGCAATTTTTATAAAGACAAGAATGGCCCATCTTGTCTTTAACCTAAATGTCCACTTATATAGGCAAATTTGAAGCATCCTGATTTGGAAGCATGAAGTAGTTGTTTTCTCCACTGTTTAAATCCGCTATTTACTTTACAAATTAACTTTCACAAAAACTTGCAATTTACAATGAGTTAATATTACGATTTTACTGTTGGAAATTCTATAAACTATTGAGAAGTAGTAATTAATTTATATAGCGCACAGAAAGATTATGTAAATAGTCTGAACATGCACTAATCTGTATTTAATGCGCTTTAAAATTCGCAATAATCAAGTATATTTTTCTGATTTACATTGACTCCCAAGAAATTTAAAAGATGTACAAAAACGTCATAATAAGGTAATATACAAATGTCAGACTTAATAAAATATGGAGAAATGTAAGTCAGGAATAATTAGAAGAGATCAAATAACCAGATATCACTAATATCATTAAAAAAATTAAAAGGACTGAAAAAGAGAAAAGCTGGAAAAATTTCTAAAAGTAATGATAATGGATGAACAATTGAAGTTTTAAATTAGATCCAAAGAGATTTAAAAGACATAAAAACACAATAAGATAGATAGATGAATTAAGGAAAATTGTTGGTGTGGAAAAGAGATGTTATAAATCAGAGAACAGGATTAAAATTGAAGAGATCTTCATTCTGCAACAGATCAATAAAGATTGAAATGATGATAATTATGAGAAAAGCCATGGTAATATTAACTCTTGCTAATTTAAAAAAAAAGTTCTTATTTTGGTTATTCATAAAAATTTCAGCTTAATAATGTGAAGCAGTTTACAATTTGCTTTCTCTTAACAATTAGAAAATGATGATTCCAATAAGGATTTAACAACATGGACTTACGTTAACATGGTCTGATATAGATCCTGCTGATATCACATGTTAAAATTGAACAAATAGCAACAAGTAGAAGAAAACTACAGAAAAATAAAAATAAATTAATAGACATATCTATAAATGTTATTAGAGGAATGGCTGTGAATTTCATTTTTGATTTTAGTATGAAATTAAAGACAATTTAATTATGGACTTAGCATGTACAGGAATATAATATGTTTGTTATCATAGATGAAAATTGAATTACATTATAAAATATTGTCATAGTCACCACTTTGCTATCATCTGGTCAGCCTAGATTAACTCTTGACTTTTATCCTTTTTTCTCATATAGAAGCTCATTTATCCGAGAGTAATTGTATTACTTACATGGTTATTTATGAATCAATCATAATAAAAATGAATTAGCCTATTTAAAAAATTCCAATCTACAAAATATTCATAGATTCAAACTCCAGACTGTGAGCATTTCAGATCAAAATAGTAGTAATTTCTCTGAGATTCATTATGCAAGTAAAAAAATTATAAGAGCATTTAAATAGTTCTTGACAGATCAAAAGTACATATACAACATTACTCACCAGGTGTGCAAAAGCTGAATGGTGAGGATTCAAATACATTTCCATTTTTGATTTACTATTTTTGTTGAGTATAACTAAATCTCTCAACTGATGAATACTGAATAAATATCTAAGCCAGATATCTAAACAAAAACATCCCATATTGAATTGGAATCTGAAAAAATATTTCCAAATTGCACATAACTCAGCTATGAATCAAGTTGATAAATGACAGTTATTTATTTTATTTTAAACTTTATATAATATTTTTTTTATTGTAATGTGTATTAAGATTTTTTCTAAAAAACAATGAAACCTATTATTGGTATTTGTTTCTTATTTGAAGTACAAAAGTAATTCTATCTACTTAAATGAAAAAAAAAGTAATTCTATCTACTTTAAATCAGTTGCTTTCAGCTCAATTTTAGGTTGAAACAAACATGATTTGGAATAAACCTATTTGCAATCAATGTTTTTAAAACATAAATCACACATTTTTCAAAAACTATCAAATACTTTATTAAAATTTCATCCTTCTAAGTCAAAAAACTTTATTTTAAAGTTGAAAATTATTAGACTTAAAAAAAAATCAAAATATATATGCAAATGTAGACTGCTACAATGAAGCCACTAAAGCAAAGAAATAATTAACAGAACAAGTACTTTTTAATTACTAAAGTAAAATTTATAAGAACAAATACAAAGACATACAATGAAAATTAGAATGTAAGACATCTTTATCATATAAAACTTAGTTATTAAATTAGGTGTGTAATTCATTATATCTTTGGTGGTAAAAATAATATACATTTTTGTTTAATACTATTCTCCTAGATGCATATACAGTAATAATTTTAGTTATGAGCCCTAAAACTGGATTTAAAGTCTGATAATATTAACTTTAAAAAATGATATAATGAATTATTTCCAAAACTAATTAATTCATTTTATCAGAATCCACTGTATTTTGTATTAAATTATTTTGGCAATTAAATTTCATTTAAAAAGCCTTTATTCTCAATTTTTCATAACACTAATAAATATCATTTATCACACGTATATTTGCTTTGAAATATACATTGATTATTTATGCTTTAGTAATATAGTAATAACATTATCATTAGAGACCTTTAATTCAACTTCTAAGAACAAGATTACAGATTATAACAAAAATATTTAAATATTGCCATTTTTATATTGAATGTTTTGAAATGGTTGCCTACATTTTATGTCTTTATACAAGACATTATTCTTGATGCATATTTTTATATTACACCACATCTTGTATTAAAACTAGGCTGGTTAAAACTTGAAATTATTTTCAAGTTTAAATTTGGCTTAAAAATGTTTTATTAGGTAGTTATGGAGTTAGCTACCTAATACTTGTGAATAGATGGGTATTTAGCCACTCTTGAGAATGCACAACTATTGCAAAACCACTCAAATCCCCCACCACTATAATGCCTTCTCAATTGTTTTTTTTTATAAAGGTCTTTTAGAAAGATGATTTCCTTGCTGTATCTTATTTAAAGACTGTTTTATTATTTTTTTTTTTTTTAGATTTTTTATAATGGCATATTCTGATTTCATTAATTAATACCCATTTTCTCATCTTAATATTAAATTCTGAACACAACTTTTACATTTTGATAAAAAATAATTATATATATATAAACTCCCCAATTTCTGGTTTTATCAGTGATTTTGCCTCTGTCAAAGTTTGATTTTCCAAATGTAAAATGAATCCATTTACATTTGCATTATCAGTTCTTTCTAAGAGTAGCAGATATGACACATGATCTTAATAAGAGGGAACTTCCAAATGCACTCTGATGTTAAAAAATGTCTTATATCAACTAGGAAATGTGAAAATAAATAGATTCATTTTGCATTTATAAGTAATATCTAGCATTGATATAAAGAATGATTCAAAAGTTTATCAACACAATGAAAATAGACTACTAAGCTGTATGAACTATTTCCTTGATTTGCATTTTTGAAACCCCCTAGTGGTCATTTGGGTTAAATTTTAATTTTTTTATTTTAACAAATTAATTTCTATTTTTTATTATAATTTCACAAGTTTCAAATTATTTTTTAGAAATATAAGTTTACATATAAAAATCATTTTTAAAAATAATATCACAACTTTGTAAATTAAAAAAAAAAAATTTAAAGCAAAATATAAAATCTGAACAATAGTTTTTTGTTATTGGTGATTGCTACAATTGTCAATAAAAATGTCAAGCGCTATTAGCCGAGAGGTCATCATGGCCGCCTTGCAAGCAAGAAGTTGGTTGCAAACGGTTGTGGGTTCGCATCCTGGTCGGTGCTATGACATGAAAAAAAAATGTTTTATGAAAATGATGAAAAATTACAGCTATGTTCATTATAAAGTGTCTCCTTTTTAGCCAATCATAATTTTATTCTTTATGTTTTGTCTTTTAAAAGGAAATATCTTAAAATGAAATCTGTATTTAATCATGAATAATCTTGACAAAAAAATAAATATATAAACAGACTATGAAAAAGATACATTGTAATTTTTAAGATTTAAACAAAAGAATGCTCTCAAATGCCCTCACAAGAATTCTAGGAACTGAAACAAACAAATCAATCAATAGCGTTGTTAGCTTTTTGTAATACTTTACCTGAGCAATACTGATATTCTAAGATTATTTTTTACTTAATAAAACAAATATTGATTTCGTTTTTTTTTTATATATGTCAAATGCATTGACCAGGAAGCAAACCCAGGCCAGCTAATTGGAAGGCAGCTATGCTAACCACTAGGCCACCAATGCTTGATTGATAGTTTTAGATTTTGTTCATCAAATGAACACAAGATCAGCAAATAAAAACTAAAGTTAGTTGAAAGACTGGATTTCTAAGAGATCAAAATACCGTTACTGAATTTATATGTATTTGAAAATATATTTATTGTTTATTTTGGGCAATAAAGGAGTTTTAATCACACAATTGTTTAAGGCTCTTTATTAAATACAGTTTGTAATTCCTAATTACAATAGTTTGTGGAATAAGAAACAAAGTTGAAGAAAGATACTTTGCATAAATTGAAATATGAATAAATATCACATTGAAATAATTAAGCTTGTATTCTAATTAACTATTGGAATAGTTGGATGATGAAAAGAGCTGTGAAATAAAAGTATATATTATTATATGAAACAACTCAATATAAAATAATATTTTATTGTAATGATCCTTTTTATCTTTAAAAAGAGAGCAATGTGAATAAAATAACATATCTTCAAATTATCCAATATATTTGCACATGAATATAATATTAACAAATAAAAATGTGTACTGAATGTTTATTTAATGTTCTGAATTAGCTAATAATAACACGTGATATGCATAGTCTCTAATATATTAAAATATAGCTTGAATTGCAAAAGAATAAACTCAATTTTGGAAGAATATTAAACATTTGAATATTCTTAATCATATTAATAATTTGTAAGGCTATTTGATTTTTGGAATTCTCTTACAGAGATTGGTTTTCAGTTACAATAAATATATAAATTGTTACATTTTCATTTACCATTGTCAAACTTTCTACACTCACAACTTTGACACCATCCAGTTCAGATAAATACAATAATGATTATTACTAATCATTATCAAAACGAGAGATTATCTCTAGCACAGCTATAAACTTTAATCATTATTATATTTATCTGAAATGGATGATGTTAAAGTTGTGAGTGTAGGAAGTTTGACAATGGTAAATGAAAATGTAACAATTTACTCTAGATAAATACTTTTCATATAATAAAGATATATATGAGAGATAATGATCTGGGTCAACTGATGAGTGCTGGTTCAGCACAAAATGCATCATTATTTAAAATTTTTTAAAAAAAATGAGGAAGTATAGAGGTGTTTATTATATCTATAAATATATAAATATGTGAATAGATAATGAGATGATCCACAATAAGCAATTACAAAAAAAAATTACAAAATGAAATTTACTTAACATAATAGTAATTACAAAATAAAACATTATATATTATTTAAAAAAAATAAATATTCTTTACCTAACAACATACTATTTAGTTGGTAACTATTAATGTATAATGTTCAATAAACTATTTCTAGAGTCGTGTTTACCATGTTAAGAACAGTATATGGAAACCAAAACTGATTATATATCAGTATAATATTACTAAAATTAATATAATAAATAATTTAAGCAATATGTTTAATTTGTTCATAACTTTAACATACTTACACAGTAATTACTTTCAGAGATAATGTGTATGATGAGACAAGTAAGTATGTTTTAGCTTGAACTAAATGATAATGGAAATAATAAATTCTATTGGCAAATTGCCACAACCTTATTAGGTTATTATCATATCTCACTTTATCCTTCAGAAAATGAACTAGTCCATATTTCATCATATCTAGACCAGATTGAACATTTATTGCCACTAACCAATAAGCAAAGAGAATGCATAGCCAATGGCAAGGACCAAAAGGTAATGATGCTTACTGAATCTGAATGCTTCCATTAAGGTTGGAGATCTGGTAATAAATAGTCAGGTTTTGTGAAGGTAAGGGAAATAATAATTACCAAATCTGAAAGACAATATGCGTTCTCCAGAGAACAACAGTTAAACCTGAATAAGAGTAGCCTATTTTTCCATATACAGTCAAAGAAAACTCCTGCTAAACTTAACAGCAGTGATCATTCTCTGAAATTTTGCTGTTTAAGCTAACATTTAACACAGCCAGATAAGTTCATGTTTAGGACCAGAAGTTCCAAAGCAAAGCTGCCTCAATACAAGTGTAAAGTCAGTTGAAAAGATCACTTTACCTACTCATGAAGAAAGCTCTCAAGTACACTAAAAATGAGTAGAGAAATCTATAAGGGCACCTACAGTCCCTTCTTCAATAGTTCACATTTAGACAGTAATAGGCGGAGTATAGCCATCATTACTTAAATCTGTAAATATTGTAAATATATTATAAATCAAGTGTATGATTGTATCTATATATTACTAATAAATATGTTATTAAAACATGTATATTCATTTGTGTTTATATGAGTAATTCGGGCTAAATAAATATAACAGATTCAGTGCAGTTTGCCAACAATATATTTTCCCCCCAACAGCTGGAAAAAAGAATCAAAGAACAAAATCTCTTGACCGAGTGGGTCATTAGATTTTGTCATTATTCAGAAAAATTGACTGCAAACATTATTGGTATGTTAATAAAATTTTGTAAAGTTAATCAGAGTGGTTACTCTTAGATTAAAGACAGAAACTTCCCTTATTGGGTTGATAGATTTTGTCTTTATCAGAAATTGACAGTTATACACACAGTACTTTATTAAATAAACATTAAAAGATCATTCTCAGTGGAGATTTACATAAATTAAAAGAATTTTTTTTATCTCTTATGATATAAAAAGGAGAAAAATAACAGAATGGCAATATTGGTTTCATAGAAGCATTTGATCTGGCTTACCCAGAGAATTGGCCAAGCTGTAAAAATCAAACAATCTTTTATTTGCAGACCAATCAAATCAATAGACCTGAGTTGAAATTAGTCAAGTTTATTACAACAATAGAACCCCAGATTTATAAAGTGCTTAAATCACAAACAGGGTCAGAGTTACCAGTTTACCTAGATTTTGGAAAAGCATTATCTCTACTAACCAACTTTTTTACTCCTAAACCCCTAACAATAATGCAGAGATATTATTTCAATCTTTGTGTCTAAAGGGAAGGAGAAAAAATTAAAGATTTTGCTGTTTAAATTCATTCCTTGGCATTAAAATGTGATTTCAATGACTTTCTTAATGAAGCTCTTTAAAATCATTTTATCTGTGGAATAAACAAATAATAATCTTACAGTTAAACTATTAATGAATCCTAACATGAACTTTGAATCAGCTTTGTCTCAAGCAACACTAGCAAAATCAACAACTAGTCAAGCAAACCATTGGTAAAAATAAATTATAATATTCAATGTATTGAGCAGAACACTGGGTTGGTCAAGCACCCAGTTGACAGCTTAAATAAATCAACAACAATGAATAAAAAGTGTTGTTACAATTGTAATAAACTGATACATGCACACACAGAATGTCCACACTGCTATACTGTTTGTCATAATGCAAGCATGTCAATCACATAAGAACTGCTTGTTTTAAAATGAAACAATAAGTTGTTAAAGGCAGAATGGATAAATCCATTCCAAAAAGGTGAAAAGGCAATTTAAATTAAAAAAAACTAATTGTCTGTATAAACAACATGAGAAATAGTGTCTCTGTTTTCAAAAAGAGTTATTATTAATGATACAACAGTCATAATGGAACTGGACACAAGGTCTGCAATGTCCATAGTGTCAAACAAGACCTGGTATATCATTAATAAAAATAAACTTCAGCTGCATCCTAGCAGCAAATCAATAACTAGTTCAGCCTATTCATAAGGAATGTCAACTAAGTACAGTGTTTATTAATGATAACAGAATTTTATAACACATTTACATATTCTATATACAAGCAAATGTAAAAAGAAGTATAGTCCAACATCCTTTCTACTTTCTGTTGGAATCCCATAATGTTCTGATGTGTGCATTTTATATTTATACAGTTTATATTTATCCAAGTCTCCATGTTTCACTTTAAAACTATGAACTTTTATGAGTGATTTCAAATTTAAAACAATATCCCATACTTACGTTTAAAATAATTTATTATAAACTCCAATTGTACTTTAATATGTTTGCCACCATGCGATGAATTTAATCTTTATATGGTTATACTTGTATTTTCAACAGAAATGGATGATTCGCCTTTCATGGCAGAAGTTTTATTGTTGACTCCTTATTGTTCATCATAGTCTTGAAATAAATTATGAGTATATCCACTAGACTTATGCTATTAAGTTGTTTATGTGTTTTGAAAGTGAGTTCTGAAGATCCTGTTCTTTTTATTTTAAAAAATGATGTTCTATAATATATCGTTTTCTTGGTAAGCTTCGTAATATTTAACATCATTCAGGATCAAGTTCATTTGCTCATTCATTCATTTAATTTCTTTTCCAGTAACACTGCATTTCCTGCTGTTAAAATATCTTTTTTTAATATATATATACTCTATAAATTAGAATAATAAAACATATTCAATTTACATAAAGAAAGTTCATTTCCATTCTTACTCATTTTATATATACTAGCTAATGTTTTAGACATTATTTTAAATAGATTAACAATTTTTTAATTATAATGTTTTTTATTAATCATTCAATATTGTTTATGTCAACACATAACTTCACACATATACATTCCAATAACAATTCAATGTCTCATTTGTTTATGTTTAACGATACAATTAGGATGTTGACTATATCAAATATTTTTAGGTTATTTCTTTTGTTATGTCTTTCTTAGGATAACATAACCAATATTAAAAAAATCACGGAGCTTGAGCTCAAATTTCACTATTACATTATATTGTCTTAAAACCTATAATATATTTATCAGTCAAGCCTTCGATCTGACTTCGAAGCCACGCCGAATAAACCCAAAATGCTTTACTTGTCTTATGAATTTTTAAAATAATCTGATCTCTATCAACGTAGATAATAATCCAATATTTGTAAATGAATATTCTTTACTAGAAAGTAAAACTACTCCTACCAAGAAATTGATAAGCCTAGTGAAGAATGACTTCTATTTTTTTTTAGGGATGCTATGTGAAAAATTATTGAAGACGCCATTTCCTGCAAGGGGCTTATTTGATATCTGTTTGAACACAGTTATATATATATAAATAATTGTGTCGTTGTATGTATTTTTATCAATTTTACTTTTAAATCATTGAAAGTATTTTTTTTTTTGCAACATAGGTTTTCTTTATATTTTAACTCTATCGTATTATTAGACATTAGTAGCATAATATTACCCTGTTCTTTATTTTACCACCCTCGCTCTTTCTTTTATTAACTTTATGGCAATTTGTTAAGGTGCGGGGAGAATTTAAATTGAAATGATATAATTTTCATCTCAAGGCTGTGTTGCTCAAAGAAAAAGACAGAAACTCAAGATGTTAAATATTAAATTGCTTTAGAAGTCTGGGTAAGTAATAAACTAAAATGGTAAAGTGAAGTTAAAGCGTAACATTTCGTCACATGAAGGTGATGTGGGGCTCTACAAATCTCACATAGGTGAATTCCCCCCACCCCATTAAAAAGAAATAGATTGTATTTTATATTTCAAAATGTGATATCACATTTATAGGAAATATTCTTTTGATTAAAAAAAAAAAGGTAAAATTGATATGCTCCAAGCTATATTGGACATAAGGCTAATTGATTTTGCAGGTAAGTTGAAGACAAATATAAGTTGAATTATTAAAGCAAAGGAGCACAGGCATTTAAGTACGCCAGGTTTTGTGTTTATATATATAAATTCTCTATATATTTATTTTAAAAAAAAGACAATATGCGTATGTATGTGGGTGATAAAATACTTTATATATGTATGACTGATGCGAAAACAATTTTTGGGGGAATTTATTTACGTATGGGAAGAATGAACCAATATATTGGCAGTATCTTATGTAATAGAAAAACTTCTAACAGTTTTCAGCCATATATATAATTATATAAAGTTTTTTTTTTTCATATATCATAGCATCGGCCGGGACGCGAACCCACAACCGTCTGCAACCAACTACTTGCTTGCAAGGCGGCTGCGATGACCTCTCGGTTATAAAGTTGTAACTAAGATCCAGTCAAAATATTATTAGCATTATCATCACAATGGACTACACATAAAGATGAACTTGATAACTGTATTTCTAGTCATTCATTCACACACACACATATAGACATACATTTAAAAAACTTTTCATTTATACATTTCTTAATTACTAATATTCGCGTTATACCAAAATTATTATTGAATTATTCCAATCACCATTTGGATAGTCAATTTCTCTAACATATATATAAATGGAGTAATTTTAACTCTATATGTGCTACCTTTAATATTTTTTATATGTTAAAACTATTATCATAATCATTGATCATTTTTACTAATATCGATTCACTGTAAAGATTTTTCCAAATTTGATCCAGAATCTCCCAATTCATAGCGTTTCTTCTCCATATCATATCAACAACTTTTTTTATTTTTTCTATCCCACTCATGTATTTTCTTTTTATGTATTTTATAATCTTTTGGGATCCAATTTAATACGTTAACTGTACCCAAGCTAAATCCATTTCAATTTTTTCAATTCTTTCAATGATGTAAGTAATACCTGTTTGTCCTCTCAGCCAAGTATTTCAAGTTTAATCCCTTCTTGTTATGTCCACTATGTATAAGACTATGTATTCTTACCCATTGAGTGTCTAAGTTTCAGATTCGTAATTAAAACCTGGCATAAAATTTGTTTTAGCCTTTATTCATAGTACATTTGTTTGCTAGAAATGATAAAATTAATATTTGCTGACTTGTACTGGATGTAAGGCTGCCTTCATAAAGAAAATATTAAATGTGTTGTGCACAAACGTGTATGCATATTTACAAGAGTGCAGCAAGGGAAGTGCAGAAGTGCATTGACATCTGATGCTATCATGACAATGATAGTAAAGGAGGTACAGACAGCGCATTGACACCTAGTGCTATCAAGGCAATGATGGAAGTGCAGCAGTGCATTGATACCTGGAACTATCAAGACAATGATAGTTAAGGAAGTGCACACAGTGCATCGACACTGGGTGCTATCAAGAAAGATATCAGAAACATTTTTCAAAATTGCTACTAACAAAACATTTACAAAAAAAAATCAATAGTTTTTACTATACAAACAATGAGGATTGTCAATTCCTCAACAAGCTTTTTGTTAAATGCTTAGCCAGAGAAAGCATTTAAAATATCTCTGTCAGGAACCCCTTCCCCAACCCCTGGCCATGGTTTTATGCTTTGGCACTCCTCAGAGAGGTACCAAGGTAGGTTCAGACACTAGATCTAAAAATACCAACCCAAAGCCAGCATTTAACTGACACCTACAGGTCTTCAAACCCAGCTACCCTAGCACCTCTCTGAGGTGTACCAAAGCACAAAACCATGGTCAGGTGTTTGGGGGGGGGTCCTGACAGAGAGATATTTTAAATGCTTTCTCTGGCTAAGCATTTAACACAAAGCTTGTTGAGGAATTGGCAATCCTCACTGTTTATAACTTACAAGCTTAAGAGAATAGGGTCATGTGATCTATGAGTCTTATTTTTACTATACCTTTTCTTAAAATTATTATAAGTAGTACTATTATGTATTTTATTAGAATTTTATTTTTGTGCTTTTCTGAGGTGGGTGAAAGTTATAATTAAATTAATTTCCCCAGAATTCCTGATAGGTGGAATCAAAATTACTTTGCCCCATACACCAAAATTGAACTGCTGTGGTAATGCATATATGTTTAAAGTAATAGCTAAACATTTAAATCTAATAACTGTCTGTATATATAAATATATGTACATATGTATGAGAATATATAGAGAAGGGTGTAAATATATAAGTATAAAAAAGGTTGCTTCTACTGTATGATATAAGAGATCATCATCATCATCAACCATTATCAATCCACTGCAGGATGAAGGTCTCTCCAAGTTTAATCCATCTTCTATACGTTCTTGTCGTTGCAGCTGTTATTACTATGTGATTATTCATATAGTATACAAACATGGATGGGCTGCTCACCAACACGCATTAGCCAGCGTGGTGAGTTTATTGGCTTTTTGCCTCTGAGTTTAAGATCAAGAAACACCATGGTCTTTCTTCTCAATGCCTGATAAGGCAGAATGAATGTTTGTATAAATGATAAATATATAAGAGATAGGAAGAGATATATAGAATTGAAGAACTGGGCATTGAAGAGAATGAAATGGAGAAATGGACGAATTTGTTATGTGACTGCTCTCTAGACCTGTCGATAGGACAAAATATTATTGATGAAGTCATACTATGCATTTAATTTGGTTATTTCGATCCATCACTACTTATTCAGGACAATACTTTCACATTAATGCTGCTATATAAGCATTTGCATTTTATTTCTTATTGTTATTTTTGTAAATATTTTAATTTCTGATTTTTGATGTCTTATTTATAACTTTTTGCCAAAATAAATGTCTTTGGAGACTAGATCTCGGGGGCTTTGTATACAAATAAAATAAATGATAGTCCGCACGTCATTAAAAGTAGAACGCTACTGCTTATAAGAATATCAAATTTTTCAAACAATAAAAGGTTTTGTAGCGATATTTTAACTAGCATTATAATAAAGATAAACTTCATGTTTACTTTACAAGAAGTGATGTAAAAGCCATTATTTCCATCTCTCTTTCTCTCTCTCTCTCTCTTTTTTTTTCTATTTATAAACACATTTAAACATTGTTTGTTTTGTTTTTTTTTTACGATAAATATTTGCTAGAGGATAGATTATTATTGTTGTATGAGCATACATATTATCCGTTTACGTACTGCAGGTCGTAATGCGGCTTTCTATATATAATTAAAAAAACAACCAATCAGATCTTTGCAAAAACTGGATCGTTTCACAAATATTTAATGAAAAAAGGCATTATCCACCAGGTTAGTAATCTGCGGATTGTGATAAAATTTGATGGCTTCCCCTATTTTTATCTTTAATCTAAAAACTATCCACACTATCTCATACTACTAATACGCATAACCACACGCATGTAGAAAAAGATAAATAATGACTAATATAAGTATTTCGTGCTACACCAGCGCTCATCAGTTGGTCCAGATTATTATCTCCCCCACACATATATAATCAGTGCTCAGTGTATGTTAAGATAGCAAATCTTCATACTTTAATGGACAGGCTTATCCATTTGCGATCTTAATATAAACTGAGCACCGATTATATATATACGTGGGAGATAAGAATCATATTTCAATGGACAGCTTGTCCATTAAAGTATGAAGATTTGCTACCTTAATATAAACTGGGCACTAATTATATATTTATGTGTGGGAAGATGATAATCTGGACCAATTGATGAGTGCTAGTTCAGCACAATATACATATATTTGTGATTATTTATCGTCTCTATATGTGTGTGGTCAAATGTATCAGTGATATGAGATAGTATGGATAATCGAAGAGTACTTGAAAGTCTGTGTTTAAATCCCCTATATTTACCATTAAGCTTTAGGCATATGAATTAATCTAAAAAATAATATCCATTTCCTGATCAGCAATTTAATTGGTAGCTATCTTAAATAACTATAAGGTATCAACTTAGATTGGATACTATGCCTATTTAAACTTCTCAAATTTTAAAAAAAACTTGAATTGATTTGTGGTTAAGGAATAACATCGTTGTCCCCCAAAAATACAATTAATTATCAAAATTATATTAAAGAAAATAAATGAAATCAGCGGCAATAAAAATTCAATGTATACTTTGACTAGTAAGTAAATCAGCCTTGAAAGCAACAACTTTCTTTTCCAGAAGTATTGGAAAAAGTTTGTTCTCTCTGTGAAATAATAACAATTGAATAGTTTTATTGCCCAGGGGTGCTTAAGAAGTTTGAGTGTTGAAAGTGACAGAGTTGGGCCATGACGCATGGATCGTGGGCCTCAGAGTCTGCCATTTTAAAATATTTAATAGTCTTATGCTCTCAATATAGTGCAATATATGTATCATATTCTTAAATCCAATGGACAGTTTTGATTATTCATCAATCCTTCCTGGTGTTTTTTTTTCTGCTTCATTCCAAATGTTATAATGTACATTTTATAAACAATTTAAATATTTATTTTATTTTTTATGTTATTTGAACCATTATCTTTAATTATCTGCATAGAAAGTTTGAATTTTTTTTTATATTATTTATATATGTGGCAGGTAGCTATGAGTTATAAAGTAACTTTTTCAGTTCTGATAAATCAAGTATTGCATCTTCTAGAATAAATAATTCAAACATTTTATGTCTTATTTCTGCATTATTGTAAAAAATTAATAAAATAACTCTTTCACCATTATTTTTTTATGTTCTTGGAGCATATCAATAAAACTACTCCTACTTACTTAATGGTTTATTTCTGTGAGCAATTCTTATGCCTCTAAGATCTTCTGCAATTAGCAAACCTTTTGCATTTTCATCATAAGATAAAAAGACCTAAACTAGGGATTATTCTTTTAATCAGGATAAACATATAAAAGAGCCTTTTCCCTTCAGTATTTATAGCATTTTAGTGCCAGATTTTTGATGTAAATTCTGAATCAGGGCAGAAGTTTAATTTACTACATGATGATTTATCAAAGAATCTTAGATTTTATTTATGTAGGCAATCTATAATTAATCTAGTTTAGGAATCCAGTTATTAATTAATTAAAAGGTATCTAGATATTCTTATCAAGGTGGTAAGAAAAAGAAGAACAATAAAACTCTCACTGGAAGTCATTTGAAAATTATAATTTCTTTTTAATTTAAACTATTGTCTTTCTGTAAAGAAATATTGAAAAAGTTTTGCACCATTGTAACTATTTAAGCATTTTTTCCGTTATGTATTATGTAATAAATTAAAAAGCAACATCCATGTAAATTCAGACAAATTATTGAAATTAGTAAAATAAAAATTTTAATACATTTTCAGAACTTTTCAGAAAAGTGTTTAGCACCAAAAATGTTTAAGATTGTATTTTACTATTTTCAGTGTTTTAATATGAGTTAGTACTTCCTTTAATTTGCAGACTTCATTGTGGAATTAGGCATTATCTACAGTGGTCATGATCAGGAGTTTAATTCAGGCAAGATATAATTGTAAATTTATCCGGACTCTAGTTAATTATATTTTTAGAAATTAGGTTAAAAGCAACCTAGCTAATATGGTATTTTAGCTAAGAAATAGACAAAAGACCAAACTCTAGATTGACTAAGTGACTCTTGGTAGTGTGAGGCAGTTTGTCTGGGTGAGTTGGGTGAGCTTAATTGGCCTACTTGTGTGTTAACAGTAGACCAGGATTTGGGTCTCCCTTTTACCCAGAATAATACTATCTCATATTTATTTATAATCATGTAATTCTTATTTATGTTTGTAATTCTAGCTTTCCTTTTAATTTACCATGTATACATATTTGTCACTGTAAACATTGTACTTGTTTAATAAATATTTTGAAAGAAAGATGGAAATCATGAAAAACCTCTTATCTAACTAATGTCATCTGGTAATATTTTATTTATTTTTTTTTATAAGACAATGTTGTAAAGATCATTATCTGACAGCAGGCTATTTGAAAATTGATTTACATTATTTACATATATATTTACCTCATAATACAATAGATCTTCATATGAAATATATGTTGAACATCAATTTGAACCCAATACATTGATTTATAATTGATTATTTGCTACAATCTTTAAAAAAAAATTCAAGCCTTTTTTTTAATACCTGCCATTTTTTTAATATGGTAGCCAATTTTGTGTGAGTTATCGTGTTATAGAATAGTATCTTCATTAACTTGCATAGATAGCAATGTGGTTTTATAATATAAACATTAAATAGGAGGTATCTGATACCACTCATAAGAAAAGTATTGCTGTGTGACATAATTTTTTATTATTACAAGCATTATTTACAATATTTGTATAAAAACATAGGAAAAATATAGCAGATCACAAAAAATGGAACTTCTGCCTAGGATTGGTCGGTTGTTGTTTTTCAGGAAAAGAACAATCAGTTATTATAATAAATAAATTTGATATGTATTATTGTAAACATTATTTAAAATAAATATTATATTTTTTTTTCTTAACCATAGAATGCAAAAAAAAAACATTATATATAAATTAAATTGAGAATATTGTATAATGATTTACTATGGCCATATAGGAAAACAGTTAAAAGTAAGAAATAAAGAACATAACAATGTAATTAATAGATGAGATGACAAATCTGCTTTATACATTCATTATTTAACTCATGAGCATAAATAGATGCTACAAAAAATATTAAACCTTCAAATCACATTAAAAATTCAATAAGACAAATATAAAAAACATCTTATATTAAACATAACTTAAGTAATTGTATGAATATTTATAAAACTTCAGTAAATTTAATTAATAACTGGCCAATTAAAAATGAATAAAAAATTATATACTAAAGTATTATACATAAAGTTATATAAGATATATTTTTATTTATTTTTTATATTGTATTATACGGTCATTTTTTAAACTTTTATTGAATCACTATATCATAATTTTATTCTATTTTATTCATGTTATATTTTGTGATTGTTATTTTACTTCCATTACAGAACACTAGATGGTGTTCCATCTGCAATAATTGATTAACACTAAAATAGATGCTTAACATTTGAGAAGGGTACACAATTATATGCCAAATAAGGCTTTTTCGTATAATTTTTACTATAAATATATAACTGTTATATATATGATATTTATATTATTCATTATAATTTATATGAAAAAAACAATATAATGAACTTCATTAATTTCTATTTTTTGATATAAATATACAATTATAATTTTTTCCATTGTTATTATCAATATAGATATTATATATACATATATTTAATATTTTCATGATTGTATAATATAAATAAATTATTTTTTGGGTAATATCCCCTATTGACAATGGCGGATGCTAGTTCGTCGAAATATCGGTATATAATAGAAAATAGTACACGGTTTTACCTAAAAAAATAATTTATATATATTATAACTACTAAGTAAATTTTATTCATAATATAAATAAGAATTTTGAAGAACAAGGAACTGAATTATCTACAAAAGTGAATTTAGATAATTATTGAGTTGGTTATTTGCAAATTTCAACTAACAATGTAAACCTAGCTTTCTTATAGAAGAAATAGATATAGAGATGAGAAGCTTCTCAGAAATACCTGTTTAAATGAATTATTAACTGCGAGTTATTTTTGTAAAGATAGACTGAGTAACAGCAAGAAGTGATATCAGTTTTGTTGGAAACACAAACAGTATTTATAAAATAACAAAAATAATCTTAATATATATATAAACTTAAAAGAATACTTAGAATTTATGATTTTTTGCCAATTATATCTCAGTTATACTTTAAGTTGAAAGTTGACTTAACAGATCATTAAACATATTATTTCAGCAATATTTATTATTATTTATTCATCTTTTAAATATTTAAAATAATAATAAGTTAATATATTTATATATAAAGTAATGTTTCTAGTTAGAGACAATAAAGAATTGAAAGTTTCAGTAGCATAAGATTCGTCTTTGAAATAATGGTACTTCGCAATAATCTCATATTAGAAACTGGACCTATGCTATTACGGAAATATTACAATTGAATGATTTATTCTGTTTTCATTCATGAATGTATTTTATTAGAAAAAAAAAACATGTTAGAGCTATGTGTAAAATAGTTCTATAATTAAAACAATGTTATGAAGGCAAAATAATTATCATCTTTGCTTTTAAAATATATGTTTTACTTGTAGAAAAAATATATATTTAAAAATATGATTATAGTTTAGAACATTACTATAGTTCTATTTAATTTATAATTAGTTATGCTAAGAATCTTTTATATTTTATCAATATTGCTAATTTATATTTATTATTATTTTTAAAAGTTAGCCAAATAGAATATATATATTCAAACAGGCAAAACTCTCTATACGTATTGTCACTCAGTGCAAGACAGAGTAATTAATGATGCCAGAAGGTCTGTGCATAAAATCCCATCTAGTGCATACTCATCCAATATCCTCAGACTAGTTTCTGGCTTGTGATCTTCATCAATGATAGCCTTGTACCTGAAAGCATGACACTAGGTGCTCTCAGATCCAAGGCTCCTCATTGATGAATGCTACATGCCAGAAACTAGTCTGAGGATATTGGATGGGTAGGCACTAGATGGGATTTTATGCACAAACCTTCTGGCATCCATTGATTACTCTGTCTTGCACTGAGTGGAAATACATATAGAGAGTTTTGCCTGTTTTAATAACAGTTATAAGCAAGCATAAGAAATGATGATCATGTGATGTTTAGAAGACACATTAATATTCATAAGAATAAAAGCTTGTTATGATACATATGTATTTTGATTATACTTACAAATAAATATATTTATTGCATGAATGATGAAGGGAAGAAACATTCTCATTATTTAAAGAAATTTATTTCATCAAAAATACCAGACGTGCGTGTCATTTAGTTAACATAAAAATATTAAGTGTAATTAATAGCTTAAACTATAACGAATAAAATTTACAAACTCTATACACTCTTAAATTACATGAATAAACACATATGGAAAAAGCAAATACACCCCTATATGCATTTTTGGAAGAACCAGTGATCATCAGCTAGCCCAAATTCTTTCCAAAATATGTCTATTCATTCATAGCGAGCAGTTAAAATTTAATTTTCAAATGTGACATTATTTAAAAGCATTCAATTTTTAATAAAATCATATTAGATAAATATTTATTAATAATCATTTTAACAGGCTATAATTATTGTTACTTTGTTTAGCCTAGACATAGATTTTAAACTGAATTAGTGCTTGATATATCAATTACTAAATCCCAGCAGGAATATTATTAATTTGATTCCTCTCTTTTTTTTATTTGTAAATAAATACTAAACTATACTAATGGAGTTATATGTAGAAAAATATTTGGGCCAACAGATAGTGGCTGGTTGACTCAGAAATATATCTTGGGGATCATTTGATTTTTTAAAATCTATACTTATATTCAAAATGAGAGTGGAGTTATTAAGTTTTATTATATAGTGCATATCTGCGCACATAAGAAGAAACAGGGAAGCGTTAAACGGGGTTCAATAATTGATATGTAATCTGTCAGTTTAAAGTTTATATAAGAGTTAAATAATAATTGATGCCCTAATAAAATGATTAGTAGAATTTTTTAACTTTTATCCAAAATAATGTTGTCAAAAATAAATGTGTTGTCAAGCGTTGATGGCCGAGTGGTTAGCACAGCCGCCTTACAAGCAGTTGTCCCGGGTTCGCTTCCTGGCCGACGCTTTGACATATGAGAAAAAAAATGTGCTCATATAATAATGCACTCCTAAGTTGAATTAAATATGGTATAAAAACATTTTTTTTAAATTCGAAAATTTTCCATAATGAAGAACTATTTTAAATAATAGATGATGAGAACTTTATGGGGCATTATTATACAGTACCAACAATAATTTTGAAGCATTGGAGACAAATTTTCCATTAAAAAAATATTAAAGAAAGCACAGAAATACTTAACCTATTTAAAATAAGATGAAAAGGTAATTTGTTCAAATTTAATTAAAATTAAAAAAAAGGTTTTTTGAAATTTGATTCTCAAAGTAATTAAAGTAGATATTTAAAAAAGAAAATACTAAATGTAATGTTCTAAAATTTTAATGATGTAAATTAAGAAGTAAAATAAAAAATGATGAGGAAAAAAATAGATGGACCACTGTCAAAATGCTCAAGATTGTAAGTGAAAAAAATATATTTTTAAAAAAATTATAGACAAAATTATTAATATTGATTGGGCATATGTATTTATCTATAACCCAAGTATGAATATGTTACTATTAAAGTAATAAATTCAGTTATTATTAACAATTACCAGTTATTACTAATAATTATGAGTCTTTTGGTCAAAGTGATAAAATATACAAAAAAATCACATTGGCCAGGTAATTATTGATAATTACCAGTAGGAGTCTAGGTAAATGTTATAAAAATATATGGAATCTGGTAAATGTAATATATATATATATATATATAGTATAATATTATTTTGATATTTAGTGATTTTTTTACTTATCTTTGTAAATATTTTCACATTATGATAAAATTATACAAATAAGGAATACAAAATAATATGAAAATTTTAATTAGGTAAAATTTTTACACTTTTATAAAATTACAAATATTACAACATATTTATATATAATATAATATTGCAAAACTATTTATATTTGCAGGATAAGCTTTTGCGGCATTTAGAATTGCAAAGAATTTTTGATTTTTTACATTTGCAGTGATATGAGTCACAACCATCTAGGCAATTGCAATGTTTGAATTCTTGACCACCTAAATTGGAGTTCCTATTAGCACAATCTCTTAAACTTATTTCCATGCTAGGAATATCATTAATTGAAATAAAGTTTTCTTTGCAAACTGTAAATTCATTCCTGGCATAGAATTGATTTAAAATGCCAAAATTTGTACCAATTTTATATAAGTTATTATTTTTAATTGACATTATATCAGCAAAAATATTCCAGTTATCTATCAGCTTTAGTCCTATCTATGTCTTGGCTTCTTTAACTGAATGCATTCTCCTACTTTGTAATATAGAAATTTAGTCTTAGAATGTTGTAACATTTTTTTCAGTTTTTCTTTGTATTTATATATTGGACTATTTCCATAAACTAATATATTGAATGTTTTTAGAAAAAAATGTATTCCAAATACATTCAACTATTATCAATAGAAAACAGGTTAGTATATGCACAACATTTCAAGGGTATTATTCTTTCAACTTCTCCAAGTGTTGCTGAGCTGACCAGTAATAGTACTAGCATGGGAATTAAACCTGAACTCTTAGAATCATGAATATTAAATTTTAAGGTGATTCTCTAATCAACTGAGTCATACTGCCAAAGGCAACAGTCAATAGAAGTTTCATATGTTTCCTATAAGGTTCTTCCTGATTTTTCCACTTTGACTTAAGAAAAAAACTGATTAGTAGTTTCCATACGTTGTGTATCATCACCCTAGGTTGACTTATGGAGTTGTTCACCATTGTCATGTGATCTGCTCTTTTAAATTTTCTTCTTGTTATCTCTTTATCTGTCCAATATTTTGTATTTTTTCCAATTAAACATACATTCATTGGTACATACATAGTCTGCTCCTTAGCTACAACTATTTGCTCTCTTCTAATCAACAATTTATGTTCTTGCAAGTGCTTCTCAACAAGACAACTGATCTCACCAAGACACATTTTTTTTCTACATTTCAAGTTTAGGCTTTGTAGATATTAGAATTCCTTGTATTGTGGTATAAATCTGAAAAGCATTTCAACATTATACTAATTGTAGATTTTTCTTAATTTGTCTGCTATTTTTGGTATAAATGAGTACACTACAGTATTAATAATTTTTTTTTCTTTTAATTTTTATTTTTGTTACCTATTTAAGGTTTTTTGAATAACAGCTGATGGATAACCATTTTTCATAAGAGTTTGTTCTATATAGATCTTTTCTTTTTTCAAATCATTTTTGCTCTGTTTTATAGTGATAATATAACTCCATGTTCTGTGTTTCTGACATGATTGGATGTATAGGATAAACATTTTTATGTATCTGTGGGTTTTTTATAAACTATAGTTTTGATTTTGCCATGAGGAATTTTGTCACAAGAACATCTAACAATACCAATTTTTGTTTTTGTTCTGATTGTATTGTGAATTTAATTGAAGGGAATATGTTGTTGATGTGTTCCCTGAATGTTTGTAGGAGTGCTTCATCATGTGACCATACAACAAATGTATCATCTACATAATGAAGCCAATCTTTAGATGGTTATGGAGTAATTTTTATGGCTATTATTTTAAGTTCTTCTACATAAGTATTACTAATCAGGTGACAATGGTGAGCCCATAGCCATTCCTTGATTTTGTTGGAAAAATTCTGTGTTATATTAAAAGTAGGTTGTTTTATGTAGAATATTAATAGTTCTACTATAATATCAATAGGAAGAGTTATTCTGGTTTGTAAACTATTATCACCATTTAATATTTTCCTTGCAATAGAAATGTTTCTTCATATGGTACATTTTAATAAACATTCCACATCAAAGCTTACCAATAAGTCAGTTATTTCAATTTTCACATTATCGATTAATTCTACAAGGTGCTTAGAATCCCTTACAAAGAACTAGGTCTTTTATGCCAAAAAACTTAGAACTTTGAGAAGTCTTTTATGCCAAAAAACTTAGAACTTTGAGAAATCTTGACAAATTTTGAGAAGATGAATTTCAAAAACTAACAATAAATCTTAATGGAAGATGATCATTATGGATTGCAGGCAGACCATAAAGATGAGGAATTTGCTGAAATATGATACTTTACTTTTTTTCTGAATCACTGAAATACCTGAAAATGTTTCTGAATAATAATTATGATAATAGTGTACAAACCAGAACAACTTTTTCTATTGATAATGTATTGGAATTATTAACATTCTGCATTAAAACAAACTAATTTCAATACAGCACAGATTCTTCCAACAAAATTAAGAAATGGCTATGGGCTCACCACTGTCACTCCTGATCAGCAATATTTGCTTGAAACAACTTGAAACTATAGCCATAAAGATTACTCTATATCCATCTAATGTTATGGCCACATGGGGAAACATTACTACAATCTTTCTGGAAATATACCAACAACATATCCCCTTCAATTGAAATCACAATGGAATCAGAACAGGAACAAAAGTTGGAATTCCTAGGTATTATTGTGACAAGAGTCCCTCATGACAAAATCAAAACTACAGTTGACAGAAAACCCACACATACAAGAAAATACTTAGCCTATACATCCAAATACACCAGAAATATAAGCATAGAATTATATTATGACCCTGGAACAGAGCAAAAGATGTTTGTTCAAAAACCAATGATATGAAAATAAAAGATTTATATAGAACAAACTCTTATGAAAAATAGTTGTCCATCAGTTGTTATTAAGAAAACTTTAAATAGATAACAAAAATAATCATCAAAAGAAAGAACAATTATTGGTACTGTAATGTACCCATACATACAAAAATAGCAGACAAATTAAGGAAAATCTACAACCAGTGTAATACCACACTACAAGGAATTCTAACATCAATCAAAGCTGAAACTTTCAATGCTGAAAAGTAAAAAAAAAATGCATCTATGAAATACCATGTGAATGTGAAGAGCATATATTGGTGAGAATATTTGTCCCATTGAAAATCACTTGCAAGACCACAAACTGATAATTAGAAAAGATTGTCTAAAGTAGCCAGCCCTGTATGTTCAATTGGGACAATATGAAAATATTGGATAGATAAAAAGAGAAAAATTTAAAGGAGCTGCTCACATGACAACTGGTAGAAAACCTCATAAGTCAACACACTGTGACTATACACAATGTTTAGAAACAACTAATCAACTTTACTATTAAGAAAAAGTGGAGAAATCAGGAGGAATCTCATAGATAAGTATATGAAATTTCTACAGACTGTTGCCTTACACTGGATGACTCATTTGGTTAAAACATTATCTTAAAATTTAATATTCAAGAACTTAAGAGTTCAAGTTTGATTCCCATGTTAGTACTGTCATTCATATGTCAACAACACCCAAAGAAGGGGGAAGAATAATACCTCTTGAAACATTGTGCATATACTAACCTGTGTGCTATTAATAATAGTTGAAAATATTTGAAAAATTTAAATAAAGTTAAATTTTTCTAAAAACATTCAATACTTACATTAGATGATGGTAATAGTCCAATACATAAATACAACTAAAATACCATCATTATAAACATTCAGGAAAACATTAAGAATCTTCTTTGATCTGATCACTATTTTCAATACTACCAATATATTTTTTCTTTATTATCTTCCATATTATTTGGCAATATTTCAAAAAAATATGGTTGATCTATAACCAACACTCTCATTTCTACGTTTGTTCACATCTTCATCAGTTATTAATTGAAAGTGTTCCACATTATCATTATTCTCTGCTGTAATATCACAATCCTCTTCTGAAGCAGCTCTCTGGAGTTCAGCATCATTATTGGATTGATCTTTTAATATCATCTCAAGGTCTTTTTCACTAGTGATTTCTGATAAAGTTTTAACTGGCAAGTATGCTTTCAAACCTGTTCTAGATTTACAACCAAATATAGCCTCATAGGGAATGCACCTTTTTCAGAGTGATGAATTCTATTTTCCATAAATTGAATGAATTTTAATCCTTCTAATAATTTGGTTATCTTGTTTGTATCAAGTGAGGTAGATAACATATTTTCAATGTCTTGATTTGCTCTTTCAACTGAGCCTTGTGACTGTCTCAGTTTTCCATGAATGATTTTAAGTTCACCCCACATTCCACAGACTTCTTTAATAATTCTGTTCACAAATTCTCAGTCATTATCATTTTAAAAAATGCACGGTACTCCAAATATTATAAATATATCCAATAATAGGCAGGCAACTTCCTTGCATGTTTTGTTTTTGAACAATTTTTGTAAGATGGTCTTGATAAATCATTATAAATTTATAATCCCTATCTGTTTAAAATTACATTTCTATCAGATCAATTTAACATCCCAAATTGAATTGACAGCTTTTAATTGGTTTCACAATGAGCCCTAATTTTGGAATGCTTACTTTCGTTTGATAGGGTTCACAAAGAATTAAATATGACATAACAATTTCTACAGTAATGTTCTTATACCTCGCATTAAGCTCTTTCATCATCCAGTTTTACCCAGCTTCACCAAATGCAATATTGTTGTCATGCATTAATTGAAAAATTTTCTTTCAAAAAAGTGTAATATATAATTGATTCATTTTCATTTTTAACTAGTATGAGATGTTTTTCAATACTTTTAATTGTTACAATATTGTACTTGTAATATTCATTAAGGCTGTAGCCTCAAGCACATGCGTATAAAATGCGATAGTAGGGACCTCTACAGGTCTTAATCCACAAGCTTACTCTTTCTGCTTGTGGATTAAGACCTGTAGAGGTCCCTACTATCGCATTTTATACGCATGTGCTTGAGGCTACAGTCTTAATGAATATTACTTACGTAATCAATGTGCGTTTAAATAAATTTAATATTGTACTTGATAAATGTTGGTATTCTACAGGTGATTTGCTGAAAAACTTCTCTTTGTTTTCTTTAACTTTAAGTAAAATGAATAATATTCTTCTCTTGTAAATAACTGATTTTTTTTTTGTTTTCAATTTTAAGGTATTGATTTGATCATTAAATAACTGATTTTTTTTTTGTTTTCAATTTTAAGGTATTGATTTGATCATTAATTCATTTTTTCATCATGTCTAAACCCTCTATTATACATATGGGTAATATAAAATTAATGAAAATGTAAAAACAATATGCCAGCCACACTAGTGATAGATACAAATAAAAAAACAATCCCTTTCAGTAATGTAGTAATCAGCACTAAATGAATGGTTAGCAAAAACATCACAGTGATATGACTTATTCTTTCCTCTGGAATATGGAGAAGCTGTCACTCTAACATATTGAAATTTATTAAATTTAATGTAGATCATGAATCTAATGGCATTGAAATATATTAACATAGATGCAATCCTAATGGTACTGGAATGTATTAAATTTACTGTTGATAGTTGTGAACCTAACGTCATTGAAATTTATTAATTTTTCCATTAACAGTTGAGAATTATGAATAATTACTAGTTCATATGATAATTTTTTTAAATTAATTATTTTGACTATTTTATTTGGTTATTATTAATAATAACTAATAATTATTAATACAAACTAATTAATCACTTCAACTGTAAATGATATATTGAATTGGAAATAATACCATAAGTTAATTGTTCAAACAAAAAACGAGCTAAAATATTCAGCCAATTATCTGGTATTCACACCACTGCTCATTGAAAGAATATTACAGCTTATGATGAATCAGATTTTTAAGCATGAAATAAAAACATTATTCAACATTTACTAGGACTGTTAAATAGTCTAAGACAGAGTTTACAAATTACAAATTATAGTGATGTACAATATTATAGTCCAAACATGCATATTACTAAACTAGAAATAAGATATAAATTAACTCTTAACCAAACTTTAAACATATCAACCAATCAAATTGCTATTAATTATGTCCTCATAACCTTTAATATTTGTATAATCATTATAATCTTATTGATTTTTATTATACTATGGTTGTATGAAATATACCAAACGGTTTACTCTTAGTGCAGGTATATTTTAGAATTTAAAAAAGAAAATGGTTTTGTTAAACACCTCTATAGTTCCTTAGAAAAAAACTGTTCTCTGTCAGATGGTGAATAATGTCCCTAATATAAAAATATTTGTTTTGTAAGAACTGATTGCTAATTATTTTAGTTTGATGTTGGTAAATGTAAATTTCTGGCAACTTGATTGACTATCTTGTTTAAAATTTGTTTGAGTAAGTAATTTCTGATAATTTAATGTTGTTTATCTTCTACTCAAATGTTCACTGAAGTAAATCATGTTGTTATCTGATATATATATATAATTTTGTAAGTTGATTCCACATATATTCACTTATTTGTGCATCAAAAAAATTAATTTTATTATATAAACATTTTTAAACAATTGCATTATAAAGAGCCACATGGTGTTATGGTATGCTCATCTCCCACAATCATGATCTGATGTTCATTTCTGGATGTATTAATATCTTAACCAACAATTTTAAACACTTTTAGGTAGTTATTTTTATTAAAACAGGCAAAACTCACTATATATATTTTCACACACAGCAAACTAGAGTAATCAATGGATGCCAGAAGGCTTGTGCATAAAATCCCCATCTAATGCCTACTCATCCAATATCCCCAAACTAGTTTCTGGCTTATGGCCTTTGTCAGTGAGGAGCCTTGGATCTGAGAGCACTGCACCTAGATCTTAGGATCTAATGCAACCCTCCAGCAAACACCTTTTATCTCCATTTAACTACAAAACTATGAGTCTTAAACTGAAAACACCTTAATGTTTTCAATCCAAGCCTATTAGCTTATATAGTCATATAGGTCTTGAACCCAGTTCAGTACCCATACATTTTGCTCTCAGATCCAAGGCTCCTTACTCATGAAGGCCATAAGCCAGAAACTAGTCTAGGGATATTGGATGAGTAGGCACTAGATGGGGATTTTATGCATAAGCCTTCTGGCATCCATTGATTACTCTAGCTTGCTGTGTGTGGCAATTTATATAGTGAGTTTTGCCTGTTTTAACAACAGTTATTCACAAGCATAAGAGGAGGTGGTCATGTGATGTTTATTAGTTATTTTTATATTCATTCTACATTTTTTCAGCTGAATGGTAAAAAAATATAGTACTTATGAATAATCATGGACATCAACTTTGGTAGCCATGTTCTTTTTAATTATATATTTTCAATGGCATAGTTATCCTGTAAACCGAATGAATATATTTTACTTGTTAATATTAAAAAATATCAATAATTTGATTATAAATTCTTGCTAAATTTAAAAAATAGCAATAAATTTATTATAAATTCCATTCACAGAAATAGCACAAAACTAGGACAATAAATTTTAAATAAAATAAGTTTAATAATTCAAGCTATGCGATTTTATTTTAAAAACAAAAAGTGACTAACTTGGTTATTCATAGTAGCAATTAGTGTTTAAATATATATATCAACTTTTTCTCAAATATATCAATAAACCACATGTAAGTTTTAAAAAGAAATTAAAAGTGTTTGCTACCTGTAGAAAATATTCATATATTAAAAACATGCATTTTATTATGTATTAAGCTTTTATTTTTATATGTTTTGATTCAAAATATTATTATTATTATTATTATTATTATTATTATTATTATTATTATTATTATTATTATTATTATTATTATTATTATTATTATTATTATTATTATTATTATTATTATTATTATTATTATTATTATTATTATTATTATTATTATTATTATTATTATTATTATTATTATTATTATTATTATTATTATTATTATTATTATTATTATTATTATTATTTAATTCTATATATTTGTGATTTAACTAATAATTATTTTATATCATTGGGATAATCTCCAAACTTCACTTAATCTTTCAAAAGTAACCTTTATTAGTAAAAGGATTACAAAAATTTTGGGTACACTTACCCATTGAGAATTACAAAGTGTTCAATGTGACAAACAAGGTAAAACAATTATTGATTATATAAAGTAAATATGCTTGATAACAATTATGTCCATTAAAGAGTTGCTATAATGTTGATATTAATGTGTATCTGAACATGAGTATCTATACATGGATCTACATGGCCCAGCTACTGAGAAGCCATCCATCACCCAATGATCCCACCCCTGGGGCCCTGAAGCAAAGACCCAAATGCTTCATCTGAATAGGTGGACAAGTCCAGCATTGTGCCAACCACCACAACAGGCAGTGAGGTCCAAGGCTCAAGTCCATTCTATTTCTGCAAATTTAAAGAATTAACTACCTTATAATCTTAGCTCAGTAAGTGAATTTTGGAGATTATATCGAAGATATAAAATGATCATTACTTAAATCACAAATGTATTGAACTAAATAATAATAATATTTTGAATCAACATATATAAAACTAAAAGCTTTAAACATAATAAAATATACTTATTAAAACTTATGTATGGTTTGTTGAAACATTTGAATAATTATGTGTATCTAAACATTTTAGCTGCTGACATGAATAACCCATGTTAACCATTTCTTGTTTTTTAAAAAAAATTCATGTAGCTAAAATTATTAAATTTATTTCATTTAAAATTTATTGTCATAGTTTTGTGTTATGTTTGTGAATAGAATTTATAATATTTATTGCTATTTTTAAAGCTGAAATTTATAATCAATTTATTAATATTTTTAATATTTATAAGTAAAACATTTGTTAGGATTATGATAACTATATCACTGAAAATGTATAACTAAAAAAACATGACTGGCACCCTTAGTATCTGAAAATATCCATAACCATTTTTAATGTCTGATATTATCCTTAAGTACCAAAAATATTCATAAGAATACTAATTTATCAGGCGAGTGCTAGTGAGAAACGCTGAATAAAGGAATAGCATAATGTCTTACAAAATTCATTCAAGAAAGAGCAAATGCTATGCATTGTGCACATTGAATATGAAGGCTTATTTTTATCATGACCTTAATCAAGTAATTATTTACTTGGAAAGCTAATTGATTTAGATATTTTATGTTCAAATAAAAAATTGAGCAGGATCGATTTTTTATTATTATTCACAAAAAAATTTCATCCAACAACCCTTTAGCTCATAAGACTGTCAGATTACTATTTGCCTAAATGATATGGGGGTATCTTTATCATAAAAGTAATAAAAGGCTGTGCAAAAGTGAAACTCAATACTTAGTTCTTTATTTAATTTTCAAAAATTTTGTAATTTGGAGGATGCTTTTTATTTCTCAACGTGTTCTAGTTTGGGTACTAAAATGTATGCTAATCCTATCTATAACACATTTTCAATAATTCTAAATTTGAAATTTTTTTTTTTTTTTAAAAAAATAAATAAATTAATAATTGAATTAAAAATAAATATTTTATAACAGCAGCAACTAAATTCTTAGGAATTCAATATGACAGCAGTAAATGACTTGAATATGTAATTAATCAATTAATAAACTTTCATCATGATTAAACAACCACTTAAAAATGACAACCCTCATATTATTTAATTGCAAATAAATATTTATTGCCCCTCCCCTCCACAGTCATGTTTGACAATAATAAAATCATGTTATGAAGTTAATGATATTCAGTAGATAAATAAACCCAAGTCATCATTATAAAATTTTAGATTTTAAAACTAATTTGTGTTAAATATTCATATTAAATGCATAGTTTATTTCAGTAAAGGTGACTGGTTCTTACTCCAAATTGACTGTGTATGGTAATTATACAACCTTCATTAATATATATTTACATAAATAAAATACAATAGAATAACTCTACAAAATTAAAAATACCTATATAAAACAAACAATGATTTCTTTGCTATAGATGGCAGAAGAAGCTGTAAGCTGGCTTTAGCAAAGTAATTATTGTTTAGTTTTATATAGGTATTTTTAATTTTTGTAGAGTTATTCTAGTGATTTTGTTTATTATATTTATATTACTTGATATTATATATATATAGTAAAAATCAGTCATATATCACATGACCTATATAGCTTGTATTACCAATATGTAATATATAAAGAGCCTGCTACTAGCTCTAAACAAGCTTAATTATTTTATTTTTTATGATAAATGCTACAAGAGAAAATACATGAAGCTTTTATCTATGATGCTCCCCATCCCCAGACCGGTTTCGAGCTATGGCTCTCATCAGTGAGGAGCTAGGACATAAGATTCAAAATATTAACTCAAGCCAAGCATTTATCTAATTCTTAAATATTAAGAAAAAGATCCAAATCTTCAGACACCTACATGTCTTCAAATTCTGCTCTTATCATAAAAAATAAAATAATTAAGCTTGTTTAGAGCTAGTAGCAGGCTCTTTATATATATATATGTGTGTGTGTGTGTGTAATCATATAACTGAATATTTGTAAATACAATAACTAAATAATTAAATTTTTTTATCCTCTTAGGAGTGCTTTGGATTATCCCAGTAATCTTTGACAAAGATTACTGGGATAATTGAAAGCGTTCCTAAGAGGATAAAATTTTTTTAATTATTTATTACTGTATTTACAAATATTCAGTTATATAATTACATATATTGCTTTAAAAATACAGATATTCGAATAATATTATATATATATATATATATATATATATATATATATATATATATATATATATATATATATATATATATATATATATATATAGTCTTGATACAGATTTATTAAACAGATATCAGTTTTATACTTTAGAACTACTTGTTGCATGTTTGAATAATCAGTGGATATCATTTAGTAATCCAATTATTTTTAGTTTCAACAGATCTCAGACTTTAACAATACAAAAGTCAGAGACTAAGTGAATAATGAATGCACTGATAAATAACAAGAAACCTAGAAAATATGTATTCATCTTTTATGGGATCACATCTTTGGGTATTATGTCCAATCTATGACATTATCATTATCATCATAAGCCATCATCTGAAGTGTAGTGGATGATGACTTCCAGATCCCTGAAGAAAAGCAGAAACAATCATTTGCATTGCTTGAATATAACATGTTTAGCAAGAAATTGGCAATTTGATTATTTATTTTATTAAAAATCAGTCGTAAAAAGTATGGTCTTTACACCCACCCTCTTCCAAGATTATTTAAATATGAGTTTAAAATCACTACAAAAATAAATACGTGTCTTATAAATAATTTTACCTACAATACACACAGTTCTCTGCTATTTATTTTGTAACTTATGATTTTAACTTTTAATTTTTCTCTGCAACAAATCTTCATTTTTGAAAAATTTAAGAAACATTCCTAAGGGTAATCTTTGTGTATCATATGCATGCTATATTTTAAATTCTGCAATGGACCAATGAAAAAGTGACCAGATCTCTCTTCAGATTGTCAGAACTCATTTCTAAATCAATAAATGTGTTACATAGCCACATTTTAGTTATTCATTATGAAAATTTTAAGTATTAAAATGTTTTGATCATGAGTTACAACATAAGATCTGTCAGTGTGTTTCATACTTTAACTGACAATGGAATAACATGCTAATATTAATTTGTTTTAAATTGAAAAAAAAAACTGCTATTAAAATATTTTAAATGATTCACATGGTGTATGGCAGTAAAGCCATGAGTCACAAATATTATTTCAAGTTGTCTGCAAGAATTTTTAATGGCAGGAAAAACTTTGAAGTTGATTTTTGAAAATACAAAACACACTGTCTTCGTTCATGTCCTAATATCATAACTTGTAATCCAGACATGACAGGATCTTAAAGTCTTTTAAGAAGAATAGCTAACTATGTTTATGTGTAAAAGTTGCATTAATTTAGATGATTTACAGATAAGTTAAAAAGAGAACCAGATATCTTATCACTGGGACACATTGTGTACTTTACTTTGTAAAAAAATATTACAAGACAATCTCTGTGTTTTCAAGATATTTTATTATCTTTTATATCTTATCAATGATTGCAATCAGTACTGTAATTCTTAGACAATTTTTGTAATAAAATGGATTTTGCATTTCTTTTTTCGGGAAAAAATATAATTATTTAATTATTTTACATAATTAATTTCATGAAGATGTATTTTTACAAAAATATTCATTAGCCTCCTATTTAAACTATTTGAAAAACTTATCAGTCAGTTTTTATTATATTATTATCATATTTTTATACATCTAAAGAAACTATTATAATTAAAAGATTTTAGGGTTAAACATGAAGATTTTGAGAAGAATGAAAAAAATAAGTTTGAAAAATGTCATTAGCAATGTTATTGAGAATAGAAGAAAAGAAAAGGAGAATTGTTTTGGAAAGTATGTTTAGAGGTAGAAAAAATATAAAATATATTTGAAAGGATCAGCGGTCAATAAGAAAAAGAAGTTATATTAGAAGAATATGAGGTGATGTATTATTTTTGATAATAGTTAATAGTAATGATGATTGTTAACATTTTGTATTACTGATGGCCAGCGATTTAATAATTGTAAAATTTTACATTCAATATTTGATCTATGATTGTTTTAGACAGCTTAATTATTAATACAATATCACAAAGGAATCTATATAAAATCCAACCAGGATATAGATTCATTAATGGTTTTATTACATCTGTCAATTCTTCCATGTCTCCCATAGATTTGATAGTCATTTAAGATATGGTTCATGATTCCTTTTATCAGTGATTACTAAATTCCAAGTATTAAGCAGGTTCGTACAATAACCACATATTGACTATAGATTCATTAATGGTTTTATTACATCCATCAATTCTTCCATGTGTTCCATAGATATGATAGTTATTTAAGATATGATTCATGATTCCTTTTATCAGTGACTACTAAATCCCAAATATGAAGCAGGTTCATACGATAACCACACATTGACTTGATTAATGTAATAAGATTCCAGTGCATCTAGGAAGATCAATTTTATTTGGCTTTATTATTGGATCTGGATATAGAAATGTGTTTTGAAATTGTGTAAAAATTTCATTTTCATGCCTTAATCCTTCAATTATAGATTCTTAGTTGAACATCCAGAAAGGGTCTCATGACATGGAAAGGATATTAGATTGTGAAATTGCATATTTTTGGTGAAGCATCTTTCTGTCTGATATAGAGGAATGGGTGAAAGAACAGGAAGCCATTGCAAAAAAAGTAAACTGAATGCACTAGTTCATTTCATATAGCAATATTTGAGTATCCAGAAGTTTAGAATTGTAATTTCTTTCTAAATAGGAGCATAATATTTACTAGTATAGTATGCTGGTACTAAGGGAATTATTGTAAACTATCCCACAAAGTCTAAGCCAGTTTTCCAAGAAGATTATTCCTAAATATTAAATTAGTTCTAACCTTAGATAAACGAGGAAATCATATTAGATTACAATCTAAAGTTACTCATAAAAAAAGTAGGTGAGTAAGATTGTTTTTCAGTCTATTATTACATTATGTCCTATTTAAATTATGATATATTTTCCTGGTGTTTAGTTTGAAAATTGAACTTACTGTCTTCATTGGATTAAAAATTAACTGTTATCTAATGTGTTTGAGACTAATGATAATCTATATATAGTTAAAAACTTGTTGAAATATTTTATCTTTTTACTTTAAAATAAAATGATTCTTAAAATGATATCAAGCGGTTTTTTTTTTTAAAAAGGACATTTCTAAAGTGAAACACCAGAAAAGCAAAAAACTTGTATTTCCTTCTTGGCTTATTATTGTATTTTTTTTTCTTAACACAAAAGACCATATTTTAAAACCTACAAGTTGATTTATTCTAAAATATTATACGTTTGACTTTAATATTAAATATTTATAACTTCAAGAGAAAATGAAATTGCAAACACATTAACTTTAATAAATTTTAATTTTGAACTGTTGAAGAATTTCATTTTATCCCTGTTAAACACAATAAGTTCATATCAATATTTCATTCCTGCATAAAAATTATTTTGTTACATTCAGCAGACGTTTTAATGTAGTTCATATATCATAGTATTTTTATTCATCTATTATTCAGTCTAAATGTTTTATTTGATCACAATAAAACTTTATTAATGCGCCAGAATGGCATTTAACTTTGAACTATATTTAAATCTCTAGAGGAACTCAAAGTAAAATCAAAGGATCGTTATATTATATCATAATAATCGGTAAAAAGTGGTCCACATGGAAAAAAGAAATCAATGATGTAAATTCAAGTTTAGAACTGTGAGCCAAAAGTCAATATAAACACAGATATATATATATATAGATAGTGCAGAAAGCCATATAATCTTTCACCATTGTGCGCTTTTTGAACAATCTTCACTTTTCAAGTGATCAAATGTATCCAATACATGTATCTCCAATCTCATATTGACATTTCAATAACTTTTATCACCTCTCTTTCATACAAAATGACTGTTGTTATCTATCTATCTATCTATCTATCTATCTATCTATCTATCTATCTATCTATCTATCTATCTATCTATCTATCTATCTATCTATCTATCTATCTATCTATCTATCTATCTATCTATCTATCTATCTATCTATCTATCTATCTATCTATCTATCTATCTATCTATCTATCTATCTATCTATCTATCTATCTATCTATCTATCTATCTATCTATCTATCTATCTATCTATCTGCCTGCCTGTCTGTCTGTCTGTCTGTCTGTTTGCCTGTCTGTCTATCTATCTATCTATCTATCTATCTATCTATCTATCTATCTATCTATCTATCTATCTATCTATCTATCTATCTATCTATCTATCTATCTATCTATCTATCTATCTATCTATCTATCTATCTATCTATCTATCTATCTATCTATCTATCTATCTATCTATCTATCTATCTATCTATCTATCTAATAAAAATAATAAATATAATAGAAATTAACTATTATATACAGTCTTTCAATCCACAGAAGTACTTCCGGGTGTGGATGGCTGAAGAGTTAAAGGGTCAAGAAGATTTAAGTGTGTTTATTAAACTTGGAAGATTTGCTATTTTAATATAAATTGAGAACTGATTGTATATGTGCATGCAAGATGGTGATCTGAATCAACTGATGAAATACATATGTTGGAGATCATTTATCCTTTTCACATGTATGTGGTCATGTTTATTGGTTGTATAAGATAGTGTAAATAGTTGTAGGGAGCTTGAACATCTGAGTTCAAGTTATATATATATATAGTAACCCAGTGCTTTTGTTACATGGTGTTATTCTTAAAAAAATTAAGTAAAAAAAAAAGTAATAGTCATTAACTGATAAAGAGTGCTATCCTCTTTGACAAGCTGTAGTTTATGTTAATTTAGTCAGTATTATTATAATGTATCATGTTTTATAAATTGAGAGATTATTTTAAACAAAATATTGTTATAATAGTAAGCTAATACAATCTTAAAACTTTAATAAGCTGTTATTTAGTTCTAAATAATGGTAAGAAACACAGATAGATAAAGAAATATAATAATATTATTATAAGTAATATTTACTGAGGCTATAACCTCGATAATATGCGTATAAAATGCGATAGTAGGGACCTCTACAGGTGTTTTAGCGTAAGCTTGTGGTTAAAACATCTGTAGAGGTCCCTACTATCGCATTTTATACGCATATTATCGAGGTTATAGCCTCAGTAAATATTACTTACGTAATCAATGTGCCAATGTGCGTTTAATAAATTTATAATATTATTATAATAATTTATTTTATTATTTTTAATTTTTTTTTTATCTTAACTGTATATCTCTGCAGCTGAATTATTTATAACTAACCAACCACTGAGCGTAACCCATGCTTCATTATTATAGATCTATTTGTTTATTTTAAGAGTCTCTCATCATAATGTGATACATCTTAGAAGATAAAGATCAACTAGATTTTATTAGATTACTTTCTTATTTACCCGGTTAGAATATATATTCTATAATTTTAAATGGTAATTTGTTTGACTATTGCTTTATGAAGGTTGGTATTAATGTAAAGTTTCATGACTTTGTGTATCAATGAATGGTGAACTATCCATAAAATAATGTTAAAAGTTAAATAAATGTGGACTATTTTTGGCCAAATTATGAAACTGGCATTGATACAAGAGTGCATGTCCTTTGAAAGTTTGTTATGATTCTAATAAGTCTGACATTTGAGTAATTAATACTCTTATATATTTGGAATTTGCTTCTTTATCTATTTTTAATAAATAATAATATTAATTATTTTCAAATATTATTAATGATATATAATTGTATCAAATTGAATGTACTATAGATAATTAACTTTTAGTAAACTATTTAAAACCTTGGTCAAATTATTAATACAGATGAAAACATAATGGATGAAATTAATCATAGAATTAAACTTGGTTGGAATGCTTTTGATAAAAATAACTTGATACTAAAAGGAAATATGCCTATGTGTTTGAAAAGGAAGGTTTTTAATGTGTTTTACCAATTCTTACTTGGACACTTAACAGAAGAGAAATACAGAAACTTCAGACCACTCAAAGAAGTATAGAGAGATGCATGTAGGGAGTAACAAGAAGAGATTGAAAATGCAATATATGGGTAAGAGAACAAACAAGTGTTACTGACTTCATTGAAAAAATTAAAAGACTGAAGTGGAGTTGGGCTGGACATATTGCTAGAAGAGATGATAATAGATGGACAATTGAAATCTTAAACTGGATTTCAAGAGAATGTAAAAGACCCAGAAATAGACCACATGTGAGATGCATGAATGAAATAAGAAAGTGTGCAGGGGTGATGTGGAGAAGAGAAGCTAAAGATCGAAGAAGATGGATTGAACTTGGAGAGACCTTCATCCTGCAGTGGATTGATAATGGTTGATGATGATGGTGATGAAACTATTTAAAACCTCAACAAACTATTTAAAATATATGATCATTATTCATACAATTACATAAAACAGATAGAAAAGTATAAAAATAATATAAAGTTACATATATGATGGTACTTGATGACCAAAGGCTAAATTTTAAAGTATAATAATACCAGATAATGGGAAAATTTTTATAAAACTTCATTCATCAATTGTCATGATCTTAAATGTCATTAGTTACAATTCTGAATGGGCATGAGTGTGTAATAAGCAGAATTTACTTGATGTGACAAATGTAATATACACACACATTAATAATATAACTGAAGATTGTACTTTGGTCATGTTGAATGACTTTTCCCTGCATGATTTGATATAGTGATAAATTACTGTATTCTGGAACACGAGTTCTATGAATTATGGCTCCCATGTCTCATCTCCAATGCTTGAATTTATTAAAAAGTTCTCAGCAACTAAACATTTGATTATTATTGTTAACTTTCTTTGTTAAATTATATATTTGTACTTTTTCCGAATACATTTAACTGTAAGAATTAACACAGATTACACAAAACAGCAACATTTTAATATGAATTTTTCTGCTCATTTTCAGATATTGTGTCGGCATGATCAAGTAACAGTTTAGTAAGAGTATTGAATTCGTAATGTTTCAATTTGTAAATATTGTATTTATGTTGGTAAAATTACAAAAACTCAAGTCATATGTCACATGACCTAATTTAATAAGCTTGTATTTACAAATATTATTTATAGAGCTCACAAAACAAGCTCTTAATAAGCTTTGTAGAATATCCCCAACTCAGACCGGTTTCTGATACTGGCTTTCTCAGTGAGATGTTAGGATATTCAAGCATTAGACTAAAAATACCAGGACAAAGCCCAGCACTTTATCTAATGTATAACTATTAAGTGGAAAATCTGAAATTTTCAGACATCCATATGTCTGCCAATCCAGCTATCTAACTTAAATAGCCATATGGGACTGAACTAAGTACATATTCTAAACAACTAAACTATTTTACAGCATATAGTCAAAAATAACATAGTTGCTTAGTGTGCTATTTAAAATTAATTATTCACTAAAGATCAACAGTTTGATTCTCATGTTAGACTGCTACTTATAAGTTAATAATAACTAAAAAAGAAAAATATATATATTTACATTTTTAATGGTATATATTAATCTGTTGGATATTACTTGCAATTAAATATGTTTGCAAAAATATGAAGTTTAAATTTTTCTAGAAGCAGTTAATAATTCAATTAGTTAATGGAAATGGTAAAATAATATAATTATAAAATAATAAATGTAATGTTTTTTTATAGTCACTTAACATACACACACACAATTTTATAATGGAATGAACCTTTACTAATAATATTTGTAAATATTTATTATTTATACAGCACAGTATTTATTGTAATATATTTGGAAGTAAACCAATTTTCACCCATGCAATGTTTTAATACAAATTGACACACCCTCACCCATAAGCAAAGATTTTAAAAAACATGTGAATTATTTGTCGTTCAAGCTTATCTTATCATGCACATAATATGCTCATACCCTGAATAATGCATAGTAAGTTAAGGTGGACATATACATAGATAAGCTTGAACCACAAATGATTTGCTTGTTATTTAAAATCTTTATTAACAGGTGTGTGTCAGTTTATATTAAAACAGTGCATACATGAAGGTTGGTTTACTTCCAAGTATATTAATATATTTAATATAAAAATAGTGCAACAAAGTAAATAATTAATATTTACTTAAGTAAATCTAATATATTTTCAATGCATTAGTGTTCTATTCACTATCGAATTATAGCATTTACTTTTTTAATAATGCTGAAATAAATTTTACTATTTGCTTATTTGAGTACTATTGGTTTTTGATTCATTAAGCTTTTCTTTTAGTGTAATAAATTAATAATATGAAAGCTACATTAAGTATATAAATTGACTATATATTGTATATGTAGCATGGTGTAGTTCCTCAAATGTATGTATATAAATAACAATAACCATTAAATGTCTGTATTTTTAAATCATATAATAATAATTCAAACAAATTTATTTAATACAATATTCAAATTTTAAACAATATATTCTTTACCGGAAGTACTTTCGATTGTATAACTGACAATCTTTATCAACCATTAATACAAATGTACACAAAATAAACTTATATTACCCATCATTCAATCCATTAAAATTTCCCACAATTCTGTTATTTTTATATTAGCTGATTGTCTATTCATTAAACTCTCTCTTTTCCTAGATATCATCATTGCTTCCTTAATTTTTTGTTTTTCATTACACCTTTCAATTTGAATAATTTTTATATCTCTATTGTCAAATTTAAAACCATAATTACATGCTCTAATGTGATCAAAAATAATTTGTGGAGTATTCACACTTACTGAAGATACATTTTCTTTCTGTACACGTTTATACAATATCTTATAATCATATCATTTTTGTAATGTACATTTTGATTCCCCTATATATTTCATTCCACAACCACATACCAACATATATATAACAGAACTTAATTCAAACTTAGAAATCTTGGTTTTAAAATTATTTATCATATCATTTATATTATTTGAAGAGAAAAAAGAAATGCTACACAAACCACTATAGTTCTGTTACATATATGTTGGTATATGGTTGTGGAATGAAATATATAGGGGAATCAAAATGTACATTACAAAAACGATATAATGATCATAAGATATTGTATAAACATGTACAGAAAGAAAATGTATCTTCAGTAAGTATGAATACTCCACCAATTATTTTTGATCACATTAGAGCATGTAATTATGGTTTTAAATTTGACAACAGTGATATAAAAATTATTCAAATTGAAAGGTGTAATGAAAAACAAAAAATTAAGGAGGCAATGATGATATCTAGGAAAAGAGAGAGTTTAATAAATAGACAATCAGCTAATATAAAAACAACAGAATTGTGGGAAATTTTAATGGATTGAATGATGGATAATATAAGTTTATTTTGTGTACATTTGTATTAATGGTTGATAAAGATTGTCAATTATACAATCAAAAGTACTTCCGGTAAAGAATATATTGTTTAAAATTTGAATATTGTATTAAATAAATTTGTTTGAATTATTTTATATATATATTGTGCCAAGCATTATCAAATGGCCTTGCACAAAGTCTGTATTAAACACAACAAATATAAAAATGTGCTAGATTAAAAGGAAGTTGGGTCTGAGCATTAAAATACCCACACATACCAATTTAAAGTAACATGAAATTGACACAGAAATATTGTACACATATAATAAACTCATGTATTTTTTTATTTTTATTTTTTAGTATATTTTTTATGATATATCACTTTATGTATTTTGCTTTCCTCTGAAAAATTCAAATAGAGAAAAGCAACTTTTATTAAACAAATGAATCAAATGTTGAAACATATTAGTAAAATAAATAATTGAAGTAATTGTTCCAACATACTTGTATATATTTTTCATTTTTTAATTACTTCTCTAAAAACTAATTTTATTCTATAAACAGAGAATGTTAATTGCTTTTGCAAAAATCTGACAAAAAGCAAAATGTTTGATAATGCTATAATTAAAATGTTATCTTTTTTTTTAATATAAAATAAAAATTCTTTTGAATTGAATACCTGTAATCAAATGGTCTGAGCAATCAAGATGGAAATTAGTCATTGTATCAAACCCTAAAATGTAAAATTTAATCGGAAAAATTGTAAGAAATGTTATAATCTAAGTGATAAGCTAAATTAAAAGGATTGGCTGATTCATACTTCTCAGAGGGCTATCTGTATTGTTTCTTATGGGTGATTTTGATAAGTTAGTCAGTGCTGGGAGATTCATTCTTTTTTTGGCAATCATTCTGGGCAAGTCATTCACTTTTTTAGCTCCAGAATTTTCCAAGCAACTAGCTACTTAGAGATTAATTTATGAACAGGACTATTAGTGACATTCTTAAGAAAAAATCCATTATACAGTTCTTTTAACAACTCTTGTCTTTTGTGGATTCGAGTAACCATTCAAGACAGCATATGAAAATTTATTAATAGTCCTAATTATTATTAGATATATAAAAAAGGAAGATATGAAACAATATACCAGAGAGTCCAGTAAAATGACCATGGGGTAGACAACCAGCCAGTGCACCGCCTTTTCTCTGTCCCAAGCCATCAAGATGTGACCACGCCAGTTCCAGCCACCCACGAAAATAACAAAAGCCACCTTGTCTATGTCTAAATAGATGAAATCCTCACCGCACAGCCAGTTAACTTGAAGCCTACTCAGAGCCAGAGGAGAAGAATGAAGACGCAGATATAAGTTTATTTTAAGATATTTTATTAATATTGAAATAATTAACTTTGATATTTCCGATTAAATATATTATTATTTTTTGTTATTATTATTAATCATTTAAAAAAAAGAGAGAGAGTCTCTAGCATATATATATATATGAATTTACAGTTATTATGGGCATAAATGATAAAGCTTTTACTTAAATCCTTTGAGTCAATTTTTCTATTTCAAATTCTAGTATTTTCAACAAAGATTGCAATGAGATTTTTTTTTTGTTGCTATTCATTTTCCTCTTGTTGTTACTCCTGAAATTCATCATATATAAATATACATGTATATGTATGCGTACATACGCTTATAATGTTCGGTAAAAACGATATCTCATGTTGAATATCTAAGAATGTATTTAACCGTATATCCTTTTTAAGTTATTTTTTTTGTCACTGCTGCACCTTATGATGTGTGTAAGAAGGGATTGATCTATTATAGATTCCCTGTAAGCAAGTACTCTAATAACTTTATATTTAAAATAATAGTAAGTGTATAATTGTGCTGCATGTATATACATGTATAGGAATTTATCTATAGCAAAAGGGAAATAGATACAGTACCTTATGGTGAGTACGATATAGTATCTGAGCCAATGCAACCTTGTTGACTTGGTGAAAAATATGAAATTAGTGAAATATTTCATATTGCAAATATACGTATGCATAGTTTTTTATTATTATTATTTTTGCTATCAATACAAGGGTTTTAAAGTACTGAGTAAAAGCATATGACTGTATGACCAAAAATCTCACATTTATATATCAAATCACACAAAGTAAAATTTATCTCTATAGTGTAAAAAGAGCTCAGACCATTTCCATTACTTATAAAACACTGTAAATAGCTTTAGGGATTTATTTTTCTTATTTGAAATTGTATTTTACCTATTTCCACACCTCGAATATATATACATGGGTTTGGGATAATTAATTATTTAGTATTTTTGTTATTATATCATCATTAGTATAAAACGGTGGAGGGTATTGGGGATTAAATAAATATTAATCATAATATTAAACTTGTTTCGTTTTTATATTATTATTTATATTGATAAAAATGTGTTATTTCCTTATCAACCACGTACTTATAATAATCATTTAACTTACCCATTTGAAGATCCTAGATGTTGAGTGACTGAGCTAGCCACAAGAGATATTGCTCTACCGGAGTGTTAAATCTTATTCTTAGGCTCGTTGAATATATGGTATTGCACATCCTTCTAGGAGGGTGAAAAATTCATTTTTTAGATTCTTTTCTAGAAGTGGCACGCAAAAGTCTATTTTGTAAATAGATTTTTCAAAGGTGTGTACTTGCCATTGTTCTAAATATTCAGGCATTCAAATAAGATATCAACTAAAGGGTGTTTTAACTGGAAGAGTCCTGACAATCCACTCTTTCTATTAATTTAGCTGGAAGTACCAATATACATGAGTACAGACAATCGGCTAAATTGATATCCATTTCTTTACCTGTTGAATCTTGATCACTTCATGCTCAGTGCAAGATTAGGAAAAGAATTTATGGTCCAATACAATATATATATATATTGTAACGATCCGGAGAAATAGAGCTTAACGTAATCTGCACTTCATGGTACCATCTAGGCATTTGAACCTAGAAAAATTTATAAAGTAGGCAGATACATAAGTCAAAAAAAATTTTATTTTTATTTTTATAAATTTTGATTCCGGTCATTAGCCCAAGTCACTAGCTCATTGGAATAGCAGAGATTTAATATTTATAATAAATTCTTATCTAAGAATATATAAAAAAAGAATAAAATAAGCCACTGCCAGTAATTAACACACAAACATTTATTTACGCACATATATAAAATTTAACATTATTATTTAGTATGTTTATTTTAGATTTTAATTTGATTTTAGAATTTAAATTTACATTTTAATTTTTATAATATTATAAGTTTACATTATAATTAAGTTCGCACAGATAGATTTATGAAAGTTTGTTTTATAATGTTGAGTATAGATCGGTTACATAGATTTCACAGTTAAAAACATAAATTTCCCTGACAGTACCAACCCAATAGCATTCACCATAAGATGCTTGCATTGACACCAATAACTTAAAAGACATCCGAATAAATACATTTTAGATACTCACCGTAAGGTATCATTATTTATTGAATGTCTATATATTTTGATCCAATATGAAAACCCAAAACATAATTAACCGATAACGAATCCATGCAAGTGTCTACAAACAACTTAAATTTAATGCATTTTTATTTAGTGTCGAGTATGAATAGACTACACAGATTTGCATTTGAAAGAAAATATTCTATCCTTATTTAACCCTAGGCTAAAAGTTTGCAGTCAAACTAACGTCAATTCATCTGATATATTGATGCATTCAATGTAATACGAAATAAGGCAGCACAAAAGGTTAAGAGAAGAATTTGCCTCTCGTCAGATAGGAATACTATATCTATCTGACAAGAAGAGCAATAAAAAAAAAACTCCATAGAAAGGAACAGCATTCTACGTCTTATAATCCCTTCCATAGGCAAAACGGAAGTGTGCGGCGTATAAGCGATTCTGCCCGTAGCGAAACTCGAATTACATCTACTAACTACATCAATATATCCTATTCATTGACCCAATTCAACCACAAAACAAATAACCTAAGATTACCCTCCCCTAATATAACTTTACAAATCTATATAGCCATTCCCGCCCGACTAAAATTTAACATTTATATCATTTTAAATTTAATTTATCGCAAAACAAAAATCATAAATAAAACTTAAAAAACAAAAAAAGTAAATGGAAATGATTTAAAAAAGAAATACATCAAATAAAATTATAACTAATTAATAAATTAAGTTGGTCAGATAGGATTCTATTTCTTATAAATTAAATAACGAAAGAGTTTATATTTTAAAGTTCTTAGTGTTTCCAAATTAGTATTCATTTAAGTTCATAAGATTTTATAAAGTTCTTACGGTTTTAACAAGTCTGTAGTTTTTAATTTCTTGGTTGCTTGCCATTTGGAGCCAGCGTTAATTCCCTCGATGTCCTATGGTCCTCAATCTTGGAAAACGATGTCATTTCTCTTTCAATTTTTTAACGAGATTGAAGGGATTGAAGAGTGCGTCTTTTCAATCCCTTCTCCTTCACTCTGCACTAACACATATTTGTCCTCTCATAATAACTAATTAATTTCCAAACTTTTCCTTTTATATTACCTTTAGGATCCAATGGACGTTACGTCATCGTTGATGATCTTTCCGTTGAGATCCAATTTCCCCGATGGATTTCTTTCATTGGCCATTCTGTTCCTATTGTTTTTCCTCTCCTATATGACCGTTGCTTATACATTTGAAATTCCCAAAAGCTAGCTTACTAATTAAAATAATCATTTCCATTTTACAAAAGATTAATTAATTTGTTTTCAAACTTAAACATATATTTTTATCTCTAAATCTTTTCTGAAAATTTAGTTTTAAAATACTTTTTCTTTAATAAAGTTTTATTTTAATAATTATTTATCTGTGCAATTTTATATATATGCGACTTTAAGATGATTTTTTAATTTTCAATTTTTAATTCTTAAAAAAGAAGTTTTTATTTGCGAACTTTTATTCTTTTCATGTTTACTAATAATAAACACAATGTAACGATGTCTGTGCCCGTTACAATATATATATATATATATATATATATATAATAGTAAGAATGACATTACATTTGTTTTTTTTTATGAACAACAAAAATGTAATTCTACAAATATATTAAGAAAGAGAACATGGATATGTATTTTTCCCAGATGTGTTTATATGGTTTGTGAAGAATAAAATGATAGACAAAAAAATTAATGAAGCCTAATTTATTGCACAACATTAACAAATGATGAATTAAAAAATTAAGTACATTCAAAGAAATAAATAAATATTTTAAACCCTATTTAAAATGGAACTGGTATACTTTGATAACAAAGATCAGGATGCAATTATGTTAAAAATATAATAAAAATTAAACTAAATTATATACTCAGTTATAGTCTTTTTATATTACATAGTCACACATATATACATATATACTAAAAAATTACCAGATAGTATAAAATCTTCCACAAGAATAGCATGGTAAAGTTTAGCAAATGTTAGCATCTAAATCATTATTTCTATCACACTGTTCTCGCAGAAGATTTTGTTATGGGATCTGGTGACTTTTTACAGTTATATTTGACAGTAAATTATTATTATAATTATCTGGGTGATTTCCAGTTCAAGTAAACCTATATTTAGATGTAGACTATGTCATTTATTTTCCAGTAAAAGTGCAGAAAAGCTTTCAAAATATGATTCAGTATAAGAAACTAGTCATTAAATCTTGCTAGTTACTTAGGTACCATTATTACTTGATTCTGTATCTAATTATAATATGGATTTTTCCAAAATTATTTTTATTGTTTACATCATAATCATCTGTGAAAAATCCTCATATTTTATGCACTCTATCAGAGAAATAGTTGATTGATGTGACACTTAAGAGATGTTGTAAAGCTTCTAAGGATAAATCTTCCTCAATATAATAGTCTTTTTGTCATGTTATTACAAGTAAAACCTGTATTAAAAAATGTAGTATTTCTATTTTAATTCCAAGTAAGATATGGTATTAATATGTAATTCAGCTTGAAGATAGAAGTTTAAAAATGCAAATTACAATAACATCATTACTAGACAATGTAGTAGTTATATATATATACATAGAGATATTTAATTTGTGGAGTTATCCATTTATAATTGTTTAATTGGGAAGTGTGTTAGAACAGTAGTTAATAAAAGCAACTGTCTTAGGCTAAGTGTTAAAGTAAAACTGACAGGCTTGATTACATTCAAAAGGTATCCCCTCTTTTAAATGTCACTTTAGATGTAATATAGAGAACAAATTCCCATAGTTTACATTTATAGGTGTAAGAAATCAAAGTATAGCAAACTTTTCAATTTAATTACTTAAACATATGTAAATAAGCATTTATGCACAATAGCTTGAAAAGGCTTATCTTTAATGTATTAATTACTTATTATAATATACCCTTCATTTGGTAGGTTATGTATTGTAATACAATATTTGGTACTTGCTTATTAGTCTAAATAGTAAAATTTTACTTGTCATTAAAATCATTATGATTATCTATGCTTCTAAATATTTGATAGTATGTTTTATTTAAGTAATTAGGTACATTTAACTTTCAAAGATAAGTTGTTGAATATCTCTAGAGTATTTTTATATCTCCTATACATTATTTAATATTCAGGTTATTTTCCTTTACTTGTTCTACTGTAATTAGTTTTTAAATGTTATGAACCAAATAAAGGTTTATTCGGTTTAATTTATCAATTTAGATTCACAACACTTGTAGATATTTGGGAATGTTATAGTATTTATATGTAAATGCTAATTTATTAAAATTAATGATTTAGATGTTCCTGTCTTTGAAAAATTGTATACGGTTCTTTTTTCTATTAATGGTGTGGTTATTGTTAGTAATAAACTAAGCTTCTTTTACGTTGTGTGTCTGTCAACTCTTTTGAGGCAGACCATTTTTACATATATTTGGCCAAAGATGGGGCCAGATAGTTGTTCATACTCCCAAAAAAATCTTTGACCCAATAAATATAAAAATGGTCTTCCTTGAAAGAGAAGACAGTAAACACAAGATGAAAGATGCTTGTTTTATCACCAATGATAACCACATCATTAATTATTAATATAAAAAAGAATGATAAACAATTCTCCAAAAAGTGAAATATGTAAGTCATTAAATTTAATAAATTAGCATTTTCATACAAATACCACTACCTTTACAGATGTGCACTATGTATCTGTCTTAACCAGTTGAAAGTGTGCTGACCAATAACTAGCCAAGAAAACTGGATAAGTCTTTACTTTGTCAATGTTCATAATGCTGAAAACTTATATTATTTATTAACTTTTATTTGCCACTGACCTTCTTATGATTTAAATATGGGCATATTTTGCCACATAAATAAATTGACATTAATATAGAGAGTAGAGTTGTTATTTACAACATAGTTAAAAATGATTGTTTAAATTTTTGTAAGTTAAATTTACTTAATTAATTAAATAAAACATATCAAATATTTAGCAATCATAGATAATCACAATAATTTTAATATAAACTGAAATTTTACTGTGTGGTCTAATGCATAAGTACCCAATATTTTTAATGGATAAATTAGGTAGAAATATTTAATGTGTAGAGTTATCCATTTATAATTGTCTAATTAGAAAGCACTTAAATAAAAATAGTAGTTAATGAAAAGCAACTGACCCTAGCCAAGTGTTAAAGTAAACAGATAGGTTTGATTGCATTTAAAAGTAGGACCCTCTTTTATATGTCAGTCTAGATGTAATATAGAGAACAGGGCATTGTAGTTTACATTTATAGGTAAATAAAATCAAAGGATAGCAATCTTTTCAATTTTCATATTTATTATAATAATCTCATACTGGTAAGTTATTTATTGCAACACAGTATTTTTAATGGATAATTAAGATGGAAATATGTAATGTGTGAAGTTATCCAATTATAAATGTTTAATTAGAATAGCACCTCACTTAGAACAGTAATTAATGAAAACCAACTATCTCAAACCAAGTGTAAAATTAAAACTGACAGGTTTAATTTTATTCAAAAAGTAGACCCTTCTTTAAATGCCATTCTAGATGTAATATGGAAAACAGAGCACTGTAGGTTATATCTGGAGTAGTAGTTTAAAGAGCTCCTTTTTTGAATGCAATAAAACCTATCCGTTTTGATTTGACACTTGGCTGGGATAGTTGGTTTTTATAAACTACTTTTCTAAGTTAATTGCTTTCTAATTACACAGTTATAAATGGATAACTCCACACATCAACTATTTCCATCTAAATCATCCATTAAAAATTCCTAAAAGTTTTTGTTAATGATATTTTAGTTGTATTTATATATTGGACTATTTCCATTCTCTAATATTAAGTATTGAATGTCTTTAGAACAATTTAACTTTATTTAAATATTCCAATTACATTCAACTGTTAGTAATAGCACAGAGGTTAGTAGTACAAATCCTAACCTGTGAGCTGTTATTAACAGTTGAATGTAATTGAAATATTTAGATATAGTTATTTTTTTCTAAAGACAATCGATAGTTAATATTAGATGATGGAAATAGTCCAAAATATAAATACAACTACCGTTAAATATATATATATATATAACTTTAACTTATTTTATTAGATATACTTTTGACTATATTCCTTGTAATCTTTGTCAACTATATAACATTGAATAATTAAAAAGACTACAGGGAATATAATCGAAAGTACTTCTAATGAAATAAGTTTAATTGATATGAATATTACTGTATTTAATATATATTTGAATATTACATATATTTTTGGAAAGAATTCATATGTCAAACTTAATTTATTATATATATTAAATGTTTTCATGGTTATATGATGCAAATAAAGTAGTTTATGGGTTAAACTGTGTGTTATTTTTGATTACTTCCCAACATAATGATGAAATAGCATCCACCATTGTCACGGTTAACAAAAACAATTATATCTCAAATAGTAATGAGATTGAGTGTGAGGTATAGAATGAGATGGAGCATAAAGTAGTTGAGCCTTCAGAATATGTGGATTAACAAAATGTTTATTTTCTTCTGTTTCATCATTAATTTAGTTCAAGTTTATATTAGAAGAAAAAGATAAAATAAGTGGGCTCCAGAAGGTTGGAATACTTTGTGCTTCATCAGCTCTATTTAAATCAGTTGGTCTTTTTAATATTTTCATTGACTTCCTCATGCTTCTCAAATTAAACTTTTCCAAATTAGCAAGTATTTTAGCATTATCAAAAGATCTATAAAAGAGTCGATTGAAATATTAAAAAGTGGTTTAAATAGAACTGATGATGCACAAAGTATTTCAGCCTTGTAAAGACCATTATTTTGCCTTTTTTTTTAAATATTAACCTGAAATCGATTAATGGTGAAACCAAGAAAATAAACCCCCATATTCTGAATGCTCACCTACTTCATGATCAATCTCATTCTTTATCTCACACTCAATCTTGTTAGTATTTAAGATCTAAAGTTTTTTCTTTGAAAGTCAACATTGACTATGGGCAGATACTATTTTATCAAAAATTGGGAAATAATCTAAAACAACACACGATCTAACCCAAAAATTACGTCATATATATATAATATTTGAATATAAATATAATTTATGTATTTGGAGCTTATATGAAATTATAGGGAATTTCAAGCACCTTCAGTTATCCGATCTATCTCATACAACTGATACCCATAACCACATGCTTGTGAAAAAGATAAATGATCTCTAATATAAGTACTTTGTGCTGAACCAGCACTCATCAGTTGGAAGATTTTCTACCTGCATATAAACTGAGTATTGAATATATATATAATGTATTTTATAGATTATTTCACAGAGGGCAATACTGGATTTCTTAACCATGTGGGGTGATTTAATGCTTAAATATTTGTATATTTATTTCAGTATAGCGTTATGCACTGGGATTATATATATATATATATATGGTAGATGATGGTCTGAACCAACTGATGAGTACGGATTTAGCACAAAAATCATATATTGGAAATCATTCATCTTTTTCACATGTTTATGGACATGTGTTTCAGTTGTATGAGATAGAGAGTATAACTGAAATGAACTTGAAAGTATGTGTTCAAATTCTCATAATTATATGTGTGTGTTAAATGTACTATTTATTTGTGATACATGAAATTCACAACTGCTATGTTGACTTTTTACACCATTAAATAAGAACACACATACTTATAAAAACATATTTAATTTAATTTTATGTAAACTTTCTTAAATATATTAAATATTATACAACTGAAGCCATTTTTGAATATTTATTTTTCATCCCAAGTAAAAAAGTTTATAACCTATATTATAAATATCGCATGTGCATGCATGTTATTGAACTTATCTGCTTGTTTATATTTACAATAAGAACAGTGCCCTATGCTAATTTCAAATTGTCATTTGATTTTTGAACATACAATCCCAGAGTATCTGTTTTCATGATTATATTATTTATAATAAAAATAATAAAACGTCTGAACTATTGTATTTGATATTCCACAGTATTTAAAATGGTAAGGATGTTATACTTTAATTATACTACATTGTTATCATTTAGTCTCTATAATGGCGCTACTGAATAGTATTACATGATATAAAAGAAATAATGTTAATGCATTGTTTCATTTCAAAGTGGTGCAAAATATCACATTTGATATTGTAAATTGTGATTCAGACATGCTAATGACTTATAATTTATTGATGCATAGCTACATTATGTTACCATTTAACACGTGTTATTTCTATAAGCTTGGAGAATCAGTATTCTTTTCATTGGTAAATACTGTATATAAAATATTTAGTACAATCTGTTTCAATAATACTATAAATCATGGCAAAGTTGGTTTCGAAATCAGGGAGCCTTTTTTGCAATAAACTCAAAGACAATTATTTTTCTTGACTTCCTATAATGAGCCATTGAATGACATTTTTTAATTTAAATAACTTTAACAGAATATCTAAAAAAAATTAACGAGTTGTGGGATTAGAATTAACGCAATTAAAATTAAAGCATTTGAAATAATCAAAAAGAAAAAATTTAAGCGTGGTGGTAGGTGGAAAAAATAGATTTCAGTGCATTTAAATACTTAAATGTTTGATAAACTGTTGATATATAATGATAAAAAAATAGAGAGTGAAATTATACCTACATAAGCTTTCTATTAAGTTATTTGTTAAAACTAATATATATGGTGGTCAAATATTTGTTTGGAGTGTTGCTTTATAGAAAACAAGAATTTAAATTTTAAAAAAAGGATATATATTGGTATCTTGAGAAATGTGAAAGTAAAAGAAAATAAGATATAAAAGAACAAGTGCAGCGGCACTAAAAAGACTAAATGAAAAAAAACCACGGAGGCAATTAAAGTTTTACATTTACTTGGAAATATGTATACTCTATGACTGAATAGACTAGAGAAATAATAAAATGGAATAAAAGTAAATAGGAGATTTTAGAAAAAAAGAACAACTGTGAAATTTTGAAAAACAGAGCCAATTAGAGTATCACTTATAAAATAATTTTAGATTAATATGCAAAACATACACATGGCTTGTTAATGAAAGTGTGGAATTATAGATAAAGACTAAAACTTATCTAACTACTGTCAAGGAAAGATGAAAATGCACAAATGATATGGGTTGGTAAGATTAGTTTCAGGGTACTAGCAACATTATATCTATGGATTGTACTTACAATTTAAATTTTAGTTGTTTAAATAAATCAATATTTGTGTATAAATAATGTTTTAAAGTATGTTTTCTGCTTATTGAAATGGCTGTTTTGTGTATTGCCTTTCAGTGTGAGAACAATAAAAATGGTAAAATTATGTATTCATTTGTGTGTTTGATGTAAATAAATATTAGCATATGCTATTAGATATGACCCAATATCTCTAAGAACTGCTTTATATAAATGGGATATCATGTAGTGCATATAGATACTCAATAAGGAATCTAACATTATTTTGGATAACCACAAAGTGTACATTTGTGTAAAGTAAATATTTATAAGTTTTTCCAAAGAAAGCAATAAATATTTCTTGACATTAAAATTTTATGATAAAGTAAGAACACTATCTTTTTAATATATCTTGGTGATCAAAAGATAAGGGTATTTTAGTGTAATATTATACAATATACATTTGATTTCACCCTATTTCTTAAATAAATTAACTTGAGGATTTTATTAAATTTGAATATCAGAAACTATCATCAGATATTTACTGTTTGTTCATGATTAACATACTAGCATAGAGATGAAAAGAAATAAATATTTTCTATTCAGTTTTGTAAAACCCCCAAAAATGGTAATTTAGTCAAAGCCAAATGGCATTTTTTGAAAATTTGGTATATATATATTATAACAATCCAAAAAAAAGTGAAGATCGAACCTTACCATAATCTGTGCTACTAGGGCGCCATCTAGGCATTTGAACCTAGAAAAAATTATATAGTAGGCAGATACGTAAGTTAAGATCCCACTTTATTTTATATTTAGACCGTTAGCCCATTGTCACTAGCTCAGTGGAGATGCAGAGATAATAATATATATCTTTAATTTATATATTAAATATATATATATAAAAAAAGCCACTGCCAGTAATTAATACACAAACAATATTTATTTACGCACATATATAATCATTTTAAATTTGAGGAATAACATTTATTATTTAGATTTTAATATTAATTTTTAATTTAAATTATTATTTTAAGATTGTTGAGTATGAATGAATTTAATATTTTTATTAAGATCGTCGAGTATGAATATACTACCTAGATCTGCATTTGAAAAGAAAATATTCTATCCCTTTATTTAACCTTAGGCCAAAAGTTCGCAGTCAAACTGGCATCAATCCATCTGATACATTAATGTATTCAATGTAGCATGAAAATACAACAGCACTAAATATACTATACTGTCAGGAATGTACATCTGAACAGTATAGTTAGAGAAAACATTGACTCTTGTCCAATACAGGAATGTTACATCTGTATGGCAAGAAGAACAATAAAATAAAAACTCCATAGGAAGAGATGGCAGTCCTTTTTGCTGACTTACAATCCCATCCATAGGCAAAAGGGTTTGTGCGGCGTATACAGCAATTCTGCACATAGCGAACCTTATACTACATCTACTAATTATACCAATATATCCAATCCATTGACCCAATTTAACTACGAAACAAATAACCTAAGATTACCCTCCCCTAATTAATTAATATAACTTTACAAATCTATATAGCCATTCATGCTAAATTAAATTTAACATTTATTTAAATTCGCACAGATGAATTTTATAAAATTTGTTTTATAATGTTGAGTATAGATCAGCTGCATAGATTCCATGGTTAAAAACATCTCAAAATAAACATAACCAATCAAAATACAAAGTCATTGATAATGTCAATTGCAGAGGGAATACAAGAAACCTAATGGCATTCATCATAAGATGCCGCATTGACATTGATGACTTATATATTCTAATCGAATATGAAAACCACAACATAATTAACTGCTAACGAATCCATGCAACGTCCATACCCAACTTGAATTTATGCATTTATAATAATTTATACAAATAAATATTAATAGAAATAAAAAAAAAATGGAAATGATTTTTTTTTTTTTTTTAGCAAACTCAAATATATATAATTTAAATATTAATTATCAATTCATTTTAAAATTTAGATTAGCTGAATCTTTAAAAAAAAATTGATGAAAGTTCTTAATTACTTTTTTTTTTGTTAATTTGTAAATTTCATAGCTCACAGTAGAAGAGTCCATGTTTCTTGGTGTCAATTCCCATGAAGACTTTCATGGAAGACCAGTCGGTTGTTTATACCATAATTCTCAATCTGGAGGCTGCCTTAGCTGGTTCAATCTTGGTATTACAGTCATTTTATTTGAAATAAGTGAGAGAGAGTGACAAGTGCATCTTATTGCTCTTCTCATAAAATCAAGTTGGAACTCAATATTTCTCTTTTTATAGTATCCACACAGATTCAACCAACAAAACATCACTAATCCATCATTTTCATTCGGGTCTGGGCTAAGGCTTGGTGCTTCCATTGGTCAAGCTAATTCTCTTATCTTCTGACTTTTTAATTACAGTATATAAGAACCCTGAGGGCTAGTTTGCTTTTCAATTACTTTATAAAACAATCATTTCCATTTACAAAAATATTTTATCTTTAAATCTTGTACTTTTTTATAACAAAGTACGTTCAAATACTTTTATTTATTAAAAAAAAATATTTTTGAAGTTTTGCATCTGTGCGAATATATATATATACATTTAACAACTCTTTAATTTTTTTTTTTAGCTTTTAGATTTTTAATAAATTTATTTTTATTTGCGAACTTAGTTTTTATTTTAAATTAATGTAACAGCATATTTATATATCATTACAATATATATATGGACTAAATAAGTACCTTTGCTAATGGCCGAAATGTATAATATCTAACACAGCTTTATCATCATGATGACTATTTTAGCCATTAATCCATTTCAAAATAAAAGGCTCATCCAGTTTAATTAGTGTCTTAAGTAAATATCTATTTTTTAATAGTCCAGAAAACTTTTCATTTCATTCACCTATCTAATACATGATCTCTTTCTAGGTCTCTTACATTTTAGGGGGATCCAATTTAAGATTCCAATTGTTTATCTATTGTTATTATTTTTTAAAGCAGTGTTTCCACTAGTTTCATTTTAATCTTGTAATATTCTTATTATGGTTAACGATATCTGTTTGTTTTTCCCCACTTAGTAGGCTATATCACTCGCAATTATAATGTTGCTTCAGCATCTAAAACCATAATGAGTCTCTATAACAACATATTAGGAACACAAATCAAAAAAGTAATAAATAGTCTACATTCTTCTTATTTTATTAAAGAGAATTAACTAGTATCAGTCCCTCATGGTCAGACAAGTTTGATTCAGTTGGCATTTTGGTTAAAATTTTACATTGTGTTTTATGTCTTAAAGATCCAAGAATTGTAGCTCCATTTGACATTTCCAATGGTTCATCTTCTTATGGACTCCAAACAATAAAATCTATTTAATTTTTTTATGTATTATGTGACTTAATGCAGCAGCAGCAGCATGACCTTAATGACGTCACTTTCAGTGCTTCAGTTTCTTATAAACTCCTGAATGATAAACTGTTCTTTTACTACTATTAAAATGAACAAAAAATAACACTAACAAAACAATTCTCAATACAGCAGAAAATGCATGTTGAGTACTTTGAAAATTCAGGACATTAAAAAAAAGCAGCCGTTTGCTTCATTTTATTTAATTTCATCATCAAGTCAGGAAAAAATAATTATACGATTAGTAGTTCATAAAATCAAAAGGAATATCAAGCATGTTAGAATAGATTGAGCAGGATAATTCCATTCAATTGTCTGAAGTTACATTTTTATTATCATTATTTATATTCGAGTGAGAATTGATTCTGAACTTTAACTAGTCAATCAATCACTACAGGGCACTAAATCAGTAATAAAGTCTAATGTAATTAACAAAGTTTTTTAATCTTAAGTAAATTTACGTTTAAGTTTATCTACACAGATCATTGTTAAGTAAATTTACACTTAAATTTTATGTAAGATTTGAAATACCAGGCATTCTTAAACCTGGAGCCTAATTGTAAATATAGGGGATTTGAACTCAGACTTTAAACACTTGACTATCCACACTATCTCATACTATTGATAGACATGAACACACACATGCAGAAAGGATAAATAATCACCAATAGACGTATTTCGTGCTAAACCAGCACTCATCAGTTGGTCCAGATTATCATCTCTCATACTTATATATAACCAGTGCTCAGTTTATATTAAGATAGAAAATCCTCACACTTTAATGGACAGGCTTCAATCTACTCCAACCTGGACTATTTTAATATAAACCGAGCTCTGATTATATATATGTATGAGAGATGGTAGTCTGCACCAACTGATGAGTGCTGGTTTAGCACGAAATAGTCTATTGGTGATTATTTATCTTTTCTGCATGTGTGTGGTCGTGTGTATCAATAGTGTGAGATAGTGTGGATAGTGAAGTGCTTGAAAATCTGAGTTCAAATCCCCTATATATAAGTTTTATGTGGAAATCTACACACATGCACCAACACGCATTATAAATTACTTTTACCAATTTAAAACATTGTGTTATAATTTAAAATATTTTGCTATTTAATTAGAAAACACTTTAAATAATAGAATTTTCTGTTCTTATTAAGGTAACAATAAATAAGTTAAATTGCAATTTAATTAAAAATAAAATAAAATGTGCATTTAGAAAAATTCATTTCTAAACACAAATTTAATTAATTTTAAGATAAAATATATATTAATGAAATATGTTTATTTTCTTAAAAATAAAATTAATCCAAGTTATTTTTAATGTTTGAAATAAAAAAGTATTAATATTGTTTACGTTTACATATATATTAAAATATTACTTGAATTAATATCATAATTAATATTCTAGATTATTTATCGAATATAATTAATAATAGAGAAAGGCAAAGTAGTGTTATGGTTAACAAATCTGCTGCGATATATTCAGCCTGAGGGAAACATAACATTTTATTGATTTCAACCAGAAAATATATTCATTAGGATTTAATTTCTCCAGTTCTGGCATTATATCCATAAATTCAACAGCATAACTATGCGCTTCATAATTGGTATTTGCTCACCTTTATATAGAACTAGAAGCTGATAGTTTCAAATTATAAAGCAGATGAATACAATTGTCCTGAATCTATTAATGAGATGAGTTACATTTAGAAAGACCAAATGCTTCAGACTTTAACTATTGGATGGGGGGGGGGGGATTGGAATCTCATAAAAAAGTTTTTTTTTTTAATATCTTAATTATTTTATTGTAGATTCAGAAATAATACCAAATTCACCCACTTCCTTCATTTTGCTGAAATATCTTATATAAATGCAATTTATCCACTATACTTTAAACACTTTTTAGCAAAAACCTTTTATTGTACATGTATGCGTACACAATCTTTTGTTTTGACTGTCCTGCAGTTTTCTTCAGAACCTCTCTTTAAATACTTTTTAGCAAAAGCCTTTTATGGTACACATATGCATACATAATCTTACATTTCAACTCTCCTGGAGTCTTCTTCAGAGCCACAATACTTTTAAGCAAAAACCCTTTATTGTGCATATATGCATTCACAATCTTATGTTTCAACTGTCCTGCAATTTTATTCAGCACCACTTTTATTTTCACAATACTTTTTGGAAAAACTTTTTATTGTACATATATGCATATGTTTAGACTATCCTGAAGTTTTTTTCAGAGCCACTTTTAAAGTAAAAGTGTCTCTGAAGAAGACTGCAAAATAATCAAAATGTAAGATTGTGTAAGCATATTTGTACAATAAAAGGTTTCTGCTAAAAAGTGTTTAAAGTACAGTGGATAGATTGCATTCATTGTAGATTCTTGATTAAACAAAATGGAATCTACATTTGGGTAGAATCTTAGAAGATGAAACTATATTTTGAGTCATTGGTAAGTCCAATCAGCTAATAGTTATTTTTATGTTATTTTTAGGAAGCTACTATAGAGGCATAGATTTAAATACATCAGTGATATTTCTCATGATACAATATTTACTGGCAGAATGTGATAATGTTAAAGTAGCAGTCTATAAAGCATTCATATCTTAACTTAAACAATGTCAGATATCTTTTCTAATTATTGATCATTAAATAAAAATAAAATTACATTTAGTAAATACATCAAGAAAGGTAACCTTAAACCCTTGTCAATAGTTTCATTACTATATAAATTAGGATTTAAGTTCATGCTTTTTTTTTAATTAACTGCTGAAAAAATCTTTGCCAATAAAGGAAGATCCAAAAGCTATATTGGTTTTGTCTATCTATCAAACATCTCTTATTTTTCTTTATATACTCATATAATTGTATTATCTATCTTCAATATATCATTGTGTAAGAATGTAAGAATTAGTTGAAACCACATGCAATATATCCATTTCTAGGCTTCTATGATGAATCTTTTACTAACTAACCATCTTTAAAGTAGGATATCTTTGTAGAAGAAATAATGGAAGACTTTATTGCTAGGGAATTAATAAAAAGTTAAAGTAGATGGTCGGCAATCTATGAACCATATACCCTAGACATCTACCAGTGAGCATTATTTTAAATGATTCCTGTATGGAGTGAAAATTTCAAAAATAATTATTTTTAAAATTTTTAGATTGTTCTTTCAAAAGACAAAAAGCAATATATATATATATATATATATATATATATATATATATATATATATATATATAGTGTTTCTAGCATTTGGCTTCTCAGAAAACTGTTCTATTTTCAAAATTCATTTAAGCATTTCCTTTTGAAGAGAACATGTCGAATGCAATAAAAAAATTAAATAACATGTATTTCTAACATTGCCATATGATTAATTTGTGATTTTCTTTTTAATTTCAGTTAAAAATTTATTCAAAAAGTATTATTAAAAATTGCCGTTATTCAGTGTAGATTATTTTATTTTTAAAACTATATTCAATGCAATGAAATTTTCATTTTATTAAATATTGGATAGAGCTTTTAAAATAAGAAGACTTTCTGGAAAATGCAAATACTTTGTTCTAAAAGTTCTTGAGTCAATCCCCACATTGAGGAAAGTTGGAACCAAGATATAATACTCTGATGCAGGGTGATGATAAAGTGGCAGATTTGACAATTAAAATTTGGATATCACAGCTCAATCTGATGCTTGAACATCATATAATCTTTCTAATAATAAATTGTTAAATTATTTGCTTTGTGTAATTAATTCAATAATAAAATGGTGGACTCAGAAACTACAGGTTTCAACAAAACATCACATGATCATCATTTTCTATGCTTACATGGGCTGTTATTATCAGTAGAAAACTCTTCATTTAGTAGTGCCACCTAGTGCAAGCCTTAGTAATCAATGTATGGAAAAAGGCCTGTGCATAAAATCCCCATCTAGTGCCTTCTCATCCAGTATCCCCAGACTAGTTTCTGGCTTGTGGCCTTCGTCAGTTAGGAGCTTTGGATCTGAGAGCACTGCATCTAGATCTAAGGATCTAATACACCTCCCCCCAGGAGCCAACTTTTACCTATTAAGTTAACTATAAAGGTAGTAGCTTAAAATGAAAACACATTAAAGTACTTCTGTCAAGCATTGGTGGTCGATAGGTCAGCGACAACTGCTTTATAAGTAGTTGTCCTGGGTTAGCGGGTTCACTTCCCGGCTTTATGCTATGACACATGGGAAAAAAAATCAGAATATTATGTAAATCCATTTTGAATTAGCAAGATTGTATAAATCTACATGATATCTGCCTCAACTTATTAGATGTATTTAAAGATTATATGAGGCTTTTAAAATATACTGTCTAATGGTTTACAAATTAACTTTTATTTTATCAGTCTATTTACGGAGTTAAATTTTAAATATTAAAAGATATATAATAGGTTATATTACAAGACAATAATAAAATAAAAAGTAGACAAGCCACTAGTGTGAATGAAACCAAACTTCAGATATCTATGAAAATATCCATTGGCTTTTTCATTTTAAAATTTATCTCATTTATTTAGAAAGATTGTTTTATATTTGTAAGATATGAACTTAAAGATCAGGTGTTTATTTATGAAGTCAAACATTAAAAGTATGATCGAAGTGAATTTTATATTGGGAAAAGGAATTCTAAATATGTTATCAATGAGTAATGTTACTAATAAAAATGTCATATGTTTAGGGAGTGAGAGACATTTCAAGAAAAAAAATGAATCACGTTTTCTTCATCTCTATGACATAGGTCATGTGATAGATCTATATTTATAAAGTATTTTTGGTAGGAAAGAACATTATTAGTGTTAATGGTTTCTTACTGACATTAATTAAGACAAATCTTAATTTCCTTATGATGTACTTGTTGAATCAATAATAAAAATCTTAATTCAAGGATGTTTCTATCTTTATCGTTTACAAAAATTAAGTTGACTAAAACGTTGCAATAATTATTATTTAATATCGGTATTGTCCAAGTAGCAAACTCACTTGAAAAGATTTTAATGAATAGATTGCCTCTTTACTAGTGGTGCAGGATTGATCATAATACACTAATATTGATTATATTTATATCAGTGTTAAAAATTCTCATCTGGCCAGTTCAGCTCAGCCTAACTACATACCTATTATACCTAGATTAACTGAAAAAAACAGCGCCTGCTAACTATGAAAATATTTTTAAAAATATATGTTTACATGAATCTTAAAACTTAAGAAAAAAATTGACTGACTTTATTTGTTTATATGTTTAATAAATAAAAGATATTTTCTTTCTTTTTTTAAACTATTAATTGGAGAAAAAAAGCTGCTTAAAAAAATCTTTAAAATTTCTAGTAGAAATGTTCGATTAGGCTATTTATTTTGCAAATAATTGACAAACTGATTTAAAATACAATTCTGGAAGCTAAAACTAAATAGAAAATAAAAATAATTGATAATATTTTTTTTTGCTTTCCTGTAATAAAAATGCGTACAAAAATACACTTCCATGTTTCTATTGATCGAATATTTTAAAGTTAAATTATTCTAAATAAATATTAATATATAGATAAATTATTGTTTTTGGTTTAAACCGTGTGTTATTTTCCATTACATACCGATATTTCGACGAACTAGCATCCGCCATTGTCAAGGTTCACAATGGCGGAAGCTAGTTCGTCGAAATATCAGTATGTAATGGAAAATAACACATGGTTTAAACCAAAAAAATAATAATTTATCTATATCATACAACCGTGAAAACAATAGATATAATATATATGTTACCTTTATGCATAATGCTTTTTTGCACAGAATGATACAGAACACCTTTGTTAAATGTACTATCAGATATTAATTAAATTTTAAATTACATGTTCATGTTCTGATCCATATTGAATTACCATCATCCAAATGACCCAATATTTCACTGCTGCAACATAGCAGTAGATATTCTTAGTCAAGTGTTATGAATTTCATAGCACTACCCATCACTTGCAGAAACTGCCATTGAATTCTTTGTTAATCATGAAAACTTAGTGCTAATAATAAATTCATCTTTTTTTCTTAATCTTTCATTACCTACCATCCTGTTTGCTGTATATCTATATAACAAACCCTCAAAAATCTTCTGAAGCCAACTTGTTTTGGGAGTATGAAAAAAAGGTATTGTTTTTAATTCTAAGAAAATAAAAATGATAGGAAATCGCAAATAAGGACAGTATGATTTATTAATATTCAATGAAAACAGAAAATTCATGTGTTAAATTTTATTGTAGTTTGGAGCATGGATAAATAACATAAATTATATTATTTTCTGTATTACATTTAATTGTCCAATGTGTCATTTTTTTTAAAATTTGCCTTCATTAATGAAATCATTTGAAAATTTTTGCTCTAGACAAAAAGAAGGCATGTGGATGTACATATATATATATATATATAATATCGGTAATGATATATATATATATATATATATATATATATATATATAATGAACCATCTCATAATGCAATGCCTCCTCCTGTGACAACTGTGACAAAGGCTGACAGACTTCAGATTTTTCTTTTAGGTAGACAACTCATAGACAAACTGTGTACACATTTAATATCTGTCAATAAATTGAAATCTACTTGATTTTAGATAGACACTCAAACAATACTGAAAAAGTACTGAATTCTTAATCTATAATTAACTGACCAACCTGAGAAATATCTTCTTATTTACTGTCTCCATTAAAAAAAAACTGTTAAATAGACATTTGCTTGATTTTCATTGGGTTATTTGAAGGTTACTTTATCTTATCTGTATAAATCTAAAACATTTTTAAATGAAATATATAATTTTAACTCTAAATGCATTTTACCCATAAACATCAAATACTTTTAATATGTTCTTTTTATAATAATAGTAATTAAAACAGGCAAAACTCTCCATACAGTAGTACCACTCAGTGCACATAGAATAATCAATGAATGCCAAAAGGCTTGTGTATAAAATCCCCATTTAGTGCCTACTCATTTAATATCCCCATACTAGTTTCTAGCTTGTGGATTTTGTCAGTGAGGAGCCTTGGATCTAAGAGCACTGTGCCTAAAAGCCACAAGCTAAAAACTAGTCTGAGAATATTGGATAAGTAGGCACTAGATAGGGATATTATGCACAAGCCTTCTGTCATCCATCAATTATTCTAGCTTGCACTGAGTGGCACTACTGTATGGAGAGTTTTGCCTGTTTTAATAACAGTTATGAGCAAGCATAAAAAATGGTGATCATGTGATGTTAATAATAGTAATTAATATAAATATTGTTGGACAAACTAATGAAAACATCCATGCTGTTTTTACCAATACCATGATGACCAGTATTTACATCAAGAACTATCTATAATTTTTGGTATATGTATATATGGATAGTGGAGAATAGAGTAATACAATGGGCATATATTTTGTTTATCTAATGAATGAAGATTATTTACAAAATGTAAGATAGTGAGGGAAAGTGGTCTGAGTTTGAGCATTGAGTAATGTTTGCAATCTGATGGACATGAGATAACAAATACACTGATAAACCCCAAAAATATTAGAACAGGGTTTAGAGATATATTGATGAAAACGTTCAAGTTATTGGAGAGATGAAGCTGAAGAATAATAACTTTGTTCAATAGTAAATAATGGTCCACAGAGGCTCAATCCAATGTAAATCAGATAATTGGGAAGATCAATAAATATAAAATAGAAATTCATTCTACTCAAACTGATATATCATTTGTGGACTGCATAAAAATTACCATCATGGAGTATAAAAGGATATTATCTAAAAACAATGTTTGAAGTTTGGAGAAACCTGATCTTCAAAATGTTCACATTATCTCTGGTTGCAAGATATTCATGGAAAATAATAGCTTAAACAATAGAATATCATTATATAAGTGGTCAAATTATTACAGTTCTATCATTACTTCACATATTTAGAAAACCATAATAGGTATACATATTTAAATAACAAAAATTGAAGATAATCCTCTGTGAAATTTTATAAATGCAAGAAATCTAAGTATCAATTAAAAACAGGTATTGGAAGAAGAAATTCCATCATCTAGTAATTGTATTTGTCTGAAATGCTTTATGATACAATAAATCTTACTTTTACTTTAGCATTAAATTTTTTATAAAGATTATAAATCAGACTACAATATATAATATGTGTGAAAATTGAAATATATATTTTCACAATAAGAGTATGCTACAAATGTATGTTGCTGTTAAATAGAGGATTTGTATATGCTTATAAGTTTAATTTCAAAAACTTACTGGAAATTTTCTATGTATTTTATGAATATTTTTTCAGTGATGATATAATGAAGTGAAGTTCCAATTAGTAAACAAATATTACATCATAAAAGAAAAAATATGCAAATATACACCTATTATTATAAAGTGCTGAAAACTTTGAAATTATTCAAATGAAAGTCAGTCTCCGATAATGTAGTATTTCTTCAATATTATAAATCTCCACACACTCTCCATTGGTAAGTGTTTAAAAAACTTAAGTGAATCACGTAAGTTTAGAGTGTACATTCTATGTACACCAACTCTTACAGACCATGCTTAAATCAGGGCTTGAGTCTATGTAAGTTTACATTGATAAGTCATGTTTGTCTAATTGTAGGTGGTTAAAAATGAGACATTGTCTTTCTCCTATGATGGGTTAAATAGATTTGTACAACTGAATTGTTGATTATAACATCAGACACACAATAGACTCAAGCCTTGATTTAATCATGGTCTGTAAGAGTTGGTGTATATAGAATGTATGCTGTAAATGCAAGTGATTCACTTAAGTTTTTTAAACTCTTACTAGCATGAGAGTGCTCAGAGATTTATAATATTTAAGAAATAATGCATTACTGGGGATTGACTTCTGTTTGAATAATTATGCATGATTTTCTAACATTTAAATCTTTAAACCTGTAAAAATCTTCTGTTTAAATAATATATAATAATTATTTAATTATCATACAAATAAGTAAAACTACAAATATTATTGACTGCATTCTCTGTAAAAAAAATTTCTGGTATTTCAAAATGGCAATTGGTAAAAATAGCAACTAATATCTTGTTAGATATATGTTTTCATCAATCAAACCTGATATCATCAGTAACTTGACATATCAGTTAAAAATAGAACTACTAGTCACATAATCTTGAAACTGGAGAGTTTCTAAGAAGGGTGTAGGTAAATAAATTACTATTATTACATATTTATATGACATATAATTAGTTAATTATATATTTGTTTACTTAAAAAGCAAGTTTAGTTCAAATGAGTTTGATCAAAAGTTAGTTTATTTAATAACATTAAGCCAACAAAAAGATGGCATTAGTTAAATTACTATTACATTTGCTTTCAAGCTTTACAATCATGTTGAACTTTATATGTGTATTTCAAGAATTCTCAAAGTAGTCAAGATCGACCCCCTAGGGTCAATTTGAAAATTCTAGAGATCAATAGTTTCAATAAAAAAATTTGGGGGTCAACAACAGCAAAAATAGACCCCCTTACTACTACTATTTGTTTGTTACTTCAAAATATCTATGATTTCAATAGGTATGTAATTAAGAAGTAAAATAATTCAAGAAAACACTTTTTTGATAAAAACACATTCCATACCAAACTTGTGAATGAAAAGTTAAAATGCGTCATTAAAAGATTCACATGTAAGAGTGCATGAAAATACATGTAGCACAATGTCTGTGATTGTTTTATCAAACATAACAAAGCACCTGCAGACATGAAAAAACATTGCATATTTGCACTTGCTCACAGTGGGACAAGATGATATTTGATATTAACAGAATCTATCAGTCTCATCTGGTCATGCTTTCATAAACACTATAAATTGGTTCGTTTGATGTGACATGTGCTTATTTGTGATTTGAACTTTGAATATAATTGAGAGGTAGTACTATGAAAATGAAAATCAAAAGACACAGTTTATTTATTTGAATTTGAATAAAAATCTTCTGTTTTAAGTAAGTACATACTTTATTGTTCTTTTTATCACAGGGACTGTCAAAATTATTTGTTAATAAAAGTTTTTATGTCTTATGATAATACTATGACTGAACCAAAAAAGAAATGCAGACAGTAGAGCTTGGATTATTTGAAGCTAGGATTTGATCCATCATTATCAAATAAACATTTACCAATGTGCCTCATATGTGGAAAAATCTTTAGAGTGACGCTATGAAACCATCAAAACTAGCAGATCACATGAGCAGAATTCATCCTGACAAAGAGCAAAGAGATTTGTCATACTTTCAATCACTTAAAGATAAAAATCTAAAGAGAACTATGATAGATAATATGTTTGTTTCATTATTGAAGCAAAATGATGATGGATTATGAACATCATACAACATATTCCTACTCATCAAGAAGTCTCTCAAGCTGCACACAATAGGGGAAAAACTGATTGTACTGGCTGTCACAGAGGTATTGAATACTATACTCCATAAACCTGCACAAGGATTCCTTTGAGCAGTAGTAATACAGTTCAAAGTTATACTTATGAAGTGAGTCATGACATAAAAAACTAATTAATCATTTGCAAAAAAAAAATGTTTTTTTCCCTCCAATTGGACAAGTCAACATTACCTAGTAATAAAGCTTCATTGCTGGCTTACGTTCGCTTTATTCAAGATCAGAAAGTGCACAAAGAGCTGCTTTTTGCTAGAACTTTAGAAACTGCTAGCAGAAGTGAATTGAATTTTAATATAACAGAGCTATTTTTCAGAGGGAAAGCAATTCCATTGACAAATATATCTGTTCTGACAAAAAATAATCCATAAGCCACATTTAGTAACCAAAAAACTTAGTGACAAATTGCATCATTCGCTTCAACTTGTTATAGCAACGGTGAACAAAATTTGAAGTAACACTTTGAACACCAGATTGTTCTCTCCATTTCATGAGTAAAGTAATGAAGATTTCTATCAATTAGGTCTCCATATTGAAGTTCACTGGATTTCAGAAGGTTTATGTTTGGTGAGATTTTTTGCACTTTTTCAATCTGTTTTAAAGTTTTTGGAAGATAAGGATTCAAGTTTGAAAAAAAATTTACTTAAGAATAAAACAAATATTGCTTATTTAACTGATTTATTTGGCAAATTTAATGATTTTAATTTACAACTACAAGGAAACAATTTGAATCTCATTAAAATAAAATCAGTCATATTGCCTTTTGTTGCCAAATTAATGTTTTTTAAGCAAAATATTACAAAATCTGGGCTTTCTCAATTCCCCAACTTATTTAAGATAGGCACAAAAACATTTTGCTGTATACCAACTATTTGTAGGCTCTTCATTTAGATTTCAAAACTAGGTTTGAAGATATTCTATCATTGGAAATATCAGACTAGATAATAAATCCATACACTACTAGTGCAGAACCAAATATAATTTTGCAAGATGAGCTGATAACCATCAGCCTTATTGAGGATCTCAAGGTAAAATTCAAACAGGGTTATCAAAAGTTTTGGCTGCAACAAGATATTCCACTTCTGTATTAATCTATGGACTGTTGTACAAAAGTATTTGTTGGCATTTCCAATGCTGTATCTGTTAGAGAGAGGCTTCAGTGTAGTTTTAAACATGCTTCAGAACAGACATCGACTGCATATCACTGAATGTGGAGATTTGAGAATGCAATTCACTAATTTAAAATCAGACATAAATAAATTGTTGACAGATCACCAGGTGCATCCATCTTATTAAATTCAGTTTTCCAAGCTAATTTATTTGGTATTCTTATTTTTATAATTCTGATTACAATTTTTCCTTGTTGTAGATGTTTAATTCTGTCTGAAAATGTTGATTTTTAAACTCCATTTTTATGTTTAATAAAATGATTTCAATATTAAATGTTCCACAAGACAATGCCATATTCTGTAGTCCTTTTATCTTTTTCAGTCATTAATCACAAGTGATTAAAATAAAAAGTTTAATATTAGTGAAATATTTAATATTGAGTACTGAACAAATTTATTCATTTGAGTAAGTAAAATAAATGACTAAGGGGGTTGATGGTTTAAAAGTTTTTGGATAAAGAGGTCTGCAGCCAAAAAAAGTTTGGGAACTCTTGGTCTAATTAATGGAGATAAGTTGTTTATGTTTGTTGGAATCTGACTTGTTTTTTAACTTCTGATACTGCTAGATTTTTTTTTTTCCTATGTCATAGCATCGGCCGGGACGCGAACCCACAACCGTCTGCAACCAACTACTTGCTTGCATGGCGGCTGCGATACCTCTTGGCTAACAACGCAAGACTACTGCTAGATTTGATTGATGAAAACATAGATATAGCAAGAAATTAGGTGATATTTTAATTAATCATTGATGTTACTAATATCAGAAAATTACTATTGGATATATATATATATATATATATATATGTAAGTTGAGTATACATATGGATGTGTATTTATAAATGTATATGTGGATTTGTATATATATGTCTATGGGTGTATGAGAACTGTGTATATATATATATATATGTATGTTTAAAAGATGTATGTGTATATATTTGGAAATGCATATGTATATATAGATGTAGGTATGGAACTTATATATATATTGTAATGGATGTTTAAGACACCATTACAAAAATTATAGTTTTATAGGGGTGAAGAAAATAAAATAAATTTTTATATAAGGTTTCGTTTGTAAAACTTGATTAAAAGTTTTTTTTTAATGCTTGTACAAATATATATGTATGTGCGTGGGAATAATATTTTAATACCACAGTTATATTTGGTTTTTAATTTTAATTTTGAAAAAAAAAAGAAAACTAAGATTATTTTTTTTTGTTAAATTTATGTAAAAGTAAAGTGTACAAATAGATTGCTTTTCAGATTTGGGGATTTAGATTGATAAGGCCAATTAAAAAGAAAGAAAACAAAAAGAAAATAATTTTTCATTAGTTAATTCCGAGATCTGTAAAGGGCAATTTATTTCGTTAATTAGATAACTATTGTTAGCTAGATAGAGAATTTTTAAATTTTAATTAAAAAGAAAAAGTTTTGTAATTAGAAGATATGATTCAGATAACAAGTTCTAATCAGGCCTTCAGATTATCTTAGAAAAGCTAGAATACTTGCATCAGCTAGTATACTTGCACCAGCGCAAGGAGACAGAGACCAACTCTGAGAGGAGAATTGCACAAACTCTGGGACACTTCCACCAACTCTGAGAGATACTTGCACAAACTATTCCTGCATATTCTGAAAGCGGATCCGGTAATTATTCTACCTAGAATGAACATTAAACCTACAGCAAGAATATTTTCTTTACCATGATGTGCTAAGCTGCTCGCCAGGACAGGTTTGGATGTCCTGTGTCTCCATTAACTGCCTACAAAGCCATAAGAACCGGCTCCAAAGAAACCACTAACCAACTCGCCCAAGCCTACCGTCAGTGAATCCAGAGCAACGGACTAACCTAAGAAGTCTAGTGCACTTGCATTTAAATAAATTATTAAGGTACCTTACATTTTTGCAATTTAAATAATGTTGTCTTAGATTTGTTCCCTTTTGTTTTTAAATATAAATGTTTTTCAGGTTGTATCTTATGTAATTCGATTTCTGTGTGCTTGATATTTTTTTTTAATGAGTGCTAGTTTCAAACCTATTACTGTCCATCCTATTTACATCTTAGTAAGTAAGATAGTAGTTTATTTATAATCTCACATTCCTTTTATTATAGAAAGCTGTCTGGATATTACAGACTATTTTAATTGACTTCTGGCTCATGACCCATTTTATTATTAGTTCTACTTATGTCATGAAACTTTATTTATAATAGTTCTTAGTTTTATTTCTTCAAGCTTCCAATTTTTTTATTAGGGGCATGTACAATCGTTTTAACCCTCTCAATAGGTAGATCGTGAGCTCCTAGCCTTTCTCACTCAGAGGGAGGTCAATCAATTGAAAGTAATAACTTTCAACACTCTTTTTATTATTATTAATGTTTTGGAAGTTACCTTCGTATTTCTTAGACTATTAAGAAATACAATAGTTCTTAGTTTTATTTCTTCAAGCTTCCAATTCATTTATTAGGGCATGTACGATCGTTTTAACCCTCTCAATAGGTAGATCATGAGCTCCTAGCCTGTCTCACTCAGAGGGAGGTCAATCGATCGAAAGTAATAACTTTCAACACTCTTTTTATTATTATTATTAATGTTTTGGAAGCTACCTTCGTATTTCTTCTGTTTCGACATAAATCTCTTTTCCTAACTATGGGTTATAAGCAGGAAGCTAACCTCCCTTGTCTGGCGTGAGATCACTGTATACTTACTAATACTTCTGCTACTGCCAGTATTTTGCACTCTTTCACACACAGGAAATCGCTCTCAAAGCCATATAAATATTTTAGTTCAATTTTGCCGAATGTACGTGTAGTACATATTTTAAGTGTGCTTTAAACATTATTATTTAGATTTATGTTTATTTAATCATACTTTTAATAAAATTATTTATTTATTCATTTACTTAGTTGATTTTGTTTTCTGGTGCTACCTTTCCAACTCACTGGAAAAAACATAGATCTCATTTGCTTGATTGAGCTAGTCCGGCGCATTCGATTCGCATATCCTATAATCCCTTAAAAATAAATGTCTAGTTCCAAATTTAGGACTAGTGGCGCCCTGGCAGTCAGTATATGCAAGTCTAAAGCTTTTGTCCGGTATATAGGATAGAAATTTTTGGCGCAACCAAATGTGGGAGCCGATATTAAAACTTTACGTGAGATGTTTTGTTCGGATGGTTGGGAAAAATAAACAGAAACGGTAGGCAAAAATAGGTGAAATAAAGTTAGTGGTAAAATAGAAGTTGATGGAAAGATGCAGGTGGTTTCGGATTTGTCCGTATTTAATGTTTTGATATTCAAAAAGAGTTTATTAATTAGTTCGACGTTCGTAAAGTTTTTAAAAAAAGTAAAGAGTTTAAATTTGCTTTGTAAAAATAAAATAAAGTTAGCTGTTGAAGATTAAATAAAAAAAAATGTTAATAAACAGATTTAAAAGAAAAGTTCCATTAGTAATTTGAAAATATAATTAGATTGTATCGGGGCTAAGTTTATTTTGAAAATGGAATCTAAAGAAGAAAACGATAGGGAGGTAGGTTGGCAAGAGAGCCCAGTTTCATTTAAACACCCCCAGATAGGTAGATTGTGAGCTCCTAGCCTGTCTCACTCAGAGAGGAGGATTCAAAGAGACTATTATGTTCATTCAGTTTTTATTGCTCAGCTTATTCAGCTTCTTCTTATTGAGGATCGATCCAGATTTTAGCTGTTATTGAACTGTTGCATTGTGAAAGTGACTAATTTTTTTTTTGATATTGGTGCCATGGGAATCACCAAGTTGAATTTCCATTGACCGACAATAACTCTATTTGCCACGATAATAGCAGTCATTCAGATGCCATGCTTGTAATATACACCATGAAGAATCTCCACAACATGATGGGCTGAGTCTTTCCAAAGATGAACCTCCTGAGCTCCAAATTATGACTTCAATCATGACCTAACTGTCAAGTCCAGAGTGGATCCTGATAATGCCTCCAGACTTCTGAACCTGTAGTAAATGACATCCATTGTAGAAGACTCTATAAACCGAACTTTGTGTGAACAACAAAAATTAATATTATCTCAAAGTAACTTACCTTTCCATATCAAAATCAGGGCTAAATCTCTAATTAAGTCTCTCGCAAATCTCAGCTTAATCTTAAAAAGAAATTATATTTATGATGTGTAATTTATATATTAATGTATTTTTGTTTATTTTACATTATAATCTTAGTAGCAAGATTTTCAACCTTAAAATGTTGCTTGTTCGAGAGTGTATGGCGAGTGATATTTTATATGCTTAATAATTTCTCAGTTTTATGATTAACCCTTGTTAAATGCTCAGACCAACCTTAGTAGTTTTCTTTTATTTTCATTTGTTTGTTTGCTTCAGCGTTAAATGAAATCAAACTTGGCTTTGGCTAGCAATTTCTAGGATATATGATTTATTTATTTTTTGGTAAAGATTTATTTGCTATAATTCAGATTACGTAGTTCATGTTTCTTTCTTGTGTGAGTCTAACCTTGGCTCGTTTTAATGTACTCGTCCATGAGCGTTTGCAGAATTATGACATTCTTGGTTCCAACATTTCTTTTCTGGACTAAGAAAAGCTCGTCTGCACTGTCCCGTTATTCTCCACAAACATCTATCTTGCTAAGTCTCTATAGGAAAAAGGGAATTGGTTGGGCGAACCGCTAGCAAGAAGATATAAGCCATTATTGTGTTATAGATAAGAAATGAACTTGTCTGCCTGGGTATTCAACGTAGTTCTGCTCGCATACTCTCAATGTTACGATCTGCTAAGTAAATGTAGATCAAGTTTCATGTTTATTTTGTTATTATGTTTAATAAATTTAAAAAGTTCTTATAAGTATTTTGGCTGACGTTTGTCTCAGTGTTTTCTCAATTGTCTGAACCACATTCATTAGCTTTTGCTCTCCCTAGGTTTAGTCCAGCGCATTTGATTCGCATATCCTGTAACCCCTTAAAAATAAATGTCTAGTTCTAAATTTTGGACTAGTGGCACCCTGGCTGTCAGTATATGCGAGTCTAAAGCTTTTGTCCGGCACAATATATATATATATATATATATGTCTAGGGGTGATGTGGATCTGTATATGTATTGGTATGAAGGGAATATATGTGTATATTTTGATGTATATATATATGTGTGTGTGTATTTTTTTATATATATGTGAAATGATGGATATGTATTTATATTATTCAAATATTGTAGCTCTGATAAAGACTGCTGGACAGTCGAAACTGTAAGGAAAATAAAGAAGTTTTTAAGAAAAATTGTTTGCATTGAAGTGTATATGAAAGAAGTATTATAAGCAATAAATAAATATATATATATATATCCTTCCCCCCCCCTCCTTTTTTTATTTTTTTCACCCCCCCTTTTATTAAATATTTTTTAATATAAAATAAAATAAAATAAATTTTTTTTTAAAATATTTTTAATTTTTTTTTTTTTAATTAAAAAAATTTGAAAACTACTATAGATAACATAGACAAATTGTGTTAGCATTAGTGCTATTACATATACAATGTGGTATTTGTAATATCAACATACACTACCAAAAATATATGTAACAAATAAATAAAATGTGGTACCATTTAACTTTTAAAATATTAAATAATAAATATATTACAGAAACATGCTTTCAATTATTATAATGTAATCCATTATCAACTGTACATATAACTTCAATATAAACTACAACAAATATATTTAGTAATTAAATAAATCAAGGTATCGTGTAACTTTTAAAACATTATATAATAAATATAATGCAGAAACATGCATTCAATTACTGAAATGCAAACATATCATTGCACATAATGTTTAAAACTATAAGTAGTTTGATAAGGGATTTCATTAAAAAAATTGAAAGCATATTTCTGCAAAATATTATTTAATGTTTCAAGAGTTAAATTTCACCATAATATATTTACTTATTACATATTTGCTGCAAAATTAAAATATTAGTAAGATGTAATGCAAATAAATATCAATTATGAATATGAACACTATAAATGAAGAAAAATCAGCATTGGAAGCCAATATAAATAATAATTGTGGTAAACATAGTATCACAAACAATAATCACTATACAACAGTCAAAGTTATCATTTGTGACATGATTTAAAGACCATAATACAAACTCTTAGGCCAATTATCATTAAGTCAAAGCCAAACTTGGGTCTTAGTTCATGCACATATAAGTTGGAAAATAACTTCAAAAGTAAGCATGCCAATCATCATCAATGCTAAAGGCCATGTGATACCATGAACATACTGTCTTTTGATAAACTAATCATCATCATACAATCTATAACTTAATGTGTGTATAATTTAGAAGTGATCTTCATTACCTTAGCTCTATCTAAATAATTCTAAAGAGAATCACACACACCCACACCCACACACACACATTATATATATATATATATATATATATATGAATTGATGTCTGTATTTCTTCAAAATAATATATGTAAACTTATAAATAAATATTAGAAAATACAGCAATTAAAATTTGTTAAAAAGAACAAAAAATTATAAACGCGGCACTTAGGAGCACTTTCAACTATCCTTGTAGTCTTTGTCAACTAATACTTTGAAAGGTCAACTTTCCCACAATTCCATGATCTTAACATTTACTGCCTGCCTAAATAAAAGCAAGACTTAATCAATAGGCTGGCAGCAAACATTAAGATCATAGAATTATGGAAAAGTTGACCTCTCAAAGTATTAGTTGACAAAGACTACAAGGATAGTTGAAAGTGCTTCTAAGTGACATTTATATTTTTTGTTCTCTTAACAAATTTTAATTACTGTATTCTCTAATATTTATTTATATCTATATATATTCCATATACTATTAATCCAAAACTAGTTATGGGATTTTAAACAAGAGAAAAAATATATACAATACTTAAATTATGCTAATATGAAATAATTTCATTGGAATAACTTGAGAGAACAATTAATAAATTTATTGATTAGAAATTTATAATAAGAAGACAAATGAAAATTATGGCAATCACTCTAAATTATAAATAAATCATTCTGATTTTGACTACTTACAAATATTGAAAATATTTCAATAGATTAAAAAACCAACCAATAAACTTTACAGATGTAGTTTACATAATGAATATTTATAAGCACATAGACATGCATGTATAGTGATGCAAAATTTTACAATTATTAATACATAAGACATTTATTTTATATAGCTCTGTGTTTTATAAACTGTAATATTAATAATCAGCCATTAAGCTAATGCATATGGGCTTTGTGGATTTTTAACTCTTACTTTCCAAGCACAAGATAAAGTCTTCGTGAAAAGATAGAATGAATCCATCTATCATTTCAACCCAAATGTTTATGTATGGGCAAATCTTAAGCATTTGGAAATGAGAGCATGAAGATGATAAGTGATCTCTTTAAGTTACTTTATCTTGTGTTTGGAAAGTGAGGTTGTTCATTTATAGTTAAAAATCTACAAAGCATGTGTGCATTAGCTTAATGGCTGATTATTAATTATTAATAAAGTAAAAATACTCTATTTTAACAGAATACAAGTTATTAAGTGTTAAACATCTATATAATTCACACGTATATGCATACTCTATTATAAACAATAATATTTTAATTTCAAATAATTTACTATTAAATCTTTAGGTTAACATTATTGTATTAAATCATAATAAATGAACTTATATATAGTATACATATATACAAAATAATATTTCAATTATCAATTATTAATTTTCTTTAAAGTAAAAACTGAATTATTATCACAATCTAATAATAGAAACAAAGTATAGTAGAACTTAATCATAAAATCTGAACAACACATTTGGTAATTTTATTATATTTTTTTAACTCTAAAACAAGTATTTTATGAATGATATAAAAAAGTTTGAAAAAAAAAAAACCTAGAGTTTCTATCACCTGGTGGTTTTATTGCTTGATTTCTTACCAAATTCTTTTTTTTTAGTTTACTAAATTATTCAGTTCATTCAAGGGTTGTTGATTTCAAACAAATCAGAATAGTAGAGAATAATTAAATATTTTTCTTTTGGGCAATAAAAAGAAATAGACTTTTATTAGCTGCAAAGATAATATTTGAAAAATTTATTCCATCAGTTGTTTGTATATTTGTAAAATGAATTCCATATAATGACAGTATTTATATGACAAATAATAGATTATTTCATCTATGTCATCATGCACATATGAAGTAGTGTATGTATAAAGTATATCATTAAAACCTCAAGATGAGGCTGTTTCTCATATAGATTACCATTATGACACATCCTAGTTATTAGTTACAATAATTCTGGTCTCATCAACTCAGTTCAACTTCTATAATTTTATGAACATCATCAGCCACACAATGAGTCTAATTCCCACATATTGTCTAGAAAATCATGAAAAAATTATGCCACTTTAGTTCCCTGGAGGTCAAATTCAATAAACATGCAGAATGGCATTATTACCTTTCTACACACTACTCTCTAGTAACAATTAATTAATCTGAATCCATTATTTATAGTACATATATTCAGGGCCAATCAGAGAGGGGAGTGTAGGGGCAGCTGCCCCAGGCCTCACAATTTTAGAGGCCTCAACTTGGCAATCTCAATATGTTAAGCAAAAATATAGGAGAAGGCAAAGTGATGTGACAGCTCATCAAATGGCCTTAATTGGACAGTTAAATTCACAAAAAAAATCTGAAAAAAACTTTTCCAAACAAGCATACCACGAGTCAAAAATACAAGCCAGATTAGGTATGAGGTGTCAATTTAATGAATCTGCGATGAAAGTGACTACAGTGCTCAGTGACCAGAAGAACTAATAGTCTCAGCCCCCTGTTAATCAGTTCTGTGCCAACAGTGTTTTATGATACTAATAGTCCTAGAATGAATCTACCATATCCAAGTGCTATCTGGATCTGATCTACTTGCTCATTTCTACAACTCATAACTAACTGCATCCAGAGTCTTGTTTTTGGCCCTGTAAGTAAAAACTCTCATTTCTTTTCTCTCTCTTCCCAAATTCTTATTTCAAATTTTGAAGGACCTCTAAAATATTAGTTTCCCCAGGCCTCACATTTTGTGTGAAAATTCTTGCATATGTTGTAATTGGTAAATCAAGGGATAGCTATTCTGCAATGCAATTATTTTCCATCAAAACCTAGTGACAATTTGAGACAAAAGTCCAAATTTTGTTTTAACTTTTAAAGCTTTATTTTATAATAGAATTAAATTTACAAACAAAAAATATTTTAAAAATATATGAACCTTCAAAATATTAAAATAATAATAATAATGTGAACTATATTAAATTATATAACAGTAACAATAACTTTTTTAGTTTTTTCCTATTGGTTAATTATGCTAAAATTGAAAAGAAAATGAGTTTTATATTTGATATAAATACAATTTATCTACTACTTTGATCACTTTTTTGCAAAACACTTTTATTGACCTATATTCATGCACAATCTTATGTTTCAACTGTCCTGCAGTCTTCTTCAGAGCTATGACATAATGAACAATATAAACTAAAATACATAACTATATAAATAATACCATAAAAATGTAAACAATAAAATTAATAAAATAATAAAAACTAAATATAACAAAACATAATAAAACTAAAATAAATATAATCAAACCCAAATAAAATAATCCAATTAATATAAAATATACAATAAAAATATAAAATAAATATAAATTGTACATGTGTATTCCTGACTTTATATATACATATGCATGAATAACTATTGATTTAAATTTATTATTTTTTATTTTTTTTAATAATCTTATATTACATTCAAATATCAGCCTTTCAAGCTAATTGAGCACGTGCCTTTTGAGAGTGTTAAATAAATGAATACTTTCCTCTTCAAAAGGCATGTGCTCAATTAGCTTGAAAGGCTGATATTTGAATGTAATATAATTGTAAACATGGCGCTAGATAAAATAATTGCTTGTTTACTAATAATCTTATATTGTATATTTTATTTTATATTAACTGGATTATTTTATTTGGGTTTGATTATATTTATTTCAGTTTTATTATGCTTTGTTATATATATATATTATTTTTTTATTATTTTATTAATTGTATTGTTTATATTTTTATGGTACTATTTATATAGTTATATATTTTATTTTGTTCATTATATCATAGCTCTGAAGAAGACTTCAGGATAGTTGAAACATAAAATTGTGGATGAATTTAGGTCAATAAAAGGTTTTTGCTAAAAAGGGTTCAAAGTAGTAGATAAATTGTATTTATATAAGATATTACAGCAAAATAAAGGAAATGGTGTATTTGGTAATATTTTTAATATTTGTACTTAAAGTCTGAATAAATAATTATAAAAAAATCACAAATCTGTCAACTATGGTTCTAACACTGTATTTTACTATTATTAAATTATCACTAAAACTCAGTACAGGAGAATCTTGACAATAATAACCATCATTTATCGTCATGATTTTTTTAGCATATTAAAGCATTTGCTTAATATGAAAACATTTATTTTTTATTGATTATTATGAAATATTTTGTAAATTAATTATAAGTATTTGAATAAAATCCAGAAACCTGCTGTTATTTTATTTGTAGTTCAATGAAAATAATGAGAAAAACATGACCAAGTTTATTTATACTCCTAAGTTCAAAGGAGGGATAGATCAGCAAATGAATGAAACATGGCATTTTCTATGATGTTTGATCTGTAAACTACTGATATCTTTAGATTTTTTTGAACTAATATCTTTATATTTAAATTAATTCATGTTCTTGCCAGAAAATTGAATTCAAAGGGGAAAAGAAAAAGAAAAATCATCAGCGTCACAGTATGTAGACAAAGAATGGCTGATTTTAAGATTATTAACAGTAGTTTCATTCTTGATTAATAAAAATAAGATAATAACTCAATTATCTTTGTTCTGATTTTTAATTTACTTTCATCAAAAAATTAGAAAATAAGTATTAAATAATTTCTTCTTATTCTTTTAATATATAGGGTATATATGAGCACAAACTTTCACACAACCCACCTCTCCATACTCTCTCATAACACTGAAACACTTGAACATATATATATATATTGAAAAGATAAATAATCACCAATACACGTATTTCATGCTAAACCAGCAATCATCAATTGGTCTAGATTACCACCTCCACACATATATGCTATAAGTGCTCAGGTATATATTAAGATAGGCAAACCTCATACTTTAATGGACAGGCTCCAATCTACTCCACACTCCAACTCTTCAACCATCCATCCAATTGAAAATCTGATGATGGAATGCTCAAAAGCCACCCTGAGGCTGAGATTCTTGTCACACCCATGTTGACCTAAGGTCAATCTGACCCCTCATGTACAGGACATAATCCATTTAATACATATACATGGGATGGGCAGCCATCTCTATTATGTAATAACTGAAACACACAGGCTTATTATATACCTGTGTCTATATATGTAACTTATAGGGTATATGAGCACAGACTTTCGCATGACTCACCACTCTCCACACTATCTCATAACACTAATACACTTGAACACATATATGTCGAAAAGATAAATAATCACCAATATACGTATTCCATGCTAAACTAGCAATCATCAGTTCATCCTTATCCTTTTAAGTAAAAACATATTATAAAATTAATTCTATAATTATCATAAAAAATAAAAAAGCTTGTTTAGAGTTCATTAGCATGCTCTTAATTTTACATATTTGTAAGTGCAAGCTATATATAAGTCATGTGACATCTGACTTTTTATTATTTCTATAATTAATGTGTATTACAAAATGAACATCCTTGTTTTAGACAAAAATATTTTTTCTGTATTTGCTACATTAATTAGATTTTTTGTCAAAACCATAGATAAATTTAATAAAAATAGTTATTAAATAAAGGTTATTTTTATATTTGATTTTAAATAATTTACAATATTTTCAAAAAAAAAAAACAATAAACATTATTATTCAATCAATTTATCATTCATTCTAGATTTTATTTTAAATAATTATATATATATACATTTTGTTGTGTTCCTTTTTACTTTTCCTTTATAAGCTTTAACTAGTCAAGCATATTCATATTATATGGTTTACTATGAGATCAATTTCCTTCAATATAATCATTATCCTGTTTATTAATTTAAAGGGTATTCAAAATTGAAATTCTAATTTATGCAAAAATACTAAAATACTAAAATATAATAGTTATTAATATTTACAAGGTTAACAGAAATTGACAAATAACAACCATAAGATTTGTGACTTTTTCTGAAGATTAAATGATTTGAGTCCAGATTGTTCTTTATAATGAGAATCATTGACTCTATTCCTATGATGATTAGACAGTAATGATATCATTTAATGTAGTGGATGAATAATGGGTACGAGTGAGGAATATTTTTGAATAACAAATCAATCTGTTATTTCTTATACTCAAATATATATATATGTCCAAAATGACTGAACTTTTAATTATTTGTGCTTAATGTAGATTACCAGTGTGGAAAAGTGATGGAATCAAAATGTAAATGTTTCTGGATCCCAGATTAATCTTTCTTGGTACTCAAATGTCATCAAATCTCATAACTAACAGATTGTTTTGCTTGTTTGGATTAATGAAGTAGTAGATGATAATGTTGTGAATTACAGATTTCGGGATTAAAATACATTTTGTCACTTTCATTACTCAAGTGATGGTTTAAATGATGCATGACCTCCCAAGCAACTAAACATTTGTTGTTTTTTTGGTAACATTTTAAAGAATAGAAGCTAAAGAAATTATTTTAAATCTTGTTACCTAGAGAAGTATTTAAATTTGAAAGTCAAATCAGATATAAAAATTATCTACTTTAGTCCTAACTACATATATACATATTTACAAACACCCGCAAATATGTATACACGATAAAATTAAGTAATAAAATGAAAATGAGTTTGTAAAAGCAGATAATAAAAAGTAATGATAATAAAACAAACAGATCAGCTGAATCAAAATTAACTGCCCTCTAGTGACTGCCACTCGCTAATCCTCTTCATGAAATATGATAAAACTTTTACTGTTTTCATTACTTTCTTGAGAAGTTTATAGATATTAAAGCTCCTTCTGATTGAAATCAATCAATAAGCTAAATCTGATAGTAAAACAGAAAACGACCACCCGACTGAATGATATAAAAAATATCCGATTCAATTTCAATAACTGCCCCCTAGTGACTGCAAAATGTCAATATTTTTTTTTCCTTATTTGATTTTTCAAAGAAAAAAAATAGCATTTTCTTTTTTTTTTTGTTTATGGTAGACCAAGTGACAAGTTATAAAGTTTCTCAAAGGAATTACATTGTAAAAAGCAATTCGATATTAACGATATAATAATAAATTAAGCAATTAATCATTTAAATATCAGCATTTCTTTCTTTTTTTTTTTTTTACAGCACTAATAGAAGAATTCCATTTTTACTGAAATTTAGAGGATACATATTTTAAAATAGAATTTTTTTCCTTTTCTTAAAAATCGTAATCACACTCCACTGAGGGTTTTATTTATTTGATATTTTTATTGATGGGTAAGAAAAAGAATTTGGATTTGCAGCAAGTGAAAATAAACGGAAACTGAAAAAATATTGCATAATATTCCAATAGGTAAGATTGGCGATTGAGCTCGAATTCGCGAACAATTAAAACACTCAGTTATTCATTTATTAAATAGTTTATTTGGGGGTTCATATACTGTTCAAGCTCTGGTAGTAAAAGTATTGAGCTGTGATCTGTAGACTCAAACTCCAAAATCATCACTCTACCACTACCATAAGCTATATAGGATAAAATCAAATGATCTATTACTAAGAAGTGCATAAAAAGTTTGCGTACCGGAAGTGACGTAACTCAGCTATAATCTTGAACGTTATAGAGTCTTCTATTTTAGCACTGCATTAAGCTCTATTATTGCACAGAAATTTTAGACATATTGATAAATAGAAATATAGAAATAAAAAGAGAAAAAATATGAAACTGTTTTACATGATCATCTGAAAAGTAAATATTTTCCCAATATTCATCAATAACAGAATAGAAAAGAGGACAGTCTAAAATCATTTTTGCATTTTTAAAATTTACATGTTCTAAAAAAACATGAAAAAAAAATGGATTTTTATAATTGGATAAATATCCAACTTTGTTCTACCTACGTACTTGTAAAAATAGACCAATTTTTTTTAAAAAATTATAGCTATTTTTAAAAAATGCATTAATTCTTAAGTTATGAGGATGATTATTAGATGCACTAAACATTTCATGATGAGATCTTTCATAATTTAATTTGCCAAAAAATTAAAAACTATCACGTAATTCTTGTTTTAGGACTGATTCTGGAATTCTATGATGAAAGCACTGAATAATATCAGAAATTCTTAAATGATAATGCCATTGTGTTTTCATAGCTGTTTTATACTGCTGCTATTACAAATAAAAACAAATTAATATTGTATGAAACTGTGGAGATATATGTTTTTTTATTTATTATTATTTTGCATTAATCAGTCTAGTGTCCATTGTGATTTTATAAGTTTCAACATGACATGACTATATCTATTGGGCTACTTTTTAAATAATGAAGTAAGTTTCTAATTGTTGTTTTAAAAAAAAGTCAATTGTAATATTTACAACAGTGAATTGGAAATGAAAAATAAATAAACAAATGCAAGATTTCAGAATAAATGTTAGCTGTCCAATAGGAATTAATTTAGGCATAAATTAAAATAGTTATGTATATATAACCGGAGTGCATCATGTGGTGATTAGCATATCACCTTCATTTTTCAATCTAAATTTGAATCCAGGTCATGAAAAATGTTTAATGTGAATAAAATGGTTTTTTTATGCAACCTATTTTGTTACCTAATATTACAATTAGTAAATGCTCTATAATTTGGTGCAGTAATAGAATAGTGGATTTTGTAGCTCAAGATTCATGGAACATAGCCATGCTCTGTTCCTCTGACACTCAAAGTTTTTGTAATCTCTTGAACAATAAACTGTTTGATGCTAATGATACTGATTATCATTATTATTATTATTATTATTATTATTATTATTATTATTATTATTATTATTATTATTATCATCATCATCATCATCATCAATATTATTATTAATGATTATCTAGCTGAAGTTATTTAGATAATGTCACAAGGATACAAAACTATTATAGTATAGTGAATTGCTCATAAACTTTCCATTTTCATAATCTGGGTTTGAATCCAGGTCAAATAGAATGTTATGCTGAATGAAATCAGAATTTTATTTTAATTAAATTGAGTTTATACACTGCAATCATCTATTTAATACTGAACATTAAATGTCTGTGTGCTTTAATGCCGTGACAGAGTTATGGACTCTGAAGTTCAAAGTTCATAGAGCATGACTCTATTCTGTCACTCCTAAACAATAAAACCATTGGATTATTATTATTAATGGATATATAGTTACTGCATTTAGATATTATTGCAAGAATATTAAATCAACAAAACTCCTACTGTTGGGCAATTTGCAAGCCTAGTAACTAATGACCTTTTTTTTTTACTGTATCTCTAAAAGGGAATTCTGGATCTTCTTACTTAGGAGTATATTATGACAGTTTTGGTAATATATTTTATTATGGTTGTAATACTTTTTCATGGTTTTTTTTATTATTAAACTGTATTCAGTTTTATCTATCTCCACTCATAATTTCACTCATTTAGCAACTTGGAAAATTAGTAAATAATAATAAATAGAGGGGAAATGTATATATTTGACTAATATCTGTCTACTTGACTTCTTTCTGATAACTGGCATTGTTTTGCAGTTTATCCATTTAATGGTAATCTTTTATCATTATTAATATATCCATGATAGAAAATGAGCAAACTAATAAAATAAAAGGTAACTACATATTGGATATAGTTCAGTACTACACCATTTTAAGGTCACATGTGAGAGAACAAATATGTTTTATTGACTTAAAGAATTAAAAATTTAAAATGGAGTTGGGATGGACATATTGCTAAAAAAGATGATAACAGATGAGCAATTAAAGTCTTAAACTGAATCTCAAGAGACTGTAAAAGTCTGTGATGTGGATGTATAAAATAAGGAAGTTTGCTAGTATTATTTGAATAAGATAGTCTATAAATTAGAGAAATTGAATTAAACTTGGAGAGAACTTCATTTTGTGATTGTTAATGGTTAAAAATGATGATATTAATGTCACTGAATCCATTTATATAATTGATGACATTTTAAACACCATAAAATTTTTAATTAAGATCAGTTTGGTTATATATTATGCATTTTATTAATACCAATGACAGTTAAGCATAGACATCCATAATATTTTTGCTATTAATATTTTGGATTTTTGGAATAGTAGTGAATGTGTTCATTTACCAAGAAATAAATGTGTGCTATAATTTGAATGTGCATAAACTAAAAACTTTTTTTCATTTTCCAGGCAAATATATATATATATTCTTAGGTAGCTAAAGCTAGTCTAGTTATCCATTCAATCAGTATTTGGAAGTATAGTTTCCACTTTTTATGTTCTACTTTCAAATACAGTTTCCTTAATTATGTAACTCCAAGGTTATTAGAGATGATTCAAGTTTTCAGTTGATCTACACAGAAATAAAATTCAAAAGCATAAGCCAAACATCTTAAGTAAATTGCATAAGGCAAACATCTTAATTATTTACATAAATTTACATACAATATAATATATCAAAGTTTAACTATTTTTAATAATTAAATAATGTTTTAATTTGTCCCAATATATATTAGTTATTTAATTTTAATCAGCTATAATTATAATTAGTGTATGATGGTTCTTTTTTATATTCTTTTTATTCTTGCATTACTTGAACTTAGCATTTTTTATCTGATGAAAGCTAGTAATTCTGCAGAAATTATAGATGATCTAAGATACAAAATCCTTTTTTCAAATAGTATTATATATTGCACATGCATAGATTTAAGGGCATGACAAACTGTGCATTTGTAAATGACTGTTTTTCCATAACGTTCAAACTGCTAGTTTGGCAATAACATGTTTCGTAAGAGTGTATGATATTTTATAGTAAATTTATCTTAGAGATATCACAAATTGAAAGTAAGTATTGATGTAATAATGGAAGGTATTTAACCCTTAAGCATAGAAATACTATTAGCAATGACTATCTCAATTATCTTGCAAAGCCAACTATAACTAATGTCAAAGACATATGGTGGTCGAGAGGTCAGCGTGACTGCCTTGCACTTGCAGGCAGTTGCCCGGGTTGCGGGTTCACATCCCGGCCGATGCTATGACACTTAAAAAAAAGACATATTTTGGTCATACCTTTTAGCAAAATGTATGTTTGACTACTTATAGTCTCTGCCTTAAGTCTTATGCAATGTTATATTACTAAGACTACTAATATATGGTTTGGCTGAAGATATCTCAGCCCCATATAGCTATTTGAGTTGGATAGCTGGGTTTGAAGACATGTAGGTGTTCTGAAAAATTCAGATTTTCCACTCATTCAATAACTTTTAGTTAAATGCTGGGTTTGGGTTGGTGTTTTTAGATCTAGTGTCTGAACCTATACTAGCACCTCTCTGAGGAGTGCCAGAGCATGAAACCATAGTCAGAGGTTTGGGGGTTCTGACAGAGATATTTTAAATGCTTTCTCTAGCTAAGCATTTATCACAAAGCTTGTTGAGGAATTGGCAATTCTCATTGTATATGCCACCATTATTTGAAAAAAAAATCTTTATTTAATAATTTCTCAATTATAAATTAAAATTAAAAAAAAATCATGAATTTCATAATATAAAAACAATAAAAACAAAATTGCAGGTTTTAAATTGTATTTTGAATTTCAGTCTTTAGTTATGGATATACCTTTCAGATCTAAGGAACCTCATTTATAACTTTCTTGAACATGATCTTCATAAGGTTAAATGAATGTTGTACTTAAATTGTGATATCTGTAGGAATTAAATTTTTTTTTATCAAATCAAAGTAAAATTAATCCAAAATGTTTTGCTACACTGTTAGTGGGATATTTAGGAGAGCAGAACCTTATTTAAATTTGTATAAAAATGAGACTTAGAGTTGGTTCTATTGGTTGTTGAGATTATTTATTAGTGATTTCAGTGCAAGAAAGTTTTTCATACATAGTATATGTGAGTATTATCAATATCCAGTAACCCTTTTCATTTATTCCCTTAGTAAAATAATGTCAAAAAAGTCTATCTTTTGAAAAAAGCTTTATTTATTTATTTATTTTTCATGTGTCAAAGCATCGGCCAGGAAGCAAACCTGCAACCCAGGACAACTGCTTGTAAGGCAGTTGTGCTGACCACTCGATGACCAACACTTGATTTATTTATTTATTTTGAATCAATTATATATTACACATAAAAATGTCTTACAACAATTTTTATTTTTTTATATTTTGATCATTTTTAATGGGGTTGTCATGGTTATGATCATATAATTTTAGTATAAAGCAAATTATCATATTTTCATAAAATTATAAAAAAACAAACTAGATTTCATGTTTTGTCAATGAATGTTTTTCAAAAATTTAATTCTACCTTATGTACAATTTTCAAAAGTGCTTATTTTGTGCTAAAATTATATTAAGGCTTCCTTAATAAAATTTTAAAATAGGGTTGCAACTGAATGAAAAGTTGGTGATATAATTTTTCAGATATTACATTATTGTTTCGAAACCAATGAATATTGCAGGGATTTAAAAATAAAAGCCCATTTATTTTGTTAAAAGAAGTAAACCAAGTTTTTGTATAAAGTTTAGTATAAACCTTTTTTTCTTTTTAGATATCATCAAAATTCTCATGAATATGCATTCGCCTAGGTCAATATCACTTATTTAGAAGATGAAATTCTATTTGTATAGTTCAGAAAAATAGTCATGCATTGACGATAAAAAAAAAAAAAATGTAATTCTAGCACGTGTGCATGTGTGACACAACTGTTCTCAAAAGCTATAAAGTGTTAATATAAAACATATAACTAAAAACAAATGAGATGAGCTCTTTCAAAGGATCTTGCCTTCATAATCATAGCTTACTACTTACTACGTTTAATGATATGCAAATAAGCTAAGTCCATTTCTTCAATAAAGCATAGCACATGTCCTTCCTATTTATAGCTTCTGTTATAGTCTTGCCTTCTTTCAGAAGTGGACTATTACAGATGCCTTCTTATCTGATTGGATTAAGCATTGTTTGCCACAGGCCAATAGGCTGATGTATAGATAAAAACATAGCCAATGATTATTACAGACCAATAAGCAATGATGCTTGCTGAATCCGAAGGTTTTCAATAAGGTCAGGGATCTGGGTATAAATAGTCAGCCTTTTGTAAGAATCAAGGAAGAATGTGTCTAACCTGAAAAGACTCTTTGCATTCTCACAGGGAAGCTCTGCTAACCTAAACAGCAGCAAATATTCTCATTGATAGCACTACACTATTTAGTCTATGCAGCTAGTCAAGTCTCACAGAGACCAGATGATGCTAAGACCACTCTTGGCTCGAGGCAAGCTGTCTTGTATAGCTGGAAGAACCATACACCCTACCCATGAGGCAAGCCATCAGGTATAGCTGGAAGCGGTAGTCAGAACTCAGAGTTTACAATAAACTCCAATACTCAGCATTTGTAAATATTCTCTTGTATATATACTGTATATTATATTGTATATATTTGTACATATAATAAATATATTAATTGTAATACTTGTTTCAGTATTATTTTACATTATTTCTGTATGTTGGGTCTGTAATCCAGACCAAAACATAACAGATTTGGCGCAGTTGACAAAAGATTTTTTTTTTCACCACAGCTGGAAAAATAAAAAAACTTGGAAACGTAAATACGCGAGTGCGCAATTATATAGACCCTCGTAAGTTACAAAGCTGTGATTACTAAATCACACTTAAATACTGTCTAACTGAAATACGTATTTACTAAACAGTGATTATTAAAAATCACATTTCTGGCAAGATAAAAAGTAAAATACGCGAATAAGCAATAGACATTCGTTGTATTTACTAAACAGCCATTGTCAAAATCACTTATTTCTGGGTGGAAAAATAAAGTTATTACAAACACGATTGGTGGTTCATAAACCAATCAAAATTGGCCTTTCTAACAAAGACAGAAGCTCACCCTAGTGGAGTAAAAAATCTGTCACACATAACCATATCGAGTGGTTACTCGCAAATATATGGAATAAATATTTTTCTCATGTTTAACAGAGAAAAAAATGGCTAATATAATCGGCTCGATGGAAGCTTTTGACCCAGGGTTCCCTGAGAACTGGTCAAGCTACAAAGAGCACCTAATTTTTTATATGCAGGCTAATCAGATCAAAAAGTCTGAAATAAAATTAGCGATGCTGATGACAATAATCGGCTTCAGACATATAATATTTTAAAATCTCAAATCAGGTCAGAAACACTGGCCGACTTGAATTTTGAGAAGGCGTTGGCGATTCTCACTGAATATTTTCCCCCAAAACTGTTAACAATAATGCAGAGATATCATTTCAATCTTTGTATCCAATCAGAGGGAGAAAAGGCTAGAAAATTTGCAATGTGAATCTGGGCATTAGCACTTACGTGCGATTTTAAAGAGTTCTTAAATGAAGCACCACACGATCGTTTCATTTGTGGCATGAACGATCATAATTTAAGACTCAAACTATTAATGATGCTGGATATAGATTTTGAAAAGGCTGTAACTCAAGCCACCTGACAGAATCGATAGCATGTCAAGCAAGGCCATTACAAAAATAAACTATACCGTTCAAAAAGTTGAACAGAAGGCTGAGTCTGACAAGCACTCAGTTAGCTCAACAACAACAATGAGTGTTAAGCATTGTTATAGGTGCAATGAACTGATACACATGCAAACAGAATGTCCCCAACTCCAGACTGTGTGCTCATTCTGCAAGCAAGTCAGTCATATAAGAGTGGCATGTGTAAACTTAAAAAGACAAACAGCCAATATGAGAATGGAAAAACCCATTCCAAAAAACAAGGGCAACTAAATCACATAAAGGACAATCAGTCTGGATTTATACAGAGTATTATGATTAATGATATGCCAGTGAGAATGGAACTAGACACAGGGTCTGCAGTGTCTATTGTTTCAAAAAAGACTTGGGCTATCAATAATAAAAATAATAAATATAATCTGCATCCTAGCACTAGGACTATAACAGATTATCAGGGTAAAAAAATAAAACTCTTGGATCAGACAAGATTTAAAATAACTATGCCTAACAAAACTATACACCTAACACTGTTAGTGGCATCAGGTGATCACAGCAATTTGTTAAGCCATGACTGGTTCAGTCACCTACGCTTTGCAGTGTCACGGGTGAATCAGATCACAACATTAGCTAAATTAAAGACTGATTACCTGAAGTGGTCAAAAAGATCTAGGTCTGTATCTAGAACTACCAATTCAGTTATCACTAAATAAAGAGATAAACCAGAAGTCAACAAAAAGCTGATAACAAAAATGGATATGAGAAATTGGAACACCAGAATTTCCAGAACACCACTAGCTTTGCAGACGAAAGCGCTATGAAAGATGTATAGAGGACCCACTAAATGGATTCCAGCAGTCATGATCCAACAGAAAGGACTCCACACCATCAAAACAGCAGATGGATGTCAACATCATCACCATCGAAAGCAACTTAGACTATATTATACTGATGCAACCACAAGGAATGAAGCTCCAGAGACATGCAGTAAAAGCAAGGAGGACCAACAAACTGAAGACGGCAGCAAACCAGCACTGAAGCACATTAGTCATCTTCCAGCACACCTGCATGACTGTTCTCTAGGGAAAATTTTACCCAGGGGGAGGGATGTTATAGTCCTCCTCTCAGAAGTGGACTATTCCAGATGCCTCCTTATCTGATAGGATTAAGCATTGTTTGCCACAGGCCAATAGGCTGATATATAGATAAAAACATAACCAATGATTATTACAGGCCAATAAGCAATGATGCTTGCTGAATCTGAAGGTTTTCAATAAGGTCAGGGATCTGGGTATAAATAGTCAGCCTTTTGTAGGAATCAAGGAGGAACATGTCTAAACTAAAAAGACTCTTTGCATTCTCACAGGGAAGCTCTGCTAACCTAAACAGCAGCAAGTATTCTCATTGATAGCACTGTGCTATTCAGTCTATGCAGCTAGGCAAGTCCCACAGAGATCTACACTGCTAAGAACACTCTCAGCTTGAGGCAAGCTGTCTTGCACATCTGGAAGATCCATACGCCCTACCCGTGAGGCAAGCCATTAGGTATAGCTGGAAGCAGTAGGCAGAAGTCAGAGTTTACGTTAAACTCCAATACTCAGCATTTGTAAATATTCTCTTGTATATATACTGTATATTGTATTGTATATATTTGTACATATAATAAATATATTACTTGTTTCAGTATTATTTTACATTATTTCTGTATGTTGGGTCTGTAATCCAGACCAAAACATAACAGCTTCCTTGTCTCATGAGATGGAGATAGTCTCTTTGATTTTTCTTTTAAGGTCATGTCTCTTTCTACACATGATTGTGGGATTGTCTGGAATGCACTCATGGTAACTTGTGCTCTGGTGCTGATAGAAAACTGAATAGTTGGAAGGATCGTTGAGAGCTCTATTGTATGAATATTTTTGTTGTCCTAATCATGTGGACAAAGATGCTCTGCTTTCCCCATAATATGTGCCTTTACAATTATTGTTGGAACATGCAACATTATATACTGTATGGGGGGTTTGTAAAAGTGGAATTTGGTCTTTAGTGTTGTTAATTAAATTGTTAGAGTTTGGAGGGGTTCGAAAACAAAGCTGATATCTGTTGTTGAGTATAGAATGCAATTTCTTATGCAAGTTGGAATTAAAATATCATGTAACTAATGCTATTAGCCATGAAAGGGACTTACTCAATGGGTACTGATCTCATAGTTTAATTTATTTTTTAAATGAATGTTGACCATGATCATGGTGCATTAGATAACATAATATTTTAATATTTCTAAAATAAAATGTGAAAGCTGATGGTTAATGGATCCAATAGGATAGTATACATAAGTCACACAACAAGTTTTTGTTTATCAGTTTTTTTAGATCAATACTTGGCCCTGTTTAATTTTTTATTTAGTAGTTGTTTTTTTACTACATTGTATTAATCATGCTAATTACTTTAATATTTAAAATAAAGTTCGGAGGATATCAGTCAAGAGAATTTGCATATTATTTCATATTTAATGATTTCCTCATTGGATATTGTTTGGATTTAGAATGAAGATAGAAATTACTGCTATCTAATGCAGATTAATGACAGTAAAGTGAATTATATGATTTTTATTGTAGCTTTTATTTATAAATGATCAATTGCTCAAAAAAATCATGTGACATTATGACATCAAAATGATAAGTAATGTGCAGAAATTTTTGTTCCCGTGATACAATTTTCTTTCATTTTAATTCTCATTTTAAAACCAATTATAAGATGAAAAAATGAATACATTGTCAATGGGGTTTTATTTTTATATGTGTGGCTCTATTTTTAAAGAAGTTCACTGCAATTAAAACAAGTTCCTTTAATTCCTCTTGATGTTTTAAGAGAACTGAGTTGGTTTGATTGTTGAATATATATAACAATGTGACATACAACTATATCAAACATTACTTGCCATAGTGTTTTATTGAGATTTTGGCTGCTTTTTTCTAAAACCAAAATTAATATCTATATATGTTGAATTAAATATTTCTATGGATTGTTATTATAATAAAGAATAGAAATGATATTATTTCCTTATAACCAGAAAAAACTTTTGGCTGTTGATGTTGCTAAGAAATTATCAATACTACAAAATGCAATTCCTGAGACTAAACAAGTTTTCTCATTAACCAGTAATAACTTTTTTGTTGGAATTTTTTTGTCTGTGTGTATGTGTGAATCTGATTTTAAAATTCTTTTAATGTATGGTTAACTGCTACTATTATTGCATTGGCATTTAGTTGGATCTAAGAAAGGGTGGCTCAATTATTATTACTAATCAATATAATAATAAAACAGACTACAGAAATGGAAGATGATTTTCATTTCCACTATTTTTAGATTCTAAATCTGTCTCTGTTACCTGTGTTTCTAGCTATCCATCTGAAACATCAGTGCTGTAATTAATAATGATAATAATAAAATAATGTTAATAATAAACATAATAATTATAATCATGATAAAAATAACAACAACAATAATAAAAATAGTATACAACCATAAATCTACAATTGCCAGATTTTAAAGTATTTAGCAGCATTTCTTTATTGTTTTATCTAGTTAAAGTTTTTTAGATACCTATTTACCAATCAGTAATTGAATGCTTAACTTGTTGGTTAAATGAAAATAAAATTTTAATTAAGCTCAGTTTGAAATTATTTTTTTAAATTTTCATCTAGCATGATTTAAAGAGCAGTTTATGAATGTGCTACTCATAGTACCATTAATTCATTTACTCTCCCCCCACATTTTTAAAGTTAAGCAAAAAAACTTTCATTTCTCTACACATTCTTGAAACATATGAATAAAGACACCTGGACCAACTGAAGTGTAGGTAGTCCAGCATGGATTGCATCATGAGAATCATAAGTTGTTTTTTTTCAGATGTATTTATTCATGTGTTTCAAAAATATGTGGTGAAGTAGAAATTTTAAATATATTTCAAAAAGATAAGCACAGAAAAGAAAAATGAAATTAATTTGTGCCTATTTGTTGTTTAATTAAAAAAAACGGATATATTAATCATTAACTGAAGTTTAAAGTGTATGTATGCACTAGAAATATAATCATTAATATATTTATCTTAAGTGATACTTATGAATCAAGTATAATATATGTGTATGTGCATACATGTGTAAACAAATTGAAATGTGGCAACCTTCCAAACACATTTATGAAAACATTCTTACTTGATTGCAATGTTATCTGACCATCTAACTATTTACTCTATAGCATATATGTATTTAGAATCAAACCATTTTCTTCAGTCATCTAAAGTGCTACCAATCTCCCACACAAATGCACTAACTTTCCAACTTATAACATCTTAAACATGGCTGTCTTAATTTTAAAATGTCAATAAATACTCACTTAATATATAATTAATTAATTAACATTATTTATAAAATACATGGAATCAAAGCGAATTTGCTAACTCTTCAATCACAGTGCTGAGAAGATTCTTCATTCGAATACTATAATATGTTGAAAAAATTGACAAATCAATGTATTAGTGGTCGAGAGGTCAGCGACGGCTGCTTTACAAGCAGTTGTCCCGAGTTAGCGGGTTCACTTCCCGGTTGATGCTATGACACATGAGAAAAAAAAAATCAATGTATTTTGAATTAAATAATTTTCACCACTTGTCTTAGGGGTTACATTTATTTATAGATTCTATCAATTAGTTATATACTTAAATACTTTTTTAATATAGAAGGATTACATAATCAAATGAGTTTGATATGAATCTGCTTAAATGATTCATTGTAAGACAAAATTTCCCCTTTCAGTGCCACAAAAGAATGGTGAAGATAAAGGCATTAATATATAGTTTTTGAGTTCATTTTGTGCGTGTGTGTGACTGATTATTATTAGCATAATAGTAGAAATGTTTTGGACAATCTAACCTGGCATTTTCTGGATAGTAAAAGGATTCAGTAACTGCTTCTAAAAATAATAATAATAGAATATGGACAACAAATTACCTGTCGTATGACCAAACTATTGATTATTTAATCAAAATCAAATTAGAAATTTGATTAAAAGGAAAAAAAATCAATAGCTGCATTCCATGAGTGATAATTTGCAGTTTATTTTCTGACACCAGTATCTTTAACAAGCAGCAGTTTAACCACCTTTATTCCCTATATATATTTTTTGTGAAAATCATTATTTAACACACGTCGACACACACGTTTATCATTTACATTATCTATCAATATTTTTGGTCGTTCAAGAGGCAAATTTGATGAAAAAACAGTCTCTGCTATACATATTTTTCAAAGCTTGGAGCTCAATTAACCCTCTGTGAAACATAGCAACACAATACCTATTGAAACACCTTTACGCCATAATTGGTTATAAAAGCTTCAATATAATTTAGATGTGTAATTTAATTAAAACTAAGGGCTTCTTTGTATCAGTTTGATTTTAGTTGATCAAACAAGACGTTTAATTAAGCTAAGTTTTAAATTACCTTACTCTCACACACACACAATATATATATATATATATACATATATATATATACACATATATATATAACTTCTTGAGCACCACGTAACTATAAAAATATTGATTAATGTTAATTTAACTTACAAAGTTGATATTTTATAATCTTTTTAAGGGATGTTTTATAAGATTTTAATATCAAATGGAATGTTGTGAAAGTGTTTAAATAATGATGTGTAGCTATATTTGTTGGAATGTCAACTGGATTTTAGAATAGTAATAATCACTATTATAAAATAAATATATGTTTTAACAGACTTTGTTTTTTTTTATCAAAACATTACTGCTTGAAAAATCACAATTTTTTTTATAGAAGACATATGTTAAATTAATATTATTCAATATGTCATATAGTTAAATGTTGTTTGAATAATTCACACACACACACATATATATATAGGGGATTTGAACTCAGACTTTCAAGCACCTTTCAACTATACACCCTATCTCATATCACTGATACACATGATCACACATAGAAAAGCTGGATCGCCAATATATGTATTTCATGCTGAACCAGCACTCATCAGTTGGTCCAGATTATCATCTCTCAGTCGTATACATAATAAGTGATCAGTTTATATTATATATATTATATTTATATGTGAGAGATGATAATCTGGACCAAATGATGAGTACTGGATCAGCACATAATATATATATATATATATATATATATATATTTATATTGTGGATCAGCACGTAATATATATATATATTGGTGATTATTGATCTTTTTTACATGTGTGTGATCACATGTATCAGTGATATGAGATAGTTTGGATAGTTGAAAGGTACTTAAAAGTCTGAGTTCAAATCCCCTATATTTACAATTAGGCTCCAGGTACATGAAGAGTGTTTGTATTTCAAGTATTATACATATATATGTAAAATTAAATAGGGAAATTTTAATACATAATAACGATTTCAGGAGCCAATAAAATTCTCCTAGTATTCTTTTTATTAAATTTAATAACTATCTCATATCATCTTCATAAAAGTATAAATGTCACTGTCTATAGTTGTCATTTTTATAAGACCTTAAGTATTTGCAATGAAATGGAAAATTCACAAGAATATTAAAATGAATACTTTGAGATTCTATCTTAAAGATTATTTAAGGTTAAATATACTCAGGCTTTGATAATATTCTCATGAATTAATGCTTAAACTTTCAAACATTATTAATTATATTTGAAAGTACTCAAAATTAAATAAGAATTGTTATGATTTTGGCTGTTAAAGAATGGCGACATAGTATGAGATAATTAATTAAATTTAATAAAGATATTATAAAAATTTTATTGGCTTCTAAAGTTATTGTGTGTATATATATATATTCTGAATTGATCGGGATTTTAAATAAAGAATGATATATGCAATTAAAGTTCTGAAGAAGAGCAAAGCTCCAAGTAGTAATAAAATTACAATCGATATCTTAAAAAAAAGCAAGTGAAGAAATAGAAAGTTTTTTGACAAAGATATATAACAAATATTTAAATGATAAAGATGTACTAGATAATTGAAATAATGCAGTTTTAATACTAATATTTAAAAAAGATGATAAAGTAGATATTAAAAATGAGAGACCTATCAATTTTTTTATTAGTTCTACACAAAAATTTTCCCATAATAATTACATCACATCTACAGAAAACTTTGAATTTTAACCAATAAAAAGAACAAGCTGGTTTAAAAGTTTTTATAGTACAGTGGATCATATCCAAGTATTGGGAGAATGTGTAGAAAGGTTTAATGAATAAGAGTTGCTATTATGTTTGGCTTTGTAAATTATGAAAAGGTATTCAACCCTACAAGCATTTCACCAGTGATTAAAGCACTGGATCTTCAAGATATGGACCCAGGATATTGTCATATTCTGAAGAATATTTATAAAAATGCAACAGCAACAATTAGATTACATAATGTTACTAAAAAAGATTAACATTGGGAAGAGTGTACGACAGGTGACTCCATATCTCCAAAGCTTTTTACAGCAATGCTGCAAGAAGCACTTTGTGGATTAAAATGGGAAGCTAAAGGAGTAAAAGTAAATGGAGATTAAGGCATCTAGATTTTGCAGATGATGCAGTTGTTTTTGCAAATAATGCTCTAGAGCTTCAGAAAATGTTGCAAGAGTCATCAGATGAAAATAAGAAAGGAGGATTAAATGTCAATGTTAAAAAGACTAAAATAATGTTCAATGGATTTTTTCAAAATAAGAAAATAATGATGAGTTGAAGGAGTTAACAACTATAAATATCTTGGTCAGATTATTATTATAGTTGAAAACATAATGGGTAAAGTAAATCATAGAATTAAACTTGGTTGGAGTGCTTTTGATAGAAATTAAAAGAAAATATGCTTATATGTTTAAAAATAAAGGTTTTTTAAAAAATATGTCTTACCAGTTTCTATGTACTGATTTGAAACTTGGACACTTAACAGAAGAGAGATACAGAGACTTTAGACAATTAAAGAATGTATGGAGATATATATGTTAGGAGCAACAAGAAGAAATTAAAAACAAAATATCTGATTGTAAAGCAAACAGGTGTTACTGTCATAATTGAAATGATTAAGAGTGTGATGTGGAGCTAGGTTGGATAGATTTCTAGAAGAGATGATAATAGATGGTCAATTAAAATCTTAAACAGGATTCCAAGAATTTATGAAAGACCCAGAAAGATATCACATGTGAGATGGATGGATGAAATAAAGAAATGTGCTAGGTTGATATGGAGAAGAGAGACTAGAGCTCAGAAAAGGTGGATTAAACTTGGAGAGATCTTCTTCCTGCAGTGGATCAATGTAGGTTGAAAATAATGATGATATATATTTTTCCCCATAATCTCAATCAGAGTGATTGTATAGTTTTAAACCTTTTATATACCATATGTTTTTGAATATGAAAAGCACATAATTTGATTCATATTCAATAAAAGATATGCTTCTGTAAAATTGAACGTATTGCATTCATTCTAAGATCAACTAATTTAGAGGATTAATAGATTGGTTGAAACATTTAAGCACATGAAAGTTAATTAATCATAGAATGGTAGCTGTTTCTGTTAATTTTAGTTTTTTTCCCAAAATATTTTTTTGATGATTTAACATTAAAAAAAAAAAAACATATTATTTACTAAATGTTTAAGAACATTTATTTAGATGGCACTTATGTAAAGTTACCGCTCTTATAGAAGTTGCGCGAAGTTAATCTTGACTGATAGATGAATTTTGGAGAATGGTAAAATTTTTATCCACTCGGACTGAAAGCGATACTCCAAGCCATTTATATTAAAGTTTGCCACTCTATCTTTATGCTACCTTTTTACAGAAATGGGCTATTAAAATAAACAAACACGTGCTAGTAGCCTAATTGTAATCTTCGCTGCAATATTAACAGACCTTTTGATTTATCCTATGTATATATACATAGTAAAATGTTTTCGACACTTGGTTTCCTATTTTTTATAACTTCATTTATTTTTGATAAACTCAGTTTGGATTCATAAGCCTCCTGGTGAATTTTAAAAGAAAATAAGTTTGCAACTTTATCTGGACTTGGCAGAAATTATTTTCCTTCTGAAATTAAGCGTGACATTTATTCAATCCGCGCTCTGTCTCTTCTAGGGATTCGCTGCATTAATAGGTATCTGGAAACGGCAGGGGAATTTAGTAATTAATTTTTAGAACTGAAAAATTGTCTGCAAGGGGAAAAAAGTTGTTTTTTTTTTTTAAAAAAAAGTTAAAAAATAATTGATTACTACAAACACTAAACAATAGCAAATTAAATTTAAAATGATATTTATAAAATGATTTACAAGTGCTTTGTAAGCTGGAAAAATAGAGTAGTGAAAGAAATCCATGAAGACAACGATGGTAAAACAGAACTCAGAGTTATCTTGAAAGAAGTAATTGTCTAAAATGGAAATGGGCGAAAGACATTTTAAAAAATAAGATAAAAGATAATAAAAAATAGCGGGTAGCAATCAAAAGAAGAAGATAGAATGACAAGATAAAATCATTGCATGAAACACATATGATTGAAAGTATTTGCAGGACAGTGTAATATTGATAGCTATTAGAATTTAAAAAAAGCATCAATTATTGTGCAATATTTTAAAAGAGATGAATGCTCTAAGCATTCAGATTATATTAAACTATATAGCAAAATTATTGTCATACTTGAGTGCAGATTAAAAATTAATTTATTATAAACTATAACCATATCCAAACACATGTAATGATACCTATATTAAATCATGAATTGTCAATATCTAGATGTTTAAAGTGTAAATCCTATGATAATAGCTAAAGTTTAAATAAACCACTGTACCCACAATTAGAATCCATTTATTACCTTTGGTATTGCATTAACAATAAATTGTACATTCTATGCTTTATTTAAATGTTTATTGTATCATGTGATTTATATATATTAATTAAAAAATTGTTGTAATAACAATAAAAATAATAAATATAATGGTAATTAACTATTAAATACAGTATTTTCAATCCTCAGAAGTACTTTCGATTAATTCCTTAAACTGCCATTAAATATATTAACAGCAGTTGAGGAGGGTTAAAGAATTGACTGAAAGTTCTTCCGTAGAAGAAAAGACTGTGTATAATAGTTAATTGCCATTATGTTTATTATATATATATAATATTTGAAATGCTCCATAGCTATATTATTCCAGCCACACTCTTTTTTTAAAAAAAATGGAGATGTTTGAGTGTAGCCTTAAATCATTTTGCAAGGCATAATCTCTAAGTATTCATTTTAATAAATGTATAACTTGCTCAATTCATTACAAATTTGTAATACTAAAATTATAATGTTATCAAATAATTTATAAGTGTAGAAGTAATGAACTTTCTAATTTCCGTACACACACATATACATATATTACTTTATACGGTGAATTTCCAAGATTTAAACTGCCAATAATGTTATCTTCATTATAAAATACAATACACTGACCAACATTAAAGAAAATTGATAATAAATAACTTAAGTTTAAATAAAATTTATTTCCAGCATCATATTGGTTTTCATTTCTTACAGAAGCTGCTTTTAGATTATCTTGTGAATTTTAGAGGTAGACATTTTGATAAGTTTCTATAAAGAATGAAAACTAATTAGATGGTGAAATAAATTTTATTTAATCTTAAGTGGATATTATCAGTAATATTTAAAATTAATCAATTTTGTATATTATATATCTTGACTGCACTTGAGTTCCATTGTATTTTGTTTTCAGCCTTATTTTTCCAATGACAACAATCAAATAGTGCACTTATTATGGATAAACTTTATAATGTAAATAAATTCTGCCTCCCCTATTAAAACCACATTCGATCTAACCATAAAATACTTTTTAGCAATTATTACTAATCATTTGTTTCACACATTAAATCCAATGTAATGCAGCAGATTTAATAATATCAAAAGAATATTCATGTATTTCTTCAATATAATAAATTAAGTAAAATAACAGTTATATATACAACTAATTTTGTTGTGCTTGTTCTATAATCATATTGAAATCTATTATTAAAACTGTTTAAGTGCAGTAATTGCACATTGAGGCTGTACATCTCAGCATTCAATTCTATTCGTCTTTTAAAAATGCTATTAAAATATGTAAATTGTTTGACATGTTAATTTCAATGCATTGCATAAGATCACAAAATCATATCTAAAGATTTCAAATATCTAAACTTGACCATTCTAATGCTTTTTGACCACTGAAGGCTTTTATTAATAATCTAAATAATAATAGCCAAAATATATAATCATCATCATCATCAAGTTATATGATCTAGGATCACTTAATAAAACTGCAAATAATAATAATAATAATAATAATAATAATAATAATAATAATAATAATAATAATAATAATAATAATAATAATAATAATAATAATAATAATAATAATAATAATAATAATAATAATAATAATAATAATAATAATAATAATAATAATAATAATAATAATAATAATAATAATAATAATAATAATAATAATAATAAAAAAAAAAAGGGGAGGGAAATAAATTGAATAAATAAAAGATTGAAGCAAAAATTTCTGTGCATGTGATTAAAAATGGGAATGTGGTTACACAAACGCAGAATCCTATAATCACAGTCAGATAATACTAGAGCCTCCTGGAAGCTGGGTCCCAAAGTAACTTCAAAATCTAACAGCAGTAAACTAAAAGGATACTGACAAAGATCAAATAAAGCATTATTAGATTCAGCAACTAGCATTACTCATGGATATATTTTTCTTATGGATTATCCACAGGTAACTCTTATATCTGAATATGATTTCATAATCTTTCACCTATGGATATTACTAATAATCTCTTAAGTTTAAACTATTTTTTTCTGATTTATATTCATACCAATAAAGTTAATTCATTTATCCACCTCATATATCATATCTTTGGACATCTTTTACAATCTCTTGAAATCAAGATTAAGATTTTAGTTGTCCTTCTATTATCATCTTTTGTAAAAATACATCCAGTTTAGCTTTATTTCATTCTCTTAAATCTTACAGAGATATCAGTGATATGTGTTTGTTCTTTCATCTAATTATTTTATTTTCTATCTCTTCCTGTTATTTCCAATATATATATCTCTATACTTTGTTAAATGGTCTAATATCTCTGTACTGCTCTTCTGTCAAATGTCTAAAATTCAGATAAAGAAGAATTGATAAAACACATTTATTAAGAACCTGCTTTTTTCAAATACATAGGCACATTTCCTTTAAATAATAAATTATTTCTATTAACACAATCCATCCAAGTTTAATTCTATGATTAATTTCATCCATTAATTAGGTTTTTATTTTATTATAATATGAACATGGTATTTTTAGTTGCTAACTTCTAATTCATAATCCAATGGCCATGACTTTTGTGTTGATAATATTCATCTTTAGAACTTAAGTCAAGTTATTTGGTTTTTCAAATCAATACATTCCCCATTTCACCAGCACATATAGACAGAATACTATTTTACATTATACAGGCACACATTTTGGAATCACCTTATGTTTTATGTCATTACATCTTACTTTCAGCTGACAACACTTGCAACATATCCATGTGAATAACAATCATTGCAATTAATGATACAATTTTTATTATACTAATAATTAATCTTTAATTAACTTTAAAGCTTATATATATATATATATATATATATATATATATATATATATATATATATATATATATATATATATATATATATATATATATATATATATATTCGCTTAGGAGTGAGATAATAATTTCTAGGTAAATAACTGATTAGTAATAAACCAAATACATCTAAAATAGAGGGTATCAAATATGTATTTGTAAATATTGTTCAAATGATTATTACATATATTAGCGATTATGATTTGTGACAGCTGAAGAGTGCTGTACTAATGTGAAATACAACTTAAAAGGCATTTACCTTTTACAGATGATTTTATTCATGTTTTAAGTAAGAATAATAAAGTGGAATATTTAAATATTTTAATATTACTTCAACAAAAATCTCCAACAAAAAAGTTATTATTGGTTGATGAAAAAACCTGTTTAGCCTCAGGGATTGGTAATTAGTAGTAATTGATATTTTTTTTGCAATATCAAAGATTATCTCTGTTTACATGGATACAATCTCAATTCTATTCAATATTATAATAACATTCCATGGAAATATTTAATTCAATACACATATATATATATGTGTGTGTTTGTGTGTGCATGCACACATGTATAACAAAATTGTTAATAAATTTATATTGCAACTAGATTCAGACATTTCCCCCCACTATTCATACATTTTATAAACAATCTTTACTCATTTATATAACAATTAAAAATTGGAATCATTCAAAATAAATATTAATAAAATTCAAATTGTATAGAATAAAATAAATTATAATAATGCTATAACTAGATTTCTTTATATATGTGTGAAAGATAAATAAAATTTATTATAGGGTGTATTTTTTAAATAGAAATCTAAATATAAAATCTATGAGGAATATAGAATCATAAAAAAAATATAGTATTGTGAAGAAATGCTATGAATGAGTGTTGCTTTTATTAAAATTACAAAATTTGTTTACATTTCAACAGGATTATACTTTGTTATTCTATCACATAAAATTAATAAATCATATTTCAAATAAACCCAGTATATATCATATCAAAAAATAGAATAATGTAGTCATAATTTTGAGAAAGGATAGATCTTTAAATTATTTCTGCATTAGAAAATTTTCAGCAAAATCCCTACAATATTAATCATAAGTGAATTTATAATGATTTTTTAAAAACCACATTACTACTATATGTTTTTATGCTTAAATTAACTTTTGACTACAAAATCCACATTATACTGAAAATATTTAATTATTAATGATACCAATAATTTTTGAAGGAGATGAGATACATAGCGGTGAAACTTATGCATAAAATTTCAATAATAATATGCACAAATCATAGGTAATCACAAAAATAAAAATCACATTTGTCAATTATGCATTGTTATAAATATTGTTTAATATTAAATGATGAAGAAATTTTTTCTAGTGTGATGTGAAGCTGTAATTCTAAGGAGTGGGTAATCAAACCTCCACATATGAGCCATTCTATAATATTCAAGTAGTGATGTTAAATATGAGTAAACTCTCAATTCAAGTCACAAGATAAAGACTTTGAAAAGATAATAATGGTTATCTTATCTTTCAAAGTCTTTATCTTGTGACTTGGATCAAACATTTACTTGTATTTAACATCACTAATTGAATACTATAGTATGTGCATGTGTGGATGTTTGATGATCTTATTCTTAGAAATATTGTTTAAGCTATGAACTGTTGTGTATATCATAATAAAGAATTTTAAATGGCTAGTTTATATTCAACTCAGTATTCCAATAGAGATTAGTAAATGAGGTTGATGTACTGTTAACAAGAGTATACAATTCCCAGTGTTAGACCTATAAGTGTTAAATCACTTATTAAAAAGATTATTAAATGACATGGCTTCATTGTTGATGATGTAGATAATTTTCTTATGGATGTGGAACTCAAAATTAACATTATCTTTTTTTCCACTGAGGTAAATTGTCATTAATTCAAGTATAATAAAACTTCTAATATCCAAATCTAATTTTAAAAGTGCCTTTAACCATTAATAATAAATACATTGGTTTATACCCATACAAATAAAATTAAAAGGAAAAAATATTTAGTTAATGATTATAAATTAATAAAGTTAATTAAAATGAGATGCTTGTTTTTTTTCTATCTTTGCAGAATTTGAATTTATGATGAGAAAGTACAAAAAAAAATTTCTTAAAATCTATAAAATTGAGTAATCCAAAAAATAGCTGAAAGCACCATTGCAGATGAATATTGTCTTACCTGCAATCGAATGCAATTATCAGAATTTAAATCATCATATTGGAATTTATCTAAGTATGTGCCAATTTTTTGTAAACATTTAATGTTAACAACAAAAGATTATAGTTATTTCAACTACAAAAGAAAAAGGAAAGTAATATGAAGAAAAGTAGAAGTAATAATACAAATGCTGTTTTGCAATGATTAAACAAACCAATCTATAAACCACAAATATATTCACATAGAGAAGTCTCTGATCTGTTATTTTATGTATTTTATAATTTGCACTGTTGCTTTTAATTTCTTCACCAATAAAGTTTTCTTTTCAAAATATGCCAACACTATGTCTAATTGTAGCTGCTGAATGTATTTTTTTCACACCTTCCCAATAAAAACAATCAACATTATGCTTTTTTAGAATATCTTTGACATATATTTTATAATTAAATAAAATTTATCTCATCCAAGAAAACTCTGTTAAAGTTCACTCTACAAACACTTTTGTAAAAAATCTTGTATTTAATTACATAATGTAAAAATGTAAAAAAAAATCAAAAATTATGTAAGAACCCTCAATTATGCAAACATGTATGGAATGTTCTTGCAGCACTGATATAAAAGTTTATATATCACCTTCAGCATCATTATGTTCAATCATTATCTTTTTATGTAGGATGAAAGTCTTTTCATGTTTAAATCACTTTCACTGATTCAAAACCTATTTCCTCATTCTTCAAACTCATGTTGTCTTATACTATATCTTTCATAATCTCTTATTATCTAATTTAAAAATTCAATCAACTATTTATTTTCATCTCTTCTAGAAATACTATCACTTTCAGATTTTTTCATTCTTTAATACTTATTTATTTTTTCATTAGTTTATTCATGTATTTTGTTTAAAGTCTCTCCTTATTTCCCTAATATATATTTCTCCAAACTTTATTGAGTGTTCAGAAACCTTTGTATTGTTTTTCTGATAAGTATCCAAATCTCAGACACATCTATTAAAACTTTTCTTTTCAACCCCATTATTTTTTTTTTTGATGTTAAGTTACTTTTACCAATATCATCTATCAAATTTAATTCTATGATTAATTTTATCCATTATATTTCTTTCCGTATGAGTAAGCTTACCAACATATTTGGAGTTGTTTTCTTTTTCTGTTTCATGATTACCAATATTTGTTACCTTCTGAGAAAATCCATTGAATATAACATTACTTTATAATTTTTAGCATTTATTATTAGTTTTACTTTTTTATTTCCATTTGATAACTCTTGCAGTGTTTCCTGAAGCTATGAAAAAATATTTGCAAAACATAACTCTCTAAATTTACAAAATGTTCAAATCAACCTCCTAAACATTATTTTTTTTTACCAATGCCTTCTATGAATAAATATAAAATGTCAACATATACTTATTAACAGAGAGCACTGCTAAAAACCATGTTTGGCTAGTATGTTCTTTTGCACAGAAAGTAGAGAAGATATAGAAGTTATGCTGAAGACATGCACAAGGGTGGGTAAAGAGATGGTGATTAAATTTAGTAAAGTATATTCAAAAGTAATAATGATAAATGCTGGGGAAGAGAAGAGAAAGAATTTTTATTGGTGGATATAAAGTTAAATGTGATGAATTGGTATAATTATTTGGGAATCATCTTAAGTAATCAGAGAAATTGCTTGGATGAATGGGAAAAAAAATTGATAAATGAAGCAAAGAAAATGAAGGTACTGATAAAAAAATTTAACAATGTTTTTATGTAATAAGTATGATGCAGCTAGAATTGTATGGAAGGGAGTGGAAGCACCAGGGTTAACTTATGGTGATGATGTGTTTTGTGTTAGTAAAGGGGTGGTAGATTACACAGAAAAAGTCCAAAGAGATTTAAGAACACATGCATTGAATGCAAATGTGTGGATAGAAAATGAGGCAATTCAAAGAGAAATAGAATGTTCAAGTTTTATATAAGAGATGCAAAAAGCAAAATGAAAATGTTTGGTAGATTGCACTTTATAGATAATAAGAGAATAAGCAAAATAATATTTAATTGGGTTATGAGTAAAGGACAGGCAACAACATCAGTGAGAAAGGTAGTATGGTATGCAGGAGATTTGGATAAAGACTTTATGTCAGTATAATTTTACCAAAGGTGGGATGATTGTGTTAGAATTGTTGAGTATTATAGTGGCAAGGAATGGGATAGAAGAATAGATGCATTAATGAAAAATAGAGAGTTGTACAGATGGAGAACTAGTATGGAGAGTAAAAAGTTTAAATATGTATAGATGAAATCAGAATATTAGTAGTGAGTTAATTTATGATAATAGCAAGGAAAGTAGTTTACTGTTTAAGGCTTGAACAGGATTGTTAACAACAAAGAGATATACACGTAAATGGAGAAATGTGGGTGACTTAGTCTGCAAGTTATGTAAGGAAGGCATGGATTATATTAGGCATCTATTAATTGAATGTAAATGCCTGCAAGCAGAAAGGATACAAATAATGAAGTTGTGGAAGAATAAATATAAACAACTTGACTACACAGAAAGTGGGTTCTTGGTTTTTATGCTGGATTCAGAAAAAGATAAGAGTGATTTAGATATAAAGGTCATGGAGTGGACAAAGATAATGTGTGGAAATAGTTGGTGCAGGATAGAGAAGAATATGGAAAAAACTTAGGGTGGAGAATGGAAAAGAAAGGTAAGGTGGTTAACAGATTTCTCTGGACATAGTGGCTGAGAGATTCCTGACCCGCATCGTGTTAGAGGGTGATTTGAACACTGTCTAACAATATGCACTGAGATACCTCTGAATTTATATGCAGAGTGTTTTAAAGGATTTTATAAATATAAAAATCTACATGTCACATTGTATATGATCATATATTTATTACCTAAACCGATAAAGAATGTGATTCCCCCCTCGTAGAAACTTATCTTCACTTAAAAGATGATGATTTCCATTCTGTAATTGAAAGTCACTGCATGCTCTCTTTTTTTTCAAACAATCTTTTTTTTAAAAAAGATAAAAGGAAAAATAATTTCTGAAAGAAAATGGATTGGATTTTATGCTCAGATAAATCAACAACTTGAGCGTCTTACTTTGCAAAATATTTTATTTTTATTGCGTATTGCTGTTTATATATATATTTGAAATATGTTTCATCTAAAAATGATTTTGCTTAATGACTATCTTTAGAATTTCTAAATACCAAATTATAATAAATATATAGAAGATAAAACGTTATTTTCCTTAAAGAAAAATTTTATGTCTTAAAAAAAGAGAATATAATCCATATTTTAACTAAGTAAATTATCGTTCAGTCTTTTATTTGAAAGGTCATGTGACACTTCAGTATCAATATGTTTCATTTGATTATACAAACTGAGTTTTTTTGTTTATTTTAAAATTGACCAGTGAATCTGCCTCTTCAGTTCAATACACTATCATTGAGCACAATGAATTTTTGCATTTGAGTCCAACAGATTTCTACTATGTTTGTCAAATTTAACATCTTATAAGTATGCTAAACTATATATGTTATTGTTACATTTTTATTTACCATTGCCAAACTTCCTCCACTCACAACTTTGACGTCAAAATAATAATAATAATAATAATGATTATTATTACTAATCATTATCGAAACTAGAGATATCTTTAGCACACATATAAACTTTAAACCTCAGTTAAAGATTAATATATCTGATTTTTTATTTATTTTACACACAGAGAGTTATTAATCTTTCTCTTTCCCGGGTGTAATATTTTATAGATATAATAAACACCTCCGTACTTCCACATTCTTTTTAAATTCACTTAAATAAAGATATAATAAAATACAAATGACTCACAGGATGCATTTCGTGCTGAACCAGCACTCATCAGTTGATTCAGGGCATCTTGGGGGTCATTTGTCTTTTATTATATCTTTATTTAAGTGAATTTTTAAAAAAATGGGGAAGTATGGAGGTGTTTATTATATCTATATACTATATATGGCGATATATAAATTAACATAAACCAAAAATTTTTGTTAAAAAATTAATAAAAAAAAAAACAACCTGATGGATATGTAATTTGTAAGAGAAAAATAGAAAATATAAAAATAGCAGCTTTATTTTTAGAAATGTGAAGAGAGTGAGTTTAAATCCCAACACTCGCCAATATGATGTATAGTCCAATTATGATTGTATCAAATGTATGATATAGTACAGTAATAGAGAGGTGAATATGAAAGCTAAAGGGGTTTGAGGTTCAATCTGCCACTTCCTTTATTCAAACATCTTAGGTATTTCTGAGAAATTATTCATTTCATTCACCTTTTGGAGCTTAGAACAATCATAGAGTGATGAATACAAATGTAAAGGTTATTGGATTAGTGTTTAACATGAATTTCCTGCACTCAATGATATGTATTCTTGAGCAACTAATTACTTGATGCATTCTGAGAATTTTGCATTCTCTCCAAATTAACTATTCAGTTATTACCAGTTACATAAGAATTGAGTATTCTTATTTCATTTTACCTGAAAAAGATTATTTCAAATTATTTGCAAACTTACATCATAGATTAGCGCTATATAAAATAATATCTCATTATACATGTTTAATTTCAACTAAAGAATGACGGTTCGTAAATTGTAAAGATTTCGCAAAGTGTCATTCGTTCAAACTTAGCAAATGTAATTTAAAGTGATCATGTAACATCTTCACGCTCTTATTTCCACACACTTAAGATTTGCCCATACATAAACGTTTGGGTCGGAAAGAATGGGTAATTCATTCCATTCTTTCTAAAATACTATATCTCATGTCTGGAAAAATTGAGTATTCATTTATATAATCTCGTTAAAGCGCATATGCATTGGCTTAATCACTAATATTACTATTACATAAAAAAACATAGCACTATATAAAATAATATCTCATCATAGATAATCAAAAAATGATATTCTGTCTAGTTCATCACAGTTTTAGCAATTGCAATGTTTGAAACTTTATAAAGCATTCTTAAGATAATTAAATCAATTTGAGTAATCTCCAGTAACTTATTGACATATTAGTCCATTCTCTAAACAAAAGGTACTCTATCAATTAAGATGCTTGCTAACAGAACATGTAACCAGTATGAAAATCCATTCTAAATATCGATCTGTATGTTTTAATGGATGTAAAAATATTTTGTATGGTTTTAAACATTAATATTTTAAAGATAGTGTAAAAAATAAAACAATGGAATGATTTTATTGCTAAGGAATTTATAAGAAGTTTGAAGACAAAAGTGAGGGAGTTGTGATATTGTCCATGAGATTGGGCTTCAGTCTGTGCCCCTACCATTGCATTAAAGCATCTATACAAAGCATAGTATAATAAATGATATTGCTGAAAATTTTTAGATAGTACAAACAAAACTATAATTAGAAGTTATGAAATAACAATGTTTTTATGATTAATGAAGATAAAACTTTAGCTTAGAACCTGAAGGGTTATGATATACATTTACTTGTAGAAAAGATTGTACTATGTTTTGTATTTACAGAGATTGCATCACCAATTACATCAACAACATATATTACAAATTGGATCTTTATCATCTAAGTAACACTGTACAGGAATCTTTATTAAAAGTCTACCAGAGTTAGCTATGAGTTATCTATATAAAACTTCTATGAATGCTTTTAACCTAAAAACTTTACCACAAGAGCCCAGCCCACATTCAGACTTCAAAAATTACTTACTAAAATGAATAAATGAATTGCTATTCCATAAGATTCTTGTTAAGTATAGTATACTGGTATTATTAGATTCATTTTATCCTAAACTTCACAATCCAAAGCTAGAATACAGGAAATATATACTCTCTTAAAAAAATCAGTGTGCAAGAAAAACAATGTTTTGTTATATAATATCAAAATAATTGTTTTTTTTTTTCTAGAATAAAATAAGGGTAATAATGATAACAAAAGATTATGTGCTTCTTAAATTATCCAAAACCAGATAAAAATCATTGTATATCTTCAGTGTGTATAACAATTTTTAGGAGCAAATTTCATTTATACTCCTCCAGTTTTGTTACTTATTGTAAGTTTGAAAAATACACTGATGCTTGATGTCAATGATTATTAAATCCTATTGGTTGCAATGCTCTCCCTATCACTAGACTAGCTTTTGACTTACAGTTTTCTTTAAAAAGGAAATTTTAGATCTTGAATTAAATGTGTCAGAAGCCATTTTTATCTTTTTTTATACTCATAATTGACAAATCAAAGTTCAAAAACACATTAACATTTTAAATCCACGCTAATATTCGTGCATAATTATATTGATGTAGTCATTTTAGTAATGTCAAGTTTTTAATAACTATAACAAAATCGTTGTTGTTTGTCCAGAATTGATTCAAAACAATGTTATATGCTTCCAACTTATACAATCCTTTTCAGAAAAAAAAACTATACTACTCTAATTGAATGATGTAAAAATATATATTTAACTTATTATCAACATTATTAACAAACTTTTTAACAACCGCAATAGGTAACTTCCTTTTTTCCCCTTTAAAAAAAAATATATCTTATAAACTATAATGCGCTTTTCATTGAATTCAACCACCTTACATACTTTTCTTCTTTTATTTTTAAAAACTTTATTTCTTTTCATCAACCATATATACATATTCACACCCAACACTTTGACCACTTTTTTTCTGTAGTCATTTTCAAGGATCTATAAAATTATATATATATAATTATTACAAATAAAATTAATATATAAAAATGTATATACCCTTATTCTAAAAACAATAACATTTCTCTCTTTGAAAATGTTTGGAGAGAAAAAAAAAAGTAAATGTAGATTATATAATGTAATATATACGTAAAAAAATGTATTGATAGATAAAAAGGGAAATGTTGTTGTTTTTATGATAAGGGTATATACATTTTTATATATTAATTTTATTTGTAATAATAATATATAAAATATGTAATTTTATAGTTCCTTGAAAATGACTACATAAAAAAGAGGTCAGTACATTGGGTGTTAAAGATATGAATATGTATATATGGTTGATAGGAAAAAATAAAGTTTTTGAAAAGAAAAGAAGGAAAATATATAAGGTGAATGGATTCAATAAAAAAACATTATAGTTGAATGATATATTGGAAACTTAAAAAAAAAAGTTATACTAAATGGTACTTTTTATTAAATCTCTGGCTTCTATTCATATTTTGAGATGAGTTACTGCCTTATTATTTTTATCTGGATCTAGTATATCTCAATTTTTGTGATCAATTGCATCTTTCATACAGCAACTACATTTTCTCTGTTTTTAAACTACAGAAAAATTTGAAATAATGTTTTAAATCTAAGCCTACTTGCATGCTTATTTATATACATGTGACATCAATTCAATATATGTATCTTTTGATTTTCTCATTTTAAAAACTTTGAAAGAACTTCTATTCTTAGGTCAGAATTGCATGATAATAAAAGAAACTCATTACATGATTATAGATTGCACAATACTTTTCAAGAGAAAATTCTATTTTTACTATTCTAGTTATGCCATTTGATATAAACCAAAGTTTCTTCACTGAAGAAAGACATAAAAAATACTAGACAATTAATAGAAACCATCATCAAGTGATTTCAAAAGCTTACAATGAATGACTGAATTGAAATGCTATAACAAATGGACTACATGCATAAACATATGTGAGATAAGCTTTAAATATGTAACATAGCATAATTTGTCTAGTGAACATTCAACTAATTATTTGTACTAACCATAATCATGGCATTGACAGTGGAAAGAAAAAACAACTAATTTACCATTCAAATATGGTAATTATTTATTCTTATCTCTTTAATAAGTCCCACCATTTTTTCCACCACCAATGCCATTACTATGACTAGTACAATTAATTGGTCGAAAATGCATTGGGTAAATTTTGCTAACTTTATAAATTTTAAACATATCTCCCAAAAGTTTATGCATACAATTTGATTGTTATATTTCTCCAAAATACTGGTTTCAAAATTTTTTTGACATGTAATGTTATAAATAGAGTACTGCTTAAAAACATTTACTATGTTAGATCATGTAATTGTTTTTTGGATTTTATACTAATATTGAACAAAGGATAAAAGTGCTTACAGTTATTAAAACTTAAGGACACCATATATAGTTTATTCTAATGATATCAAATCTAAAAAACAATGCAAGTAACTAGCTTGAATAAAAACATACATTAAGGTGTTTTTCAATTTTAGGCAGGGAGCTTGATAAAATACTAAAAAGATTAAGATGTGACTTCCTGGATAAAATATTCATTTGTTCCAAAAAAAATTGGTGCACTAGAGTCTTATTCAACTGATGAAAGTATACAAAAAATTCTTCTCTGAGGCAGTGCTGTATAAGGATTTAATAAGAACTACCATATTTAATTTATTCATTATTTGAGTTTACACAGAGACAAAATTCTTCATACAGTAGCACCACTTATTGGAAATCAGATTAATCAATGGATATAGGAAGATTTGTGCATAAAATCCTCTTCCAGTGCCTACATATCCAATATCCCCATAATAGTTTCTAGCTTGTGGTTTTGACTGATGATGCTCCTTGGATTTGAAAGCACCGCACTTAGATCTTAGGATCATTTTGTGTAAGAATAAAGAGTGATGATCATGTAATGTTTAATTGTTTAATATTTAAGTTTATTATAGTTAGTAAGACAATATTAGTATAAATAATCTGTGTTGATGGGAATAAGAGTAGGTGAATTTTTCGATGTCACAAATTATTTTGCTTTATGTTAATAATAAAAACGTTTCTTTTAGAAAATATAATAATTAAAGTTAATTATTAATACCAATAAAACATTAGCTAAATGCAGATTTAAAGAAAGAATGTAGTTACCAAGACGAATACCTCTAATGTTATTTTTGGCATTCTTTAATAAATGGATTATTCAATTTGTTAAAAATTAGTTTTTGATGTGTTCAACAGTAAATCACAATGGTAATGTGTGGATCATGAAAAACATAATAATATGTTGCTCTGCTAATTTACAAACATTATAATATTTAGATATGATGCTAAGATTCTGTATTTAAGAAAAATTCTACTTAACTTAATTGATGATCTTAATTTTTTTGCAACACTGAACTATGAAGCCACTTTGGTTGGGAAGATATATTAATAATATTGTACTTTTGAAAAAGAATTTGCACCACTGGAAGATACTTCTAGAAATATAAATATTTGACATAGACATTTACAACAATTTATCAAAAAGTGGGATGTCTGAAGAGGTATTTTTCAGAACAAAAAATTAATATTATGGCCTATTTTTAATGTGACAAACAATTGCATAACGCCATCTATAATTATAAAGTGGTATCAGATATTCATAGCATTTTGTTGTTTAGTTACTCTATTTGCACTTAGGCAGAAAACTTAGCATCCATAAATGTACATGCAATGTTGGTCAACTAAGGACTCAAGTATTTATAAAAAAAAAAGAACAAATTCGTAAATTTAATATTTTTTATATTAAGATGTGTATCATACCTTAGATTTCATATAAATCGTATATATTTTAGTTTTATTAGTCTGTATATTCAATATCATCTGATCAATGCAAATTAAACTGAAACTTTTAGCTTTTATATCGAAGCAGACATCCGATTATTGACTATTATTTGACATTAATCTGAAATAGTCATAGTTTTACGTATCTAAAAGAATAATTATAATTTGCTAGCACTTGAAAACAATTTCAGCAATATAAAAAAAAGTTTAGTATTAACTGCACCCAGATTTGTGAAGTTAAATAAACACATAAATGTAATTAAATTATGTTAGCGTCCTGATATAATTTACCAAAGATATAATTTTCTTCATTTCTATTATAAAATAAGATCCATTTAAAAATCACATGATTTTCTTATGATACATTCAACACTTGCCTTAGGAGCAACATTTTACTCTATTACTTTATTCCAGAGTTATTTATAATAAGCATGAGTAATGAATCAAGGGCTGGGTGATTCTGAAGTATAGTATTAAAATTAATTTTGCTACTCCTTCCAAAGTGTAAGCTTGTGGTTAAGACCTGTAGAGGTCCCTACCTTCGCATTTTCACGCACATATTCTTAAGGTTTACAGCTTAATTACTGTGTAAGTCAATGTTTTCAAACTTTTTTGATTGTGTATCAAATGTATATAATAATATATTACATACTCATAATTACATATATACAAATCACACACACGGACATATATTTATATCAGATCTCATTATTTTTAACTAGCACTGGGAGATGTTTTCACTCGAAATGTATTTATATAATATTTTGTGCTATAAAAATTTCTAATATTACATATTGGTGAAGAATTGGATTTTCCACAAATTTCATTAAAATGAGTACTAGCTTGGGAATATGAATTTGATCTGAGTTTAAGTAGGTTTTGTTAACATCTGTTATGACGTCTTTACCTGAAAGTTTGTGATTGGTCGAATTTTAGTTGTATTAATATGTTGGTCTATTTCTAATCTTAAGTATGGACTGTCTGTAGAAAAATTTTATTTTATTTAAATTTCGTCTAGCATATATATATATATGCAAATTTTATTCTATATATATATATATATATATATATCGTCTAGCATATATTATGATGCAAATTTTATTCTTGTGTTTGAAATTTCTTAAGTTGCATTCATATATAATAACCTAAACTGTAGGCAATAGTAAAATTTATTCTGGTTAATATGGTGGCTGGATATTAGTGAATAAGGATTTGAATGTTATTTACATACAACAATTGGAACCGATTTCATTCTGAATCATTTAAAAACATACACACACAAATATACGTTCTGTGAAATAAATATATTAGAGTCTGTACAAACTAATCAGTCCCAAATATACTTTCATATCTATATGGTTCCCATGTTATATGACAATGCAACACCTTACCATACTAAGAACTTGGTTTTAAATCTACCCCAGAAAAAAAGTTAAATTTTCTATCAGGAGATTTATTTTGAATAAAGAGGTCATATCTAACCTAAATTACTGTGTTATATTTGTTAGTAAATGAGTATCTACCAAATCCTCTTTTCAATGTAAAGCAACAAATAAATAACTGCTCTAATACCCACCATCCAACAATTAGCAAATATTTAATATTTTCTTCTTCTTTATTAATTAATAAAGGGCTCTTGGAGAGATCTCGGACGTGCAGTCGGCTATTTAAAAGCAATTTGGCTTTATATATAAATAACTTCATCCAAGCATAAAAATGAAATACATCAACATCGTGACTTTTAATATTTAAGTTATAAAAATGTTTGAATCCATTTTTAAGAAAGAAAGAAAAAAAATCATAAAAAACACATAACTTCATGCATACTATATTTTATAAATATTATGTCAGGGACTATATCTAATAAAAACGTTTATTATTTATAAATGATTATTATATAAAAGTACGAAAGGGTAAATGTTTGAATCAAATCAAAAAAATATTTATTTATTTTTTTAAAAAAATGCCTATTTAAAAATAAATATATATTTTAACTTTAAATATATGTAAATATGTATTTTTAAGAGATTTAAATTCTCTCTCTCTCTCTCTCTTTTTTTAGTAGAATTGTGCATTTGTAATTTAAATATTAAAAACCATTATGTTGATTATATGGAAATAACTAATGCTAATTTTCAGAATTTCCAGCGGAGATTTCCTGTTACAGGATAAAACATTGTATTATGACAAAATGATTGTTGTTTTTATTCATGCATTGATATGAGGGATTAGTTATTTATTCATTTATACACTTGTGTGTTGTTTTATTAACCAACTTTATTACTTATATTTAAGTATTTTTTGACATAGATCTGGAATTTATTTATATCTAAGTATGTGTTTTATATTTACATATAATTATTGATATATAACAATTAGTTTCGTGGAATATAGTTTCTGTGTAATATTTCTAAATTATAATATATGTGTTTAATCTCTTGATTAGATTCATGCATTTTTAATTTTAATAAATGCATGTAATAAATATTTATATATAGTAATTATCATCATGAATACAGTCTATGGCATTCTATTTGTAATTTTAATAAATATATACAATAGCATATTTCATTAGTTTTATTTTCTTCTCTCTCTTGAATAAAATCACATATTTCTAATTTAATATAAAAAATCACTATACCCTTGTCAGGGTAACATGATGACATCTCAGTTCTAGGACAGAATACTGTTAAATGTTGAAATGTTTAGAGTTCATAAAGTTCTTGCAGTTTTAAAAGAAAAAAGTCCATATTTTCTAGTTGCTTGTAATTTGGATCCAGTGTTAATTCCCACGAAGTCCTGAGGATACCGTTATGCTATTGCCATTCTGTTTGTATTTATCCAGAGGTCCTTTGCTCTACTTGATATAGCTTTGCAGGATCTTATCACAGGACCCCGGTGTCTGCAATATAGGAAAACGATACTTCCATTTCCTTCTTTTTTGGGGGGAAAACTAAAGAGATTGAAAAGTGCATCTTTTCAATCCCTTCTCCTTTAACTCTCCCAGCACTAACACATATAACACACATAATAATTTATTTTTAATCTTTTCCTTTTTATATTAAAATTGCAGATTAACTGAACATGATGTCATGATGATGATGATCTGTTTCCTATAGGATTTTTTTTATTGGCTATTCTGTTCTTATTGTTTTTCTCTCCTATCTGACCTTTAATTATAAATTTTGAGATACCCAAGGCTAGCTTACTTAAGACTAATTAAAAATAATCATTTCCTTTTTTAGCCATTTACACAATAGTAAGTAATTAAGTTTTGTACATTCTTAAAGATATATTTTTATCTTTAAATCTTTAAGTTTTTGTTGAAAATTTAGTTTTAAATTACTTTTTTTTAAATAAAGTTTTCTTTTAATAATTTTCCATCTGTGCAATTTTATACATATACGAGTTTAGATGACTTTTAATTTTCAATTTTTAATTCTTAAAAAAGAAGTTTCTATTTGCGAACTTTTTATTTTTAATTTCTAATTTTACTTATTATAATAATGTACTTATTATAATAAGGTACTTGATATTGTACTGAAATGTCAGCATTTAGTTTTTGCACTACACGGAATATCCCACAAATAGTAATAATAATATGACATATATATATATATATTGATTGTAGGGTAGGTTTTTATTCATTTATGTACTCGTATGTGATTTGATAAATCATCTTTGTTATATATATTTAATCCACAATAGTTACAGTGCAGTATAGTTATATATATATGCTACAAATGATATGCCACACTGATTTTAAGATGAGTATTTCTTTTATATAAATATCATTTTAAATTTCATCTTTTTATTATAAAAAAAGTTAAAAAAATATAGTCATAAAATTGCAAAATGATAGAATAACATTTCTTTGTTTAACTGGATTCAATTGATTTCTTTCTCATAATAAGTTATTATAAAGAAATAAATTTGCTTTTTATTATTATTGTCACTAGTTTATATTAATTTTTTATAATATTCATTCCAAAAATAGCAAAAAAAGCAGTCATTTGAAAAAATTAAAAAAATTTACAGACATTTAGACTACAAGCAATATGAAATACTGTTCTTCCTGAAAAGGGGAGCAAAAACTTTAAACTATACAAGCAAAATTCAAACTGATTTGATTTTTACAAAATAAATATGTATTTAAAAAAATATGAAAGAGGCACTATAGTGATATAATATATTGCTTGAAACCATTGCAGGTTAAGTATGTTTTAACATACATTTTGGATATATTATTTATATGTGTGTTTTATAATTACATATATATATATATATATATATATATATATATATATATATATATATATATATATATATATATATATATAAATTATTAATCAATGTCTGTATTCCAATTATAATAAAATATATATAATTATTCAAAACAATACAATAATTAATACAGTAACAATATTTTAAACAAATATATACCAATTTAATAGAAGTACTTTCAACTATCTATGTAGTCGTTGTCAACTAGACTCAAATTGTATTAACCGTTACAAATGTAAACAAAAGCAATACGTCATACATCAATTTTCCCACAATTCATTAATTTTTATATTGGCTGTCTGTCTATTTATCAACTGTTGCTTTTCACTTTTTATTAACATAGCTTCTTTAATTTTGCGTTTATTATTATTTCTTTCAATACACAGAATTTTAACTTTATTAAAATCAAAATCAAAACCATAATTACATGTTACATTATGATCAAAAAATACTGATGGTGATACATCATCATTTCTAACATTCTCTTGTCTTGATTTTTGCACTCGTTTATATAATAACAAATGCTCCCTTGATCTTTTCTCCAATGTACATCGAGATTCCCCAATATATGCCTTTCCACAAAAACATAGCCATTTATATATAAAAATTAATGAATTGTGGGAAAATTGATGTATGACGTATTGCTTTTGTTTACATTTGTAACGGTTTTTTCTAATACAATTTGAGTCTAGTTGACAACGACTACATAGATAGTTGAAAGTACTTCTATTAAATTGGTATATATTTGTTTAAAATATTGTTACTGTATTAATTATTGTATTGTTTTGAATAATTATATATATATATATATATATATATATATATGTGTGTGTATTATTACACTATTACTTACAAGTTTCAAACTTTTCTGCTCTCACAACTTTGACATGAATCTTTTCCAATAAATACAGTAGTGATAATTATAAATCATTTATTAAACTAGATATTATCCTACAATAACTATAAAATTAAACAGCTAAATATTACTATGCCTATTTTTAATTACATGTAAATATATGGAATAACTCAGTTTTATGTCTCTTTTGTGATGCTTTTATTAAAGTTGGAAATCCAGTTTGTTTGTTAATAAGTCTATTTCATAAATTGTGATCTTTTTAAAATTAGAATAAAATTTTAAAATTGAGATTTAATATATTTAAATTCAATAGAATTGCTTGAAATCTGATATATAACTAATTAATACCAAGCTAATACAATTAGGATACTAATATTTTTAATATGTTACTGAGTTTCTTAGGTATGAAACAGAAGTCCAGAAAATATTGGAAAATATTCAATATTTTCCCTGTATCAAATTTAAAAATTCTTTTTAAAACTTTGATTTGTTTTAAATAAGGCTTATAAGAGGATGGTATATAGATTTTCTTTCCTATTTAATAACATTTAAAATTGAAATTTAATACATTTAAGTTCAAGATAATTTGTTGACATTTTGTATATTTAAAAAAAAACTCTATGAAATTGATAGAATACATTAATATTTAAATTGGTGACATAGTTTCTTAGATTGGCGTGTGTGTGTTAAATAATGTTGACAAACTTTTTGTTGCAATGGTAACCTTCATTTAAATAATAAAAAAGTTTTAATAGTTTTGGTAAGTTTTTTCTTAATTTGCTTCAGTTAAAAAAACAGTGTTCACAATTTTAAACAGAATAGTAACTTACTGATTTTTATACATATATAATTTTGTACAGATAGTAAATATGATATTTACATAAAGTGTATACATATTAACTTGCTGCAAACACACACACACACACACACACACATATATATATATATATATATATGTGTGTGTGTGTGTGTGAAATTGATTTAATGTACTATTATATGTATTAAATGCAGTTTATTTACAATATACTTTTGGTAAACTTTTTTTTTAAAAAATAAAAATTTTCAATCAAAGCAAAAATGTCAAACACTTTTCACTTAAGACAATATATCATATTTTAATCACTTATACACATATATATTATTATGTACATATACTAAATATGATATAAACATAAGGATGGATATTTTAATTTATAGCAGAATTATCTAGTGATATATATATATATATATATATATATATATATATATATATATATATAATTATTCAAAACAATACAATAATTAATACAGTAAAACAATATTTAAAAAAACAACAACAAATATATACCAATTTAATAGAAGTACTTTCAACTATCTATGTAGTCGTTGTCAACTAGATTCAAATTGTATTAGAAAAAACTGTTACAAATGTAAACAAAAAGTAATATGTCATACATCAATTTCCCCACAATTCATTAATTTTTATATTGGCGGCCTGTCTGTTTATCAACTGTTGCTTTTCACTTTTTATTAACATAGCTTCTTTAATTTTGCGTTTATTATTATTTCTTTCAATACACAAAATCTTAACTTTATTAAAATCAAAATCAAAACCATAATTACATGTTACATTATGATCAAAAAATACTGATGGTGATACATCATCATTTCTAACATTCTCTTGTCTTGATTTTTGCACTCGTTTATATAACAACAAATGCTCCTTTGATCTTTTCTCCAATGTACATCGAGATTCCCCAATATATGCCTTTCCACAAACACATAGCCATTTATATATTGCACAACTTTGATTTAAAATACTACACCTATTTTTTGAATTATTTATTAATCTATTTAAATCAGGAGTAGTATAAAATGCAACTCGACATATATTTATATATATATATATATATATATAAATGTCCAATCAATTTATATATTTATATATATATATATATATATATAAATGTCCAATCAATTTAAAGTACAATATAGTATTTACATTTCTATTTACTGTACCAGTAATAAAAACTTAAAAATAATAAAGATATTTTTTTTTCATTAAATTAAATGTTTTTATTGACTGTGCACTAAAAAAAAAGTTTCTTCGACCACAATTGGAGTTTTTAGATTTAATTTGAAATAAAAGCATGGGGAATCCAAAAATTAATTAAGTTAATCCCTTGTTATAAAAATAGAAATCGACTTAATTAATTTCTGGAATTCCCCATACTTTCATTTCATGTTAAATCTACAATCTCCAATTGTGGTGGAAAAAACATTTTTAGTGCACTGTCAATAGAAGCATTTATTATAAAAAATTGTTGTCTCTATTATTTTATATATGAACTAAAATAAAAGATTTCACAAAACAATATGCTGTTTCATTACACATACTAAAACAAAAGTAAAACAGATTTTTTTTAAAACTTATTTTATATTTTAAACATAATATTGATAAAAATAGTAATAGAATAACATACAAGTTTTACATAGTACCAAACAGGATAACAATTTTATATTATTCATTCATAGAGAAATATTGAAAAAATGTGATTACTCATGAGTCTTGTTAATTGCTAATCGTCTATCTGATTTACTCTAGAAACAAAAAGTTTTAATATCTTTTTTTTTAGGTGACAATTGAAAGACTTTAACTATAACCAGTTAATTCAAAACTTTTGCTTACTTGGAAATCTTTATCTATGTAAAAGAACACATTTACACTCTACTAGTTTCAAAGCCTATGCCATTAGTTAATGGAAGGTAAATGTGCTGGCCTGACAAAAATATCTGATTTAAGGAGAATTTACGTAAGCATTATCATTTGGATTTACAATTAAATTTTACATAGTTTAGCAAATGTAAGACCCATATTTATTTTATCTTATAAAATATATAGGATATATGAGCACAGAATTTCACATGACCCACCACTCTCCACACTATCTCATAACACTGATACACTTGAACACATATATGTTGAAAACATAAATAATCACCAATATACGTATTTCATGCTAAACCCGCAATCATCAGTTGGTCCATATTATCATCTCTACACATATATGCTATAAGTCTCAGATATATATTAAGATAGCCAATCTTCATACTTTAGTGGACAGGCTTCAATCTACTCCACACTCCAACTCTTCAACCATCCACCCAATTGAAAATCTGATGATGGAACACTCAAAGGCCATCCTGAGGCCAAGATTCTTGTCACACCCATGTTGACCTAAGGTCAATCTGACCCCTCATGTAAATGACATAATCCATTTAATACATATACAAGGGATGGGCAATAAATGAATGCAATCTTTTTAAAATAAATTCCATAACTTACTGATGAACTATGAGTGATAGTTAGAATAAAGTAGTTTCAGAGACACGAGACATAATTTTAGATTGACTTTTTTTGTTATTGTTGTCATATTTTACTTCTGAAAATAATATCTGAAAAATGCTAACTGAATCAAATTTGTATGGTACATTAAAACATCAAATAAAAGAACAGTGATCGATAATAATTCAATTCAATTTATTAAACATGTAATGACAGAATAGTCACAATACAATTATAATACAACTTTTACTAATCAAGAATTAGTTTATATTGAAGTAAGAAATCATGAAAATTTAAATGAAACAATAATAATATTAGCAACAGTAAAAATCACAATAACAATGATAATAATAATACTATAAATTCTTCCATACTATAGCGCCACCCAATGAATGCCATAGTAATTATTGGATGAGAGAAGATTTGGGCATCAAATATTTTACATAATCATAAGAAATGGTGATCATGTGCTGTTTTAGTGGTTTAATAATAGTAGTAGTTGTTTGAATTGTTGTCCAAAAGATGACAAGATATTCAAATATGGAAATGACAGATTGAGTACAAAATTCTTATTTAGTAGAATATACTAAGATGACAAGGAAACTAGAGGTTTTTATTTTATTATTAAACAAAATTGCACTTGGGCAAAAATAATTATGTGGTTAGATGTTTAGAAGATGTGGCATTTTATTCAAGTATGAATAGACACAACCCAAATACTTTTATGCCCAAACATCATATACATAAATAAAAATGAAAGGTGAATTGACCATTAATTGAATAATTAAGTGCTATATGATCTTCCAACATGTGCACATATGGTATTTGTAGTTCCAAACTGTCCTAGTAAGTAACAATATTATATCATGAGCCTACCACTGATATTTTTTTCTGAAAGATGATTATGATGATCATAAACTTAACTTGGCAGTCATTTTCACACAAACCTCTGTTAATTAAAATTTAGTAGATGCATTGGTTTTTATATTTTAGATATTATAATAGAAGAATTGCGTATACAGAATACTGATATTTAAAAGATGCTACATTAGGATTTTTTAAACTTTTAATGATACAATGGTGAAATCATTTTTCTTGCACAATAGTTTATCAAGCTATAATTAATCATTTTATCTTGATGCAAATTTAGAAGGCACCTTAATGATAACCTATTGCAAGTTAGGATTTTCTTAGAAGAAAACAAAACTTATGATATTGTAAAAAATATATACTGAAAAAAATAGATGTTTTCTATAAAAAAAAAAGAAACTGTGAATTCAAAACTTAGCATAACCTGTGATTTACTTACAAGACACTGTAACAGATTTTTAAATTATGTCAGAATTAAGCAAATATATTATAAAAGATATGCCATCCATTGTAAAGTGGAGTCAGGCTTGACATATTTCTAGAAAAGATGATAATATAGATAGTTGACATCTTAAACTGGATTCCAAGAGATTGTATAAGACCCAGAAAGAGACCACATGTAAGATGGATGGATGAAACAAAAAATGTGCTGAGGAGATGACTAGGGATCAAACCATGTATTCAATTTGAAGAGATGTTCATACTTCAGTGGAGTGCTAATGATTAAAAATGGTGAAATGGTGACACCACAAATTGAACTAAGAAAAGTTGTAAAACACATTTTAAATAGCCCAATTCTTGGAAAAGTTTTTCTAGAAGCCTATTATTAAAAAACAATGAAGAAAAAGACAATAGACTTACCAGATATTGGGTACTGAGGAATAAAGATTTTTTATGTTTATTTTTACCCTTTAGGAATAATTCCATATTAATGAATGGCTACTAAGGACTACTACTAATTCTGTAAGTATTTTTTTTTTAAATGTGCCCAATCAATGTCAGAATACGAGTTAAGTAAATACACCCATCACTTTGTGCATAAAAAAATATAAGGGTATTAAATTTAGAAGTTTTATTGTTCTTGGTACAAATCTTAATTTTAAAGACACTTCAACCTAAGTTATGTATATTTAAAATACCAATATTTTTATGAATAAGTCTGTATCGGAAACTGTTAAATCGTTGAGAAAAAAAGCAGATGTCTAAAAATATTAAGAATAACTTTTTAAAATAGGTTTTTAAATTACTTTCCTGGGTGCATTACCGAGTTGAAACTGTCAATACATTCTCATAATGGAATACAAAAAAGTATATTCATATTTTAAATGATTTTTTTTTTAAAAAAAGAATGTAAATAATAATAGAGGAATGGATCTAAAAAAATAATTAAAAAAGACAATAAATTTCAGTAAATTTTTGATTATGTGAAGACAATAAAAAGTTTTGCTTTTATTTGATTAGAATTTACATGAATAATTATAATATCAGCTTACATCACAAACTACATACGTAAATTAAATTGTTAAGATAATTTTTAAACTGAGTTTAATTGCTGTACAGTTTTATCAGGAAAAAATACATTGGTTATAATTTAAAAACAGTTTCGAGCATTCTATAATAAGACTTACATTTTAATGGAAGTTTGTATTAACATATATCTTGGACTGGTCGATCTTACTTGATGTTAAATCAGAATTACATCAATACTTTGGTACGGTAATGTCAATCATTATCCAGATAATTATATCAGTTACTTGTGTTGCAAAGATGCTTTGGTAAAGGCTGGTAACTTCAAATGAAATATCAATATAATGCTTATATTAACAACAAGCCTATATATATATATATATATATTATTTCTAAATAATACATATATATATATATATAGTCATATTATTATTACTATTTGCGGGATATTCGGTGTAGTGAAAAAGCTAAATGCTGACGTTTCAGTACAATATCAAGTACCTTCCTCAGAGTGTCCTCTTTCTCAAATCATAAGAATGCACATGAGATTTAAAACCGTTTTTATCGTTTTCTTTCTCCTCATAATTAAATTCTATTGGTTGAGAAGTTTTAAAATTTATTATCTCTTCCAATAGCTTCTTCCAAATGTTGTTAATCTTCTTTAATTCAGACCTTTCATTTATGCTCTTGGGCCTTTTAAAAATCTCTATAAAAGGCCCAAGAGCATAAATGAAAGGTGTGAATTAAAGAAGATTAACAACATTTGGAAGAAGCTATTGGAACAGAAAATAAATTTTAAACCTTCTCAACCAATAGAATTTAATTATGAGGAGAAAGAAAACGATAAAAACGGTTTTATATCTCACGGTTTTAAATCTCACGTGCATTCTTATGATTTGAGAAAGAGGACGCTCTGAGGAAGGTACTTGATATTGTACTGAAATGTCAGCATTTAGCTTTTTCACTACACGGAATATCCCGCAAATAGTAATAATAATATGACATCTTTTATCCATGAAAATATTAGAATTAACATATATATATATATATATTATTTCTAAATAATACACGGGCAATTTAAAAGTATTGCATTAAGTAATGTTATAGATGACTATTTATTAGTCTGCATTATAGTGACATTTTTATTCATGTTTAAAGAGGTTTATTTAAACTTCATTGTAACAATATTTCATACTCTGTAGTCAAGTTGCAATCTTTAAGTGTCCATATATATTCAATGGACCATTAGTAAGAATGGATTTCCATTCTTGCTATTAAAAAGGTGAGAAGGTTGCCTTGACAGCAGTGAGAAATATTGATTACTATATTTACTGTGAATGTTTAGGTGGTGACTGGTTGGAATCTAATTTTATATATATATATTGTAACGAAATATATATACGTTACATTTAAATTTTAGTACTTAAAATTTTTTGTAAATATCTAATAATGAATTAAAAGCACAGACGTTCGAAATGCACAAATAATGAGTTATTAATTTATTATTAAGTTTAATTTAAATATTAAAATAAAATAAGCTTAAAAAAATTATAGAATCGAATCAAAGATTCTAATCTTTAAATAAATATAATAAAAACCTTTTAATCTTAAAAATAACGAAGAGAGTTTTTAACAAAAATAAAATTACAAACAGATCCTTAGGGCAAATGACCATTAAAAAAATTATACAAAATAGATAAGAGTTGAGAAATAGAAACAAAAGACTTGATTTTCCTGCCCAAGATATATACACAGACCACAGAGGATAATCTACATAATATGTTAGATGGATCCACACATTCCTAGATAAGACGCTTCAGGATTACAAAAGGAAAAATCCAAAAGAAATAAAGAATTAGAAGATTAGAATTTTGAATTTGTTTGATGTTGCTGAAAAGTAAAAGAAAAAGTTATTGTCGCTGTTACCCAAAATGTAATCTGTTTAATCGAGCTTCCCTCAGACTCGCTGGCTGAAGGCAGCTTTCATCTCCATGGATCCCAGGATGGTAAGATCTTCAGAAATCATCCTAAAGCTTCATAAATCATCATTGTCTGCAAAAATGGCCCTTGCATAAACTCAGATCTTCATCGCAAAGGAACGAGCCCGGAGAAAGGAAAGTATAAATTATAAATGATAAAAATGAAATATAACCACTCTTTAATTTAAAATCTTCAAACTTTATTTTCCTTAAAATATAAACTATAGACTTTCTATCCTGAGCAAACCTGAACTTTATTTTTTATAAACTTGGCAATTTTAAAAATCTTATTTAAGTTTAAATGTAATCTTTTTAAAAAAATGAACTATATTTTTTTCATTTATCCTTAGTATAAGGTCTGTTTGTAATAGGGCAGGAGTTTGCAATTGCAAACAAATTTAAAGGTAAAATTAAATATGTATCATTATTTGTGCATTATTAGATTCTAAAAGTAGATCAAATCTATTATTTGATGTAAAAATAAGTTGAATACAATGTGTAATTTTAAAATAAGTTAAATACCCTAAACTAATTTTTTTTAAAAAAAAAGTAAATTATTAAATTGACTTAAATTTAAGTTGAGTGTAGATGGATGCTTAGACTCATTTAAAAATATGTTAGTTTAAAGGGGGTTTGATTTCGGACTATTTGTTTCATAGTTGTGTCAATGCCAGTGGAGGGATATATGGATGTTTATATAAATGTAATGTGATAGACCGCTCTCCCATCCATACATAGCATTTTCTCTTTATTATTTTATATGCATGTTTTCTTCACCAGACAGATGTATATTCCTGTACTGGACAAATGTCATGTTCTTTAAATAATATCATGCTGTCAGATGCACATTCCTGCCAGCGTGGTTTTATGCTAACACATTCACATTGCATTGGTTCTGGATATATATTGGGAAAAGAGCATTGGTATGGCTGTGGACTTTTAGCCTGGAGTCAAATGTTTTGAAAATCTTTTAAGTGCATCATCTAGGTGGCCTATCTATACTCAACATTCTAATATTAAAAATTAAAGTTAAAAAAATAAAAAAAATAAATAAAATAAAAAAATAATAATAGTAAAGCATAATTTTTTTATAGTAATTATTTTTCAAGTTTGTGTGTTGTCACCTATATATACATGAATAAAATCTTTTATGTTATGGGTTATTAGTACTGGCAGTGATCTAGTTTATTTTTTGAATCTTTATTAAAAATATATTTTAATAAATATGTTTTAAACCTCTACTACTCCATGAGCTAGTGGAATGGGCTGACGGTTGTAATAAAATATATATGTAAAAGTTGGATCTGTAACAACGCATATCTGCCTACTATATAAATTTTCCAGGTTCCAATAGCCTGGTGGCACTTTGTGTGGCAGATACAGTGAGACCTCAGATCCACCCCAACTGTTATAATATATATGTAAAAGTATAGTACCCATTATAAAAAATATTATATGTAATATACAAATAAACAATTTAACAGTAAAAAAATATGATATTTTAAATAATTTGCAGTGCTTTTAATTACATAATAATCCTCTCCAGCTTTAAATGAATTTCAAATTTTAATGTTACATAAATTTCCATAAGCTGTGTATGGCCATATTTGCAACTTAATAATATTATTTTTATATTTATCTATTAAAATTGCCACTTTAATTTTCCTCTTTTTATGATTCATTTCTTCTATTGTTACTCTTATTTCATTAATATTAAATGTAAACCTATAACTTATAATTACAAGACTTTTCATGGTCAAAGAACCCTGAAGCTGTATTAAATTGACTATTTACACTATTTTTAATCTGATTATATAATAACTGATGCTCCTTTAATCTTATTTCCACAGAACATCTCGATTCACCCATATATAATTTATTACATCCACATGAAAGCTGGCACCTTATATTATTTTTTTGCAATTTAGAAATTATACTCTTAGAATTATTAGTCAGTTGATTAATATTCAGAGGAACACGAAATGAAATATACTTTTTTTTAAAATATATTCTTAATTAATTTAGATTGCATGTTATTTATAAATGGCATAGATACCCATTTTTTTATTATCTAAGGTAACATTGCAAACCCTCTTCTTATTATTAAATGAATTTACTGTACATAAAATTAGGTTTTTATCATAAACAACCTTTAACAGTTCATTAGCAAAAAGTTCAATATTTAAAATTTTTATAATATTTACATAATTTATCATTGCAATGTAAAAATGATTTCAGACTTGCCATTTTATGTATCATTGAAACATGTGATTTAAAATGAATATATCCTCTTTCTGCAATAGGCTTAAAAATAATTTATAATTTAAATCAGTGGCATCTCTATATATTTGTAAATCAAAAAAAAAAATATTTTTTTTTATTTTGTTCATTCTCAATAATCCATTTTAAATTATTTAAATTATTCAGTTTAGATAACAGAACATCAATAATGTCATGATAATATTTTTGCTTGTGGTCCTCAAGACATTATTGATGTTCTCTTATATAAACTGAATAATTTAAATAATTTAAAATGGACTATTAGGAATTAACAAAATGAAAAAATAAAATTTTTGGATTTACAAATATATAGAGATGCTACTGATTTAAATTATAAATTATTTTTAAGCCTATTGCAGAAAAAGGATATATTCATTTTAAATCACATGTTCCAATGTTACATAAAATGGCAAGTCTGAAATCATTTTTACATTGCAATGATAAATTATGTAAATATAGGAGTGATATTGGATCATCAAGGTATAGATCCAGGATATTGTCATATTTTAAAGAATATTTATAAAAATGCAACAGCAACAGTTAGATTACATAATGATACTGGAAAAATCAACATTGAGAAAGGTGTAAGACAAGGTGACTCCATATCTCCAAAACTCTTTACAGCAGTGCTGCAAGAAGTATTTTGTGGATTAAAATGGGAAACTAAAGGAGTGAAAGTAAATGGAGAGTATTTAAGTCATTTGGATTTCGCAGATGATGTAGTTGTTTTTGCAAATAATGCTTCAGAGCTGCAGGAAATGTTGCAGGAGTTAGCAGATGAAAGTAGAAAAGTAGGACTAAAGATAAATGTTAAAAAGACTAAAGTAATGTTTAATCGATTTGCTCAAAATATGAAAATATAGATTGATTATGAAGAATTAGAAGAAGTTAACAGTTACAAATACCTTGGTCAGATTATTAATACAGATGGAAACATAATAGAGGAAATTAATCATAGAATTAAACTTGGTTGGAGTGCTTTTGGTAGAAATAACTTGATACTAAAAGGAAATATGCCTATGTGTTTGAAAAGGATGGTTTTTAACAAATGTGTTTTACCAGTTCTTACTTATGGATCTGAGACTTTGACACTTAATAGAAGAGCAATACAGAGACTTCAGACCACTCAAAGGAGTATGGAGAGATGTATGTTGGAAGTAACAAGAAGAGATCGAAAATGCAATGTATGGGTAAGACAACAAACAGGTGTTACTGACCTTATTGAAAAAATTAAAAGATTGAAATGAAGTTGGGCTGGACATATTGCTAAAAGAGATGATAATAGATGGACAATTGAAATTTTAAACTGGATTCCAAGAGATTGTAAAAGACCTAGAAAGAGACCACATGTGAGATGGATGGATGAAATAAGAAAATGTGCAGGGGTGTTGTGGAGAAGAGAAGCTAAAGATCGGAGAAGATGGATTAAACTTGGAGAGACCTTCATCCTGCAGTGGATTGATAATGGTTGATGATGATGATGATGATAGGAGTGATAAAAATTTTAAATATTGAATTTTTTGCTAATGAACTTTTAAAGGTTGGTTATGAGAAAAACCAAATTTTTTGTGCAGTAAATTCATTTAATAAGAAGAAGAGGGTTTGCAGTGTTACTTTAGTGAATAAAAATGGATATCTATGCCGTTTATAAATAACATGCATTCTAAATTAATTAAGAATATATTTAAAGAAAAGTATAATATTTCATTTTGTGTTCATCTGAATGTTAATCGATTGATTAATAATTCTAAGAGTATAATTCCTAAAATGCAAAGCAGTAATATAATTGATCAGATTTCATGTGGATGTAATAAATTATATGAATCGAGATGTTCTGTGGAAAAAAAGATTAGAGGAGCATCAGTTATTATATAATTGGGTTAAAAATAGTATAAATAGTCAATTTAATACAACTTCAGTATTCTTTGACCATGAAAAGTCTTGTAATTATAGGTTTACATTTAATATTAATGAACTGAGAATATTAATGGAAGAAAGGAATCATAAAAAGAGGAAAATTAAAGAGGCAATTTTAATAGATAAATATAATATTATTAATAGGTGGCCTTTGATTACAGATCTTCTGCATCATATTTCATCTCATGTGAATATATTTGCACTAAAGAGGAAAAATTTCGAGAGTAAATTACAAAATCATATCTTTTAGAAGATTATTTTTTATTCTATGTAGTTATTTGATGTGATTTACTACTTTAAAGTTAAAACAATAATTAAATAACATTTTTAATTATGGTAAAACCATTACAATAGCCTATACTAAGACCTAAATGTTCTAATGAAAAGAAAAATATTAACTTAAAAGTCTCTGATGATTCCCAAAGTTTGGATTATAATAATAAACCCTCCAAAGAACCTAAGACTAAATCTACAGCGATAGAAAGTGTTTCAAATAATCAAAATCAACAACCCAATAATAAAACCTATGCTAAAATCTAAACATTCTCACATGAAAGGAAAAAATAATTTGGAATTGTCTGGTGATTTCCAAATTGTAATTGCAAAAATTACAACTCCTAATGAACCTAAAAATAGCATAGAATTGCCAGAAAATGTTCTAAATGATCATAATATACCTTCTACTACTGTTAAAAATTCCTCTTACAAACTCACAGAACAATGGAAAAACTTTGCAGTAGGAAATAACTGTTGATCCCTCAATTACAGACTCAAATAAAAAAAAAAGAATCACATAGAGAATACCAAAACTCTACAAACATCACCAAAATCAAAATTCTTTGCCATTGGAGAACAAAGATATGATCCTGAATATCAACTGGAAATCATGCTGCCTGATGAATCAAAGAAAAATATAAAAAAAAAGCCAGAAGCCAAATGTAAGTTTAAATGACATGCACTCTCCAATCGTTAAAACTAATCTACCTTCATTAAATAATCCAAAACTGGAAAAACAAATTAACATCTATAATTTACATAATAACACAAATCTAAATCCCATAAAATCTTTAAAATATTTAAAGGAGAATAAAAATGCCAAAACTACAGTGATTAAACCAAATCAGAAATTGACCATAAATCATAACGATATGCCCTCTCCCATTCCAAAACTATCTTCACTAAGCCACCCAGAACTTGACAAACATTTTGGAAATAACAATGAATTCAATACCACAGGTCCTGAATACAAGGATTCGACACAACTACCTCATAACTCTAATCATAATAAAACCACAAGACCAATGATGAATAAATTGACATATGCAAACAAGGTCAGAGCTAACATAATAATAAATATACATAATCAGACATCACAACCTGATAAATACATGGAAGCAATTCAACTTTTACAAGAAATAGAAACAGAACAGCATACAACAAACTACTCTAATCCTCAAACAACATCTACAGATAATCCTACTTGTGATATTCACAACCATGAAATAATAAACGAACGTTTTAACCAAACCATCCCATTGCCACTCCACAAATCTCTGCTCAATTATTATAATGAATGTTCTCTCATACTTTCCACTACAGATAACTGTTTAAATCTATACACATTCCCTACATCATCACTATATGAACTATGTAAAGCACATGGCTGGTGGAAATTGATCCATAAGATCCTCTTTCATCCAAATGAAAGATATCTTATCATCCAGTTCATTAAACCAACAAGTTAAAGCTGCCTAAATGATGTAAAAACAGCCACCATATAACAGTAATAAATTACATAATGTATGTTAGTATTGTTAACAAATGAATTATATAAAAAGTATATATCATAGATGTTGATCAAAATATAAATATACTAAAAGAAATTTATTAAATAATCATTCAAATTATTTCAAAAGGAAATCAATCATTAATTTTACGAATACAGATATAATTGTACAAACTTTATTGGATTATAAACATTATTCGTAAATCTTACTATAAATCAATAAACAATAAAATATTGTTGTATAGTTTTATAATCAAAATAGCACCCACTCATAAACATATTACATAGTTAGTTTTAATTTTATATAGATATTTTTTGTTTTTCAGCCATGCAAACTTTTCCATGATTCTAATGTAATGGCTATTAAACAAAAAGTTTATTGATGTTTTTATAAACAGCAATTCATTTTAACATTTTTAAAAATCCACTTCAATAGGCAACAAACTGGTATCTCAATCAATAACTTAACAATATCCATAATAACACAGGTCATTGTACCAATACTTTTTCCAAGGTCTATCTGCAATTTTGCATTGCAAGATTGCATTTTAATGGTAATAATATTATGATTTAGATTCTCTTCTTTTTTTAAAAAAAGCCAATTATTGTCAAGTGATAACAATTTTAAAATTTAACTGCCTTTTGCATAATTAGTAAAAATAATTTATACTAAAGCTAAATGACATTTTTTTACAAAACTATTTTTTTAAAGATAGTATTTTTAAATATTTTTTAATAATAAATATAGTCTTTAGAGAAGATAAAGGTAACCATCTTATCTTTAAACCTACTTTCTAGTCATACAGGCCAATCTAAAGCATCTCAATTTAAGAGCATGAAGATGTTTCTCTATTAACTTTACTTTCATTATTTTCTTTCTGCATATTACATCTTGCAAAATTTTTAGATTTACTACATGTTAATACTTGGAAAAATTAGAATTATATGTGTGTAAGGATGATAGTCTGGACCAACTGATGATTGCTGGTTTAGCATGAAATACATATATTGGTGATTATTTATCTTTTCGGCATATATGTGTTTAGGTGTATCAGTGTTATTAGATAGAGTGGAGAAAGGTGGGTGGTGTGAAAGTCTGTGCTCATATACCCTATATTACATATATATAGCCACAAGTATATAACAAGCCTGTGTTTCAGTTATTAAATTATATAATATATAATTTTATTTGCTAATGCAGAGATATTATGTAATTTAGACAGTAAGAATTTTTCACTCTAACATATGCACTGTACAGTTTTTATACGATCTCAATAATATCTTGTTGAGTATTGAGAAATATTTTTATACTACTAATGTTACTGGATACATTGAAAGTAATATAAGAAGAAGATAAGAAATATATGCCTTCATGTTACTAAAGACTTAGAGATACTTTTTATTTTATTTTTCAAGATACTTTTAATATTTTTTAATTACTTTTACTTATTTTTTATTAGTTTTAAAAATATTTTAAATATAATTTTTGTAAAAAATAATTTTATTTTGCTATAAACTCTATTCAAATCAAAGATTTATATATAAAAATAATTACACATTTTAAGCCTTTACTTAGTTATGATTAATTTTCTAGGCAATGCTTAATTAAAGGGAGAATATGGGATTAAATAATCCTACAATTGGGTTGTCGTTTGTAACAGTGCATAACATATTAGGGATGAATTATAAGGAGATGGGAAACAATCATTCACTCCATAGAATAATCAAAAGAAATATATATGACAGGAATAAGGAATGAGCATGAGAGATCAACAAAGATGAAGACTAACTATAAGTTCACCAGTATTAAAAAGAAGAAAAAATCATTCATCATCATGAACAATCAAAATATAAAATGAAGTCAATCATGTGGCTGGATGTGAATTGGGTCTACTATAGATCAGGCTAATTATTTAGACACTGATAAACTTAGGGCAGCAATACAACACAATAATTTGGGTATACAGACTCAGGTGCTAACCCATCAGAATATGTAAAAAATTAAATAATGCTGACTTACTAAAACATGCTGGTCATCCTCAATGTTCTAGCCATTTAGTATCAATAATGTACTGGTCAACTATACACTTAATTTGTAATAATAAAAACTCTAAAAGAAATGTGTGTGCATGGACATTGAAGGATATCCCTGTGCATCAATCAGGATAACCTGGATGTCAGTAATACTAAACATAAACCCTAATCCATATAACTGACTGTTATGCATGAATCCAGTTCAGAGAGCAAGAGTTCTATATCTGATACTGTAATCAGGAGATAATACCAATATATAATATTTTAAACCTAATTTAGGGTTAAATAAATTTACTAGAATAACTTAAACATTGAAATATAAATTTAAATTAAAAACAATAACAATGAAAGATCTGTAAAGTATGCTACAAAAATGATTACATCATTCTGATTTGGGTTAGAATAATTAAAAAAAGCTATCACAATGTAATTTATAAATATTTCAAGATGTTTAAATGACACACCTATACAAAAGTATACAGACATGCTGTATAATATTTTAAAATTAGCATATGTGAGTTGTCATAAACAAATAATAAAAATAATAATTCATAAATTATAACTAATTTTAACATATATATGTTTCTACATGACAAGCCACAGATGTGTTGTAAGATATTCGACTTGTCATAGACTAATAAAAAAAACTTCATTTGAATGATACATAAATAATGACTAATTTTATGTGTATATATATATATATGGGTACCCATTCAAATTTGCATGCACACACCAGCATTTATAAAAAATAAAATAAACATATCAAATCCATATTATATTTTTACAATAAAATTAACACAATGTTGAAAATATACCTAAACTTCACACATATGTGCAAATTATTATTATACCCCTACAAATCAAAGTTATTAATTAATTCATTATTTTTAATGGTAAGTAAAAGTTTTTTTTTCTTTTAAAAAACATTGCTAGATTTAGTTTGTTAAGTTCTTTTAAAATTCAGGTTTTTGTGGCTTCATTTTCAATATTTAAAAAAAAGATATTTGGAGTTTTGGAAATGTCATTATTAATAATTATGAGGACAAATTTTCTAGAAACAAATGTCATTTGTTTAAGCAAACTTATTTACTTTTACACTTGTAAATTAGAGATTTTAACAGCAAAGTTAATTATTTAAAATAATATCATTTCAATAAATTATTATTATTTATTTAGTCACCAATTAATATCTGTATATGAAGTATCTCCTGTGTGCATTCTCTCTCTCTTTCTCTTTCTCTCTCCTCTCTCTCTCTCTTTCTCTCTCTCTCTCTCTCTCTCTCTCTCTCTCTCTCTCTATATATATATATATATATATATATATATATATATATATATATATATATGTGATATATATATATATATATATATATATATATATATCACAATAACTTTGTCTGTACTTCTGTTTGCATAGATAAATCAGCAAAAGTATAAGATCATAGCAAAGTAATTCTTTATCAGGCTAATTAGCACTGGATTCTCTTGATAAACTAGTCCATTATAAACATGTCTGTAACAGGGATAGTATAATATCTTATTGATATTTTCAGAAAAGATCTACATTAGATAATTGTTGCCATTTAGTCAGCTCTATTCAGTCTCTATTATTTGATAGACTTCAGGCAAGCAAACCTTCTAGTACACAATATGGGCTATAAACCACAAACAATCTAGACCTTGTTTCCATGTGAATTCAAACTCTACTGATGTGACATTAGTAGTAGCTGACTTGTCTTCAGTTATAACTTCATAATAATAATGCTATAATGATTTTTTTAAATCCACCTTTTATAGTGTATCGATGGACTGTAAAAACAATTAAGTAAATTCTTTCTTTATCAAAAAAAGGAATGATTTTTTTCACTTTGAATGAATTATCTCAAAGTTTTCTTAATTCTTTAAACAACATCAGCATATATTATATTAAATATTATCAAAAGCTTTAATCTTAAAATTTTCTTAATCTAATTAAAATAGATAGTAGAATTTTATTATTACCAATATTATCTATCGTAACCTAAAAGCAAGCTTGTTTTAGATTTGTTTTTTAATTATCAAAATTAGAATTAAAAAAAAGATTTTCTTTAAAATGTTTGATTTAAACTAAATTATAATAATTTTAAGCATCAAAATTATTATTTAATTCTGAATTGTTATGCTAGTGTCATATAGAAAATATTTTCAAAAAATGTTGTTTGTGTTTATTTTGATTTTTTCTTTCAACTTTATATATAAGCATGCACACAGACTACTATATTTTTTATGCCATGAGACATATAACTTTCTCAATATGAATGTCAACTATGAGCTCTGTCTAACATTATATATTTACTGTTAAATGTTACATTGAAATATTTTACTGTTACTTATTACAAAAATTGCACTATCATAGAACATGAATAAATATTCTTCTGCTTTTAATAGTTATGACAGTTCCTCTTACCAAAATGACATTTCAAAAACATGACATATTATTATAAAGAAAAGAGTTTAGATATACTCACCAGGAAGCATCAGTTTAAAACGAATAAGTGGGCCACTTATGCTGAGAGATTTTCATTATATAAGTCAACATTTGCTCACATTGCTAAAATTAGGGTTAACCTATAGTCTACCTGATATATAATATAACAAATGAATTATATAAACTTATTCATTCTATAGCAGGAGAGAGAATTTCATTTTAACCACCTGTGATTAGAAATAAAAAAATGAAGCTACTGTAATAAATATTATATTTATATGCCACTTGATATTAATAAGCTTTAAGTATAAGTGGTCAACCTATGCTTTTTAAATTGGTGCTTACCTGTGAATAAATTCTTGTAAAGCACATGACCAAAATTCAGGTAATACTTCAATCTGAATGCTCATTTTTTATTCTTTTTACCAATAATTTCTAGGATTTTAACTAGTTTGGAATTCATTGTTATTTGTCTGAGTTATCATATAATTTGACAATAATATATATATATATATATATATATATATATATATATGATGACAATATATATATATATATATATATATATATATATATATATATGATCACTAGATGGAGCTTTACCAATATCTCCATACAAGTTTTGTTTACATAAACACTGAGCGAGATAGAATTCAATATCTCTTTCATTGTATCCACCTTTAGATCATCTGATTTCAAGCTAATTGGCTATCATAAGTGAAGGGTAGGGACTAAAAACCAGATCTAAACACCAATGCTAAACTCAGCATTTATGAAACATATTTCTATCAGCTTGCAAGCGTGAATTTTTCAGATACGTAAATATCTTCTAATCCAGTTAAACAAACTAGACAGCTATATAGTTCTGAAGTCAGTTCAGTTTCACCATATAGTAAAAGCCTCTGCAATATATATCATTGCAAAACCCTTTAAGCTGTCTAGTTTGTTTAACTGAATTTGAAGATATTTACGTATCTGAAAAATTCACACTTGCAAGCTGATAGAAACATGTTTCATAAATGCTGAGTTTAGAGTTGGTGTTTAGATCTAGTTTCTAGTCCCTACCCTTCACTGATGATAGCCAATTAGCTTGAAATCAGCTGATCTGAAGTGGAGACAATGAAAGAGATATTGAATTCTATCTCTCTCAGTGTTTATGTAAACAAAGCTTGTATGAAGTTATTGGTAAAGCTCCATCTAGTGATCATTAAATGCAAGCTATAAGCAAGTTAACAAAATTTATAACTTGTTTTGTTTATCATATATATATAGAGAGAGAGAGGAGAGAGAGAGAGTCAACTTTTTTTTTCCAAAATTACAAAAGGATATTTACAAGCATACATTTTTTTCTAAAGCTAATTATATCAGTAATTTACATTTATAACAGAAAATTATTTATACATTCAATCATATATATATATTGTAAATATCGATAAGT